>CM074179.1:16557545-17757545 GCA_037179385.1 Holothuria scabra
AAATACAGGCGTGTGTCAAAACATACTAGTGTCGTGGAACAAAGTGGGTGTTAGGATATAGGCCGACAGTCACCAATTGAGTTACAAGTTCTCCCATATTCCATGTGTACCATTACACCTTACCACTTCTAATGTTTACACTGTCTTCGTACCAAGTATAATAGTGGGAATGCTACAGCATGCACATATTATCTTCTTTTCAACTTACAGCCAGGTTTTAAGTCCAATCAAAATATTAAGAACTTCGTGGTTATCAGACTACTGTTAAAATCTGAATGCTGGAGAAAGATTCTCCTAATTGGCATTTTTGTTTCATTAAAAACTTGTTTCTAAGTCTCTGAAAAATAATTTTGTCTTTATCCATCCATATTATTCTTAAAGCGCTTACATAAACTATAATCTTAAAGATAAAGATATCCCAATGGGCAGTGGCATAATTGGGGGGTGCAATTGGTTGTCCCCCTCCCTCCTCACGGATGCCACTCGTTTGTTTTAATCCTGTGGGCGTATTGAGTAACGTAAATTTCACTTTAAAAGGTGATACATGTGGCACCAGATTGCATGTAGGGACCCCCAATTTCTCCAATTTTTTTAAGGGAGTGGGATTTTGTCTTCAAGGCCTTATTGATGCCATGTATTGTTTTTGGTCTTTGAATTTTTTTCAGTGCAGAAAAATACTGAACATTTTTAACACTCCAAATTTTACTTTTAAAAGGATGCATACATAGCACCAGATGACATACTAGAACATCCACTTTTTCAGAAATTCAAAGAGAGGGAGAGCCCCTACCTCAAGCTTCAGTTCTTCAGCATACTACAGTAGTGCCCTCAAACAGAGAAATCCCCGTACGTCAATAATCTTATAAGACTTATATTTGCTATGATCATGGCCAGTTAAACGTCAACTTTACAAATTGGTGTGGGCTAGATTGAGGGTTTGTAATGTTACTAACCTCCCAGCACAGGACTGTAGACTCAGTTGATAAACAGTAGACAAAAGATAGGACGCCAGGTGACTGTAATAGACAAGAAACAAGACAAAATTTATTCATTTGGGCAAATAGGTATAGGGTTATAAACACAGGGGTAGCTTTTTTCAGTTGAAGCTGAATTAGTTTTATCTTAAAGACAAGTAATCAATAACAAGCCTCAGAAATGTGCCCAATTTATTGAATCAAGTAAACTTCAATTGATACTTCCAACACGGGGAGTTTGTTATTTCAAAGTTTTGATCAAGAAGTGAATACATGAAAATAAAAAGAGGTGACCTGTGTGAGGGGGGTGTCATGATGCAGAATAAATGTCATCTAAGTCAGAGATTAAGTTTATCACAAAATATTATGACCAATACATGCACATTGGGTAATATCAACACAACTTGAAAAGATTTATTTTTGTTCAGTTATGATTCAGAGTTGTAAAGAATCACAGCCCTCTTTTTAATTTGGTAACCCGCCCCCCTCCCACATTCAGGTATTACAAAATATTGAACTTCTCATTTTAGCCATCGGTTAAATAACCTGTCGGGTTATATAAATCTGTATACCAGTATACCAAACTGTTTGTTAGCTGCTATGTAAGTTATTTTAAAAATATCTCAACATATTAAGCATGTAAAAACAAAATACAACACTCACATAAAGCATTCTTATCATGTATTGACCGAAGTCATATCATAATAAATTAAAATAAAATGCTGTCACATGTGATACTGATACAAAAACGACAATATACAAGAACACTTTCCTGATTCGCTATTACATTTAAACTTTGGATAGACACGGAAAGAGACCATATCGAGTGTGAAAATAGGCTTAAAAGTGTTAGCTAATTAAAAAACACTGTTATTGAAGAAAGGTATTTTAACATAGATCAACACATATCTTAAAAAGGTGTTTAGGACGTAAACGTTTTCCTAAACACCTTTTTTGCCCCTCTCTTTAAACGCGTCCATCATGGGCGGCGTCCGCAGAAAAAAGTCAGGGGGGGCAAAATTTCTAGGAGGGGCAAAACCTCCAAGTGCCCATGAATTGACACAAAGCATGCAAAAATTTCAGCCCAAAAATGCCTCCCATGATCGCCGGAAATGGCATTACTTCAAAGCCTATTTTTCGCATAGTAAACTTGGAAAACACGTTTTGTTCGGATTTTTGCTTTGATTTTATACGTTTTTTCAAATGTTTGATTTTCCAGGGGGAAAAGTGCGCCCCCTTGCCCATACCTGCGGAAGCCCATGGCGTCCATACAAGTGTCTGATTCTCCTTAACATTTCGCTTTTAAACATGTTTATTTCGTTAATTATTTAGTTTTAATCGAACATGTTTAGAATTTCAACCTGTTTGTTAAGTAGGCGAAATTCTATTGCTTAAATACTAACACGACTTTTTATTGCATACCGTATTACATTCTTATTAAGATTGACCCAACCTTCCGTTTTTTTTTTTTTTTTTGAGTAAAATATGTTGGTTGTAATGTATGAAAAATAAAAATGCGGGTCAACTATTATAAATCTTAAGACACACACAGTGTCATGTATATATAACTCACACAACATTTACTTAAATCTACACTCTAATTCAATTCCAACTCTCTTCGTTTGACACAGTATTTTATGTCGTATTGTAACATTCCAGACAGATTGTTTGTGGTGACTGTTATGTCATTTAATAATACTGCAAACCTGTCACTCCTGTTTTGAACAAACAACATACACTGCTTTAATTAATAATTCATTATGGGCAAGAATTCATTATTAATCAAGAAAAGTAAAATATTGAATTCTTCTGAATAGATTTTTGAAGTCAGGTTATATGCAAATTACATGTATTACACTTGAATGTCTTATTTTAAATCACCTAAGTACAATTTCTTTTATTTTGCTAAAAATATTCATCCTAAACAGAAAATGTCTTCAATAGTACTTTTGAATTCAGTAATGACCTATCTGATTGTTTATTGCGCTATGTTGGATATCAGATTAAAATATTCAATTCAATTTGAGCCCACTCAACTCAGTCTAACTAAATCGTAGTATTGGTTTTGTTTGTTTTAGCAGCCTATATTTTTCAGCTAGTAAAACTTAAATAAAATATCAAACCTGAAACGAAAATCACTTCAAATTTATAATACTTTTACTTTCATCTAAAATACTCCTATTTGCAGCCTGAAGTTTAGAATTCATTTGTTATTCACGAGACACACAGCAGTGTCCATTCCTGTGATAATTTAACGTACATTTCATTTTATTTTCATTACACAGTATAATAGACTATATGTTACCTTTAACGTTTCTTTGAGATCTAAGAACAGAAAACAGACTCAGCCTTAATGGAGCTGGTGGCAGCAGACAGTAATAGAACCTGATAGAAGAAAGATGTGACACAGTGAAAGCATCCAGTAGATTATTCATTTACGTTACAGGAATATTTATAACATAAAAAGAAAATGTAGTTTTGCGTTTAACTTAATGCTAGCTTACATGGAAATAAAACGTAAGTACATTGCTGGCAGTAAATAAATTAATCTTGTCGTCTCCGTGTAAAAATTTTTTATCAATATCTTAGTAAAAAGACTAATTCAATTGTATAATTCTTTCCCTTTACGAGTAGTGTATATAGTTATATATACAACATGTATTTCTGCTTTATTTTACAGTAAGTGAGAAATATTGACGAATTAACACTGTTGTATATCATAACCTATCAATTGAAAGGTCAACGTTGTTGTCACGTCATAGATGTTGTTTATACACCTGGCTGTTAATTTATTGTTAGTGTAAATACTTTCTCTTTCTTATTAGTTGTATATATTGACAGGTGTTTCTTTTATAAAGGTCATTTAAAAGTTCAGTGTCTTGTTCTGTAAACAGTGTGTGTATACTAAAGTACATGTGTTACTATGTACTGTAGCATCCAGCCTCTGACGGGCATAATTAGAAGTACTAAAATTTTCTGCTCAGTATTTTGAAAAAGTAGGAACAATTTGACCTTAAGCTTTGTTGGTAAACTTGGAAGAAAGACAATTTTATTGCTAGGTAAATGTGTGAAACTATGGGGGATGTTTTCTTTAAATATCTTCGACAAATATAATTGAAATTAAGGCTAAGTTTTCAGAACTCAGAATTGACTTACCGTATTTAACACACACTCTAAATTCCTTAACATTTTATAGTAATTTTCATGGTTCGACCTTTTATATTAAAGTATAATTCCTTTGAAGTTACAAAATATCATAATAATACTAGAAAAATTATGAAAAACAATAAATTAGTTCAATAAGTTAATATCAGCACGTCAATTGTATATTACAGTAAGCTTAATTAAAACTATGATTTCAATTTAAAATGAATGACATATATTATGTTATCAAGGATCATTTCTTTGCAATATTTTGATATGTAAGGATAAAGTTTGACCTTGATTTGTCTGTAAAGCATCGGGAAAGATTGATTGCATGCTTGATGTTCGTCTCTTTTTTGTCATGAGATTTGGTGTAAAATTACTAGAACCGTGTAATTTCTATCAAATTATGCAAATTAAATAGTTGAGCAGCACAAAGCAAAAATATTTTTTCTGCCCATAACATGCATGTTACTGACTGAAGGTGTTATTATGATACGTTGTCTCTAATTTAAATTAAAATTTCACTTCCTTCTCACACATTAAAGCTGTCTTGTGACAAGCTTGTAAATCCATTTGAGTGTAATCTATAAATTGCTTGGTTAGAAGAGACTTTTTCTAGGTAAAATAACTGAAAGATTACAAGTTTCAAGTTATAAAATTACAAGTTTAAAAAGTAGTTTTGCCATATTGGAATAAATTTTTAGTCTCCTTGCTTATTTCGGTTAAAGAATTCTTTTTCTAATTTCTTTATTTACCTTTATAAACTTAAAACTGGAGCCAAAAACTGTTTTGAAATTTGTCATAATTTAATTTCACTTAGGTACCAGCTTTGTGTATATTATAGTTACATTTGGTGGATGTTGTTGTAAAATTCCCAAATAAATACATGTTGTCAATTTAGAACGGACATTTTTTTTCATTTTTTGCAAGGTTTCCCTTGTTCTTTATCCCTGATATTGACCATTGTAAAATAGAGTAATAAGTTATAAATGTAAAAGCTGAAAACATCAATTATTGATACTCTATACAAGTTGTTCTGTTTGCCTCTTTACTGTATCTTATTCAAGTTAGTTAACGAAAGCTATATTAAATGAAAATCTCAAATATTTATTTATTCTTTTACAAAAGTGTAGAATTCATAATACTAACACCTTTCCTAGTTTGTTATTAATTCGAAAATAGAAAATTAAACAAGTTGCTCTCATTAAAATGTAATATCTGTTTCACAAAAAACTACATTCTAGTTTAATGTTTAATAATGATTACTTATACGGCATACATCAAGCCCAAGCAAACTCCATGTATAAAACTGTGGTACTGGATGTGCTTTAGCAACAAATATTATTTTTGTAAACTGTGTTAGGAAGGGACTAGTGTTCTAACAACCTGGTAAAATGTAGCAACTGTCAGTTATATCTCAAAAGTAAAAAAAAATGGTTTCCATTTAAATAAGTTTTATGTCTTTCTGTTTATCACAGTCAAGGATTTAAAACTTTGGTTTCTGCAAATCTTTATCTATTTGACATTTATTTTTTTTGTAAAATTCAGACTGAAAATAGTTTTTATCCAATGTAATGAATTTATTTCAGTGATACACCATTTTGATGTAATTGTTTTATTTGTTTCAGTAAATGCTGTACTTTCAAATGACAGTTTTGTTAAATTGTAAGTTGTCCCTTAATTATAATTTTTTTTTTTTTATATAAGCCATCCTGATAAACTGATTTAAGCAATTATGTAATAATTTCATCGACTTTGTCAATGTTTTAAACCCTATACAGGCTTTGCTTTTTGCCTAAGAAGAATCTCAGATTGAGTAATTTACATTTAATTTAAGTTCCAGACACAAATTTACATTTTTTACAAAAGTGTTTAATGAATCATCTTTCTCCTACCCTACTTTTTAAACTAAATTGATATCATTTAGAAACTAAACGTCTCGATGTTAATATTTTTATCATGTTTACGTTTTACATAAAGCTGCACCCAACATTTTAATTTGTAATTAATTACACAGGCCTGTCTGAAACAAAACTACCTATATATAGGTTTTACTGTAGGATTTCCCTAGCATAAAATATCATTTTTGTACCCTGTCGAAAAACTTTCCTGCCGAACCGTCAGTCCTGCTAAAATAACGTGTTAATGACGTATTTAACAATTACACCAATTTATTCCTTACAGTCTCATTTAGTATTACTAACATTTTTAATTACAATACTTACTCTCAGTTCCTTCAACGCCAGACACTTAGATGAATACTGTAAGATGCCTGTAAATTCTTCTGATGTTATTTCTCTGCCTTCACCGTACGTGTCTATCCATAGCATGTTGAGTGTAGTGAGGACTGGTATAGAGAGATTGGATTTTAACTGGAGATGATTCCCGCCACGCAGGTCCACTGTACTGTAGCATTTATACAGATACACACATGAAATGGAAATCTGTAAAGTAAAATAAAACAGTGGATTGGATTGAAAGGAGAAATATACCACAAATCTTTAGTGAATTTGAGAAAAGAATTTAGAGAAAATAATGACATAAGATATCGTGATAGGCGTGTAGATTGGAGAGACATTTAGAACGATAATTATTTTCAAATATTAACGTCAGGAAATGATAAAATTAAGTAATAACATAAATTTAGATTTTGCCGGGAATGTACAGTGTGATACAATAAGTATAACACAACTAGGTGAGCTTGCAAACATTGAGAAGTTTGAAAAATATAACTTTTCATATGATATTTGAAGCGAATATTGTCATATTTTTAAGATGAATAGTTTTGCAGAAAAAAGCGAAAAATAACAAACGTTTTCCACTGCATTTTATTTATTTTTTTGTAAAAAGTAGTTTACAAATTAAACGATTTTCTTAACAATTTTTGTCTCCCTGTGTAAATACGTGCTAAATACGCACGTTCAGTGACTAAAAATTTCGCTTTTAAACATGTTTAAATATGAAACATTTAGTGTTTAACCGCTAAACAAGCTTCGAATTTAATTTTTTTACAAAGTGGGGGCAAAATAAATGTTTAATTGGTGTACCCCTTTTTAGAGTTAATTTATTGTTTAAGACTAGTATGATGACTTGAGATGATAACATTTTTTCATACCCAGGGACAACATTTTTATATGTAAAAAACGGTTTAATGGACACCGCCACCAGACTTAAAAGAGCTCTCTTATTTTCTTTTAATTTTTAGAATTAAATTTGTTCCAAATCCACCATGTTAACGCAATCTTAAAGATAACCCCCCCCCCCCGAAAAAAAAAAAAAAAACTGAATAATTATCAGACCTTAAGGCATTTGTTCTAATTTAAAAGTAAATAAAATAGTAGCACGAGAAATTGTGTTTTTTTATTAAAAAACACCCCGGTTTTGGATGATTAAGTTCTAAATATTAAGAGAAACTTTAGTAGGCTATACTGAACTAAATAATTTGAAAGCTTTTTAAATCAATTAATGTACAAGCTGGGCTCAGGCAGAGGTAATCTCAATTAATGTTTTATTTTTTCTACTTAATTAATTCTTGAGCTGAAATTAGAGATTAGAGAGGGCATCTACTGCCCAGAAAACAGCAAAAGGTTTTGATAGTGTTGTATTTACAAGCAGTAAATCTAAGAATTATAAACTGATGTCTCCACAAGGAAATATTTGTTTTAGGCTTAATACTTTGACACAAAAGGTAAGTTACACCACCCTTCGCTCGAAAGAGGGGTAAACAAATATTTTTATTGAAACAAATTTTTTAAGCCTGTGTTTCACTTGAACAAAAAGATATGCTAAAGACTATTAGGCTATATTTTGTTTTAATATTTTAAATAGCCCAATCCATTTTGAACAAAACCGTTTTTTTTCAACAAAAAAGAGTATTGTGGGTACTAATACCTATATATTCCCCATAAAAAAACAAGTACTTTAATGCAATGAGATTGCTATTAAGCCGGAAATTTTGGCATGTCGTTGTATGGAATAGTAACAAATTGGTAAAATTATCTCCAGAATTTTCAAGTGAAATTATACATTTTAGGCTACTTGTTCACGGGGAATCCCCCCCCTCCGGTCCCAACTTCTCTCCGTAAAATGAAAGTGCGTACTTTTCATTGCTACGCGATGTGCAATGATCTTATTTTTGATCTTTGAATACTTGCAGGCGGCATTTTCGAAACTATCGGTGTAAAACATTGATAGATAGTCGACTATTTAACTGTTCCATCGAATGTACGAGAAAAACTACGCTGATATGCATTAACATACAAATGTTTGAACTGGCAAATTTTGAACCAGCGATGGTGCGTATTTTTGTTCTGCCTCACAGCTGCTAAAATAAGTGAAATAATATTTCAGTGGATGCAAATTTTCGGGGCTCAGTCATATTCGGAAATATTCATTTTTGACCACTTTCAACTGGGAGCGTCTGAGCTAGGTTTAACAACATTCGGCCAAGTAATGTCATATGTCCCTAGGCAGCTACCCTATAGGAATGAATTTATGAACTATACACAAATAGTTTTGAGAGGAAACCTGATAGCTATCTTCCGTTTTTACCAGTAATCCTAACCATGTTTCATGCACGTTTGGTCAAGGCTATGGATTCAAACCGAAGTAAGGGTAATACAGAATTTCATTTGCAAGGCCTACTTGGGCCCCTTGGTGGTTGTAAAGTTCATCTACCATGAAATAGTTGTTTTCGCAGATTTCATCAAACAAGAAAATATAGCCTACTGGAGAAAATGTTTGTGAATAGAACTACTGAAGAAAACGTTACCTGACTGAATACCCACCAACATCTGATCAGTTGCTTAAAACTGAATGAAAGATTATATCCGAGTAACCATCCAACGACAGATAATTTGTTAAATCAGTGACACCGGCCATAATTCCTTGTGTGGGTACAGTTATTGAGAGTGAGCAGTTCATACTGCACGGAGAGTTGTTTTAACAGCTGTCTGTCTGGTCTAACTGCTACATAGCCTAGGCCTATATGCATTACTGAATGCAATCTTTGATTAAAATAGACCATTCAAATAACAAATTATTATTCCACAATTATTACTACCACAATAAACGTCGTAGCCACCTGGCATAACCTGTCAACCACCTGTACAGCTGTGCAACTGTTTTATGAATACAGGTACGTGTGCCAATAAATGTTCAGTTCATTTTGTGTACATTTCGCGGCTTCGGGAAATAGATGGCAGCGTTTCAAAACACTGTCGAAAATGTTACCAACAAAAATTATCACCTTGAAATATTGGGAGACTAAGCAAGGCTAAAATAAACCAAAACTGCAGTCTTTTTTTCTCGTAAAATCATTTCAATAGAATGTTACTTCATTTATTACTGTCCTACTAAATCAAAAGAGAAATGTAGTATAGGACTACAATTACAGTTGCTCGTTCTTTTTTTTCCCTCTCTCCTTATGAAATGAGACTGAGGTGACAAATTCGCCATTACCATAAAGTTATCAAAGGTTGTCAAAAAAGTTGAGTGAGGGAGGGACGTTAAATGCAGTTTGGAGCTATATTTGGAAAGCTCGGGCAGTCACATACTTTAGACAATTTTATCAATTCAGTAGATCTTGAATGCAGCCAAGAGTCTCAATAGAGCAAAAACATGTTCTCAATAACGTTGTACCACTTTTTCCCGATACTATACAAACCCATTCCATCTAATGGTTGTGGTATATCGCATAATTTTCTGATCAAATAGCAAGTTGCTGATTTTCTTTACTTGGGTGAAAATGTTTTTGCAAAGTAAAGCTAAAAATAACGACTGCTTTGCCCCAAGTTACAAGCCTCTGGATATACCATTTTCTGCCGTCTGAAGGGTTCAATTTTTCAAAACTTACTCTACGCTCTGCTCAAACCAACCGTGGCGCACCGCTAATTTTTTCAATCGAACAGTATACTGAACAGAACATCGCAGGCTTGCACATTGTATTCCTTTTTGTATCGTTATTAACAGTGGCATAACTAGGATATTTTGCCAGGGGGGAAAAGCTCGTAAATTTCCCCAAAACTTTTCAGTTTCAGTTTCAGTATATTTTCAGTTTCAGTATATTTTCAAGGTCAAGGTGCATGTATTACCTACAAAGTACGTAAATTTATGACGTCGTGTAATGTAACCGCATGGCCGACAAGATCCTGAAGCTGCCTACTATATACATAGGATTAAGACAATGTCATATAGGCCTGCTGTCACTCCCTATCCCCAGTGATTAACTATATAGATTAGTTTTCCGAACTAAAAGATTAATTTTCCAAACCAGTTCTTTAAAAATAAGGTAAACATTGTACGTCTTTCGAGGTTTGCAGGGTTATTATGTCTAGAAAATGGTAAGCTACTGTTTTTAGCTCCATCCATGGTTAAACACAGTGTAAGATCAGTCTATAACCTCCCGGTTCTAGCTTGTAGGATGAGAGGCCATTAATGCTTAAACTAAACCCAGGGCGCTGTCAACCAATAGGTTTGAAACTGGGCTGTTTAACCTCGCCTAACCTAACCTAACCCAGTGCGTTGTCAACTTTAGTGACGGGTGAGAGTGATACACGGAGCGCGACCATGGGTTCGCGCGGAGCGTCCTGCCAGGGGAAATTTCGCTTAAAAACAGCCCTAGATTGCAGGAAATGACACTTCCTGTGCCTTATTACTGCATGCTTAGAATGTCATATTTTTCTTGTCCTGAAAACTTTTAAGGAGACAATTTGTTCACAATATATATATAAAGGAATAATTGGAAACTCTGAAGCCTACCGGTATGTATTGCTGACAGCCTCGAATATAAATATAATGGTTGTGGAACGAAAACAAACGGAAATTGTGATAATTAAATGAGGGAATATTTCGTTCATGAGTCTATGATAATGTTACTATTTATTAGCAACGTATTATCCAATAGTGCATCAAGTTAATGAACATAACATGAGCTCAACAATACGTAGGAACTAGCTCGATGATGGTATCCTATGTTCCGGTCCTATGACCTGTCAATATTGCGCAGTATACGCTGAACTGATCAAAATACCCTGCATGTGTACCAGAGAACATTCAAGCTGTTGCAGAGAGGGCATTTCTGCGGAATGCGAGTAAAGCGCGCTTCATGCTGCAGTGACACAGATGAGATCGGGGAAATACGTTGCATGGAAATTCAAGTTATGCAGGAGAAATGTCTCACGATTACTTATAGTGAGAAAAAATTAAAGAAATAGGAAAAGGAAGTATTATTTCGTCAACTTGAAATTTCCCCAAATTCCACAAGTTTCCCCAAAATATTTTCCAGGGGGGGGTAACTGTAGTAGCTACGCCACTGGTTATTAAGAATAATTTTTTATCCCTTTTATCACTTTGCAAGTACATTTTTTGCAAACGAAAGCGCGGAAGAGTGACTCCTTATAATCCCACTTAAAAGATTGGGAAATGCCATTTCTGGTTATCTGACAGTCTGAGGGGTAGCTATCTTTCAAAATTTTCTGGACACCCCGCACCAACAGCTGGTGGCGCTCCGCTTGGATATATCCAGCAGGGCTGCATTTTGGGGCAAAAATATTTCAGACCCCCAAACTTAAAATGCTTCTTTACGCAACTGTTTTCTGCCATAAAATTCCTTTAATATCTAAGCTTCAGATTTTCAATAACATGGTCAGTAAAAGCCAAATTTTGGGGGGAATTGGTATCGTCCGAGAGTCTTTACATACATGATGATATTCAGTGACCTTAACACTGAACTACAAGTCGCTCCATGCAGCAGTGGCGTGGGGGGGGGGGGGTTACACAATCCTTGCTACGCTATTGCGCTCCGGCTGCTTGATCTTTCTGATAAGATGATAAGATTCTTCAATAAAGGCCCCCAAATCTATCATGACGTTCCAATTCCCTCTTCAATGAGCTTCAGGTTTTCAAGTTCCTTTATCTTAAAAAAGGCAAAATGTTTTAAACCGATAAATTTTCCTGTTTCGGCTAATACTCCTTACAATAAAAAACTCAAGCCAATTTCTAACACCCCAACAATCCACTTAGTTTTGCCCTTAATAGGCGTTACATTTAACGGCGCCAACATTTTCAGTTTCACCTCACCAAAAAGCCACATACCAAAATCTCTCCAATAAAAGTTTTAATAATCAAATCTTTGTTCAAGGTCAGGCCTTCCGGGCGAATTAAAGTTACAGTTTGCTTTGAGGGGATAGTACGCAAGCCTACAATAAAGTGCGTCACCATAACGAATTTCAGTCACCCATGCTATTTTTTATTTTATTTTTTATCATATAAAGGACAAATTCTTCTACATGTATCCCGATTATTTTAAAGGTCTTTAATATAAATGTAATATAAATTTCTTTAAAAAAATCAAATTTTCTTTAAAACATGCCCCGGATTTTTAAATATTTGCGCTTCGCGCCCCTCAAATCTGCCAGTTACGTCCCTTCCGGAACTTATCACCTTGATCGGGGCTTAGAAATGTCCTCCCTCCTCCGTCGTGAAAATTAACAGACTGCATGGTCAACTGGTTATAGCATCAGACTTGCAGCCGGGAGATTGGGAGTTACGGTTCTGGCCGGGTCATACCCAGGACTTTAAAAATGGAAAGTACAGCACTGCCATTGTGCCTGGTGTTCAGCATTAGCAATGGAGTAGGAAAACAAGCCAGGGATCCACAACTGGTAAAAAGCCGTGACCGGCTAGACTTGAACCAATGATTGATTAGAAACTGGGCCGTCAAACTCTGTCTAACTATCAAATATAACTAACCGTCAGGAAAAAACTGGGCGCCACCCCAGATGAGATTCTTGAACGATGCCGTAACCACTCGAAAAATACAATATTATATTTGATATTTTGTGATAATTGACGACCTCTTCCGAATTAATCATTAAATTAGTACTGTCATACTCGATAGGGAGGTCGCGGGGTTGCGGGCGGGGATTAGGGGAGCGTGGTCACAAGTCAAATTGGAGGACGGCTGAAGTGTGCTTCTGCACCGAACTTGATGGACAAAAATCGGTCCTTCTGCACAATACATCGAATTTTGCATTGAATTACTTCGTTTAATTGATGTTTCTCAAAACGCTTATGAAAAGTAGCCTTAAATCCAAGTTTGGAATTTCAGAATATTGACTCTCATATTGTATCAAAAATTTATTTTCTTGTCGCAACATTGCTCAATAACCCAAAATGTTTGAGACTAATGATATCCATGCGTCATTTACCATACGTCTGAAACGAGGGACCTATTGATATGAGAGCAATGCCCTTCCTGACAGAATGTATCTTCAAACGTACATGTCCCTTCCAATCACATTAAATGTGACTCTTGAATAACCAGCCACACTCTAAAATCAAAAGAGTGAACTTAGTCACTCTTTGATCGAGTGAAAAGTGTAAATTCACTCCATTAGAGTGATAATTCACTCCAAGAGGAGTGAAGTTCACTCCAAAAAAGAGTGAAGTTCATTCTAAAAAGAGTGAAATTCACTAGAGGATGAGGGAAAAATTCGTTTCTTCCACGAGTGCCTGCAATGATCGCTCTTTTTTAAGAGCGATCACTGTGGGCACTTCAATCAAGAGGAAACTTCGCTCGTTTTAAGGAAATTTCACTCTTTTTTGGAGGGAATTTCACTCCTCTTGGAGTGAATTAGCACTCTAATGGATTGAATTTACACTTTTCACTCGATCAAAGAGTGACTAAGTTCACTCTTTTGATTTTAGAGTGCACCAATATCTACCAATTCAAAACTGAATTATATCATGTTTCCAAGGGGATTGATTTCATAACAGCTAAGAAAATCTTCTTCAACTACTAATTCGGCGTTTTCCTGGAAGCTTTTCCCACAATTCCGTCAGCGTACTAACTCTCCGTTGAAATTCAATAGACGCCTATAGCGTAAATCAAGGCTCCCTCAGTAAAATTTAAAAACTTGCTGAAATGTTTTTCTAGCCATACGTTAACATTTCGCAAATTTGAAAATATCACGTAAAATCTGATGCTCTTAATATTAAATAGGTAAAACTTCATCAAATCGTTTTATTTGTTCAACTCTAAACAATAGGCCTAATATTTTAAAGAAGAAGACGACATGTAGTTGTCCATGTTAATGGTAACTGTCAATGGAATCTAAAGACCTAAAGTGATCATATGTGTACGTTTCTCCTCGGAAATTTAAGTCGTTTTCTCGGCTTCCGTAAGTTCTAAATCTGCTATAAAACTCTATATAACCAATACTAGATTTACGATTAGACACAATTCTAAGAAGGTAGAATAATTTTGTTGCCCCAAAAGTTAATGTTCCACAAATTTTCAAACATAAGGTGAAAAACAGATTAAAAAACTATTGTATGGAACAAAATAAAAAAGTTCTTTTGCATCCCCCATTTTTGAAACGATTCGAACTGTCGATTTACGTTCTACATCCACCCCCACCCCCACCCCCTAAAAGTAAACAAATGCAATAAACGATCAGTAGTTTTCTATCTCTTAAAATACAGGGAATGAACAGGAACATATATTAAAATCACATCAGGGAAAAGGTGATTTTTAATATAAATTTCAAAATAGCCGTCGGCCGTCAGATGTACCATAGTGATAAACCAGGTGTTCATTTCGACTATTTCTAAATGTGGCTAATCCCCTGGATTAGGTTTGACAAAGTGTAAGAATTATTTTCCCCAGATCCAAGATGGCATTTGTCGGCCGACTGTCACCTTGAAAATGATGAAATGTTATGTAGACAGCACAAAATGTACTGGAGTGATTAACAAAGTGACCATTCCGGCTATTTCTTATGTGCCCAATCCACCGTAGTGAGCTTGATAAAGTTTGGTATCGTTTGATTCTTTATACATCCAAAATGACGGCTGCGTGTTATTTTGAGTCAACACTGAAAAATTTCTACTAATGATCTTTCCTGGAATGACTTTTTAAGAATGATCAGATGTCTCATCTGCGTTGGTCATTATACTGAATCGTCATTTTAAACATGGACGAAATGAAATTTTGCAGGAACACAATACTCTGATGAATCCTTTTTATGCAAAATGTATTTACAATGTTTTTCTTATGTTATTATTTAAACTTTTACTCCAATTTGCTATATTGAAAGTGTGAGAAGGGTAAAGCGGTGCCGCCGTGACGTTTCACTCAATCGGTGAACTAATAAACACATTTATTTAGAAAGCCCAATTTCTTTATTCAGTGATCTTAGGCGAAAAATTTAATATGGCTTTTAAACTTGTTGGGTGAGAATAGTTTGATAAAGTTTGATCCTAATGACCAACATTGTACAAGTGACAGTCCTATACCCGATATCCCTTTGTCTTCAGTATTCCATGAAGAAAATCGGCCACAAATCTGTCGGTAAAACCAGTCAAATCAGAAGTCGGAGAGGGTTCTGTAAAAATGACTCATACCTAAAAGAAAACGAGCTGATTCTCAATTATAGCTTATATAATTACACTACCCTGGTTCAACAACTCTCATGACTCTTGCGAACGATCAGGATTTATACGTACAAAACAAACTTAAGTGCCTGTCACATTTCTCACAGGTATCAAATACCCGCCTTAATCATGCGCTATCCAGTGAGCTGTAACATCTCCCTGCTCTATGTCTTCTAAAAGTTTTCAACACCAGCCCCACCAAAATCCTTGTATTTCAACCACAAGACGTACACATTTCTAGTTAAATGTCAGTTTGTCAGTCTCTCTTTGAGAGTATGTAAGAGATGGCGTGTTTTCGTTTTAGTCTTTCTTCTCATTACTCTTCGTCGGAGTATGGAGCTCCATGGTCGGACAACCTTTAACGCCGGTTGTAAGGAAATCATGTCTACCCTGAAAATTGTATCCCGGCGGTTATGTGGAAATGATGTCACACTCTCACCAGACAAGTTTTTCGGAAAGAACTGCAGTTTATGTCCGCTTAAAATCATTACAGTAATATGTGTCCAGGGGCAGATATTTTCAACTTGCAAAGAATCGTTGTCTCTCCAGACCTATTTTCCAGTGTAGACGCTGGAAATGTGGTCCAATGGGACACGGGCCGACTTTTCAGGAGTCTTTCACAGAACTCAGGGTGCAATTTACAGTGTTTCCACTTCTCAGCCTATTTTAGTTCAAACTACATAGCACATGCTTTATGAATTACTTTGAAAATTGAACACAATTGTACCTGGGCCGTGGGTCATTTGAATCATTTCAGGAATGTCCGGTCCAAGGTCTCGTTAGGGCCACATGGTCCAGTAAATGTAAAACAGAGTCGTGGGCCTTTCTAAATGTTGCTGTTTGACCACTTAGTGGTCTTTGGTAAAGTTTAAGTTGTTTCCTAATGTGTTTGACAAAGGTCTCATGTGGGTCATTTCTGCCCTTTCAATAAAATTCCGCGAAGCATTTCTTACAAATTCCCTTTTAATTGTATTGTCTAAAATGATATCTAGTCATTACATTTTGAAGTTATCCGTACTTCACGGTGTTAAATACTTTTCATTCATTTATGTAAGCATCTGTTAAACACATTTGGGTGAAATGTATTCATGGAATCAAGAGGACAGTGAAGACCATACAAGTTTTACACGACCAGAGATTCAATCATTGCATTGGAATCAACCCGTTAGCTAGACAAGGTTGTGGTGAACACTTTACAGAGGCCGAATTCTTAAAATTGAATTAAAAGCTTTCAATTCTCACCCCAATCTACGATTTTTGTAGTAGTCTACAGAATTTCTCTTCTGGCACACTCTTTGATAGACAGAAAAAAACATAGAACACACACAAAAAAATGCAGAGGAGTGTTTTGATTACATAGTGGACTTTGTATACCCACTCTGAAGCAATAAACTGAGCTATGTGTCTTAATGAGGATGAGTTTTAGACAATCGCGAGAGGGATTTAGGTTAGAAGGTTACGGAAAGTGAAACTGTCTGAGGTGAGGAGATTTGGCCTTTGAGTGAATGACAAAATTCAATCTTCCGGGAGGAGGAAAACTTTACAAGGGGTTTTCCCCCTCCCTTTCACCCTGGTTATTGGTCTGATCATAATATACTGAGTACTGAGTTGATTAGAATAAACAGGGTCCTGAGTTTTAACGACCAGCATGGACTAATAAACAAGACGCTGACGTTGATCAAGAGCGAGTCAGGTAATTTAAATAATTTAAAGGATACATGTACATTCATAATGATAATGCTGTCAACCAATGAAACGACTGCGTATGACGTCACAAAACAGATCGTGCAAGAATCATTGTAACTTGGCCAGTACATAAGATATTTTCAGCTAGATAATGGAATATGCACTGGCAACTTTAAGGGGGAGAGAGGTAGGAGGCATATGGTGAACATTAATGATCTGTGCCGTTGTGGAATGGTAATTTCCTGTTTTAAAGTAAGTCTAGGCAGTTTCTAAGTAGTTTGAGCTTTCTTTTGCAGTGCAATTTTCAACATAATAAAAATATTAAAGCAACGCTTACGAAATTTTCAGAAAATTATAAGATGAACTTCACCACTTCCATTTCTTCTGACAAATCTTCTGCACCGCAAATGCAAGTGTACCCTGTCCCTTTTGCCCTTTTTGTATTCTGGTAATGCAATACATTCCATATAACGTCGCTGTCACAATACAATAAACTCGAGTCGGATTCCGATCCGACTTTTTAGGTTTTTGTTAAATTCTCCTCCATTTCTGGTAGGAAAGAGCCAACAAAACTTTCAGCCGGTGGAAATATATGATTTGCATTTGACGTCCACGAAAATAAAATGGGAACTGATTTTTTCATAATGCCACAGCAACATTTTTTTAATTGAACAGGGTAGTCTAAAGAAATTCCATCTATCGATGAGACGTTAAGAAATAATTAGCATAAATTTAATTTTCAAAGTCCTTCGGTAGAGATTTCCTGATAAATTTACTCAGATTGGCAAATTTTTGGCGCTTTCCGACCAGAGATGGAGAAGATTGTAAAAATGACTCCCCCGATTCCAATTCCATGATGTATGACAATGACTTGACTTTCACCCTATCCTATCATTTCGGGCACACTGTTGGGAACGTCCTTGGAGTGACACTGGGGATTGTATCTCTCCGAATTTGTTGCATTTTTTCAATTATTCTAAAAATTTTGTTTTTATCTCTTTGAAAGAATTCTTTGTTACTAATAACATGCAAGAATTTTTGAGTCTCAAACAGTACCCCGATTTTTCCATAACCCTACCCGAAATCAACATTTTTTAGGAAAATTAGAAAAGAAAACCTGCTGCCCTCACCTCGTACGCCAATGACCAAAATTCAGTGCAATAGTGTACATTCTCCTCAAATTAATAATGACTGCTCCTTACGATTAATAAATTCCTGTGAGGACCATGGGGGTTTACCTTTGGCATTAGGTATATTAAATGCATTGTTATTAAAGTAAACCTGTGTTCCATCTGATCATTTTGTTTTGTCAGCTGGTAAGACAAGATGAGAGGACATTACAGACCGTCACAGAGTCATCTCTCTGGATTATTTTCATTTCAATCCTTACAATTAAAAAATCCTCTGGACTATTCTTCCATGTTTTCCCTTAATATTTTTTTATGTTGGAAAGGAAGCACTTTAGAGCATGCGCGGCTTTACGGGGGAGGGGGCTTTAGGGACTCAAGACCCCTCCAAATGTGCTCAACCCCACCCCCCACCCCCCAAAAAATGGAAGTTGTGTGTACCTTAAATTTCTATTTGTGTATGTTAAAAAACAAAATGCCGAGAAGATCTACTACATTCGTACATATAGCTCCCATCCCCCTGCCCCCTTCTTGTCTCACCTCCAGTCCAATTTTTCGTAGGTTACAGTGTAAGATAGTAACGGCAGAGACGCACGAAGTGGGAGGCATTGGGCCATGGCCCCCTCAAAGACGTCATTCTTTTTTCTTTTTAGACCCTTAAAATTCGCAGCCCTAATTTATTAACACAGATTTTACCTCAGAGTAGTATATATGGCACCAGATTGCATGTAAGAACACCCAATTTCTCAAAAATTTTCAAAGGGGAAGGATTGTCTAAGGCTCCTCAGTGATGCCATTCTTTTAATTCCTTAAAATAAATTAGGCAAGTTTTGTCAAATTCCAAATTTTACTTAAAAGGGTAAACCCTGTAACACCCTGGTGGCACCGATTGCCTCTCAGGACATCTACCTCTATAAACATTCTTAAAAGGGAGGGTCCTTTCCTACAGTCCTTCCCCGGCAGCATAGACGTAAGTGATGGGGGAATGGAAGCGGAGGGTTCAGGTGCGGTGAGCAATAGTTTGCCACTTATCATGCAAGAGATGTTAGGGTAAAATCACTTAAAGTTCGGGCAGTCACAAGCAATTTTATCAATTCAGTGGATCTTGAATTTAGCCGAGAGTCATAATAGAGAAGCAATAACATATTTTCAATTCCGTAGTTTCCCGAAAATAAAGAATCAAGACCATTTACGGTACATAATAGTGTTATATGCATGGTTTATGGTAATATTCTATTTACTGAGCATGTTGCTGAGTTTTTTGTAATTTAAAGAAAAAGCTAAACATAAAGATTGTTTAGATTCTCTTTCCAAGCATAAAATGCAATTTTCCGCCATCTGGGAGGATAGCAATTTTTCAAAATTTTCTTAACCCTCCGCTCCAACTAATGGTGGCTCTCCACTTAGATAGTATTTCGGGCAAAGTTACATTTTTCAAGTCAAAGTATAATAAGTTTAATAAGTTTGTGATCACTTTGCAAATTGCGAACTTATTTTGAAGTGATCATTTTATTGCCAACGACAAAAGAATATAGCAACTGGTTAGATTCTTCATATAAGTCTGGAAAATGATATTTCAGGGCATCTGAGAGGTGTGATTTTTCGAAATTTCTCTACGCTTCGCACCAAACAATGATGGCGCTCCGCACAGAATACATTTTTCGGGTCAAAGTATTTCTTCACTCTTTAATCAAAAGAAGATATCGACTGTTAAATTCTTCGTATGAGTCTGGAAAATGGTATTTCCTGCCTTCTGAGGGGTCTGATTTTTCTGCATTTTGTCTACACTCCGCGCGAAAAAGATTGCGCTCCTCTTAGATAGTCTTTACAGTAAAATGGCGTTTTGTGGAATGCTCCCGTTCGCCTATGCTGATGAATGTTCTTTCATGAACTTCCTTAAAGTATGCAAATTTAAAAACAAATTTTACTTCGAAAGGCAGTGTAAATGGCATTAGAATGCATTGTAAAGAGGCAAAATTTTTAGCTTTATCTTCTTGAACAACCACAATTCAAATTTTAACACTGTTGCTGTCAAAGTCGAAAATCCTGCACCATTTTGCATCTAAGCTCTTGAAAAGGCCAAAAATTTTCAAAGGGGATGGGACCGCGTAAGCCATTGAGCAACGTCGTGGACTCATTATTTTTGTGCCACGTAAATGGGCTACATCTTGATTGAATCATGTATATCATACAAGCAGAAAACTATTCTAACTCTATACCGGTACAGTACGGAAACACTGTGCAGGCAATTGTTCAACGTAGCTTACCAAGTTGCATTCTTACGTTCGACGCTATGTATACGACATATGAAAATACAAAAGCTACACAATCAATAGCGTACTGGCTACAGGCGGGGTGAGAAACGAGAACGATTGGGGTCCGTGGCTCCCTGGCTCTGATTATCAAAAAACCTGGAAATTTGCCAGCCACGGCTATATGTGACACAAGAACAGACATCAAGTAACACTAGTCAACTCCATCGCGGTTTTCACAACTTTTCCTTCATTAAATTCCATATACTCTCCATTACAAACGTATTTTGAAATAATTTAGGTGTCGCATTCTGCAACACCTAATAAGGGAATAGTCACACTTTAAAGCAAATTAAAGTTTCGGAAACTTTCCCAGGAGAGCAGACAAAGTTTTCTTGTTTGTCTTTTTTTTTTTCATTTTTTTTTCTTTTTTGGTTTAGCTCTTTGCTCCGAAAATCCAACTGATGCAGCCTAATCGGGCGGCAGAGACAGAGGAGCTGATAGTGGATCATGACAGTGATTCTTTTGTAGCACTGGATATGAGAAGTGTTTATGTCTTAAGTACTATGGTCAACAAGGGCATCATGTTTTACCAGTTTAGTCATGTCTGTTTATATGAAGGCCAAAACCACGACGTATGTACGATATCGATTTGACCTTTTCATAACTGATGACGTCATTTGTAACAAAAAATAATAACTGCCAGCTAGACGGCACTTTCAATACAAACAAATTTGCCTGTGAGGGGCTATGTTCTCAAACTTTCCCGCCAAAACGGTAACGTAGTTTCTCGTCTTGTTATTGTTTGTCTCAACTTATTTTGTTGTCTGATTTGATTTTGTTTCTCTTTTTCCATTGTTTCATTTAATTTCGTCTCATTGGAAATTGCTTTGTTTTAGTTTGCAGTTCAAGTCTGCTTCATTAAAGTTTGTCTCATATTAAGTTGTCTCATTCAAGTTTTCTCAAATTCGGTTTATTTCCTTTCATTTCGCCTCATTAAAGTTCTTCTCATTACAGATCGTCTCATTCTTGTTCGTTTCAGTTCGTCTCACAATTCATTTCGTTAGGGTTCGTCTCCTTAGGTCATCCCTTATGGCAGCCCACCATTAACTCAAATCTCCTTACCTGGGAAAATGTTTTCTGATAAATGAAGTGAGTAAAATTGTATGGGTCGTTGTTTCTAAGTATATAACTTATGATATATGCTTAATTTTTCATGTGGTTTGTGTGAAAAATGAGTCGAAATACAGAAGGTGCAAAATGCAAGGCAATTTGACCGATCAAAATGTCATTTTCATTTTATTACTCCGCTTTGTGAAACGTCGTCTCTGGGTATAGACAAAGAAAATGAAAAACACGTAAACACATCATTCCAGGCTCTCTAACTATGGAAATTTTAAATTGCCAAAAGTGCTGACATTTTGCCCAGTTTTAACCGAAGGGTTGCATGTCCAGTTTGAAAACTTCTGAAAGGATTTAGGAGTCGTGAATTAGCCTGATGTAGTGTGTTAGTCAATGGGGAAAGTAATTAGTGGTCTGCAACCTTAAAACTCGCCCCTAATAGTTCGTCTTCTTACAGCTCCTTTACTTAATTATAGCTCGTCTCCTCATCAGTCCTCATATAGTTTGTCTACTTTTGTTTCTCCTTTTAGTTGGTCCCACCGTACCTCTTCTTATTTCAGTTCGTCTCATTACAGTTCGCCTCACTCTTTGTCTGAAATTGGCCCTGCAGCATTCATCAATCAAAAGCGTAATCATTAAACGAGACGAGGAACGTAACATTCTCTGTTTGTCGGCCTAGATATAACGTTTAGCGCGAATATTTATCTTAGTTGATAAGCCTTAGGAGATTCCAATATCTAATAGTATGGGAGATAACTCGACCCATCTTTTTCATTCATTTACCTTCTGGTATTAGTTACAAGTAAGTTTAAGAACATCATTTCCTACGGTCACTCCCTCCTCGGCTCCTTGGTTTATAAGTTACTTTGAATTATGAAGATTTGCGGCTCAATCCCTTACCTATTTGTAAAGTCACGTGTTTCTTTTTCAGTCGTGACTCATTTGCTTGTTTTCCCAACCCCATTGTTTATGATGAGCACTAATAACAATTGCGGTGGCTATAGGTCCCTACCTCATTAGACAAACGCCTGTTCGCGTCCGTGGATCGTGCCATTAGTTTTGAAATCGCGCATCTATTTCTAACAATTTAGAATAACAGAATTCTTGCACCTTATCTCTGAAAATATGAGCAATTTAGTGAACACACTCTGAAAACTGTGGAGCAGAGTATGCTGCTTTTTCCTGCCCAACCGTTCGGTGGTAGGTCACGTGACCGATTCTGTGCAAAACAATTACCAATGTTGTTGGGTAACGATTTGGTCCAACAAATAGTTTTACCCAACACTTTAACCCAACAGCTTTAACTAACAGTGATAAGTGTTTCACTGGATTTTTATAACTAGATTATAAAATGTGCTTAAAAATTTTTGCTAAGGGAAGACTAAACAAGTTTGCCCTCCAACAGTTGATGGAGTACTATTGACCTTAGTAAGGAAAAAGAAACAGGCACTGAGAAACACAAAACCTAACCGGACTGGAGCAAAAAGCAACAGAAGACCACCCGCAACGCACAATACTTGTTTAAAAAACTGTGAAGTTTGTAGTTTAAAGTAAGATTTCCAATAGAGCATTTTGTATTTCTTGTCCCCTTGATTAATGTAGTAGTGAAAAAGTCATTTTCTGTACGATCATTGCTCTTTTAGCAATTTCTTCCTGATTTTTACTGCTACTCTAGAGCTAAATTTTATTTACCAAATCCAATCCAATTCAACTGTGAAGTCTAAATCAACCACTTATATTAAAACAAACAAATCAAAAATTATCGGGAAGTACAAACGCAGCTACACTCTTAAAAAAATTGGGCAAATTTTGCCCAACTTTTTGACCAACACTGGGCATCTATTCAACAACCTAAACAGTTGGGCAAAACTTTAACCAACCAAATTGGGTAAAGTTTGAACCCAACTGTTGGGCAAGAGATTACCCAACTGTTTGGTAAATTAGCATTTTAAAACATACCCACTTGTTGGGCACTTCTTTTATTAAACTGTTGGGCAAATGCATAAACCAAATGTTGGTTATATGTTAATCATCTTTTCCTTAAACATTGGTGCTTTCTTTAAATGTTAGGTTGTAGGTTATGGCAGGGAGCTGCTACTGCAGCTCCCTGGTTATGGCAACCCATCGGTCCCGGTTAAAAACCCTGGCTTAACAACCTATTTGGTTTGTCACTGAGTTTCGTATAGGTACGTCCAAAACTATCATTTTTAAAAGGCACTGTAAAATGATGTGTGTTAATGATGTGATGAAGTATTGTAGTTTCATCAATGCATAAATGTGAACACAAGGGCTGCATGAGAATTAGCTGGTCCGTGGCTCTCATACACTGTTATCATGGTTATGAGACAGATTTCTTGTTATGCCGAAAGGTTTCAAATAATAATATATAAACGCTCATTCGGACGTGAAAGAGAATATCCCAGATCCTGACCTCTCATTGGATAGCAGTTTTGCGCCAAATACGAATCATGGAATCTCATACAAATGTGTTCTAGTTCGTAGTACTGTTTAAAGAATTTTATGGAAATAGAGATCGATTTCATGGTCTAAAGTAATGTACGAGTTTAGCTGTTTGGCCAATATAAAAGATGCCAAAGAGATTTTCAGATTATGGTACCATGGTCTGATTATGAGAAGAATTGTGAAACAAATCGGGTCAAGTGCGCTGTTGTTTGGTGACAACACTGCAACCAACAATATACCCAACAAATTGGCAAAAAGTTACCCAACAAGTGGGTAAAGGGAAAATATGCTCAACTGTAGAATAAAATCTTATCGTCATTTTGACCAGTCAGTTGGGTATAACAGTATACGCGTGCATGGAAGGGGAAATTTAACCATTATTTGCGCAAAGATTGACCAACGCTTAAGCAATTACTTTTACTCAACAAAAACTTTGCCCAGCGTTTAAACATTGCACCAATTAGCCCCAAAGTTGGGCAAAGTTTAACCAACACATTTCATAAACTTCTTTAATCAACGGATATTTTACCCAACGTTTTAAGAGTGTAAGGTGTGAAATCCACGAGAAAATGGGTTGGGGATAAGTGATGGAATTACTGGCGACTGAAGGGGATACGGAACGCTGATATCAATAATGAGTTACTTAAAGTGACAGATTATTCCCATCAAAATAAATGTAAACCTTCAACAATTTAGATTTTGTCGAATCGACGTGAGCGACTCCCCCAACCACGATCATTTCTACCAAATATAGGTCAATTTCCCTGTCGTCTGGAGAGACTCACTCGGTGTGAGACTGCATCTGAGAGATTTCAATCGACTAGGAGACTTCCCCCGCCCCCCCCCACCCCCGGACCACTCATGTATTCCTGTCTGCTTGTCTTTATTTACATCGTAACAACTCTTGTTTAATCACGGGAATACTATACTTTTCATACTAACAACAAGAAAACATTAACATTTTATCGTTTAAACATTTAAGGACCGATCATCCGCTTCAACGATGCCTAATTCAGCCAAACTTTTAAACGGATTTTTCTTAAAAACATGACAGAAATTTAGCATTCTACCCCCCCTCCCATGTTTACCTTAGCTATCTTATCATTAAAAAGAAGTTTATTTGCTAAGTCAATGACGGAATAAAGCTTTCTGTTCCTTTTTATTCAAAGCATAATTACGTGATTGAAATCATTCTGACCGACTTAAACTAGACCCACTAATTCCAAATCTTTTTATTACTAAAAAATGGGGCTTTTCAAATTGATCCAGTTTCTCAGTTCACATTGTAATCGTCACTCCAAAAGCGCATTTTTTTTGTTACAGAGACAGTCGATTCAGAGAGTTATCTAATTACAACTCCCTGGTCGGATAGCATTGTGTCATATCGGTATTATATCTCTTGTATCAGTCTGAGTGGACCAGAATATACTTATTACGATACGCAGTGATATAAACGTCTTTGAAACTTTTCAATTTATAATGAAAAGTTAATGATACATCATACGAATATGTGAATGAAATGGTTAGAAAGCTAGGCTTGTTCGCCTTCAATGAATTTCGATCTTGTGTGCAATGTAGTTCTTAAAGTGATTTTGCCACGATTTAAAAAAAAAAAAAAGAAAAACAAATACTTTGTCGTAAATTAAAGCTGCAAATGCAGTGCACATTGCGGTGAGTTGTACCTTGGATGAGTAGCAAATCAGACCAATAACAGCACAGGCAATAACAGATCGATTTATGCTATGACTGGTACGACAGAACCAATGCAGGTTACCCACTGGATAGTAATACGTCAAAACGGGACAACCTTTCAACAATTAAAGTGGGCATGACACGGCCAAAGTAAGTTTCTCGGTAAATGTTCTTTGGGTACACCTTGACATAAAGTGAATGTTTTTTCTACTAAATTATGTCCATAAATACCGAAATACGACGTTGCAAATTCCCAATTACAGGCCAGGCTCAGCCCATTTGAAATCCGAAAGCGAAAAAACGTATGTGATCGCGTCTCAAGATGGTGACGTCATTGGAGGCACGGTTAGCAACACTCTACCAGGGAGCTCACAATCATCGAATCATATGCATCGCAACGAGTGTTAGCGCATACATAATTGCAAACACCGGTGCTACGATAGCAGTGAGCGTAGCCACTGACTACATTGTGAATTGTGCATTGCGCGGTGACTGCTTAGTATTCGCAATAGCACCTTCGCCAAACAGCCCGCACAGTAAAGACGCGCTCGTAGTGATGACGCGCTTGTTGTGGATTGCCCATACATGTTCATAGCTGTTTTGTGGAGCTCCCAAACCGCGTCTCGCTTGCACAAAAACACAACTGTTTTTACCGGCGCGCATATGTACGCGAACATATTGGCCAATGATTTGCTCCGAATCCCCACCATGATCCGCGCCTTTCGCTCTGTATGTTGGACGAGTATTGTGATGAAATCGTTTTAATGAAGTTGCTAAGTTAATAACTTTACCGAGCGTTGCATTAGTTCCACATCTAGATGCGCGTTCTTGAATAGGGCGGGGTTTGTGCCGCCAATTGCGTCATAAAAGTCAGGTGACCTGTTGCGGCATTTTTCGAAATTGGATTTTGAACGTTTCCTTCAAATATCATTTTATGACGAATTGTACAGGTTTTTAATGGGGTGTGAGATGACATTTGTTAAATACTGTATCGAATCTTGCAATACACAAAAGTTTTTGTGGCCGTGTCATGCCCACTTAGAACCAAATGTGCTCTCTAGTTTTTAAATGTTTTGCGATGTTCTCAAACTCATTTTCCAGATCACAAGAAGCACTTGCCCAGTCGGGCAACTTCAAGCAAAAGAAAACTTGTCTTGAAATTTTTTCACTTGCCCCGGACAGTCGGACAACCGTTAATGTCGAGCTCTGGATGGATCCCTCTCTGCCGGCACCTATTTCGCACACTACTGGTTTCAACGCATTAAGGTTTTGGCTGGAGAGTACTTAAGCGCCTGGCCTACGACTTATTAAAAATAAGGTCTCCGATAGGCGTTATGACGGTCGCAAGATGGTTCACAAGAACTGTAAAAGGGGAAGGGACATGAAACATTTTACCATCTGGTGAAAAGAACGGAAAGTAATTGGACAGTTTCCAAGCAATAACAGGGAACAATTAACCCATGCACTGTTTTATATTGGCCCTGTTTTGGTGAAAAATTGCAGAAATAGAAAAGCAATATGCCCAAGTTAAAGGGTAGTCCATTGGCAACGTATTAGATGCCATTGTCATCCAGCACGAATGATTCTCAAAATATCCCCTGAAAGTGTACCTTAAAGGGCAAAGGCAGTCGCTCCAAGCTTGTCTTGAAGCAGCAACTAAATTTCACAAATTTAATCTTTTTCCTCTTCAAAGTACCTTACTTTACCAAAGTAATTTAGGACTTCAATATTGCATATTCTAGGTAAAGCAAGCTGTAACTCCTTATAAATTTCACATTTTGAAGACAAAAAATATTGTCACATGACTCTCAAGAGCCAATCATGAAACTGTACGGTCTACTACACTACTTCATTTTGGGGGGACTGCTCTTGCCCTTTAAGTCAAAAAATTCAAAAATATTTATTAAACAGCATGAATAATGAATTCTAACAGTCCAACTCTCATCTTCATATGACATTCTTGAGCCAAGATATAAAATGTTGAAGTACATTCACTCAAATTCAAAAGGTACATTGTACAATGGTTTGTGATGTCATTGTATTACAATATTTGTATTTCTTTGTTTTTCAGATAGTTACTTCACCTTGTAAAGAGTTGTGATAGCATTTTTACTCTTATGGGGTGATGCAATTAATTATGCCCTCTCTGTGCAACCATAGGTATTTGGCTATTCGTTTCGTTAAGCCACACAGGCTAACACATATGATAACATGGCATCTTCCCGGGTTGCAAAGTGATCTCACAGGCTCGTCGCAGTGTCTCGTATTTTAGAATAGGTCCAACACAACAGGGCAAAAGAACTTGAATGACCTTTTTGGATTCATGCGAAGGTAGCCACTTACTTTTTGGTTCTTCAGTTCACTCAAACAACAATCTATTCATTCGTACTTTTGGTACTTTTTCTTTTGGTTGTTAATGCAGTGTTTACACGCGATTCTATCGTGTGCACCGTTAATGTCACGTGACGCATTTTTCTGAAGTTCTCAACATACCTCCTCGGGCTTGTACGTGTGTGCGTATAGGTACACGCATGAAAGTACTTTCATGGTACACGTTAAGTTTCCAAACCAGGGAAGTATATATGAGCTATGGTGCAACCTGCTATGCAAACATACAGTAAGTATTCAAGGTCATATATATATATTTTTTTTTTTTAAAGGGAAGTTAAGCAGGTAATGCGAGTTGTACAACAAGAAAGTCACAACTTATTGCAAAATTGACTAATTTGTTTTAAGCGAATATAAAAACTTTAACATTTTATATTTCGGCTCAAGAATGTCCTATGAAGATGCGAGTTGGACTGTTACAATTCACTTTGCATGCTCTGTAACATATATTTCTGAATTTTTTACTTGAGAAACACTTTAAATCCCCCAAAACCACGTCCCACGGTGAAATTTGGAGTACGTAAGACCTCAAAATATGGATCAGGAGCGAATAAATCGAATACGTATGACGAATGACGGACATATGAGAAGGGCATCTTTCATTGATTATAAAGTCGATTTTTGCTGATGACGGATCAAATGCATGGCGGATATATGGATAGAGAGCTTTGCCCACACCGTCAGTATGACTAATGATATATGGAAGGGGGCTATTTTCATTTGTGACCATCGACTAGTCTCACTCATTAATGACGTCATTGTTTACATTCCTCAGAGGAGATATTCCCGATCAATAGTACCACTTACAGACGATGTATGAAAATACATACTTTAAAAAAATGTAACTACAGTAAGAAAAATCAGCCAGTAAAATAATCTCCCCTCTATGTCTTGACACAAGATGTGATTTGCACTTTAATGAAGACATTGTAATCGTGCTACTCGAACCATCAGGGAATGAGTCAATACCAAGTTTTCTTAACTGTGTTATAGCAGTGTATTTTATTGCTATATCAAAAACGTAAGACAGTTAACTAACGATAACAACGTAGCGTACAAATTATCTACAATATGAGTTATCATATAAAGACTGTACACTCACCCCAAAATGGATGTTACTTTGGGCATTTTCCGGAGACAAAATTCATTGACTGCAAAATATGCAGAATAATTTCCTCTTTCAGGAGGTGAAAATGCATCTAAATAGCACATGGCCTTGGAGAGATACCAATTGCAAAATAGTTCAATTTTTCCTTCAGATTCAATACTTTATTGGAATTCTATGATGTCATCAAGGCACATTCATTTAATTTGGCAAGTTGTATCCTGATTTATTTATAGTTTTAATGCTTTTGCGGGAAATATTTAGCGACACTGTTCGCTATACCCTACATATACTGTAGGATACAGGAAAACATGTTAGAACATTCCAACAGTATCAAATCTCAAGGACAAACAGGACATTTATTTATAAGGAAAACAAAAGGATCTGACACAATGTGTTCATATGATATATCTTTCTGTGACTTTGTTGAAAAGTAGAGGTGTTTTTAAATAATATCTATAAAGTCAGTTATCTTGAGATGGGAAAGCGTTTTGCAACAGTACTTGGGGGACATGGTGTAGCATATGTTTGTCTTTTCTCATGAGACCCGAGTCGAAAGCCACTAGTTTGCCTTTAAAACGAGTAGATTTTACGACTGTTTCTTCCTCGTTACATATCCCTCCGTGTTTGCAAGGTTATCTTCGCCTTCTTAAGAATTGATTAAGTAACGAAGTCTGTGTAGCGGGAAAAACTATCCCCATTTGGAAATTTTGTCTTCTGCAGTGTACTTCCACTTTAAAATTCATTCTTCTTTCAGACTAAAAACAATTTCACAATGAAGAACAGGCGCCATGTTCGGTGAAGCAGGGGCAGATCTATGTTAATTATCGGACTCGTTCATAGCAATGACGTTTTATACAAAACCGTGTGTGTCTGCACTCTAAAAACAGTTGGGTAAAAAGCGTTGGGCAAAATACCAAATGCCCAAAATGGCCAAGTTATTGCCCGACAAATGGGTAAACAACTGTACCATGTTGTTGGGCAAATTAACTAAGGTTGGGTAAAATCCAGGTGTTGGTAAAAGGTGTTGGGCAAGTTTTAAAGTACCCAACAGTTGGGTACAATGTAATTGACCAATTAGATGATTAGTAAAAGATCAGTTAAGTTTTTCAGATGATTATTGTAATGAAAGCGGTTAATTATAAGATTTCATGGTTAAAAAAGTTTGAATTTGTTAAATAAAAGCTAGCGGTAGAATAGCAGTAAAAATCTGGACGAAACTACTTAAAAAGCAATGATCGTAGAAAAAAATTTTCACTACTATGTAATCAATGGGTAAAGAAATACAATGCAATTGTTATTCCAAACTACGCACTTAACTGTTTATTATCCAAGTGCATTGCCGTTATCACGAAAATGTAAAGGTTGTTCTTTGCCAGAGGCCGTTCTATTCAGCCAGTCTAGAACGAGACCCTGCACGTCAGGTCTTTCAGTTGGTCATGCTGAGTTGAGTTGTCCCTTGGGGACGTAGCTCCTTTTGGGAGCAGAACTCCTTCGGGAGTATTGTTTGGTTTTAGCCCCTGGCTCTTTGCCAGAGAGTCGAGGGACTTTTGAAAAAAGCCGCTGGTGCTCACTCATCCCAAAGACTTACCTGGCGCAGGAGTGTCCGTGATCACCGAGGCCAGCCGGTGGTCGCGGATGTATCCTTGCGCTGGGGGCTGTCATGCACTATCACCCTGCCCGCCCGTGTAAATAGTTGTTGGTGTGTAACTATTTGTTGGTGTGTAAATAGTTGTTTGTAAATATTTTTTACTAGTCTTGTGTTTGTTGTTAGTTCCGGAATTCGTTTGGAACTTTGCTCCGACCGTGTCCGTTTCCAAGCACGTAAAAAGCGCCGCTGATGCCCCCAACCATGCACTCTTTGTCAGAGTTGTTCAGATACTCCGTATAATATTGATCGCTTCAAGGCCTTTTGGTTAAGATCATATGTAATATCTGTTCTTTCAACCAGTCTAGAATGGAGCCATACATGACAGACATAATGTAAACGGTCTGAGGGCCGTGAGGTTGGTCACGTATTGTCCTTCAGTAGACGTAATAGCTTTTCGGGAAGCAGTTTATAGTTTGGTTTCACCGAACGGCTTTTTGCCACAGGGTCAGGAAGACTTTAGAAAAAAAACCCAACTATTCTTGGAAGGCAAACTGTGTAAGTTTTAGGGTACTTTGTTGAATCTCCTTCCCGCTCAAATCATATAATTATATATCAGGTTATCTTGAAATCCAAACAAGCACACAACAGTACAGCTGGTGGGCAAACGTGTTGGTATAAATTTTAACTATTTGTTGGGCAAAATTAGTTGGGTGAAATGGTTTGGTAATTTCTTTTACCCAAGTAATGAGTAAAACACCTAAACAACTGAGTTGCGCATTTTTCACGCAATTCCGGTCAGGTGGCATACGGACCCAACGGTTGGGTAAAAAATGCAGAAGGTGGGCAATATTTTGCCCAACAGTTTTTAGAGTGTACGTCGCAGGTTGAAATTTGACGTACATAAAACCTAAAAATACAGAATGATCGGGTACTGACTTAAGCGAAGAGGTATGAGGGATGAAGGACACATGGAAAAGAGGTTTTTATTTTATCATTAAGGCAAATTTTGCTGATGGCGAAAAAAAAAAAAAAAGGCAGCTTTTACACCGCCCTCAGTATGACAAAATAATGATACGTGGATGACGCACTATTTTCAATTGTGAACATCGACTAGTCTTTCTCATCAATGACGTCAATTGTTAACATTCCTCAGAAAAGATATCCCGTTTGATAGTACTACTTACAGATGATGAATGGAATGATTGGGGAATACTTTGGAAAAAATGTGATTAAGCAAAGAGCAATTGGCCATTAAAAATTATCTCCCTTTGTTTTGCCAGAAGATGTAAATTACAGGGGCGTATATCTGGTTTGTGGATTGGGGGGGGGGGGTTCCAGCAGCCGGAACATCAGATCGTGTCTGTGATCAAACTCATCTATAAGCAATCCAGCCATACTATTGCCAGCACACACCCGCTATACACAGAGGCACGCGCACACATTTCCATTGACACGCTTAAACACAAAATAGATAGGTGGCGCCTTGAACGCAATATTATTGTATTATTGTTTTGAAATAGACTCAATCTGGCGTTTTCTAGAGCTCTAAAGTCACCTGAATACCCCAATGTTAAATTGTGTTTATTCTGCCTGTTTTTCTGGGTTTTTTTTTAACCTGCCCTAATTATTGGAGGGATGGCAAAGTGACATATTTGCCCCCAATATTGTCATTGGTGGGCGATTGCCCCTGCCGACCAGGCTATAGTAGACCCAACTTGTCAGTATGGGGAATTTACCGTTTGGCCCCACCGATTCAAAACTCCTGCTCTCTGCCTTCTGTTGATTTTTTATTGTCAAAGAATTAAATTAACACAACATTTACATATTTTAGTTCAAAGCAAATTTAAGATGAAGATAAGAGAAGTTAAAAATTGACTTACTTCATATTTTGATGCCTTTTGAAGGAATAGAACCAAACACCTTTGCACTCCTCTGCTGTCAGTGTTTCTTATTACGAGATCATATGAACACACATCCCTCACAGTATCGAATATATCATCAAAATGGACACCTCGCTCCAAGATACACAGTGCAGCAATCTTGTTTTTATCTTCGAAGTTTTTATCAATGCATTGAATGATGTAAGGGGCAGCTTCGTAATTCAGTCCACATGCAAACCGGAAACAGTAATGGACATCCTTCGGATCCATATACTTGATGAGATCTCTCAATTTGTCGGAATCCCGAAAGTGAGCTGCGCAGGCTGCTAAGTAATGTGCGGCATACCATTCACAGAAAAGTTTGTGATAAAAGCTAACTTGTCTTTGATATTGATCAGTGGAAGGACTGCCATGCCCATCACTATCATCAATAACCTCTTCTTCCACAAAGATACCAATCCTTTTATACTGATCATAAAAATCCTTTCCAAGAATATTACAAAGTTTTCGTTTACTCCAAACAATCTGCTGGTTTCTTTTACTTAAACCCCCAAAAGCAAGTTTGTCAAGTTTACGATGGTCCTTTTCATACATGTGATATCTCTGTACGTTTGCGTCGTCCATCTTGTTTCTCATGTGACTGTGAAAACACTTTATCATGTACATAAAGAAACCCGTAACAGTATCGAATGTTTCAAATTTTTCATTTTCATAACTCAAATGAGCGTACAAAACAAAAAACAAAGGGACCTGTGCTAGATCTTCCAGGACCGCATTTTCTTGTAATTTTTGTTTTATCTTTCTAATAGCTTGTACATCGTTGCCTGCTACAGCCTTTCTAATGTACTCATTCCGAGCTCTATCATCAAATCCAGTCAATCGTAATCGCTTAGTGTCTGGTGCAAACTGCTTAGGTAAGTATCTAGTAGTGAGAATTACTTCAAACTGATGAAATACCGGCGTCATGATCATTTTCATGACGTCAGATAGGGGTTTCTTATCTGCATCCGGGTATTCGTCAAAACCATCTAATATTACTACTACCGAGGGACTATTTTCTAGTATACTGTCAATGTCATTATCACTAAACTGAGGGTGCCTCTGCAAGAGAAATTGCCTAATCGCATTTGAAAGTGACGTCACACCTGCCAATTGTCTTAGTCGAAGGAGAACCAATACGTCAATATCTTTCAGGTAAGATTCTTTAATACTGTTACACCAGTCATACGCCCATTGTAGTGTAAGTGTTGATTTGCCGTAACCCGGTTCACCTATAATGATTCGCCGTCTACTTTTAATTTGCGAATTACGAAAAACCAGGTGATACGAATCTATGTGTACCCATGACCCAGCTAAATATTCGACGCCCCCTTCTACAAATACCCTATCAACGCAGTACAGTCTATCTCGTATGTACGGAATAGGTTGAACAGCGTCGTATTGTTTCTGATAGGTTGCTTTCAGAAGTTTGATGAAAAGTTCTTTATTTCCTGGAAAAAGAAATCAAATAATTCGATGTTAGAATGCTACAAAATACACTATCGGTAGTAACATTTGATTAATCTATTAGGATAAAACCGGTATCAACACAGGAGTCGTCCTTAGCCAGGGTTACCATGCGGCGAAAAAGACACTGCTTGGAGGAGTATGGGTAATGAGTGTGATTTTTAGCCAACAATCAGGGCTCCTCTAGGCGGTGGCTCCCCACCCCCGAAAATCCAAGTTAAAATATTCAATCACAGTACATGTTACCGTCCAGCAAGGCTCAGCAGGTTGTTTGTGTTGATGTCAGCGCCCATCATATTTACTCTTTTCTTATCCCTCCGCTGTATTGGCCAAAGAAACAACTTCTTGGTTTTGTTTTTGTTTTTCTCAATTTGATTAACCCATTAGGATGATGCAGGTATCAATACAGGAGTCGCCCTTCGTCAGGGTTACTCTGCCGCAAAAAAAAAAAAAAAAGTGACACTGCTTTGAGGAATATGGATAATGAGTGTGATTTGTAAGCCAACAATCAGAACTCCTAATGGGCAGTTGCTCCTCACCCCCTGAAAACCCAAGTGTAATCATTCGATCACAATACAGGTTGCTCTCCAGCAAGGCTTACCACGTTGATTGTGTTGATGCATGTTGGTGCCAAACGTGTACACTGTTTTCTTATCTCTCCGCTGTATTGGCCCAAGTACCAACTTCTTGTTTTTGTTTGGGTTTTTTGTTTTTTCTCGATGTTTTGCGTCTGTTTTTTCTGCTTGTAATTTTTCCACTTTCGTAACCTTTTCGCCCTCATTATATTGTAAGTGAAATTTTGGCTTCATTTTCCCGTCTTCTTTTTGGGCTTATCATGACGTCGGAGCATGAGTACCATAGAAGTCGGCGACAGGTTTAAAAGTCTTATATAATGCAGTACTTGATACTCTAGGTAGATGTGCAATGTTTAACAAGGTGTTTCTTGATTGGCTGTTACCTTTGTATTGTATCCATCTTATTCTTTGTTCTTTTAAGGGATTAGGTAAAGGATTACATGGTTATCGTTAGCCAGTTGAAAAACTTGAAATTTCTTGTTAAACAGGGCGCATCGCCTTGATATTTTTGGAAGGGTCACGTATTTTACACGTTGTGCATTTTAAAATGCGTCCTGAAATTGAGGTTGAACTTATTCAGAAGGTAATTCATAAATACATTAACTTACATTTCTGTAAACTGATTCACCTTTCACCTTACCGAATTTAACTATGTCAGACTTCACAGAAATAAGTCTTTCACCCTTTTGAAGACGGATTCTATTGTTTGTGTTTTTTAAGGTACTATTTTTTTCTTGGTTCAAGTTGATTATGTTATTTGCCCAGTCCCTTCAATTCTGACAAAAAACCGTTCATCTTAAAACTACAACTTGAGATACATTTGACAAATTTGTGGTATTTATATTTATTATATGTAGCAATACCATACAATGCAAATTTAAAACAATACTATATTCTTTTTGTGATAAAATAATGATGTCTGCTTGCTCTTTAGGGTCTAGCTTGGCGGGAAAACAAATTAGGAAACAGACTCAACAATATTCTCATAATAAAATAACTATTACCTGACTGACCAGCTGTGTGCAGTCCACTTCCTCTGTTTTCACTCGTGTAGGTCTTCTGGCTTTTTAACGTTGTACCTGCACTACCTTCTTCCCTAGACTTCGAAGGAGCAGACCTTGAGGTTTCTCTCCTTGCAGTTGGAGTTCTAGTTGTGTCCAGTCCACTTCCGCTGTCTTCAATCGTGTAGGTCTCCCCGCTTTCTAACGTTAAAAGTTTGCTACCCTCGTTTCTAGGCTTAGGGGGGTCAAGTTTAGAGCTGTCCCTCCTAGAAACTGAGGATCTCGACCTGAAGTTACTCATTCTAACATAATGTAGGCTATTTTAAAAGAAATGACAAAATAAGTTATTAGTTCCGTCACTACTGCATATAAACATGCGTTGATGACTGGGGACTGGGATCAATCGATCCTTTCACTAGAAGGACACATTCTTTCAAGCTTGCAAGCCTTGGTTAGTTTAAAACATCCCCCATGCGATCCTCTGGGACCAGGAATATTGTTTGCATAGGTAGGTAGGCAGAACAATTGTTTTCCTTTTCTTTCCTTATCTTTCCTTATATGCTTGAGTGACTTCCAACTGTATTTGTGATTGATTCTAATCTTGGGTCCTTGTCCAAATGCCCATTTCTCCGTGAACTTAGTCAACGGATTTCTAAAGCAACAGCCTTCCTAATGTCACAAGTGCACTATTGTACAAGAAGCTACGAATTTGTAAAATTTTAACTGTGAAGTACAAGAGCAGGCAGTGGCCTACGAAGGGGGAAGGGGCATTGGGAAAGGGCCCCTCAAGGATACCAGTTTTTAAGATCCTAAAAATACGTAGCCATACTTTAGTAACGCAGATTTTACTTCAAAAGATAGCATATGTGGCACCAGATTGCATGTAAGGACACCCAATTTCTCAAAAATTTACAAAGGGGGAAGGATTTTCTCTGCACGGCCCTTCAGTGATACCATTTTTTTTTAATTCCTAAACACAGACAAATTTTTTCAAATTCCAAATTTTACTTTAAAGTTAGCCTCTGTAACTGCCTGGTGGCACCGATTACCTTCAAGGACACCTACCTTTTTAAGAATTTTCAGCAGGGAGGGGCCTTCCCTAAGACTCCTTGTCCGGTCGGGATGGACGTACGAGACGGGGACAGGGGAGCGGAGGGTGTAAGTTTGCCATTTATCACGCCCGAGATGTTAGTGGTAAAATCATAAACAAATGGGAATTCGAGCAGTCACAGGCAATTTCATTAATTCAGCGGATCTTTAATTTTGTCAAGAGTCACGGTAGTGAACCTTTAGCATATTTTCAATTCCGTTGTAGAGTTCCCCGAAAAGAATACAGACCATTTAATATAATAGTGGCATTATATTTAACGTTGTAATTTTCTGGTCACTTAGCATGTTCCTGGTTTTATTCTTATTGCAAAGAAAAGCTAAACATAAAGACTGCATGTTTAGACTTTCTTTATAAGATTGAAAACACAATTTTCAACCATCAGACCATCGCGATAATTTTCAAAATTTTCTCTTCGCTTCGCAGCAACTAAGGTGGAGCTCTACGAAGATAATCTTTCGGGCAAAATTACATTGTTCGGGTCAAAGTATTTTTTTTATATCCCGGCCTGGGGATGAGTATTAGAGGAGGGGAACCACGGCGCCTCAGATGCAAAAAGGTGTTTACAAAATTTGTTACAGTTTCCGATGGACATTTCTCCCCAAATTTGTTATTGTTTTAAAGAATTAACCTGTTTAAAGCAACTTTTGAAAAACATGAAGGAGGATTTTGGCCAGATTCAAAAAATTACTGAGAGCAAATATTTTTCCCTTACATATGCTAGCCACTAAAGCGGCATATTGAAGATCTAGTAATCTTGGAAAAATATGGTGACCTAACATAGCATACGGTTTGTGACTGATTGAAATGGAAGAACATTTGGGTGTTTGATAAAGGTCTGAGAAAATTTTACCTTATTGTTACCTTTATGTTACCTTATTTGGGACACCAAATAACTTTTTACTCGACCAGTGTAAGTGACTAATTTTTTTAATATTTTCTTTGATACTTCCTGCGCCACTCCAAACAACGTTGTCCACCCCAAGTGGCGCGCGGGCGCGAATTTAGGGAGATACTCCCTGGCACCTCAAGAACCATTCGCCAAAAGAGCGAGGCTAATCTATGAACTCTCCACATTAAAAATTTCTACCTCAAATGGCGAGTTGGCGAATAATATTTGCGTCGCGGTCTCTGTTATATTCGCATAAAACCGCGATGGAATACAAAGAATAAGCTACAAATTCCTCCAATGATATATACAGAGCAATACTAAACTACTGATTCTAATAGCAAATACGTAAAAATATTCTTACCTCACATGTCCGAAAAAAATGAGTTTGAAAACACCGAAATGATGTTAATTGACGATATAAATTACCTCTTAGTTAGATCAGGCAGTTTTTACACGTCTGTGAATACGATAACACGATTCGGCTGCGGTAACAGTTCAGTCTTGTGACCCTCATCTTCTCATGTTGAACCGCTCTTTCAAAACAAAATGGCGGTGGGCAGACATGACACACCTTAAACGTCTGAAGTTCTCGCACTATGTGGTTTGTGCTCACATTTTCGTACTTCACAAAATGAGTGATGCATGGGCAAAGTACAAACGTCACCTGATTACACTTGAACTTTGAGCCGGTGGATAGTTTGTTTAATGTTCATGTAAACCTTACAAACTGTAATGTAGCGCCCCCTTACTGTGTAATATACGAAACCTACGGTAAACGTAGAGACTAATGATTGTTCACTGTACTAGCTCCTTATTTAGTTTTGTCGTATTGCGTTAAAGAGAAGGTGAACATTTTTCATAGAAATCAGATTTTCCAACTCCCCTCATACGAACAGAATCTTGTTCGATTTTCCTTTAAAAAAAAAACATATTTATAAAAAGAGCGTCTTTCGGCGCAAATCTCATTTCTACGCAGGGTGCAGCTTGGGGGAGGGTTCGACCCCGGATGAAAAAAGTGGGGGCTTAAGCAATGTAAACAAAAATAAGTCAAACGGTTTCTGGATTGACTAACCACGTTTGTAACTCAAATTTGACTACTTTATATTTGATTAATTTCGTAATAAGGGACTTAAGAATATCAGTCAAAACTTAGTCAAGGACTTAGAAACCAATAAAACTAGGCCACATATTAGTCAATTGTGTTGACAATTAAGGCACTGTTTGAAATCTTACGTTTACGGTGAAGTATATTCACCCCCCTCCCCCTTCCCCCTAATATTTGCGAAGTGCGGCTACAACAAGTGGATACAAGCAACTTATAACACTCGGCAAGTACCATATCCGGACACCTGGGCAAGGGTTATTGTAAAGTGTCATACCCTTCTGTAATCTCTGTGCCAACTGATGGTGTTGGCACCCCCTTCCCCTCCGAAAAGGTTCACCAGAACCTGAGAAGTCAGGGGGTAATTGCTAGTTTAAGCACAAGTTTTTGTGCTGTGACCTTTTGTGTGTCAAAGTTCGTGACAAACTTCCAACTCTATAGGGGAGGAAAAATGCAGTATTCTCCTCATACTGTGCTGTAGTTTAACAACAATTCATTGTACTATGTCATTTCTTCCCGATACTAGTATGGAGACAGACTGAATTACAGTTAAATACGATGTACTTGAACTTCGAACAATTTAATCTGATAGACTGTCAGAGTTTAACAACTAAACAGTTTAGTGCAAATACTCAATTGTGGAGTTTTTTATATACCAATAGACTTTGTTTAGAGCTAACTGTCATGTACAAGTTTGCATAAACTGTTATACTACAAGCGTCAGTCTCTGTATCAATGTCCCAGTGTTATGATAAACTAATGAGTGTCCAGGTTGAATACCATAACCTAAAAACTGTTCAGTTGTTGACTCTTAGTCAGTCAAGGTACTGAACAAGGGGTGGGCGGTGGATGTTTCGAAGCTGATTTTATATCTAAGGAATAAAACAAGCTATGACTATGGAAGATGGACGAATCTAGATTTATTTTGTAACATGTAAAATACACATTTGTAAACTTACAGACTGAAAGTAGGCCTGCACATTAAAGCCAGGACTATGTCGTTTTTTCCAATTTGCAGGAAAATAATTACTGTGTTGGGCCCCTGTGGGCTGGGGCCGTACAATATTCCCACGGCACTTCTCGCCTGTCGTAAGGTGACTGCAGGGAACTAAAGTTGAACTTGAAACAAACTTGAAAATGAATTGAAACTTTGACATTTATATCGAGTTGACAGACACTGTATAACTTATAACTCATTCGTGTTAGTGTGCCGTTACACCTCATCTTACTGCATTAGCATCGTTATCTGAGATAAAAACACGAATTTTCAAAAGGATTCCCAAGATCTTTAGAAGGAAATTTTCCAAGAAATCCCAAGGTAGACTTGGAATTTTCAAAAGCAACTGAACCTTGTGAGAAGATGTGACTACACAGGCAAAATTCATCTGTTACATGGGAAACATGCTATGCAAGGAAAAGAGCGTTCGTGCTCACATATACATTCTTAATTTTAAAATGAAAAAAAAAAAAAAAACTGCATGTAAAATGAGCTGAACAACAAAAAAGTTTGAAGAAGATTCATTTTTCAATATCTAAAATATATCTTTCAAAATTAGGTAGCGCCTACACTAGTGCTAGTGGCGTAGCTGGAAATTCAAAATGGTTGGTGGGGCGGGGGGTGATATGTTAAGAGACCAAACCCACGGTTCAGCCAAATCCGTACGGGAACATTTTAGTCTGTGACGGAGAAGATTATCTGTCCGAATAATGTAATTCTACCAGAAAGGCTTTTTACGGGGAGCGCCACCATCAGTTGGGGTGGGGCGTAGGCCTACAGAAATATATGTCAAAAAACTGCATGGTAACCTCACACCATCGGAAATGACAGGACACAGGCTTCTAACTAGAAATGAAGCAGTTGCCATTTTGAGAGTTCGTTTACAATAATAGAAAAGAATCAGTAAGTAGTTACAAAGTCATCAGAAAATGAGCAGATAAAATGTATGACAGTGAATAAAATGGTCTGTATTTTATTTTCTGTTTCTTAGAAGTGAAAGGCTCCCCAAATGTGTGGTGGTTAATAGTTACTACCTTTTGATTTTTCGTATATAAATTACCCTGACTATGAAAGTTTTTCGGGCAAATGTTTGAACAAATTCCGACATTCAGTCATTCTGGGCATAGTGACACGAAAAACTGTGATGTAGTTCACGAATAATACTAGCTGTTTGCGCTGCCCGAATGTGTAGGCAATTTCTTTTGATCTTGTTGATATTTGATGACAAGTTTACCCCGGGTACTGTCACATCTTTTGACGATGTCAACGACATCTCTTTATGAGTTTTTAGAGTTATTGAAACTATGCGAATTTACTCAAAGTGGCTGTCCGCAGTGGCGTAGCTAGGATATTTCCCAAGGGGGGGGGTTCGAAAATTTCCCGAAAATTTTTCAGTTTCAGTATATTTTCAAGGTCAAGGTGCATACAAAATACGTCAATTTATGATAACAACAAGATTATCATGACGTCATGTAATGTAACCTAAGTTAATACATGGCCTACCAGATCCGGAACATGACTACTATATATACATAGGATTACGACAATGTCATCATGGGCCCGTTGTCAACCCCATCCCCCAGTGATTTATTAGATTAATTTTCCGGACAGATTAAATAAATAAATTAATTTTCCGAACGAGGTCTTTGAAAAAAAGGTACACATCATACGTTTGTCCAGGTTTGCAGTGATATTATGTCTAGACAACCAAGGCGGGATCTGATTGCTGAAAGTGTGGGGGGGGGGGGGCAACATTGGACAGACTACGAAACGGTGCCGAAGTCGCAGAGAGAGAGCGAGGCCCCCGGAAGCTCCTGGATATTTACGAAATTGTATATATTAAAATTATGCATTTTATCTTCAACTTTGAATTTTATAAGAAGGGCACGTAACACACCACAAATATCACAATTTGACTTTTTCAATGATATCCTTACTCCGCATGATTAAAGTCGGCCGGAACGATAATGCAGAGAGTGAGGGGAGGGGGAAGGTATTACTTAAAACTGAGGTTCTTCGGGGTCTCCCTTCTTGGTGCCGCATATCGTCTATTCAGAATTAAAGCTAGGGGGCTTTTCTTGTTATGCGAATTCAGCCTTTGTCTATGATGGGGCGCGCGAAGGGCGCCGAAAAATTTAACGTTTGAGACATCTCAGTAATGAAACTGATATATTTAAAACGGGTGCGTGCGAAGCGTGTAAAAAATAAAACAGCGTTGAGACTTTAAATGAAAGAATATTGCTTTTATTTAGTTTGCAATGCAGTATATGACCTGTTAAAACGTTATACAACTAAGTTAGGTATCACCTGCGAAGCTCTGTCAGTTCCAGTTTGTATTTCTGTAGCAAAAGCAACCAGACTAGACGGAAAAAAGAAACTAAGTTCTGGAAAAAAGTGGGGGAGGTGCAAGTCCCCCCGAACTCCCGTAATCCCGCCTATGTAAACAAAGGTAAGCTATTGTTTTAGCTCCATCCATGGTTAAACACATAGTAAGATCAGTCTATAACCTGCCCGGTAGCTTGTAGGATGAGGATCATCAAATGCTTAAAGTTAACTTAGGGCGCTGTCAACCAATAGGTTCGAAACTGGGCTGTTACATTTTCGCTAACCTAACCTAACCCAGGGCGTTGTCAACTTAAGTGACGGTTGAGAGTGATGCGCGGAGCGCGACCATCGGTTCGCGCGGTGCGTCCCGCCAAGAGAAATTTCGCTAAAAACAGCCCTACAGTAAGATTGCAGGAAATGACACTCCCTGTGCCTCATTCCTGCATGCTTAGAGTGCCACATTTTTCTTATTCTGAAAACTTTTAAGGAGACAATTTGTTCACAATATATATAAAAAAGAAAAATTGGAAACTCTTGAGTCCTACCGGTATGCATTGCTGACAGCCTTTAAACGAATATAAATATAATGGTTGTGGAACGAAAAGATATGGAAATTGCGATAATTAAATGAGGGAATATTTTGTTCACGAGGCTATGATTACGATACTATTTATTAGCAACGTATTATCCAATAGTGCATCAAGTTGATGAACATAATATTAGCTCAACAATACGAAGGGAACTATCCCGATGATGGTATCCTATGCTCCGGTCCTATAGCCTGTCAGCGTTGCGCAGTATACGTTGAACTTATCAAAATACCCTGCACGTGTACAAGAGAACATTCACGCTGCTGTAGAGAGGGCATTTATGCGGAACGCGAGTCAGGCGCGCTTCATGTTGCAGTGACACAGATGAGATCTGCATATGGGGAAACACGGTGTATGGAAATACGAATTATGCATGAGAAATTTTCACGATTACTTATACTGAGAAAAATTTAAATCAATAGGAAAAGGAAGTATTATTTCGTCACCTTGAAATTTCCCCAAATTTCCCCAAAATATTTCGGGGGGGGGGGGAGTTCCCCCCCCCCCCCCATTGGCTACGCCACTGGGCTGTCCGAATTTTTCCAAATTACTATCTGCCCCAATCTTAGATCTTGAAAAAATTGGAGGGGGCAGCCTGTTCCTCTGTCTGCTTCGATCGTACGCCGTCACGATTGTGTTCGACTGACACGTGCCTTTTAAACGAAAATCTTGACAATTGTGGGGAGTCTGGCGGGAGTCTTGGCCCTAGCCCCAGTGTCAACCCCGTTGGCTACGCCTTGGTTTATACTTTAAACGTAGGCCCAAACTGTTTCCTCCCTTAATGCAGATAAATAATCCAATCCTTTCTAGGGACAAATTAGTGCATTACTCGTTCCTTTGAGTCGCATCCTAAAGTGTCTAAAAAGAGACACTCATTTCTCTATATTAAACATTTTGGTTTTGGGATTATGGGAAAACTAACTGGGCGGAAAGCCATCATTGGTTGGCTTGGAACGCAACACCGTAAATTGTTAATCTAAAACAGGCGTGCAGACAGAAATTTTTTAAATGGGAGGTTAAACTTCTAATCAGACTATTTTAGAGAAGAGTAACGTCACCATTATGGATACGTTTGCGCTATGTGGAAAAAAATAGCCGAAATAACCCTAGGGCAGATAACTGGAAACGGCACTTTTCATGCGGCTAGTAAGTTGCACTTACGGTACAACCAGGGCAAGGTATGCTAGAGAATAGAGATAACCATAAAACACTTTCAGCAAATACCAAGAATATACTCAACAAACATGGGAGTTTGCTCACTTCGACCGCCAGGCTTGGTTACGCGCCTAGCCCAAACAAATCCAAAATCAAAGAAAATGGCTTTTCAATTTGAATTGATTTTTGTTTCTTTTCCTTTTTCTTTTTTTTTACTTACACATTCACCCCATCGCCCACATTTGAATATCACTTAAATGCGTATAGCAATTAGAAATTCATCACTCCCAAAATGGGTCTGTTGGTAATGGTCGCCCCCTCCGGGTTCACTTCATGGGACCATGACCGTACCGGACTCCTTCTGTCAAGGGACGGTGACTCTTTTTCCGACTCCAGTTTCCACCTCAGGGCATAATCTCTGCCCGACTGAGTTACCGAAGTCTGTCCGATTCAACATTATTTTGGCATGTTTGGGAGCTGCAGTCCCTGCCCCTCGTCCTGTACGGCAATGCCTGAAACCACCTAGAGCAGTAATACTTTACCGTGAATGCGACGGGTCTTGAATTGGGCATGTCTTTGTCTCTCATTGTTATGACTGGTGGGGTCCTCCTCAACTTAAACCTGCTTATCTCCTCATTGTTACCATAAAAGAGGCCTGTCACTTTGGCTATGCTGGTTCTTCATGAAATTTCTGATTCCAGTCTCCTCTGTTGCCGTTCCCATCGAACTCTTGTCACAATTTAACCGACTTATCAGGGTTCCTTTTCTTAATCGTCTGTTTTGAGAAGGTTCGTTAGGAAGAGATAACATGACGTGACCGACGGGGGCAGGGTCACAAAGGGGGGGGGGGGGACATGACAGTTCAAAGCTCAGGTGGCAATGTACTGAAGATTTCAAAAAATAGGTAACAAGGATTGTAAAACGAAATTAAACGATGTCAAAAGTGAAGAGATTGATCCAGTTCAAGATTTGAGGGGATGCGGTGTGATAAAAGATACAACACAATGGTCTCAATGAATGGACAAATTTCTGAACCGATGGTCTATGATTTAAAGGGTTCTTCAACTAAAATTGCAAGACAAGATGGACTGAAAATAGCCATTTTCTGCACTCTGGAAGGCATTATTCATCGGGTCGCAACGTACCAACTGGTGGTGCAGAAGTACTCAATGATGTCAAAAAGGTGATCCCCTCCAACTCCCGATTAAAAGATATGTAGTCCATGCTGTTCCTATACACCATGCATCGTGATAAAACTCTCTTTTTAATATTGTTAAAACAGTAAGACTTATACGGTAACAATGAACGATTCCCATTAACATGTCCATCAAAATCTTCACCATGGGTATTTTATTAAACATAACCCAATCATACGTTTCACATGACAGTTTATAACTCAGGTGGCAACGTATTGTGGAAGATATCGAAATGGAGGCAACAAGGAGAGAAATAGAAAATTAAACTTTGCAAAAAGTGAAGAGATTGATCCACTCTTAGATTTGAGAGGGCGTGGTGTGATGAAAACAACACAAAGGTCGCAATGGATTAGCAAATTTCCAAACCGATGTTCTATGAATTAACGAATTCATCTGGACGCAACGTACCAACTGGTGGTTGCATTCCGCTTAAATAGTGTCAAAACTGCTAGAACCACCGACTTATCCATTTTTCCCCAAAATTCGTTCTCCTTACTATAGTTTGTGGCACCCCCTGCCCACTGATAAAAAGGCTAGAGTCACTGTGGCTCCTAATCTGCTCATCATGATATAACTTTCATTTTAATATAACTGTTAAAACAGTAAGACTTATAAAAGTGAACACAATTCTCATTTACCAGTTTATCCATATCTTCTCCATTAGTAATATATTAATCATATGCCAATCAAAACTGAGGTATTATACAAACCTAAAATTCACACTTTAACACTCTGTGGAAGTTACTGTCATACTAAGTAAGTTTGTTTCAAAGACAAGCGAATCAGTATTTGCTAAAAAAGATATTGGTCACTAGCTACGTAGTCAGGAGTTTGCAAGAAGAGGGCACATTTGTAACTGATATGGACGGGGGCCAAAGGGGAGAGGGTTGTCACCCTCCCCCTTGGAGATATTTAAGAACAACTGAAGGACTATCAAGTGCACTCATCAGGAGGATTCTCTGTATTTCCCCCATTTAAATTAACCTCTTAATTTTCCAAACAAAAAACGAGCACCCTCTCTCTTTAATCACAATCCCTTGTAAGTATCCTTCGCAAAACAACAGTGGATGGATTCAACATGGTTGAATTCAAAAAGTAAGCATCTAATACTGATCGCCTGATGTCAGTTGGGCGTTGTAGAATATGACAACAATATTTTCCATTTGGCATACACGGCGACCAATGAGAAGGGCTTGTCCCGTATTTGATCTTTACTTGAAACCAAACTTGAACTTTAACCATATTTGAAGTTGTATTCAAACTTTACTTCTTTATCTAGATGACACTGTACAACACTTAGGTGTTGTTTTCATTCTAAATTTTATCTAACTAATCTCAGACTGATAAAACTCCAGGTTCATCCAGCATGTCACTGCTGTAAACATACAGCAAGTACTTTGTGTGTTTTTCAATCTAATAGCATGCTACAGTACCTTGCAGGAATGTGTTCTTTTCTTTATAGTTAGAACTCAACCGAGTTTTCAGCGCAAAATTCAACTATTTTGTCTTTGAAGAGCATAACTCATTAACATTGGTATGAACTTAGTGGAAGATAAAGATATCAAGATATTATTCTACATAACTTGTAGCTTTTGTGCGTAGTTATTAAATGTACAGGTTAACAAATAACAATATTGTTTAGTCCAAACCATTCACTTTTCCTTTATTCTTACCCTTTTTTAACTTAAAAAAAAAAACAGTTCCAAAACCCCTTTAAAGATAAATATTTAAGACAATACATACTGGCTGCTGGCTATTTGATAGCAGTATCATACATTAAAGGGATGTATTACAAGCAAATTTCATCCTTTTAAAACCAAAATTTACTGGCAAAGAGTGATAAATAATTACAAATAAAGCAGTATGGTAGCCTTCTTTTCAAAAAATAAGTGTCCCTCAGATAGAAATTCAGTAGTTTGTTGCTCAAGAATAATTTGTTCATCAAAACTTTTAATATTTCAAAAGATGTAACTTCCATAGCTCTTCTTGTGCATAATATTTTGAGGAGATGAAGCTATTGCTGGGGTCCACAGTTGAGACCGAATGATTTGAAAATGACTAGAGCTATAAACTTTTAATGCTGTGTTGGAGCATTTTAAATGCAATATATCCCTTAAAATGAAACCGTTTTTCACCATTTGACAATATTGCACTATAATAGACCCATTGTTTCAGACAACTGAGCTAATTGACAGCACAGTTGAATAGGTACACTTATATTTTCGTCAAAATAAAATGCAGATTATAATTTGTCTGTATGCAATCACAAGATTGCTGCACATGTAAAACAGTAAGTGCAATTAGTTTTCTGTGTACTTTGCATGCTCTAGGCCAACCTGTGCCAACTGGAGAGAGTAAGTTTATGAAAAAACTGCAAAAACTGCTGTATACCAAAGTAGACTGTTCTCATTTCATTAGTGCAGAATTACATTTCATATACATGACACATACTGTGGAAGCATCTAAATTTTAACAAGTTCTGAGTAGGTCTCAAAAATCTGTGAATCATTCATACAAAATGAATTTCCAATGATATCAATCAACTTTTCAAGTAAAATTGTTACTATCAGTTATTCATCTAACTTTCAAAGATTTCAAACCACGATTGTGCGGATAAAAGGGAGCTGAGTAAAAAAATTATTTGTACCATTCATTGTTTCCAACAGAAATTTTCATGTCACATAACCCCCCCCCCCCTCAATAATTGTGGGCTATGTCAATAGTATCACTGCTAAAAAGGTTCATATTTACTATAAAGCCCCTAGGTAATACACCTGTAGTAAAGCTCATAGTTTCTCCGGGACACCGCAACTGCCAATAACAACGATTTTTAGCACAATGTGTGTCTGTGTCTGTGTGTGTGGGTGGGGGGGGGGGGGGATTGATGTCCATCAATCTTTCAACTGCAAAACCTAATTTCACATATATGTTTATAAAACTGGGAATATACTCTTAGAAGAAAAAAGTCAATTAGTTTCAAATCCACAGGTTTTTTACCAGTGCCTGGCATAAACTATCACAGTTATCTTGCATGATAGAGTATATTTCCTCATGAGATGGTTGAGAAGGTGGGTTCAAGTGGTTACTGCATTGATTTTCAGATCTTTTCTAATGAATCTGGTGGTGTTCTCTGGCTTGCAATCAATGTTTAGACTAAAAGGGATGCCACATTCCTGTTATGGACAAAATATATACTCTATACAGGGCCAAAGTTTAAATGCCACACTTGTCTGAAGAAACTTTTTTTCATATTACATGGGACTGAGTGACATCATTGGCCAGACAGTTCCAACCAACTGGACACACATATGCTTGAGAAGCATCATTACGAAGTCATATGCATCATGGAAGCCAATATAATTTCCATTTATTTGTGACTTGATAGCAAGGTCACAGGTATGACAGTGGCTAGCTAGAAATAGGTCAAAACATAGGAGGTGTAACAACCTAGAGGTTTTAGTGTTTCAATATTTTAATTTCACATGTCCACCACCATAAAGATTGCTTAAGCATTGAAGCCTTAAATAATTGGTAAGAAATAATTTATAAAGAGTACTGGTACGCAATTCAATATCACATGATCACATTTCAGGCATGTTATTTCTTTCTTTTAAATATTCTCTTGGCATATGCTATAAACATTTCCTTAGGCAAGTTTTTACTGTGTTCGTCAATAAGTTTCATCAGGTCCTCATAACTCTCCTCTTCATATTTATAAAACACACTCTCTAGATCAAGGTCCTTATATAGCTGCTTGACGGCTGACACTTTGTCTTTGTGGTCAACACCATAGTTATTCTGCAAGATTAAAATATGATAAGTGATTATTCTACAACATTAAAATATGATAAAATGTAAGATATAATTTGATGTAGAGTACATTTTGCAGCATGTCTTACCACAATATCGTGTTGATGACAAAAATTAGTAAAAAGCTTACTCCATTATGCATTATTTCCTGTCTCTAAAAGAACTGCAGTTTCACAAGAAAAATTTAGTGTGAGACTGATTTTTTTTTTAAGTTCATTTCAGTAATTTGAAAAGTACAGAATCAATCTGAAAACCGTCACATTTGTTTATTTTAATTTCGTTAAAATCATTGCAAAGCTAACCAGTGTAGCCCCTTACCCTTCACCCCTGATTAAAAGGCAGCACACGAAGGGGTCAGAGTTAAATGTAGATCGTATAGAGTCACTTTGGGGTCCATGGAGAACCAGCAAAATATTTTCAAATTATGCAAAAGTTCCTTTTCAAAAATATGAAGCCACCAAAAGAACAAGGCAACTGTAGTTAAATGATTATCTTTGATACAGTTAAAATATTTTTATTGATTGAAATTTTATTTCCCTGTAAAAGGGAGTTCTCTGGTGAGTTGGCACAAGGATTTGTAGGGCACAGAGTGAGATATACCCAGAGAGCCAAGCTACTAAAATGGAACCCTTCTTTTTCAAATTGACAGTACTCCATGTTTTTTCAAATTGACAGTGCTCCATAATGTACCCACAAAGTATACATGCAAGGCATCCTAGCTTCCTACATTGAGGTCCCAGATGACCTTTGACCTCCTAGAACTAGGGTTCTGTTCGCAATATCACATCCACATACTATGGTTGAGATTTTGCAGTATCCAAGACTCCAGCCATGAGAAATTGTGTAAACTCGATAGTAAAACCTTGATCCCTTGTGGCCCCCTGTGTGTTTGGGGTAGTAGAATTTGCCCACGGTATTCCCTGCCTGTCGTAGGAGGGGACTTAACGGGAGGACTTGCACTGTATTTTAACTGCATGAAACCATATGACACATTCAGGTTGGTGTGTCATTAAATCTTATCTAACTGATTGACCCCTTGTGAATGGAAATGACGTTTGACCCCACCAGTGGCGTAGCTACTGGGAGGGCAGGGGAGGCAACTTGCCCCCCTGGAAAATTATTTGGGGAAATTTGATGAAATTGGGGAAATTCGATGAATTTTCTTATTCTAACAGAAATTTCTCAAAATTTTTGTTAGAATAAGAAATGGTGAGATATTTCTCTAACATAATTCGTATTTTCATGCAACATTTCGTCAGTTTCGCATGAACCGGCCCTACTCGCGTTTCACATGAATGTTCTCGCCGCGTAGCAGATTGAATGTTCTTGTGTACACATGCGGGTGTTATGATCAGTGCATTTCAGTGCACAGGAAGCTGTTATTCAGGAATTTAACAACAGCTGATACAGTACAACAAACACTGAAAGGCTGTAAACCCAAACTTATCCCCTTGCACACAGTCTCTGCGTTGTACACATTGGGAATTCAGTAAAAGGATGTGAAGACTGACAAGTCACTAACGTAGACCCCCGAGGTTATATTGTCCTACAAGCTGGTAGCGGGAGGGGTTCAAACTATACCGATTTTACTCTGTGTACATAACGATGGATGGGGCTGAAACAATCCATGGCCAACGATAAACTTAACGTTAGTCTAGAAATTAGAATGAACGGGATCCCTAGGCATACTTATATTTTGTTACTTGGACTAATCCTTGGAGGCTTACAGGCTAGTTCGGGAAAATAGCTTTCTGCTCACTTGGGGTGTAACAATAAACGGGTCCATCGGTACCTTGCAGCCTTCTACACTTAACAGACTGCTGTTCTAACAGGATATCCTGTGTGATCGAGACACTATTAGGCCTCCTTTCAGTGGCATACCGAGGGGGACCATTGGGCCATGCCCCCCCCCTCAACGATGGCGTTTTTTCTTTGTTCTTAAAAATAGATTGTACTTCAAAAGATAGCATATGTGGCACCAGATTGCATATAAGGACACCCAATTTTTCAAAAATTTTCAAAGGGGAACTGAGGAAGGATTGCCTCTACAATAAATACTACATATTAAGATTCTCTTTACAAGCATGAATACGCTATTTTTGGTCACCTGAGGGGTCTGATTTTTCGAAATTTTCTTTACGCTCCACGGCAACCAATGGTGGAGCTTCGCTCAGTGTTTTGGGCAAAATTACATTTTTGAGGCTAAATTAGCTTTCAACTCTCTGATCACTTTGCAGTTTGCGAACATATTTTGAAGGGAGCATTTTATTGCAAACGACAGATAGAGACTCGTTAGATTCTTCGTGTAAGTCAGGAATATACTATTTCCAGCCATCTGAGGGGTCTGATTTTTCGAAATTTTCTCTACGCTCCGCGCCAACCAATGGTGGCACTCCGCTTAGATAATCTTTGTGATAAAATAATGTTTTGTGGCCAAGAAAGACCACAGTCCTGTACCGATCAATGCTCTTTTATTTTGACTCCTACGAGTGTGCAAATTTAATGACAAGTTTTACTTCGTAAGGTAGCATAAATGGCATAAGAATGCATGTAAAGACACAAAAGTTTCGGTTTTATCTTCATGAACCACCACGATTCAACTTTTAACACTGTTCCTGTCAAAGTCGAAAATCTTGCACCATTTTGCATCTAGGCTCCTTGAAAACGTCAAAAAATTTGCGGACATCCCCTCCCCTTAGACCATACTGCATGCCCCTCCCCCCTTCAGAGAAATCCTGCGTACACCACTGCGCTACTACATACAAATAAACCAGATATTGTTTAACAAAATAATATACTTTGTTATTTCCGATTGCTCTATGTTATACTTTAAGATTAACATGCAGGTAATATTATAAAATGACATGGTAATGTTGTTATACTTGTAAATTTGCATATTTTATATGAAATACATACACATTGACCGGGAAAAGTTATGGGGAAATTTCATACCTTTGCTCCTGGAAAAAATCCTAGCTACGCCACTGGACCCCACCAATACTATAGAGATCATTTATTCACTATGCATCATCAAGTGGCAAGTATGAGAACCCTGCAAATTACCTTTCTTGTAATACTGTGCAAACAAGCTTGTCAGGCTGACACTGCTGAGCCCAAATGACCTTTGACCTTCACAACCAAAAAGCCAAAAGGCTTAGGGATTCCTTGCCACTAAAATTTATGCTTTTTTTTTCTTTTTTTTTTCTCTTTGCCTATTGAGTCACATGCTGGCAAACGGCATCTTACATAACCTTCGACTGTAGTTAAATAACACAGAGGTATATTGAAGTATTTGTGTCACAAGATAACTGGATACCACGTTTCAGGATTTACAAGAGAATGATTTTCTTTTGTTCAGTTTGCAAACAATCTAACATTTCTTAAACTTCATGTATCATATATATACATCACAACTTTCCTCGCTACACGAAACTTGATTATTGTTTCCACTTACCTCTAAAATCTTCCTTTGTTCAGGAGTCACTACTTTAAGAGCCTGGACCACCAACCAGCCACATTTTTGTTCTTCTATATCAGTTCCAATCTTGCCAATCACATCTGGATCCCCATAGCAATCCAGAAAATCATCCTTCATAACAGAATAAAATTCAAATCAAATTAATGTAGTAGGTATTGGTGAACCCAACATGACAGTCAAGCAAACAATATTCACAATGACTATCTTTTATACACTTGACTAAATCTTTCTCAATAAACCAATCATTTTACAATAAATACAGGCCTTGTGATGGTCAGTTTTCTATAATGAAAGGTTATTATTTTTTTGGTTTTGTTTTTTGTTCTATATTGACAGTTACTATCTATTCTTTCCCTCATCCTCCTCAGCCCCCCCCCCAGATGTTACCCTTACCCATGTTTAAATTACTAAAAAAGTACTCTTCTCTTTTGAGTAAAGGTGCTTAGCTACAAACAAGACTAAATTGCTGGTGTAATTAGAGCAGTGGATAATTGGTGTTGTTCAAAATGCAGCATTTAATTTAGGTGGCAGCAATATATATATATATATATTCAGATCCTACCATTCTGAAACCTTATATACAAAATACTAAAATCATGACTGAGAGATGAGAATGAGCTATTTGATCTGACATTCTGTACAGTACTGCTTACCATTAATAGGAGTGTGACGTTCATTCCCAGTAAACGGCATAGTTTTTATTTCTGTATTACAGTTACATGCTTGTTAAAATGCAGTACTAGTCACACATTATATTGTATCCAGAAATTTACTGCTACACAACACAAGAGAATGCCCATTTTTCAACTATTGTTTCTTGATGTGTGATATAGTCAATTATATTCAAACTTTGCCTTAAAGGCTTGATCATCTCATCCCAAACAATTACCATTCTCCTAACCTACTTACTAAAGCGACTGTCTAAAATTCATCCTCATTCAGACATAACCTTATTAATTGCTCCAGGGTGAGTATACTAGATCCCAGTAATAAAAACACTCTCAGTACAGTACAGGCTGTGTTATAAAAACTGTGCATTTTTGAACAGTCAATTAAACAGCTGTGCCAATTGAGAATTTGTGTGGACTTCTACAAAATTTGCAGTTTTGGTTGAGAAAATTAGCCCTTTCAAAATTATCAAAATTTGAGGAAGAATGCTACAAGATTCAATGTCTCCACATTGTCCTCTGTTGTAGAAATGGCCTGTTCAAAAACACTTAAAAGACTATTTGGTGAGCCCATTAATAAGGGAGTCAGTAGATTTGGTGTCCCACCTCACATTGAGCTATATTTCTTCTTCAAATTGGCAGAGTATGAGAGAACTGAAGTAGAGGGAGCTGGTTTTTATAGAAAGCTTTAGTAGTGCCTTTTAACCCTTTACTGTTGGGCTCCAATCGGGGCATATTTGCGCGCCTCGGGAGTGGGCGGAGAAGCGGACGTAGCCCGCCCCGCACCGGCTTCCGTAGGCCATTGACCCCGTGACCTTAAACTATTGTCTCTCTCGCTGTTGTGGCCGAATTTTCGGGTAGCTACTCGCAGTTTCGAGCTCCGCGTGAAACAGTAAAGATGCGTGACAGCCGAGCTCTCCGCATGGGTCCAAAAGGACCCAAACAACGGTAAAGGGTTAAAACTTGTATGATATGAAATGTATTAGACATATCAATGACTTGTTTTGATGTCATTTGCCAATTATTAATTTTTTCTCAGTGTAAAGGGATCCTGATCAGTGTAACATTTGAAAAATTAATAAAGCATTTCTTTTGTTTAAAATGATACGTTCAAAAGCTCCAAACCTTCAGTCAGTTTAATGATGTGTTTTCAAGAGGAATTTGAGTAGCACTTGGATATTTACCATCTTATTTAGTATAAAACAGAGGACTGGTTCCTTGAGTTGAAATACATGTTTTAAGTTCTGTATATAATTACTAAGAATGTAAAGCTTGCCCAATTCAAACAGCTCTCTTTAGCATGATGTAAACATCCTTTCTGAAGATTTGAAATGAAGCACCAGACTTGTTTACTGTCTACCCATGGTCGACTACTTAACTTTACTCTCTTAAACACTTGAAGTAACAACATTAACAAATCTTTAATCAGAATGTTTATCTAATGCAGAAATTTTTGAGAAAAGTTTTACAAATAAACTGGACAGTGCAGGGCAGAAATCGGTGTCCCACTTTTGGAGTATGTTTCTTACAAGCTCAAACCAGTATAGATCATCATAGACAATATCTTCTACAACCTTGAACAACAATTTTGTCCTTCATTCTTAGCATAGTAAAGTTTGGTGTCCCTTTTGGCATTAACAGGAAAAAAAATCCTATTTTGAACTGTCACTTTTGTTAGGGATGATTGTTTTAAAATATTTTACATGATTTGCTCTTTGACTACATCCAAACAAAATATGAAATATATGAATATTAATACTGAACTGGAAATTTTTAGCAAATGTCATAGGTTGATCCACATTTTGAAAGTTAGAAGAAGTTTTACGGCTGAGTTTCCAACCAATTGGTTCAAGTTGAAATGGCCACAGCCTTTTTTCTACTTGTGGCACCCTGGCTTGTTTTCCCTGGCTTGTTTTCCCTACTCCCTTGCTTATGCTAAGCCCCAAGCACAATGACAGTAGGTTCTGTTTTCTAAGTCTTCGGTATGACTGTGCCAGGACTCAAACTCCCAACCTCCCAACTTCAAGTCTGATGGTCTAACCACTTGACCATGCAGTTCCTGTCACTTTTTGACAGAATCACTGTTTACCTAATAACAGCCAATCACAAGAGACTTTACCTGAACTTGGAAGAAATGACCCATCTTCAAGAGAATTATCTTAGCACTTCTGTGAGCTTCAGGTTGTGAATTACCCGCCTGATAGGATGTAAAAGAAAGTATATATAAAGTATCAACTGGTAACAACTTGTTATCTATGAGGCAATGAGTGAATTGCCCAACTGGTGAGTAAAAGAAAGTATTAAGTATTAACTGGGAACAACATGCTATCAATAAGGCATTAAGTACATGCCTAAACAAAACTTCTCTTGGCCTCGCCTCAGCTCTTAAAGGAGTAAATAGTACACTTTTTACTACAAGTCAATAGAAGACTCAATGCAAAACCGTCGGAACCAAGAGGTAAAATAAAATGAACGTGACTTAAAACTCCCCATAGCTAGGAAAAGAACCAAGTCTAACTGCAACCTACATTAAGAGAAATTGCACTGTTTTCTTTATACCTCTTATACTGTAGCCCTTTACACTGGGCGAAGATCACAATACAGTCTCCAATTTTCACAGAAGTTAGTAGAATGTTGCAAGAACTGGACTTCCACAAAATCAATGCAACTTTAAAAATTTGCTACATTTGTGCCAAGCTCTCTCTAGTTTACTCAGCCAAAAAGAGGGCACTAAAGTTAGATATTCAATACACCAAAACAATTCATAAGTATATGTAGAATGAGCATCCTGTGGCCATTAGTTTACAACTTGGTTTCCTTCTCACAACAGTGGTCAAGTAAGCCCTACCGTTCTGACTAACAACACACAGTTTTACAGTGTCTTCTGCAAGATTAACTTTCAAAACACAAGCTGTCATGAGTCAAGATGAAATTGGTAAAATCTAGACAAATGTTGACTCAGACATACAGTATAAAAGGCATAAAATGAGGGGTAGGGAATTCAAAAAAAAATTCTAATATTAATGAGCGTGCCCTGTGCCCTATAAGAAGTTGAGCTGCACAGTTTAGTTGCTTTTACAAACAGCTTTCTCACAAGTTTGTTGTAACATATTTGCATTCACTGTTTTCTTTAAAGACCCTAATTATTCCAGCTTATGGAAGAAATGAATGCAGCTTACAGAGATGTGTTGCTACTGTACTTACCATGTACATAGCTAGTGCCACAGGTAGGTAAAAGGAATAAAATGCCGTCTTCCATTTAACAATAGCATCATACCTATCAAGCAAAAAGATATAGAACCTTCTTATTAAGGAGAAAGGGTATTTCTTTGCAGAAAGATGGACAGAAAGAATGAGAAATAGCTGAAGGGACACAATGAAAAATAACATACAAACATACAAACACACAGACATACAAACAGAAAACAAAACAAACCATGTTTACTAGCATCTACAGCTTGATCACAACAGTAAAGTACAGTAGCAAGAAAGTAACCATTGATGCATTAAGCTAGTCTTGGGGACTGAGGGAATGACTAACTGAATACACAATGCATATAAATGGGCCACGACCCATTACTGGCAGGTAAATTGTGACTAGAAAGATATTGAGTTGGATACTCAGGAAAGAATGAGTTGTCCATTACATAAAATACCTTTTTACTTCCCTTTAAAACTGGCAACAAAAAAGGATCTCATGGACACCAAAAAATTTTTAGGTTTCATCTTCTCCTTAGTCATTTGCAAAGAACCCAGTTTAATGTTCACAATAAAGAACAAAGTTAACAGAGAACTTCTTTCAAAGGAAGGCAGTCATTCATAACCTTAACCTCAAAAATCTACCTAGAGTCTAACAAAATTCTCATTGGCATACATCTCTGATTGATTTTAAATTAAAACCAGAATGCAAAAATGCATTGAGGTTTCGATGATACATAAATGTACTGTTTCAAATTTGACATCATGCACCATTAACTTCTCACTCAAATGTTTAACAAGCATGTTCAAAAAACAATTTTGTTATTCCAGATGCCCTTTTGACTTCCACAAAAGCCATATGCAGATAGATAGACAGACATCTTGAGATATTGGTTAATAAGATTTTCAGACTTTGATCCCCAGTGACCCCAGATAACCTTTGACCTCCACCAAAAACAATAGGCACCCATCTCCTGACTATAATGCATCAACATACTAAATATGAAATCTATCTAAGTTTCCTTTCTTGAGATATCATGTTAACAATATTTTCAGACTTTGACCCCCGGTGACCCCAGATGACCTTTGACCTCTGTGAAAAACAACAGGCACCATTTCCTGACCAAAACCAATCAACATACTTAATTTAAAATCTATCCAAGTTTCCTATCTTGAGATATCTTGTTAACAAGATTTTCAGACTTTGACCCCTGGTGACCCCAGATAACCTTTGACCTCCGCCAAAAACAGTAGGGACCATCTCCTAACCATAACGCATTACCATATTTAATATGAAATCTACCTGAGCTCCCTATCTTGAGATATAGTGTTAACGAGATTTTCAGACTTTGATCCCCAGTGACCCCAGATGACCTTTGACCTCCTCCAAAAACGACAGGGACAATCTCCTGACCATAACGCATCCACATACCAAATATGAAATCTATCCAAGTTTCCTATATTGAGATACAGTGTTAACAAGATTTTCAGACTTTGACCCCCAGTGACCCCAGATGAACTTTGACCTCCGCCAAAAAAAAAAATAGGGACCATCTCCTGACCATAACACATCTACATACCAAATATGAAATCTACCCAAGCTTCCTATCTTGTTCTATTGTGTTAACGAGATTTTCAGACTTTGACCCCTAGTGACCCCAGATGACCTTTGACCTCCGCCAAAAACAATAGGGACCATCTCCTGACCATAACGCATCAACATACTCAAATATGAAATCTATCCAAGTTTCGTTTCTTGAGATATCATGTTAACGAGATTTTCAGACATTGACAACTGGTGACCCCAGATGACCTTTGACATCTGCCAAAAACAATTGGGACCATCTCCTGACCATAACGCATCAACATACCTAAATATGATATCTATCTAAGTTTCGTATCTTGAGATATCATGTTAACAAGATTTTAAGACTTTGACCCCCGGTGACCCCAGATGACCTTTGACCTCTGCCAAAGACAATAGGGTTCTTTCTCTCATTATGGTGCATCTATGTACCAAGTTTGAAAACTGTCAGACATTCCTATCTTCAGATATTGTGTTAACGAGCAAAGTGTCACAAACACACATACACATACACATACACACACCCAGGACATACCCGTATTCAATGCCTTACGGGGTACACAGAACCAGAACTGTTCCCTGTAAGGAAATGGTCCGAATTCCCCTTTAGCCCTTTAAGTCACACGGCACGTGAATGCGAGGGCGGGCTCTTGCATATCACCTGACAGAGCTCATTGCAGTGTCCAAACTTTCGGGCAGCTGAGCCAGTTACAAGCTCCGCGTGAGCGAGGAAAGACGTGCCAGGCTTCAGCTCTCGTGAGCAGCCTGTACCTGGCAAGGTATTGTTTACAGGCCCACATACACACATACATACACAGGGCATACCCGTATACAATGCCTTAGGGGGTACACAGAACTGTTCCCCGTAAGAAAATGGTTGGAATTCCCCTTTAGCTGCTTATGTCGCACGGCACGTAAATGCCGCGAGCGAGGGCGGGCTCTTACATATTACGTGACAGACCTCATTGCAGTGTCCGAATTTTCGGGTAGCTACGCCAGTTACGAGCTCCGCGTGAGCGAGGAAAGACGTCTGAGGCCTTAGCTCTCAGGAGCGGCTTGTACCAGGCAAGGTATCGCTTACAGGCTGACACATGCCATCGTAAATGCATAGGTTTCTCTGTGATCAAAACCAAAACAAGAGTGGCTTATATATTACACTTCATGTACTGAGAGTTTTCAAATTTACACACCAGTGCCTTGTGTACTCACCAGTGTATGCCCTGAAGCAACTAGGTAAAGGACTTTGTATGGATAAGGATGAATTTAAGACAATTGTGGGAGGGGCTAGAACTAAGAAGGTTGGGAACAATTAAAACTCTCTTGGGCGATCAAGAAGGTAGTTTATAATGAAATGATGACACTACTCACCTTTCTTGTGTAAATCTATCAAGAACATTCCCAAACTCAGATGATGTTGATGAAAGGTCCAGCGCCTGTCCAACTATTGTCTGGTAATTTGTCTGAAAATTAGCAAAATAAACAAAATACATCATTCAAAATGAAACCATAGCTCCAGATCAATGAAACATCATCGATAAGACATGTTTTTTAAAATACTATATTACATTGAGTAAATTCATTTCTTAAATCCTGCTGTGAATAAGAATTTGCCCTGCAAAATGCTACACTAGCCAGTTTGATCAGATATTTACTAAACTTCCAGAAAAAGAGAATTCAAAACCATTTCTTCGTAAAGATGCACCATTAACTGACTTGGTATGACCAACCCCACCCTTTAACTTTTGCAGTTTTGACATCCCTGTGATGAACTTCCATAAAAAAATATTACATTCACTTTTCTTAAAAATCCCACAAAAAAAAGGGTTATGGGTGGGTGGTTACATAAAACAAACCAGTTTTGCAGTATTCTTTCAAGCAAGAAATTTTCACATGGACAGAAACACAGATTTTTTTGTTACTCAAGAATAAAAATTTGTTCATCAAATGTTCAAAACTAGCTCCCAATGAAGCAACTATGTTTGGAACACATAGAGCTAGTTCATTGGATTATTGTTAAAACTAAATTGTTCAAGTGTAACCAAACCTACTTTCTTTACAGTAAATGTCATGTTGTTGTATTTTAAACAGACTGTTTCTGTTTCGTTTTCAAACAAAACAAGTACCTGCATCTTTCTTGCATTGAAGTCATTTGATCTATTTCTAATGTTTAACTTTTTCAGCCTGTACCAACAGACCACTACAATTTTACATACTGAGCCATCACAACAAACGAAGTCGAGAGAAAAATGTTCTTCACAAAACTGATCAAATTTGAAAACTGACACCTGTATGTGAAGCAAGCTCTGGGCTATGATGTATAAGCTTGTTCCTGTTATGAATACATCTGAAAGCAGCATTGCAGAATACTAAAAATACTCTTAAATGGACAATACAAAGATTATCTCCACCAAGACTCTCACATACTTCTTGAGTGTTATTGTGTGAAGCTTCCAACTCACCTCATGAAATAATTCTAATAAGTTGGTGTAATAAGGTTCTTCTCTAAAATATTTCTTCAGTAATTTATAGATTGAAGCCTCCACATAGAATGAATCATTGATGGCATCATTTCCTTTGACCTGCATTGAAAATGGAGCAGTATCATATTTTCCTGTTATGCATAAATACAGATTAAAAGCTACTTTAAGGGGGCTTTCTCTCCTCTCCCATGGACTTCCATACAGTGTTTTTTTTCTTAACACCATCAAATAATTTGCTTGTTTCTCATTATAAGCTAGACTGCTTTTGGTGACAGGTGGGTTTGGAGACTTTCATTCTTTTTATTTTTTATTAATCAGTAAAAACCTACTGGGTCAACGTGATCATTCCCATGTGCACTTCCTCTCACAAAGTTTGATCACTGGTGTCATTTCTAACAGTTTTTGCACATGATATCCCCAAAATTACCCAGCCAAATTCTACAATGAGATGACATGTCTCTTGTCGGCTACTTGCAATTGACTATTAGACTTGAAGAGGGCACAGCACAAAATATAGCCCACAATGAAAATAGAGAAAACTAATTTGCAATATAAAAAAAAAGAGCCCAAGGGCACTATGGTTCCTTGTATTTAAGATGATATTGTATTAAGGTAGTCACAAAGAAGGCATAATTTGCACCTTTAACCCCAATGACTTATGGCCATCACCCCAAAACAAAGGGACACATTAAATTTCAAAATCAAACAAACACGGAACTTTTCAAATTATCACACTGCATACGCCCAAATACATTCATCACCTTTCACTGAAATGTCATTTACTTGAGTGTGGGGTAATATAGGAGGTTAGTTAATTGCCTTTTTGGTCAATCTCAACAATTCAAATCCAGACCTTAAGAAAAGAAGTCACAAAGGTCAAATACAGTCAAAGTAGATCAAAACTGAATTTAAATAAACAGTCTCTTCTGCACCAAAGAAATTTAACAGTCATGTGGTCATTCATGACCACCAAAGTTTATGATGGATGACTAGAAATTATGTCATGGCTGTCCTTTAGACTACCCAATGTGTTTGCCATTAAAGCAAAGACAAGGAAAAGTCCACAATTCTGCTACTAAAGGCAGCCCCAGAGTGGTTTATTACCACCAATTTCTTCCTTACAATTTGGCTAGAAAACCAAGCAACAAAGATAGCTCTGTAGAATCTAATAAATGACTTTCAACTTGACCTTTTAACCTAAAGAGGGTGTTAGAAACAGCATTGTAGTCCCTAGGGTAAAAGCAGAGGTAAAGAAGAGAAACTGCTGTCATATTTTACTATTGAAATTGGAATCTAAGCTTGCATTGCGAATAACTTTATTCAATACTGTATGTGAGGAAAAGGTTTTTTTTAATAAGAATTGAATTTCTGTCCTGATTGTTAACTAAACTGCTTTTAGACCGAGAGGGGGTTATAATTCTTCTTTTCTTTTATACATTGCATTTTTCTAAAGGCATAAAAATTCAGATGGACTTTTAAACCAATTGAACAAAGACCCAAAGAGTCTTCACATGCACTTTACTTAGACGAAAACAACTTTCCATTATTTCAACTATGTTACTTGCTTATTGAGCAATTGCACCGCATACCTGGCATTGCAATAGGCCTACATATGACCTACATGTACACACTAGCCTGTCACTTAAATGTCAGTAACTCAAGTAAAGAACATCGTAGGAGGGTAGTGTATTAGCCTCTTTGGTTCGTCTGATCAAGACAAATCTTGACGTCACAAAAAAAGTCACAAAAAGTCACAAAGATCAAAAGGTCAAATGAGGTCAGGTGAGGTCAAGGGGGGTCATCACGTGCATTTTACTTAGACGAACACAAATCTCCATTACACCACCCCTCTAAAATGTTTCAGTGGCAAGATATCAATAAAACATTACTTTTTGACCTTTTGACCCTTTCCAATTATTTTGGTTAATGTACCAACATTTTCACTTCCTACCAATCTAACTTATCCTAAAATTGTGCCACTGCTTGAACAACGGATACTGAGTTACAGCTACTAACAGAAATTCAGTTTTTGGCCTCTGGTGATCACCAGTGACCTTTGACCTCCACCAAAAACAATAGGGCACATCTACTCCACAACATCAACATACATACCAAGTTTGAATAAAATTGATCACTCGGTTATTGAGTTATCGCACCACATACCTCGCATTCCAATCCGTCACATACACACACACATACACACACACACACACACATACATACGCCAAGGTGACTGCATAGGTTCCTTTGTTACACAAGGAACCAAAAATAAAAAGAACTTGGACAAGGTTTTTTTCAGTACCATCACCTCCCTGTTTCCCTGTTTAGCAGTTCTTGCCTTTTAATTGGCAGCATGATATATATATTTGTAAATCCTGTAAGAGTAGCCAAAGAGGTGAAGTTTAATTTAATCACTGGTTGGTGGCTACATGTTTTTTGGGGATCACCAAAAATATGATTTGAGTTTAATATGTTTAGATCAGTGGTTCTTAACCTTTTTCTTTGGAGTTCCCCCCTTGCCAATAAGCCGATCGGGCTGTTCCCCCTGGAAAGATTATATCAGAAAAACATGATTTCCAATGAGCTAGCACAGCATTCAACTCAGTTTTTATTCACCATGCTAAAGCCAGCAAACAGTCATAGCACAGTTATTCTACTCAGAATGTTCTGCTTTAATGACACCAAGAATGCGATGATAACTTGAACGGTTAGGAAGATACGATTTTTCAAAAGTCAGCAGAAATTGGGGTCAAAAAGGGAAAAAAAGGGTCAAAATTTGCCCTTTTTTCATGAATATTTCCCAAATTCTAAAAGGAATCAGGCTGAAAGCCCCTGCAAAAAGTTCCCTCCTGGAACGCCAAAAGTTCCCCCCAGGGGGAACTTTCCCCCCGGTTAAGAACCACTGGTTTAGATGGACAAATGGGCAACAGATCCTATTTGCTGTAAAGGAGGACATATCAACTTTAGTTTTGATTTTAGTATTCAATTTCATTTTGTTTAGTTTTTATAGTTCATTGAGAGTATATTTTGCAGTCTTGCGTCATTTCAATTATTTGCTTTTACATTGCACGTACAGTATGTGAGCCCATTTTGTATTTGTAAGTTGCCATTGCTGAATTAAGACATTAAAGCTGCTCATTGAATGGGTACATGAAATTGAACAAAAGGAGTATAATTTCCAACAATTCTCCCTATATTTTCATGTACGGAAAAGAAATTATCAAATTGCCCAAATTTCCTACAAATGCCAAAAACCTTCCAGGGAAGTAGCCTCTCAGATTCCCAACTCTATCTACCTATGTCTGTCAGATAGATAATTCTGTCAGGTTGTCTCCCACTGACATTGATTCTCCAACTACTTGCTACATTTACCAAATCATCAAAAACCAGCATGATTTAGAGCTTATGCAAATATTACTACCTTCTTGCGCTCATAAAAATGTTTACTAATTTTTGTACTTGTAGCAATTGGAACACACATTCTGAGTGCACAATACAAGCACTATACACATTAGCTTCGAAGTGCAGCCTTACGACTTCAGCACTACTGACCAAACACCATCAGCTGCAATGAGTCTCATGGAGAGTCCAACACACCAGACAGCATGCTCTCCCCAGAAGCACCCTAGCCGTCTTGCACTCATCATCTACTTCTAGGAACAACTAGCCAACCGCAACAAGAGGACACTGAGGTAAGCCACTGGCTTCACTGCTACCAGCTACCTTCGTGGATATTTTGCTTAGCCAACTTGGCCCATTTTTGTTAAAAGTGTACTTCTACTTGGAATATCAAAACTATTTTCATCAACTACTCGTGTCCCTTTCAAAGCAAAGCACCCTATTCGTTCTACCATGGATGACAGTCCTGTGCGTCGGGCAGCAGCTGGCAGCTCTACACTTCTTTCTTTACTGGGACTGTAATGTTGAGTGGAGCCATAGTACTGCTTCTTTATCAGCCAAGGTTCGTACGTGAGAAGTTTGGTACACAAGGTTGCATTCACAGAACACAACCTGAGGTGACACTACCCAACTTTTATTACTAAAAACTCATGACTGGAGTTGCTATGAATGAACTTGATGTGAACTCTAATGAACTTATGAACACTTGGTTTACAATCTGCTATTTTAAGCAGACTCACTTTGAGATACCAGCACTGCTGGCCTCTTCTTGTCTTGGATTGGTCCATCATGTCATCAGCAATGAGAAAATATGATTGAAGCTGAGGAAATGAAAAATGATTGTGTTTTAAATTTTATTGTAATTGTTAATACAGCACAGTTCAGGAATCACTAAGTACATAGGATGTTCATTATTATTAACACTGTGCTGCTGAGTATGTTCTAATTAACTGAAGCAGGCTCGTGTTAAATTCACAAAGAAACAAAATCAAACATGTTCCATAATAGGAATATTTTGGGTATCAGTTGGTTTTGGATAAAAAGTGTACATACAGTATTCTTTAGGGAATACCACAAGATGCATGACGCTAAAAGCGAATTGCAAGTTGTAGCCATCTCAAGCTGGCAACTAATAATCCAGAATCTATCAGAGAACTTCCTGTTCAGGTATCTTGAGATCCATTAAGTGAAAAGTGTTTGACCCCTTCAAAGACTATTTCCTCAACAGAGCAACAAGTTTGATTTAAGCGCGGTTAACTGCCTCAATTCCAGAGACAAGCTTCACCCGATAAAGCGCCTTTTTCTTAGGTTACATTGGCTAAAACGTCCTATTCAATACTAGCAGAATGGGGCAAGTTGAACGAAATGTTTATGCTGCCCTATATTGCAAAGTTAATTACATATTTTTGCAAAGGATAAAGCAGTTATAAAGTAAATTCAAACACTTCATTATTTTGTTGGGTTACAATTTCTGGGACAAGTTCTGCTTCTAACCTGTGAAACAAGTATTTTTTCTTTTTGGTTTTTGAATGCTGCATGGCTACATGAGCATGTCAGAATGGTGGTGGTATCTGCCAAGAGGGTAGGATATGTTGCAACAGGCAAGGTAAGTGTACCATGCTCATGACAGGCAGCTAAATGAACTATGATATTTTAGTTAGTTAGATGAGATTTTACTACACAGAAACACAAATGTGTTAAATAGTGTCAACTAAATAAAAAAGTAAAGTTAAATAACCATTTCAAATATGATTCATACCCAAGTTTGCTTTCAAACACTAGAGGGTGCACGTGTTTCACTTTCTTCACCTACAGTAGCTCTTACCACAGGCACCAAATGTTGAGAGTATATTCTACCATCCTCTACCCACAGGAGGACACTATGATGTGTTTGGTTTTTCCCTTAAACTTTGCTTTAGCTGGGATGTACACTTTAAAGGCATAGGGTTTTGTTTTGTAATATCCACAGAACTTTTTTTAAAGGATCCTATCGAATCTGGGTCAAATCTGCCAAATGTAGGTGACTTGTGAGGTATGCTGTAAATAATTCAAGTGTACTTTGCAGTTGTACAAATTTGATAAGCACATTCAATGATTTTATGAAGATTACTGCAGACTCTATCAGCTGAACATCATAAATATCTCAAGAATCAATTACATTAGTCCAATACTTTCAATAGCAATTCTACAGACCATTCTAAAACCAAGACTTTTCATCAATAAGATTCTGCAAACCTGTGAATAATTTTCAAGGGATTACATACTCACAAGTTCTACACACCATCCAAGTACCATGGCTTTATTCAGATTAGTTTCTGTCAGCTGCGATGAATTTGCTAAATATCGGAATGATGAAACCACTGAAAGACCTCTGTTACGCTTGCCATGTGGCACATTGTATCTCAATACCTGCACACAAAATGGAGAGGGATTAATTCCCAAAGAAAACAGATGAAGTACCAGTAAACCAAACCCTACCTGTGCCCTGGAGTCTGCATTTTAACCCTTATATATTCATCCTCAAATTTACATTCATATTCAAATTTGGTTTGCCAAAATTCCAATGAACATTTAACTTTTTATACAGTATGAAGGAGCATAGCTCATTGAGAAATGGGACAAGAAACAAAACAAGGAATGCTACCCATACAACAAAACAAGGAATGCTACCCATACAGAATTTCTTCAAACAAAAGTGTTACATTTTAATGTCATGCATCATACAAAATTTAAAAAAAATATAATTATATTATCATTATTGTTATACTGTATTTGTTATTATTATACATTTATATGGCGCTCATTATTGCAAGTAAACACACATTCAATGACACCTTACACGAAAGCAATATTAAACAAATGGGTCTTGAGTTTACACAGAAACTCCCTACAATAATTCTGAAGATCTAAAGGCAGATTGTTCCAAAAATACACAGCATTGGTTTCCTATCTTCACAGTACTGTTTAGTACAAGCCTTAAAACTATAGTTTGAAAGGTGCTGCATATGAATTTAAAGACAAATGAAAAACCTGCCTTTAAACTAAAACCCACTGAGTTATAGTCCCCAGAATAAGACCTCTAATTACCAATATTAATATCAATAGTTAGGTGGGGTTTTAACGACACACCAACACTATAAATGTGTTATATAGTACCCACACATTAATAGAAGTACAACATCAAACATGCAGATGTTGACTGAATGAGCAGAGTTTGATACTTCATTGCTGCATAGTGTTTTGACTTACACTGTTATTAAGTCACCCCAACCTTACCAAACAAAAGAGGATGTATGTCAACCCTGCAATAGATTAAAGTTAAGAGTAATCCACCCATTCTCCAATTTCTGTTCCAATCTGAAATTGTAGTTGAGAGGTTTTTTTGTGCAGCTACGTAGCCAGCCCATTGCCCACCACCCAAAATATTACAGTGCAGCATACTGTAAGTGCCATGCGTGCTACCAGCTTTAAGGTTCAGTTTCTCACCAATTGGTTTAATTCAGACCAGGGATTCCACAGGAAACTCAAAAAGGGAGATTTATTACTGCAACACCGTACTGTAACTTAAGACGTGAGTTACAGGCCTTTGAGTTCTTTTTTTTTTGGGGGGGGGGAGACTTGCTTCAACAAAAGCCTTTAAGATGAAATCTGAACTAGTCTTAAAGGCAATTTATGACAGTGCCATCACTGTTACAAATTAAAGTGTCTTCTTCATAAATAAGAAACCAAGAAACTGGATTTTGCTTTTAGGGGGGGGAAATGAAAAGGGGGAATTTTACCCTCATTCTTCTGAAAAACGGGGAGAGACAACCCCCTCCCCCCATGCAATATTTCCTTTATATTTGAAAACACCACAAGAATGTATTTTAGAGTAAAATGTTTGAGTCCCTAACCTTAAACTAACCTGGATTGGGAATCTACAAGAGATAACACTTAGTGTACCTCCTATTGACATAGATTTCCCTAATAGGAGGTAAGGACAGGAACAAAGTAGATTATTATATAAACATTGCATTCATTTGAAATATTTTTGAGTAAAGTGAGAGAGGGTAACTCACTACCAGATGACATGTACTGTATGTAACACCTAACAAATCCAAATTTTAGTAAATACCAGACTCAAGTGTACAGTGTGACTGACTATACAAGACGAATTTATGTACAGGTTGTTGTGACGATATAGTATCTCTAGGGCTGGTGGGCACATTTGTTTTATTTCTTTTTTTATAATTTTCCAGGAACAGTTAATAGGAAATACAGTAAAAGACCATTTTATGGTCATCATTGAATATGAAGAAGTTTAAACAACAAACCTCCTTAAACCTATTAGCAGCCTCTGTTATCTCTGGGTTAGCAGCATCATCTGCTGTTAGATCATCTACCAGTTTTTCAAATAATTCACCAAACTTCTCTGAATCTTTCCTGGCATCGAGAGCCATTTGTGCACTGTGGAATGGAATAATAATACACTTGTCAAAATGTGCAACTATAGCACAGAAAGATTGAAAGTATTGCAAATATGTCATAATATAATACATCACTTAAAGTGATCAACATTTAGTACTACTGTAAGTATAATATATACATACTGTAACCTGAATGGGTATTGAGTAACATTAAATGGGTAAATGAAAATAAATTACAATAAGTCTAGTATGTGCTTTTATTTTGGTTTCTTTGTTTTTGGGAAATACTGTACAGCCTTCAGAACAAATAAAATGACAGTAACCAACACCTACTGTGGCTGTAACAAGTTTAGTCCCAAGAATTATGACATTAATACTGAAAACCTTCTTTAAAAATTCAAAAGGCTTTCTTACCCTGTTTTACATTTCAAACCACATAGGCTAACATCTACACCACTTAAAACTTTGATGCACCACCCTAGATAGTCCCAATTCCCTCAACCTACTTTGAATTATACTTCCAGCTCCTTCCAAACAATTTACTCTTATTGAGACATAATCCTACTGTACTAGTAGAGTACTGTAATTCATTGCTCCATTGCACACCCTGGTATACAGTATACTGTACAAGGCCTCACAATGTGTAGTACTGTACTGTATACAGTACAATATATACCTGTACTATACCTCTCACTGTTAACAACTTAGCTAATTACCTGTGAACCTCTTGGCTAATATTCCCACCAAGATGAGGTCCACAATCTAAATTTCTCAAAGGCTTAAACATACCTGCACCCAATTTCTACATCCATACTTAAACTATATAAAGCATATTGTTCAGTTCTGTACAATCTTCAGGATCACAATATTTTGATCAATGCAATGTCTTGTTAGCCTGAACAATTCAAAACGGGAAAAAACTCAATTATTCCTAAATACTGTACAATCCGTAAAGTGCACCTACATTTTTTGAGCAACACCATTCATCCTTTACCAATTCTTCTTTTTTTTTAGGGGAAATTCCAACAAATCACACAAAACTCCTTGAAATACAGAATTCAAGAGATGTAGATAGATGAACACACTGAAACAATTTTAAAATCCAGGAGCCTATCACTGTAGCATGATGACCATAAAAATTGCTTAAGTTCCTTCAAAAACTGCTGGATATGGTTCCTTCAACAATACAGCATTTGTAACCATGACCTAATGATACCTAAATCAATTGAACACAATGCCTGTTTGGGCCTATGTTGTGTAGCCCTACAGTAAAGTGAGTATGCAATATTAACACTATTCTGTACTGAGACCAGTTCAAGAATCACAAGTACTGGTAGAAATCATTAGACCCCAAAAACCGGAAGAGGTGAAACCAGATTTGCTGGTATCCAAGGGATCAGGTAAATGGATACTAGAACAACCTTGAGTAATGGTGGAGGACTCTTCAAGGTGAAGTGATTTCCGAAATCAATCTTAAGGATGAGATGGAGGGCTTATCACTTCCTGAGTTACTATGAATGGAGTGGTACTTGCGACCAAAATTAAAAACATTCTTGGTTTGCATTAGTGGGGTAAGGGAGAGGGGTTTTTCTGTACATACTGTATTTCATGGCAGAAATTGCACAAACAGAAGATAATTTGCAAAATGGAATTCATAACAAAGCTGTCTTTTTGGAAAAAAGGGCATGTAAACTACTTAAAAGGCACAAGTTTAGAATTGCAGTAAATTTGCCAACCAAAAAAAGGTGTCAAGACAGTGTTTGTTTGCAGAGAAACAGAAATTCTTAAGTTTCATTGTGATACAATACAATGAGGGTTCCTGCACCTTAAGATTACTGTATATCATGACCAAATTATATCCAAGATTTGAGAAAACTTAAATGGCATGACGATCGTGCCAAATCAATGAGTAAATTCATTCATTTGTAACAAATTTAAAGAGGCTCATTGAGTTGACATCGATAACTTAATGAGGGTCTCAAGGGTTCACTACCACATAACAATGCTTATAGTTAACATAACAAGTCAAGTTTCAAGTCCAAAAGTCACAGAAAATTTTAAAATTTTGAATGTTTTAGTGTCCTGACTTGTAAGGGTTTTGTACATAATTCACTCATAAAACAGTTAGATATGGGGATTGTCTAAGTTGGAGCATTTATCGTTGGTGTGTGAAGAAAACGAAACAGGTTTGGAAAAATTTGTTGAATTTCATAAACCAACTCAATGAGCCGCTTTAAAAGACTGATCTGATGTAAATTTCATGATATTCATGACTTCTGTCATTTTTACAATATACCATGACTTTTCCAGGTGTGGAAAATGAAAATAAAATGTCATGACTTTTCCAGGCCATGGGAACCCTGTAGGGTCCATGATCCCTTGAAGTGCTGGAAAAATTTAAGAACAAAAGGACCATGGACTTAGAATTTTTAACAATTACATATTGCCATCATTCAAATTTTTATAAACTGTAAAGCCAAACTTGCCTTAATCTTTTTTACTTTTCTTTCTGTACAACTAAGAATAATAGTATCATACATACAGACCTAATGCACCAGAAAATACAATTCTGTGAGATACTGTACATTGAAGGAGATAAATTAAAGTGCCCTATAATTTACTGTACCATGTGTCCCACTCCTTGCCCTCATAATTTCTAATACCAAGCTCCCCATGTTGTGCAGATAATTGTCACCACCCTGCCCCCTCCTAATACACCCTCTCACCAGCATACCACAGGGCTGGTGATAACCTGAGGCCTTGGATAAAGTTTGCAGGGCGCACAACATGGACACTTTGTCTATGTACTGTAGAGTAACTTGTTAACAGAGAAGCCTGTCAGTTTCCTTGTACAATGGTATGTTGGAATTCTTATTGTTACAGTAACTGTAATTTACAAATACAATAGAATCCCTGTTTGGTGAATACCTGCAGTTTAACTGGGCAATTTTTATTATTTATTTCTCAATTATTGATGAGCATATCAAAATGGCCAGGTGGAGCCAGTTCCATACATAGTACAGTATGATAAGTGCTAAAATACTTATCATCATGGTGCCTACTTTACTAGCCTACAGTAAACCATCTACTCAATGCAGCAGGGAACACCAGTTAATGACAATAACAACAAATGAATGGTTAAACGTCTTCAGTCTTCAGTAAAAAACTCCAATAAGGCAAAAGAGGGCACACAATCAACAGCGGAGAACAATCATATGCTTACCAGGACCTTCTATCAGTGCTGACTGTCACCTTCTTTACGTCAGCCACACCTTCCCTACCCCACAGCAATTTCCTTTTCCTGTGATGGCAGAGTTCGTTGAGCACAGCTCCTGATCTGATGGCAGCAAAACAATGATGGCTCTTCTTGCCTACTGTAGCTGGTGTAATCAAGTTTCTATAACTACACAGAACCCTACATGAATTCATAACCTGAAGGAAGGAAAAGAAGAATAAACATTTTTAATACTACCGGTACTGACTAATTAGCCATACTGTACCTGAATACTGTACTATTTAAACAGTGCTACTGTACACAAACTACTGTTGGGCTACATGTACTGTACTAGCTGTGCAAAGGCTTACCAGTCTGAAGTTCATCATACCAGAGGTACAGTGCTGTACCTCTGAATTCACAACCATGGATTTGTTACAGGTCTATCCTGTAATTATAGATATCGTGTTCGATTTGCTTCCCTTGACTTACTCGAGCCTCGAGTTAGGGCTACGATGGTCATGCGCAGTTGGGTGAAATAAACGAACGTTTTACGGTAATTATTGGAGAAGTTGGTTCACAATAGCCAATGACAGAGCCCATAGCTGGATGGCAGAGCGAACTCTGGTACCTACGTATTACATGCGGTTCGCTTGTACGATGAACGTAGACTCGAAACAATGCTCATTTAGAAAATTCTCGAGAAATAACACTTGAGTGACTTCACTAATTCCGACATAACCACTTTTCACAAGTCAGAAGTTTCATGTTTACCCCACTGTATTTACATGCTCAGAAATTGTTCACGAATGCATGTTGTTCGTTTAGCTGTCATGTTTTCCCAAAGCACGATGGGATATTTACCTAAGTAACCGACTCGAAGGGTCGCTCACTTGGGCCTGGCGCGAGTAAGCGCGAACACTGACGTCATTAGCTAATCGAACGTAGTTGTGCCAGACACGAGTTAACTCGGGCGAGTAATCGAACACGCTAAGACTGTATCTTATCCCCCACTGCAGACTGGAAATCAAAACATACTGTAGGTCAAGTCAGATAAGATAAAATAAGATAAGATAGATATTTATTCAGCCAATCGTAAAAATACAATGGAAATGAGTTGAAAACAAGAGCTCAAAAAACAGATACAAACAAAAAAAAAACAATGACTATGACCTAAAACGGGGACAACGGGCAAAGAAAACAGAAAGTTGCCAACCTTAAACATAAAATGAATCAACGGCTATGATGAGTATAAAATATCTTAATAGCAGAAGGATAAAAACTGTCAGTCAACCTCTTGGAGCCTATAAAACATTGAAATCTTTTCCCAGAAGGCAACAACTCAAAATAATCAATAGCTGGATGAGAAGAATCCTTTACAATGTTTGGAATGCGTTTCAGAGTCTGTTCTTGGTACAGAGAATGAAGGGATGGCAGGCCCATACCAATGATGCCCTCAGCAGTTCTTATAACAAATTGTAGTTTCTAAATATCAGTTTTACACGTACTGTCAAACCATACTAAAATGTTCATTGTTAAAACACTTTCAATTATACAACGATAAAAATTAAGTAAAATACTGTTATTTACACCATAAGATTTGGGAGCTCGTAAAAAGAATCTAAAGTCTCTGGCGACTCTTTTTCAGAATTTCGGTAATATTTGCATTCCATGAAAAATTGCATGTTACAACTGTGCCTAGCAACTTAAAAGACTGTACTTGTTCTACTACCGATCCATTTATAGTGAGAGGGTCCTTAATATTTTTGTTACACCTAAAATCAACAATTAACCAACAATTAATTCCTTTGTTTTGTTTACATTCAGAATCAGGTTATTTTCAGAGCACCATTTAACAACAAGATCGACCTCATTTCGATAGTCCCTTTCATTATTCCTTACAATAAAACCAGTAACAGTAGTGTTGTCTGCGAATTTAATGATGCATGTGCTTTGTTTGACTGCTTTAGGTGATAAAACGCAGCCCTGAGGAGTACCTGTGTTTAAAACAGTAGTATTAGAATGGTTGCCAACCACCCTAACGGTCTACTTAAGAGCAGAGAAGAAAATCTAGAATCCAATCACAGATAGAAATAGGAAATTTCAGGTGATCATATAACTTAAGATGCAGCCAGGACGGAATAATAGTGTTAAAAGCAGAGCTGTAAACAATAAAAAGCACACAAGCGTAGCAACATTTCTGTTCCAAATGATTCAAAGTTTCATGTAACCAAATAGAAATAGCATCTTCCACTGATCTGTTTGCTCTGTAGGCAAATTGAAATTGGTCAAAGTCAGCAGGTAAAAGAGATTTAAGATAGGTTAAAATAAAGCCTTCAAATATTTTCATTGGAACAGATGTTAAAGCAACTGGTCTATAGTCATTTAAACATGAAATGCTTCCCTTTTTTGGAACGGGAATTATTATTGCCTCCTTGAAGGAATTAGGTACTTTGCTTACGTTTAAAGATCCAGCAAAAACATCTGTGTACACTTTGGCTAGTTGCTGGGCACATGTCTTAAGAAGTTTGGGGGTGACACCATCAGGTCCAGCAGCTATCCGATCGTTGAGCCGCTCAAACTTGTATTTAACAGAATTTAGGTCAATACTGAATGAAGCAGTAACATTTCCCTGATTGAATGGGGCCGGCTGGCTATCCCTTTTGAAACCGAGCGTAGAACTGGTTTAGTTTATCCGGTAGTGATGTGTCATCTGTGTCTATTGACCTCTTTATACCTTTATAGTGGGAAATCCCCTTGATGTTGGCCCACACTTCTCTGGAATTAGTAGAGTGAAAGTTTTCCTCAATTTGATCTGTCTGGGCCTTTTTAGCGTTCAAAATAGCTTTCCGAAGTCTGACTTTGCGGAGTGGTAGAGCTCTGGGTCAATGTGTTTGGTGCGATACGCTTCATCCTTGGCTTTGATTTTTGCTTTAAATGATCTTACTACAGAGGGTTGATGATAAGTGCATTCACTGGCCTGCAGGCAGTAGCAATGCCAAAATGGCAATTTTAACTTAGGGGGAGAAAGGGGGCAAACTTAGGGCAAAGGAAATTGTTTGGGATCAAAACTGAGCCCAAAGTTCTCCCTCTGATGGATGGGGTCCAGGAGTCCAGCTTTCCAGAATCTTTGAGGTTTAATATCTGTTGATGACAAATTAAGTCTCAGGAGAGGTATATTACAGCATTTATTTTTTTGCGATTAACCTACAATACACCTAACTGGCCTAACCTGGGGAGAAATGGGGGAAAGGACAAGGTCTGAGGGGGAAGCACCTCCCTTTAACTCCCCCCTCATAGTGCCACCACTGCCTGCAGCGATACCTTCAGGAACTCAAAAATAAGGGTACTGCCAAAGTCAAAGCCAAAAATAATTGTTGCTGTCATAATGTTGTAGCTTGGCCAAAGTTGCAGGTACTGTAGGTTTTGGCAGGAAGAAAACACAGTGCTGGCTTCACATCTCATATTGAAAGATGTTACTAAAAGGGTTTTAAATGTTTCTCTAAAGGCTATTTATTTATGAAAATTTAAACACTGCTGCAAAGGAGTCCTTTCCTTAAATAAGAACTTAAATCATGATACTGACATTTTTCCCCTTTATTCCTGTGGAAATAAAAAGGCAGGGAGAATTTTGCCCTCCTTCCTCTGTAGAGGGAGGGTAGCATATTGCCCTGTCTTAAGCCCCATTGAATGATACCCTGGCCAGGGTGAGTTAATCCAAATTTTAAAGGTTAACATTGAAAAGTCTGGGTGCTTGGCAACCCTTAATCTGTTAGGTTTATCCCTTTGCCAGTTGAGCACATGCATTTACGTGTTCTAAATATTTCCATAGTTTGCTAAAGACTCAGCCCCTCATGGAAATATCACAAAAAACCTCAATCTTCTACTGTACCATAGGAAAGCTTAAACAAAATAAGCTACTGTAGCTAATGGTGGCACTACTACACAACAGTCGACTGTATATGGTTAGTTTGCTTTTAAAACAAAATGGCAGGGCCCACGAAAAAGAGTGCAGAAGTTCAAATATACTGTAAGTAAAATTTCCTGGAGACTCACTGGAGATGAAGAGGAAGATGAAAGTGAGGAAGTGTGTTATTTGTCAGATATATTCGTGAAAGATTTGAAGGAAGTTGAAGATCAAAATACAGATAATCACACCAGTTTCAAAGTCTGCCAACTACCTGCACTAACGTTAGGCCGAGCATTATAGTGCTACTACACTCCAGCATATAGAGTAGGCCCAACAACAACATTCTGCATTTGCTTCAGCATTAGCTGGCAAAGGGTTAATAAGCTAAGTGCAGTAGCAGCCAAGGAGTAGGAAAGACAAATGGCGGCAAATTTTTACCCTCTTGAGAGATTGAATTTTAAGTTTGCCATTAAATTCACACAATTTTAGGCATTTGGCTCCCCTTAGAAAAAATTCTGCACACTTCCCTTCAGACAGAACCTTGTCTGGTTTAATTTTGGTTACATGCTACAGTTCTGCACAATAGGCCTATGTGTTAGTATTCTGCTTACTGTACAAGGAAAACTTTTGTCTTGTAGAGCTTGCTGGTTGGGTAATGTAATCAACAGTAATATTTTTTATCACCCCTTGAATGATAATTCAATGTGAGTACCGAACCTTATATTACTTATGATGCACTGTACTTAGGGTGCTTTGATTGCACACATTGAGCTTATTTATACTCACCCTGGAGCAAAACTGAGATTGTGTCTGGATAAGGAAGAGTTTGAGACAATTTTTGATGGGGCTTATAAGTAAGAAGGTTAGAACTGGAACTGTTACAGTAGGTGTGAAAGTATTAGGCCTTAAAAAGTTTGTCGCATATAACCAGACTGACTAATGATACAACTACCATCCATACTGGATGGGGCCTATTAATTGACCTCAATGTCTGGCTAAATAATTCAGGCTTTTTATTTAATTGACCCAGACAAAAATTCAAATGTACAGGTAGGACCAGGGCCCCAACTTCATCCTGCTCCATACTTTACCTGAACATTTGCTGATCGAACATTAACTAGGTGTACAGTAAGTTCCCAGCTTGTCTTGTACCATAATTGGAAACCTTGAGTTGAGGGCAAGGTAAGCACGAACCTCAGGTAAAAATACTTACTGTTGGGGGTGGTATCAGCTAGGTGGTAGTGGGGGTGACAATCGCCCCCCTCCTTTTTTGCCAGAAAATATGAAAAGCGAAAGAAATAAAGAAAAAAAGAAGAAAAGGAGCATTCAAATCCTGCTTTCTTCCTCCCTCATCAAAACACCTTGCAGCCTGACCCCTCCCATGCTAACTATATTATTTGCCCCAATGCCATGCCAATACATAGGCCTACTAGCATTAAACTTTTCACTACAACCCTTCTGACAACTCTGTCAGGGAGTAAGCCAATTGGCTACAAGGTGATGGAGCCAGTTGAGTCTGGTTCAGTTGCCATGGCATACATACTGGGGTGGGGACCCATTGACTGGTACATCCAACTCATGATACTACTTATTTATCGTTTTTATTATTGGCCTGGGAGAAATTTCAAACTTCATGTGAGCTCCCCCACTACTGTAAGTTCATTCGACTACCGTACCTAAAACAATGGTAAATTGGATGTGCACAAGTGTTATGTGCCACAACCTGCAGGATATGTAATTGAGGTTCCAGCATTAGGCCAGCCTTTTAAATTTGTGGGCCTCGACTACACCCTTCTTGCTGCAAGTAAAATTGACTGCTCAAGTGTTTTAGAAAGCAATTATTGAGGGGGACGGTTGTGAAATGTTGAGTGCAAATGAACGCAGGTTAAGCCTAGGCCTAAGACGAAAACGCCATGATTTCTTGTGACTAGAATGACTGAGTGCACTTTACTTAATTAGCCGACATGTTGGCCCGCCGAGCTGACCAAGTCTTTTCATTGAGCTTATTGCTACGAAAAACCTAAGTCCGCTGGCGTTGGAGCCAAAATCATTTCAACCTACATGCCTAGAAATCCAATGGAAACTTCATTTACGTACATACAGTAGCTTTATGTGGATTGGTTGAAGCAAGGCTATTAACGTTTATTTTAAAGGCAAACACATATACTAAATGTACAACAGTGCACAGAGTCAGGGTGGTAGATGTTATTCGACACTGGTATTGTGTGTCCACCTTGCAAGCATACAAACACACAGTACAGCAGTTAGTTAAAACAACCCAGCATACAGCCATGAGAAAAAGTATTTTGATACTTTTCAACCAGAGATTACTGTTTTTAAACCAACTCTTTGATGAAAGCTATCATTGTCTGAAAGAGGCTGTCCATGATCAAGACTTCCGTCCAAAATTAAAAGCTTTAATGGACGTAATACTGTAAGCCTATGTTTTGGTTTGGTTTAAACAACTTTGTATTCAAGTTTAAGGGTTGGAGGGGTTGAAGTTAGAAAGGTCGCTGACGTTAAAAATTTGGGTGTTTATTACGACTGTTCTTTAAATTTTGAAAAAGATATTACAACAAAGATAAGAGCTGCTAATCACAACATCCACAACATACATAAAATATCGAAGTATCTCTCTAAAGATTCCATCGTAAAGCTAATTCATGGGTTGATGTTTTATCACCTTGATTACTGTAACAGCCTCTTGTATGGCCTGCCCAAAAAGCAAATTCAAAGATTGCAAAAAGTTCAAAATGTTGCTGCAAGAGTGTTAACTGGTATCAATTATCACCAACACATTATCCCTACTGTACTGTAATTTTTGCACTGGCTACTTGATTATAGAATAAAATTCAAAATTCTCATTGTAGTGTACAAATCATATTGTTGGCAGGTTCCCTCTTATCTTTGTGATATGTGTATTGTTAAGCCTCCTTCTAACAACTTAAAGGGGAAGTTTAAGCAAAAATTTAATTTTCACATGTGAAACGGGAACAAAACCTACACAGTGTGGTGCAAGTACCGTTCAAATCAGTCATGTATTTCATGAGATATCAGCAAATGAAGTCAGTAGATTTGTATTCAAAAGTGAGTTTTAGGGCAACAGAGCTTATATCACTTCCTCACATTGACAAGGAATGCTTTGTTTCCCTTTGTTTTATCAGACTGTGTGTTGACCTTGAAGTTTTAGGAGTATGAACTCCCTGTGGGGGATGGAGAGTTTGTAAAATTCTCATGCCACTTATGCAATCACATTTTAATAATATGGGATTGTTGAGGAGAAAATCCAGAATAAAGTTTAAAGAAAAACAAAAGACTGCCCATTAGTGTGGGGATGTGATGTCATATGTGCTTGCTTCAAGTTCACTTTTTTTGAAGATGTGAAAACCTTACCTGTTCATATCTTGAGTACCACAGATCGGATTTCAATGCAAATTTCACCTAAATGCTTAGAATGAGCACCTCTCTCACTTACCAAATCCTGTTGTTACCTTAAACCCTTCTCTTAAGAAGGTCTACTCATAGTGCAACAAACCTGGTTGTTCCTCTTTTAAGACATACCAATTTTGGGAAAGGGCGTTTGATTTAGTGGCCCTATGTTATAGAATACCGTCCCTCTTAGTGTCAGAGAGTCTGTATCTCTCAAGTTGTTTAAGGTACAGTAAATTAAAAAACATATTTTTTAGTCTGACTTTTTCTTAAGATGTTGTAAAGTGCAACTGAACATTTTATGGTAGTACTCTATATACGTTTATGTTATAATAATGGTTTACGGTCAACTCGGCCCCTGGACGACTCGGCCCCAGAGACATCTCAGCCCCTGGTCAACTCGGCCACCGAGACATCTCGGCCCCCGAGACAACTCTGCCACCATTGAATAAGCACTACCCTTAACGTTAGAAATTCAAGTACTGGCTTGCTTAGTAGTGCATCACTATTTTATATTCAATGTAACTTGAAACCAAGCAGTTTTTCTCTTGTAAACTTTTTCACAGTTGAAGAGAAAAAATGTTGTCACATGACTCTTAACAGCCAATCAAGTAAAAGAAGGGTACAGTAGAAGGCACGCCATCTGACATTATCATAGTCAATGAACCTTGCACATTTTGGGGGAAAGGTCCGAAATCAACTTATGGATTTCATGCGAAAGATATTAGGCTTTTTTTTTAAAGGAAGCCGGGGTTTGAATTTAAAGAGATTGGCCATTATGACCAAGCTTCCTGAAAAAAGCTATTACGTCCACCGAAGGATCCAGATGGTTCCTAACCAACGTCAGGGCCCTCAGACCATTTACAATTATCTGACTGCCATACTGTACGGTATATGGCTCTATTCTAGATTGGATGAAAAGAACAGATACTATGATTTTAGCCAAATTAAGGTCGAGAAGCAACTAGGACTATATTTAAAGAGAGGTTTCGAATGACATTAAAAAAAGAAGCTGTCGTCAATTTAAAAAAAACCAAGTGGCTGAGTAAGAAATGTTCATTTTCAAAAATTATCACTTATATTTTTGAAATTAGGTTTACTTTAAGCAATGTCTTAAAGCTGAAGGTAAGGCTGTGCAAATTTCCTCAAAAATGCAATCTCCTAATTGGTTAGTTCACTTAATAATATAGCATGTCAATAGTGGCCGAGATGTCTCGGTGGCCAAGTTGTCCAGGGTCCTAGTTTTCTCAGGGCCCGAGTTTTCTCAGGGGCGGAGTTGTCCAGGGGCCGCATTGTCTTGGTGGCCGAGTTGTCCAGGGGCCAAGATGTCCAAGCCGAGTTGTCTCAGGGGCGGAGTTGACCGGAAACCAGAATAACAATAACGTGGCATTGCAACTTAGAATGAAGATTGAGCCATTGAGCACCGCCTACAGTACCTCAGGAATAGACCAATTGTGGTGACTGCTCATGAATATTAAGGTATCAACTTTTAGGCTCATTGAAAGGACTTTCTGACCATCGCCAGTAGGCTCAGAGGGCGGCAGGCTTGAAGGGGACTGTAGCCACAGATGTACTATGCCGACTACCTAATGTAGGCTAGGCTACTGTACTGTACATGCACTATGATGTGCTGTGCTGTGTTGGCTTTGGTTTAGGCCTATGTGTCATGTGTTACAGCTGTGGTTCGGGGTTAAGGGTTAGTGTTCTTCTTCTTCTTCTTCTTCAATAAAGGTGACACATCCAAAGGACATTCTTTCACCACGCATGCGTCGAGAGGCTAAATATGCCCAGTAATATAGGTGATAGGGTCCTTATGGACAGAGGCAACCCTCATTACATTCAGGGGGAGATGATTCCAATCCTTAATAGTTCGAGGCAGGAAGCTAAATTTATAACAGTTAGTACTAGTATGTGGGAGACAGAAATGAAGGTCATGCATTAAACGGGTTCTACGAGTAGGCCGCTGGAGACAATCAACAGGTAATTGAGCCAGGCCAAACATACCTTTGGAAAAAAGGATCAATCTACTTTTCCTCCGCCTTTCAGTTACGGGCAGAAGGTTTAGTTCCTTAAGGAGCCTGGTCATTGAGCCTGGCTCCCTTGAATAGTCAAGAGGCAATAAATCTAGCAGACCGTTTTTGTATACTCTCAAGCTTGTCGCGCAGGTAAACCTGGTGGGGGTCCCAAACACTACCGGCGTACTCCAGCACAGGCCGAAGGATTCCTTTATAAGCCATTAACTTGACATCACCAGGGCAGGAAGATAGATTTCTATACAAAATACCAAGAATCTTATTTCCCTCGTTACAGATGTTTTGAATATGCTTCTCCCAGTTCAGATCTTTAGTGATGGTAATTCCAAGATACTTAACACTATCTACCCTCGGGAGCTCAATCCTATTTAGAACATACCTAAAAAGTATGGGACTTTTTTTCGGAGCAAAAGTAATAACGCTACACTTAGTGGGCTGAAATCTCATTCCCCACGTGGAAGCCCAAAGCCCCAACTGCTTGATATCATTCTGAAGTTTATGACAATCCTCATCGGACTCAATAATACGGTAACAGACACAATCATCTGCAAAAAGGCGAACCTTGGAAGAAACACCATCGACGATATCATTGATATGAACCAAGAAGAGAATCGGTCCTACTGTAGGACAGCCCCCGGGAGAACTCCAGACAGAACTTGCATCGGGGGAGACCGGGTTCCATTGACAACAACAGATTGTTTACGATCAACAAGAAAGTCATCAACCCAACGAAGAATCTGATTTGAAACACCAAGTGTATACAGCTTGGTCTTCAGCAGTTCATGAGGAACAGTATCGAAGGCCTTCTCAAAATCCAAGATAAACACATCGATTTGTTTATGGGCATCAAGGGAGGAAGCCCAGTCCTCAATTATGGACACAAGTTGTGTTTCGCAACTATGAGACTTACGAAAGGCGTGCTGGGTGGGAGAGAGTAAGTTATGAATTTCAAAATGGTTCATAAGGTTTGAGGCAATAATATGTTCTAACAATTTACAGCAGACACATGTAAGCGAAACAGGCCTGTAATTACAAGGTAGGGAACTGTCACCTTTTTTGAAAGTAGGGCAAACATTTGCAGTCTTCCAATCCTCTGGAATGCATCCTTTTGTAAGGGATTGCTGAAAGAGATGGCTTAGAACAGGTGCAAAATCAGTGGCAATCTCTCTCAGGACCCAAGGATGGATGCCATCTGGTCCCATGGCCTTATTGATTTTAAGACCATGCAGAAGCTTTTCAACGCCAAAGGTGGATATAGTTATATCACTCATTCTCTTACATGTGGGTCTGACGAGGGGAACAGTATGAAACACTGTTTTAGTAAATACACTACAGAACTGGTTATTGAGAGCGCGAACTTTGTCCAAGACAGTGACAGCTAGCTTGTCATCGTTCTTAAGAGGGGGGAGATTATGCCTATCTTTCTTCTGACCATTAATATATCTCCAGAAGGGTTTGGCATTGGCTTTGATATCGCCGATCATTCCATTAATGTACTTTTTATGGGAGGTGTGAATCTCTCTTTTGATTTTAGTTCGCAGATGAGCCCATCTCCCATAAATACCAGTCTTCCGGGTTTTTTTAAAAAGGGCATGCAATCTGTTCCTACGCCTAACTAGCCTGCGAATACTGTCGGTTATCCATGGAAGAGACTTTCTGGATTTGGCCAATCTAGTTGGAATATTATCCTTCACAGTTCTTTCAAGAAAGGACTTAATGAGTTGCCAATTTTCTTCCACAGTACGATTATCTTGCCCCCCGTTAAAATAGGTAGATGAGAAACCCCGTGTGTCCTCCCTCATAGCAACAAAATTCCCCTTAGAGTACTGTAAAATGAGCCTACGAGGTTGCTTAGAATCAGGAAACAAACACTTCAATTTACAAGAGATACCCTCATGATCACTTGGAGAATCGATGGCACTAACATCAGTGTATTGACTAGGAATATTTGAGAAAACCAAGTCAGGTGTACTATCCCCTCTAGTGGGAAAATTCACAAGTTGGTCAGCAGCAAAGTCATTAATTATGTCCAAAAGTAATTTACCTGAGCAATTGGATAAACAGCCACCACTTTCCTTGTGTAACCTACTGGTCCAGTCAATTTTGTTGAAGTTAAAATCACCCAGGACATGAAAACACGGCATCTTTGAATTCTTATGCCAGGTCATAATTTTGGTAAGTTGGTCCCGTAACAGAGATATATGCTCAGCATGGGCATCAGGATCTCTATACCGCGAGGCAAAATAATGCCAGGTCCCATTAATGGAGACCTTAGCCCAGACAGAGTCAGACCCATCCCCCATCCCCATCCCCAGTGTTGGGCTAGCCTAGCCTACGTTCGTTCTCTGGAACATTCAACCACAACTTCAACTTCCCGACCGCTTTGTTTATCGCGAAATCAGTACCAATTTATTTTATGCAACTTCTGAATAAAGCGGAAGTTCGTGGACCAGCTGAACCCCATTGGACTGCACACGAGCCAGAACTAAGTTGCTTAAGAAACTTGACTACATGAATAACATTTTTTGTTTACCAACGATAACTTTCTTCAAACGTTGAAAAGCCTCTAGACAACTGGATTCAAAATGGTCCAAATCTGCTCCAATACGATGCACTCTCGCAGAAGGTAACCGAGTCGATGGCGCTCTCTCAGAAAGTATTCTGTCGGTCCAACATCCGGGCTTTTGTGTGACCTGGGTCATGAGAACTTAAACTGGAGTGAAAACAAGTCTTGCAGTGCACGTATGCTATTACCAGAGAGCCTCAGAATACACGATTGTGTGCATATTGGCCAAGTTTCTTGTAAGACCATCTGATTATGAAAGCTGGATATTTCAATAAAATCGGTCATTGTCCACAAGTTAAAAGAGAAAGCACGTTGTTTACAAGGTACAGTCACAATAAACCTTTATGTCTGCACTATTGCTGCGCGACGGCAACTGTTTCACTCCAACACGTCACGAAATTGACTCTTCGCACCGGATGTGACGTTCCTTGGACCGACAGAATAATACACCCCTTGTATCGGTTGCATCTCCGGAGAGAAGCTGGCAGACCAATTTAAACGATCTCAATAACGATGACTACTCCGAAGGGGAAGGAAAGTTTAACCTACATTCGGTACAGGACCTTCAAGGCTACAGATAATAAATAATAAATTACACTTAAGTGGCGGTGCTACGTTGGGTGGGCAAGAGGTATAGACAGGAGTTGGAAAAAATAAATAGTGAACTTTTCCAGACACTAGGCTGAAAGGGTTAATTCTCTCACGAGAACAGTCCAAATGCCTTTAAAGGCCCAGCTCACTCACCCCAAACAGTACAAATTCTCCTAACCTTCTTACTGAAGCCCCTCCCACAATTGTCTGAAATTCATCCTCATCCAGACACAATCTCAGTTTATTGCTTCAGAGTGAGTATAGAAGAACTCAATTTATATAATCAAAACACTCTCAGTATACCGTCCATGCTGTGTAATATAGTAAGCTTTCGCACTCTGCATTGTTTGAATCAGCTGTCAATCAAAGAGCTGAGCCAATTGAGAATTTTGGTACCCGGGTACCAAAATTGTAGTTTGGGTGAGAGGTTTGGCCCTTTGAACCTATAGGTTTACTTAAAGGGTAAGCTTGCATTCGCCTTGACTTGAACCTTGCGAGTGTGCTAATAGGCTTTCTTATTTTATGATTGGCTCTCCAAAATCATGTGATAGTATTTTTTCTCCTAAAATGTGAAATTGATAAGGATTACCTTGAACACTGCAATATTACATTCTTAAAACAGTATGAAAGATACTTTGGAGAGCAATAAAAAACAATTCAGAGATTTTATCTGTTGCTTCAAAATAAGTTTGGGACAACTGTTCTTGTCCTTTACTTGAGCCCTTCCCGAAAATGTCTAAAATTCATCCTCATCCAGACACAATCTCTGTAATATTTCGTTCAGGGTAAGCATCAGGGCTTACATTCTAAAGCCCTCTACTTCCCCTCTCACGCAAGGGCATTTCCACCTACAATTCCTACCATCCCCCTACCCCCATAAATGCATTGTCAGCTACAAAACAAAATTTACCCCTTACACCATTTTCTCTTCACCTACAATGGTAATTCGATTTTCCACTACGCAATGATTAATTTGTACAGTATTACGAGACAACTTGAAAGATTTTGTTCACTAAATGTAATATGACAGTGGAGGATCCGGGATTTGCAAGAAAGACAAAAGGGGGACCGAGGTCAGTTGGAAATATATTAGGAGGTTGAGTGTCCGGACTATCTAATCCAGGGGCGTCGATTTGTTTTTCAAAGTGGGGGGACATCTGGCCTAATTTTTTTCTACCGTCCTGGTAAGGTGTCCACAGCGGCGTATAGATACACATTTTTGCGGGGGAGGGGGGGGGGGGGGTGGATGGATAAGCATTCAAATGTTACGATTTCTTAAGTGTGAACAGCACTGTACTAGGAACGTAATTTGCGGCACGCGAAACGGGCTGAAACTTTTGTCCTTTCTCGAATATTTGAATATATGGAGTTTGCAATGCAGAAAAGATTGGATTCTAAGTTTCCCGTAAGGAAATTTCAAAAGCTGGGGGATTACCGAAGAATTTGTATATCCTGTTGGGAAATCTGAGATTGAGTGGCGACCAAAGACCGTTGTTGCGTTGTTGCTACAAAATGTTATCCAACGCCTACCAAATTAGGCTCTGTGACGAAATTTTTGAGTCAAAAGCTTATACTGAAGAAAAAAATTAAATTTAATGAAAGAAAATTCATAAAAACAGCACTGCAGTTACCGTTGTCACTTGATGATCTTGTGTCACATGTAGCAAATTTCCGTTTTGGTCACCCTCAGAGCTCGGAAAAGTTTACGAAATTGAAGGTATGAGGAAGTACCTCTGGAGTTGCAATTTGCGGCAAGCGAAGCGCGTGGAAAGTATTGCTTTTTTGAAACAACTAATGACGAATATGGAGCTCTTATTGGAGAGAATTTGGAATTTCAGAATTTCATAAGTTGTCAAAACCAAATATTGTAGACTGGTTTCACAATGGCAAATTTCCGCATTCATCATTTCTTCATAGCCGTCTGCCCCCTGTAGCTACAGTATATACGCCGCTGAACGGTGTCTGAGAAAAGGGGGTTGTATGCAAAATGGCGCTAAATCTTTTTTTTTTTTTTTTTTTTTTGAGTTACTAGAAAACTCCAAAGCCTTCAAAACATGGTCTTGAAAGTGTGGGTAATTACTTCAAAGGACTATATACGGTAAATGCGAATTTTAAATACCGTGTATACTCTAAAAGTAAATAGAATCACAACGAAAATTGTGATAGTTTGCTAAGAATTTGTACAAAAGTTCTAATAGTAAGGGACCTTTTTTTTAAGAAGGTAAAATCCACAAATCGATCAAAGCACACTTCAATCTACTGCAGGAAAACCACAGATCGATGGGGATGGGTACCCACTGGTGTTACTGAGACACCTTGCATACGCCTACCGGTGTAAGATTGTTGGTACAAAAACCCTAAAATATATCCTTTCGAAGTTGAGAATGACACCTCATCTTACACTATCTGCAGACAAAGGATGGAGGTGTACCTCTTATTCCAGACTGAAGTCTCTTATCTAGCAAAATTCAGTGTGAATGTGATTTCCCTTTTAAATACGAAACGGTCGAATCGCTATACGAATGTGTGATGTGCTCGTGTCCAAATTTTGCATATGTTTGAAATCATTTATTTTTCTGAAAAAGTTGCATGTAGACTGTGCACGGAGACATGTGTAAAGCCTGCTAGCCTGGTCGTTCACTAAAGATTACAAATTTCATTAAAACATAGTAGGGGACGATTCCTCGTCTTCAAATTCCTAAATGTTGTGCTCCTTCATAAAGACACCTGCTGTATTATGCACTCGAACAATCGACATAATCACAGAGACAGATAAATAATGTATGTTTGATATGCAAGTGAAAAAACATCACTGAGACTGCAAGCGCACGGAGCTCGCGAAAAACTTTTGGGAATTTGCAAGGTGTAAACGTGTAATTACACGAAATCGATCGTAATCGATATGGAGCACATCTTTCATAACGTACATGTATAGTATTTTTGGTGGTACCTATCTTCTAAGTTTCATGTCACAAAAAGTGTGGGGGAGCAACTTTTACGTTAGTGTCCCCTCTCCTCAAAAAAGTGGGGGACATGTCCGCCTTGTCCCCCACCCCCCATTATCGACGCCCATGATCTAATCGGAGATCCACCATTGATAGCGAGGGGAGCCAAAGAAAAGTTTTGGCTCTAAAAACCCTACCAAATTGTCCGAAACAACCTCTTTTGAATGGGAAAACATGAAAACTGGAGCAATCAATTATTGCTTCCTGTGTACAATGACTAAATAAAAATGTCACTTTTTAAAAATCTAGCACTTGCAGCCATTGTCACTAAGCTTCTGAAAATGGAAAATTGAACCCTGCCGTAAATATCTAGGCAGAGCGCCACTATCAGTTTGCGAGGAAGGCAGAGGAATTTTTGAAAAATCATGACCCTCATGTAGGCGAAACTGGCATTTCCCAGGTTTGCACACAGAACCTAAACTGTCATAACTTTAATCACTGCATTGGAGACTGACAGTTCACGTGGGGCGCATAAATGAGTTTGCATGGAGCGTACAAAACATCTGGAATACTCACAACACGGGCACTCACACGATTAAAAATGGCATTGTCCAAAAAACAATCTAAGCGGAGCGACACCATCCGTTGGCGCGGAGCGTTCAGAAAAATTTGGAATCGCAATCCCACAGACGGTTGCAAATGGCAGTGTTCATTAAAACTTGTAAGCAGACATTATTTTAAGCAGTCGTTTTGCAGAGAAATGTTTAAAGGCGTAATCCTCCCACCCCAAACTACATTTTTTAGTAGTCCACAGTAAATTATCAATTGGCACAGCTCTTTGATTGACAGCAAGTTAAAAAAAAGCTGAGTATCGAGGCTCATATCCACAGCATGTACTGAACGTGAGAGTTTTTCGGTTATATTGGGGTCTTGTAAATTCACCCTGAAGTAATAAACTGATCGTCTTTACGAGGATGAACTTTAGGCAATTGTGGGAGGAGAATTGGAAATGTCTGGGGTGAGAGGGTAATTATTAAACCTTTGATTCAATAACAAATAAAAAAGTGTGAAATGATCGGAAGTTGGTCTATTCAAGTGTGAGGGGTAGCCATACTTGGTGTGAAGAAGGGGAATATTCAGGTGATATAGGCCTGTAAGGGGAAGGATGTCATTGAGCAAATACCCCACGTCATATAGTCCTTCTAAGTTGTTAAGTTGTTATAAGGTTATTGTCATTGTTTTATGTGGTGAAAAAAATCGGTCTTTTCCTCTGGCTCCCCCATGCCCGCTCCTGCTTTTTGCGATTGCTGAGTAAAACTGTGTATTTTAACACAGTGTTATCTTAACATTTATGCATTTTTCAAGAATTATGATTGCACAATCAAATTTTAGGTAAAGATACATCTATATAGATGTTAACATTGTTAAAATGGAGCCTGAATAATGGCTGTCAATAACATGAAAGAGAAAGGAAACATGATATTAGGAGCAAGTCACATCTGCATACAGCAACACACTTTGTGGTTCAGTAAATATGAACAATGCTCAAATGTGCCACTGACCAAATACACCAGGTAGGTGGCATTAGACCACTTGCCTGGAGAGAAATAAAGAAAAATATCAGATACATGCCCTTGTGTATTTTTAGCGGTCTAGACTACTAGATGTTATCTGAGTGCTACTGGGCTGAAACAAAGTAGAAATATCTTCCAAAGACCAGTAACTCATGGTCGTTGTAGTATCAAGGAAGTCGATTCGTCCCACGAGATTGCTGGATTTTTCTTTAGATTTCAAGACTTTTTCTCTTTTTTTTTTTAATTGCCCTACTCCCTCCTACAATATGACCAATTCCCCCTAAGAGTCCACCCAAACACCCTGCAAATCTCTCAAATATTCTACCGTAGGGGACTTTCGTTTCGAGGGGCAGCCTTGATTAGTATACAAGACCCAAGTTTGTACACAGAGACCCTTGGTACAGTGTATACTCTGTAATATCAGTTCAGGTACTCTACATTTTTTGGAACTAGCTGTCAATCAATGGGATGTACCGATTAAGAATTTCTATGGACTACTAAAAAATTTGTAGTTTGGGGTAAGAGGATTAGCCCTTCAATTTTTCATCCAGAGATATGCCATCTCCAACCTTCCGCAGGCTTCCCCTAGACCCCACCCCCAGAAACAGGCACGATATGAGCTCGGGTTTGCTCTGCGCCCGAAAATGTTTTCCCCCAACGTTATCATTTGCTTTCATTTCATCCCCTCCTCAACTGTGACATCGTGACTCAGCCACTGATTGTAGTACGTCCTTGCACTTACCATTCAGTGTAAGGTCGGACTATATAATCAGTGGCGGCGCACTTGGCTCTTTACACACTTTCTCTGATGAAAAATATGCAAAACTGAACAGTTCTTTTTTCATTGTCAAACGTCATACAACATTTCAACTCCAAAAGGAAGCAATAACAGGCAATATGAGTTTTGCAAGTAGAGCATTAACAATCTCGCGCGATCGAAAATTTCAAATTTGGTGCCTAAATTCCAATCCTTTATCAGTTTATATTCCGGATATCTAATAAATTTTTAAAACTTAAAGAATTTAGCTACAGTGAAAAGCACTGAATTGGGAGATCATCGCGCAATGACAGAGTTATTCTTAGCTACAAAAAGTCTTCTAATGCATTTCCCTATGCAATACATATTATTTAGAAGTGAACAAGCACAAGTCTTCACAGTAAGTGTCGACTACTTCAGAAATTCAGGCTGTAACAATTGAACTTTATTCTTATGTTGACAACTTGGATATTAATGTCTCCACCATCATTGAGAATAGCCCGGACGAATTTTTCGTCCAGCTCATCGCTACGAAAAATCTGAGGGGCGGCAGCCTAAAGGGGGCTGCAGCCACAGAGGCGCTACGCAGGCTACATTGAGAATGGCACTGATGATCACATTATGCACGGAGTCTGCACTAGCTCGCATTCTATAACTCAAATAATGTTTTCTACACGGATGGTGCGCATCATGGGGCTGGACCAGAAGCTGTCCCCTTCGGTGATGTATCCCTCCGGTTCGGGAAAATGATCCATTTTCGTTGGGTAACCTTAACCTGCACGTATCTGCATGTATAATTCCTAAGCTAGTTATATCTGTCCACGACAATATGCTCGATTTCGCCAAAAATGAAGGACAGGGCCATCACTAGCTTAACAAATTTGTTTTCAGTTTTGTGTTGTTTTGGTTTATAAGCCCGACAGTTGTCAAATGTGTGTTTAATAGAAAAATATTGGGGCCACCACACACTGCAATTTGTACCCCCTCCCCCTTTACGCAACTCTTTGCCTTTGTCGGTGTTTCAAATTCCTTAGCCTCGTAGTCAAACCGGGGAGGTGTTATTAGAATTACACTTTCCTGGTCAAACTTGACCCTACGCCAGACTAATCAGGGTTTCGCCCCTGCGGCTGTGCACTTATTTCTCAGATAAAAGTTCCTGTCCACTTTACTTTAACGTAGCGCCGACGGACGTGAATTTCAACAGTTTGATTTGCAACCGACACACAACTTGCAAAAACACGCAAGTTGTGGGATCTGTTGTTTTTCAGCCCCTTTAAATATTTCATTTTCGATTGGTAAACTTAGCACTCTAATTGCTCTTGACCATAGTGATATGCCGGCTAAAGAAACCACAAAAATACGAGGTCGCAGTTGAATGAGGCGTTCACTTAAACATACGTTCATTTGTATGGTAACTTGTCCACTTATACATATACTACTAATACTATGTATATATGAATTACACATATGCATATATCATATCTTTTAAAGAAGATGATATTTGACCCTAACAAAATATAGGTTACATTCAGTGTTCATCAGTTCACAACACAAATCGCTACCTTTGATTAGAAATACTGGCGAAACCAAAGTTGTTTGCTGTGGCGAACTGTTGCAGCTTCCTGGTTTCTCTCAAAGCCTGGAATGAAAATTTTTTAAGTTTTCTTTTCGGCAAATATGTGTTTCTATAAGGCTAGGGTTTTTCCTACTCCCAACAGTTTTCTACTTTCTGTTCCGAAGATTTACAATTGAAACTCGTTAATAGTTAAAGTTCGAAAACAACACTTCTTGTTTTGTCTGGTACTTGATATAGGCCTAGCACGTCGTCTTTGATGCTTGGGCAATTAGATTATGAGGCATTCACTGCCAGTTTAGAAAAGACTGACAACGTTGAATTCGACCGTAGGCCCAATGATGCAGACCCGTAGTCTCTCTACAGTGACTCATGTTCACCCACATGAGCAGATTAGAATAGCCTTGGCGTAAAATGTGCAAAATAGAAGAACTGTCGGAATTATTTACAAACTGAATTTTTGTGAATATTTGAAATTTTGCATGAATTGAGTTTTCAGACTTAGATTTAAAAATCCATACCATCATCTATCAGGAATAAAGTATAACTGCATATGATCTGTGTTAAGACAGATAATCTGAATTTTAACCACGCAGTCATATTAATGAGAGTTTACGTACATACAACAAAACCGGACCCAGAGTCAGACAAGACACAGAATGTCGGCCAAGGATTTTTTTCGGGGGGGGGGGGGATTTTTCAGAGCGTAAATGTGCACCAACGGATTTAGTCAATGGCCAACTTCAAAGTCTCTCCGGGAAGGGAAATGTTTTTTTCAGAGGGGAGATTGGCTCCGTGTCTGGCCTCCTCTCGGCAAAGGGCCTGGGGAAATGCTCGTGTGCCGATATGATAAATTTTGTGCATAAGTTTGAATTCCAAAGAATCTGGTTGACCTCAGATAGAGTCCTTTCTGAAATAGGTTTTGATTTCTTGCCGACTCTTAAGTGTACCATAAGGAAGACAGAAAGACTGAAGACATTCATTTTTTGCTTTTCCATATTACTCCAGTAAATATTCTTAAATTTTCGGTCTCACCTCGACCATCCTCAGCATACAATTGACAAAAAAAAAGGAAAAAGTACACTATGAACAGTAGAGGTACAGTCATAGGCGGATATAAGGAAATTTGTTTGGGGGGCAAACTCAACTTAAGACCAAGACGTCTCAGATAGTATTAGGGGGTGTCGTGCAAAAGAAATTTTGTGGGGGGAAGGGCATGAGAAGTGATGACTGACTGCCCGAAAGACTATCTAAGCGGAGCGCCACCATCAGTTGGCGCGGAGCGCAGTGGCGTAGCCAGGATGGGATTTTTGGGGGGACCTAGGTAACAAGTTGGGGGGGGGGCCTGGTACCTCCGAAGGTCAGGCACGGCAAGACTGTCTAAGCGGAGCGCCACCATCGGTTGGTGCGGAGCGTACAAGAAAATTTTGGGCTTTAAGACCCCTCCAGATGGTCGGAAACGGCACTTCCCATGTGTTGTAAGCTGGATGTACCCAGCCTTGAAATACGAATCTCATGTCTGCGACTTCTCAAATAATGAGAATAAAAATCAATCTATGAAAAATGGTAATACATACACTTTTTAGGGACCCCAAAACTGGACACATCTGATCTGTGGCCTGGGGGATGAGACTAAAGGGAACCGGTATCTCCTTTTCCCTTGGGAAAAATTGTAAACTTCAGAAGCAAGTAGATCGCAAATGCGGCAATATCTGAATCTAAACGGTTGGCGCGGAGCGTACAAGAAAATTTTGGGCTTTAAAACCCCTCCAGATGGCCGGAAACGGCACTTCCCACGTGTTTTAAACTGGACGTACCCAGCCGCAAATGCGGCAATATTTGAACGAATTTCAGCTTACCTAAGGCAGTACCTTACCCTTTAACAGGAAAACCAAAAGTAGTTGTGTCCCCCTCTGAGAAACTTTCTTTGCGTTAGATTTCCTAGATGCAAAATGGTGCTATGTTTGGCAAAACTTTAAACTGATTATAGGCCTAAGTTTTAGGATTTTCCCTTTTTGGGGAGCATGAAAAATATAAAAATATTTTTAGTTTTTGTAGAGATTTTACAAGAGACATACATACTACCAAAGGAACAATGTGCAAAATGGTGCAGTATTTGTCCATCGGTACATTACGTAGTCAAAATTAAAATAGTATACGAATAAATCTCTCAAAATAATTGAACCGTAAAGCAGAAGTATGGATCATGTGGGAAACACATGAAATCAGGATCTTGTGGACATTCTACAAATCCCCCGAACGCCAGTGCCAACTAGTAAAAAGAGGACTTGTCGAAAAAAATCGTCCCACAGTGGCACTTCGCATGGGCAGGAGTGAGGCACGACATAGGCCTAGGCCTACTTGTTAAGGATGGAAGGGAAGAATTATCCGAAGGCAGTACCTTACCCTTACCTGCTTACGGCATATTTTGTGTATGATAAAGTATAGGAATGGTCGTGTAAGAGTGGTCTCCAGTGTACAATTGCCTTATTTTCAGTAAATCAATCAGCCATCCGAAAGGCAGGAAGGGTCTTAACCTAACAAAGTCACATTAAAGTTTGTCGTCGAGACTTTCGTTTCATCTTCTAAGTGAAATGCAATAAACGACACTGCAGATCACAAACGGTATCTAATTTAGTGAAAGTAGGCATTTTGAAGTTATTGCTTGATTTCATACGCGGGCGCAAAATGTGTTTTACACACATTCATCCATTTTTTTTTTTTTTTAAATTTTTATTATTTATTGTTTTGAAGGAAATACTTCAAAGTTTATTTCCGTTAAAATTTATTATTTTTTTCAATTACTTCATCAGGACGCAAAAATCTGGGGAGGGGGCCTGAAGAAAATCTGGGGGGGTAGGCCCCCCCCCCCCCCCCGTGGCTACGCCACTGGCGGAGCGTACAGAAAATTCTGAAAAATCGCGACCTCTCAGATAGCCGGAAATTGCATTTGCCAGTCTTGTAAGTAAAATTTAAGCAGTCGTTATTTTGAGCTTTCCTTTGCTATAAAATCTTCATTTTACTGAAAAGAAAATCAAATTGCAAAATGATCAGAAAATTACCAGGTAAAATGTACTGGCTGCTTTACAGGACGATGTGACATTTTATCATTTTCTTTGTCGCAAAGTAAAATCTCCATTGAAAAGAATAGACCAGAACCAAATTTTTGTTTAATATGTTAAAGACGAACATATTCTAAGCACTCTGATGAAGTTTTCATTCATTTCTCATGTTCGGTTCTCGAGGTATTAGCAACTGAAGTTGACACATTTTCTACAAAAGGTAAACTTTAACCAAGCAGGTGCTATGTCATGTATTCATATTGATGGTCAATGTTTTGATTTGTTTTTCATTTATTTTTTATCCTGCTGTTTGATCTTGAATTGATTAGGGATGCTATCTTGCCCTTAAGGCAAATTAAGTTTTTAAACTTCCATTGCTCGGGATGCACTTATGGCTACAACATATCACAGTAAAATTGTATAAATACGGTGTTAAATTTTAGAGAAAAACAACTAAACATTTCCATCAATGTGAATACATGACATCAAGTCTACTTGTAGCAAGTTCACTCTTTGTAGAAAATATGTCAACTTCAATTCTAATATTTCGAGAACCAAACACGGGAAATGAGTAAAAATTTCCCCTGAAAGCTATGCCTAGAATATGTTCCTCTTCAAAATATCAAACATAAATTTGTTCTGGTTTTTTTTTTTGTTTCAAGGAGCTCCACACCGTTGGAAATAAATTGAAATCATAACTTTTCGAATCATATTAACTCATATGACCAGTGGTCGACTGAGCCTGTAAACCTGAACCGGCCGCACAGGAGCATTGGTAATGCTACCAGCACCAATAACAGGTACCGATTCAGTAGTGCTATTGGTGCTGGTAGCGCTATCAACGCTTCTGGGCGGGCGATACTGGGCTGAAACTTTGATCCAATTACGAACTATATCCTTGACAACTACGCATTAGTTTATATTTTATAAATAATATATGACATTTGTATGAGATTGAAGGCTGGGAAACTTTGCCCAGATTAAGAAAAAGGCTACTTTTTATTCATGTCATATCGAATAACGTTATTTTTGGAAAACTGAAGACCATGCTTTGGAAATGTTTGGGGGACAAGTGCCCACCCTCCCCCCCCCCGTGCCCCTATGGCGAGCCGCTAATGGGTACAGTATAGGTGCACAAGAGTGCTGTCCAAAAGAAAGAGGATCAGAAACGGATAAATGAACATTACACCGGTGAGCCTAGGGAGGACCATTCTATAGTCTATAGTCTTCTATAGTCTATCCTTCCAGTAGACCACTTTTCACATCTATTAATCAAGGGATTAAGTTCAGCTATACAAACCCTTTCAGCCACTTGTCTTCGCATAGGGTCCACAGTATGGGAATTAGGCCTAAAAGTACAAACATTTAATTCAAAATCTTCACCATTGTGATAATTTGTTTTGTGGTTTTAAAAGACAGAGTGTGTTTCATTCATATTAGAAAAATGTTCATCTCTCACCTAACCTCCAAGGGGTTTCAACAACATACATAAAACTACCCTTACAAATAGTTCACCGAATGTAATATACAACTTCCAAATTTTGTGCAACTTTGATCTTTTATATAATTCTGAAGTGAATAGTGGAGATTTTCCCAAATGCAGAAGTTTAAGGTTTAGAGGAACTGATGTAGGCTTTGAAGAGATAGCAGGAGTTTTCAGATCCTTGAGGCTTCTAGAAAATATTGATTTCCTTCCTTACAAGTTCCTGTAGGTTTTACTTATTTATTAATTATTTTTAATTCATTTTTATGCATATATTTTTCATACATAAGAAGCAAACATAATATCCTTAGTAGGAACATACACTGGACTGCTTAAGAGATCTGTTATTGACTTTGTCAAATAATTCAGTGCAAATAAAACACGAGATTCAATTTGCAAGTTGTACTCTCACTATATATTTCATATTCATAACATCAAATTATACGATCAGCAGGTGCTAGGACTACGAAATATACGAAATATAAAAAAATGTATCCCAACAAATTTTAACATGTTCTTAATTTAATTGGTTTCAAATGCAACACCTAAAGTTTAACCTGTAGAAAAGATGTTTAGACTTAAAATTACGTTGATAACTAAATTAAAAGTATAAACTTATTATGTAGATATAGGCTATGTATTTTAAGAAAATAATTAAACTTTTTAATGTAGTACCGTACTTTTGGAAAAAGAAGATTTGCCTACATTGCACGTGAAAATCAAATACTGTTATATGAAGAAAGCAGGTGCTAGGACTACGAAATATAAAAAAAAATGTATCCCAACAAATTTTAACCTGTTCTTAATTTAATTGGTTTCAAATGCAACACTTAAAGTTTAACCTGTAGAAAAGATGTTTAGACTTAAAATTACGTTGATAACTAAATTAAAATATAAACTTATTATGTAGATATAGGCTATGTATTTTAAGAAAATCAATGCACTTTTTAACGTAGTACCGTAGTTTTGGAAAAAGAAGATTTGCCTACATTGCACGTGAAAATTAAATACTGTTTTATGATGGAAGCAGGTGCTAGGACTACGAAATATATAAAAAAAATGTATCCCAACAAATTTTAACATGTTCTTAATTTAATTGGTTTCAAATGCAACACCTAAAGTTTAACCTGTAGAAAAGATGTTTAGACTTAAAATTACGTTGATAACTAAATCAAAATATAAACGTATTTTATAGATGTATGTACTATTTGGAAATCATCGAGATGAATGAAAGGTATTTAAGATAGCTACAGAAATTAATAGTTCTATTGCACAGCTTCCTTGACTCAAACTCCATAGAAGGAAATTTAAATGTAGTAATTTTTGGTTGGATAAAGATTTTCTGTGAAAATACTCAAATAAAACCATTTATACCTAAAGTTTAAGCTTATAACAGTTGTAAAGTTAAATATATTATGACGAAATCACATGAAAGACATATAAATTCAGTTTCACATTGAAACATCACGCAACTTTAGTTAAAGGAAGACTCAGACCAGAAGTTCATAAACGTCTGACATGATGTAACTAAAGCTCATCATTTTTACTGTAAACACACATTAGTCAAATGGTGTCTGAATAAGCCAGTTCGGTAATTCGTTTTGGCGGCTCTGCACATGCGCACATCCTCCAAATCGTCAGGATAAACAAACCAGTCCCGCACCTACAAAACGTATTCCAAAATTTGAGATTACATAGAAATTTGGTGAAATCATTCATTCTTGATCCATCCATAGCATAAGAAGGAATCCTAAGTGTAGTTTTGTGTAGGCGTTTTTGTCTAAATTGTCTATGTGGTGCAAAAAATTTCATTTTAATCTGTAGTTGAGTAGAACTGAGACCCCTATTTTCGTTCGACTTGGCTAGACACATGGTGTTGTATGCACGTACTGACGAAAACAAGGGCACGCTGTACGCTACGTATTGAGCTCGGTTCTTACATCCCCCGCTGTGCCCCACAATTCCATGTTAGTCAAATATCAGTCAAATTTGTTGAATAACGTGATTAGTCCAGTCAGACACTGTTACTGTTTGACTAATTTGTGTTGGCACAAAAAAAAAAATTATGTCAGATACAACGTGATACAATCCTAAGGCCAAAATATGTAAATTGATGGCATGCGCAGGGATTGTGACGTGGGGACTCGACTGTTACAACCCCCGACTGAAATGCGGGGTCCTTCTCCCATTTTGGACATTTTTTTTCCTTTTGATAGGAGAGGACTGTGATACAATGTGTGCCCTCAGAGAAAGTGCAAGGGTAGATTGTCCGTTGTTGTGTTGGAGGGGTCTAATTAGGAGAAGGGATGCTCTTGGCTGAGATGGAGAAGTGCTATCTGACGCATTTTGAAGCATCTGTTAACTTGCATTGTGCCCAATGGGGCAGAGTTCCTGTAACTCGGTCAAGCTCGGACACACTGCTGCCGAGTGATTTGCTCCTAGTGGCTGATTTCACACGACTAATTCCAGAGGTAGGGGCATAACACCCATTAAGACCCACGTAAACCTCTGATTACAATACCGATATAAATCAATTTCATGTTATCATCTAAAGCGATGGTATTTCTCATCAACATTAAAAGGCTAAATAAAACAGCTTCAAGCATGTAATACCATTTGTAAATTAGTTTCATTTTTTTTACTTAACATTTGCATTCTGTCCGTCAAATACTTTTTTATATGCATGATCACACTTGAAACCATTCGTCCTTTGGCAATAATATAATTAATTCATCTTTCAATATAAAATTCATCCATTCATAGATCCATGCAAAGATATATACATATATAGGTGGAGTAAGCGTTAAAAAGTTATTTTTAAAATTTTCTGTTCATCATTCAGGAAATGGTAAAACTTTGTTCTACCATAGCTAAGCCATAAAAGAAATATGCCACATTCTTAAAAAACGTTTGCGTGGTAATGCAATTGAAGGGTCTTTTTTTCTTTACTGTCCAAAATTGATTGTTTAATTTATATAATTGAAGGGTAAGGCAATTGAAGGATCTATTTTTCTTTACTGTCCAAAATTGATTGTTTTATGTATTTGTCTTGCTAAATGTAGTTTAGTAATTAGGGGGATTAAAAAAATTCAGGAAAGCATCTTCGAACTGTATGCTCTCCGTAAAAAGAGTATTTAGGAATTAAACACGTTTCAAAGCATTTTTTGCGACTCTGGAAACACGTGTAGACCTACACTCTATACATGTTTAGGAATAAAAAGTAGTGATTAGGATTAAACACATGATATGCAGGAATTAACATGTGCGTTAAGCACTGGAACATGTTTCCAAAGTGCGGACAAAATGCGTTTACTTCATGAAAACATTTTTAGAGGTTTCCCGTCAAGTTTAGTGTCCTTCAAGACGTCGCTTTCTTAAAATGCAAAACCTCCTTAGGATGACGCTCGGTTTTCACCTGTGCAGCCTTTACGAAAGAGTTAAGGTAATCAGGCGCGGATCCAGACATTTCAAAAGGGGGGGGGGGGGGGGCTGGACTTAGAGAAAGCCGTCAATGGGGGAAATACCAGTGGCGTGCGCAGGATTTCTCTGAAGGGCGGTCATGCGGTGTGTTCAGCGATCGCCGCCCTAGGGGAGGGGCTTAAGGGGAGAGGTTTTCAAGGGACCTAGATGCAAAATGGTGCAAGATTTTCGACTATGATGGGAACAGTGTAAAAGTTGAATTTCGATGGTTCATGAGGATAAAACTGTTCAAACTTCTGTGTCTTGATATCCAGTCTCATTCCATTTACGCTACCTTTCGAAGTAAAACTTGCCATTAAATTTGCATACTTTTAGGAGTCAAAATTAGAGAGCATCGATCGGTATAGGCGAACGGGAGCATATTAGTTTGTGGTTTTTTTCTTGGCCACAAAACGTTATTCTTCCTAAAGATGATCTTAGCGGAACGCCACTATTGGTTTGCGCGGAGCGTAGAGAAAATTTAGAAAAATTAGACCCTCAGATGGCCGGAAATAGCATTTTCCAGACTCATACGAAGAATCTAAGCAGTCGCTATGTTCGTTTGTCTTTTGAAATAAATTGCATTTTTCAAAATAAGTTGGCGAACTGCAAAGTGAATGGAAAGCCATGGTCCAATGCCCCCCCCCCCCCCCACTTCGTAAGCTACTGGTACATTTCCCACCGACTTGAAGTAGAATCTAAGCAATCATTATTTATCGCTTTCGTTTGCAATAATATTGATACTTCAATAAAAAAAGTTAATTGCAAAATGATCAGAAAATTTCCAGATTCAATTGGGTGAAATGGTTATGTAAAGAAATCTTTGGAAAAAGAGCTGGTTTGCGCATTTTACAAGCTATCTGAATACCTTGCGACATAAGATTCAGATGAGTATAACATTTAAAATCCGAGCAACTTCAATGACCGGCGAAAATCAAATCCCTCCTGAACTTCGAGGGAGGATGGCAATGCATCGCATACCGGCCACCTAGTCTTTACATGTTCATCGAACTTAACAAGGGTCCCATGTGTTTGAGCAGCCTGATTAGCTCAGAGTCAGAGGCTTACAGTACATGCCCGAAGTTTACCTGAACGGGAAATTGCATGAGAATATTTGGCTGTTACAAAACCGACCTAATTTTCGCGCTTACCGCGCAAGGTAGAAGCCTGTTCATACATAATTAACTATATGCATTTCAAACAAACGAGGGCAAGTTATTTACTAGCCAACAAACAACCAGTCCATATCAAAGGTTTCTGCGCACTTGATCCCTCCTACAGACCGTAAACATACCGGTGTGAGACGAAATAGAAATCAAAAGCAACGTATAAACCAATTATTCGTTGTCAGCATCAACAAGTATACAAGGGCTTCGATTCTTACGTGTCGCATTATAATTAACACTTTAAACATTGTATGATGCGTTTTGTGTTTCTCCTACATGGTTGTTTTTGATCGCTGCCCCTCTATGCCAGGGGTATGCATGTGGGTCTTGACACATTGGTCAATCTAAGGGGGGAAGGATGGGAGCAAGGGAGCTCCTAATCTACCTCTATATATGCTCCACTGGGTCCACCCAGATAGACACAGCAACATGATTTGGTCTAAAAGTTTGCTGACCCCTGCTATATAACATAATGCACCACCGTTGGAAACTGAGACAAGTCTAACATGCTGACCGTTCACATCCACTATATACTTTGCGCACGTGGGCTGACTTGCGACTGTGTGAACATAGTTCAGTCGGTAACGCTCATCACCTGATGACATATTACCCGGCAGCTATTCAAATTATTTAAATCTTGTTGTTGTTGCCAGGGAGTTGCAGCTCCCTGTTGTGGCGCGAAGGCAAGAGGGCAGGAAACTAAGTAAAAAGCCTATTCACCCGGACTTAATATCATACGAGATTCGTGTATTTGGATTTGTGTTGTGAGGGAACGGATGAGCCTGAAATATCCCCCTTGAATATTCTCGAAGATAAGCATTACGCTTATTTTAGGGTATTTGTTATTGTTGATGTGACGAAAAAGGGGGGGGGGGAGGACTGAAGCCGTAAAAGCCCCCCCCCCCGGCCCTTGGATCCGCCCCTGGGGATTTCACAACGGAAGGAAGATTGTAGTAGAGTCACGTGCATATCTATAGATTTCAGATACGAACTGGACTAGTTTTGCGAGGTTGAACAGTTAAACCGTAAAAATTACGATAAACTTGCAGAACAACAAAATGAAGAAAGAAAAAAAGGATTACAGAAAAGTTCTAGAAACTTATTACCAGAACTTTTCTGTAATCGTAATGTTTCTTTTTGTGCTTTGCTCTGTAAATGTACCGCAATTTTGAGCCATGTTTTACAGTGCACGTGCTAAATTCCTTGAATTACTAAACCTCCGAATTTTTCTATAAATGGAAAGCAAAGCTCCGAAGATACCAATTACCACAAGAAAAGTTAACAGGATGAATATCAGCATAGCTGTATGAATTGGTCCTGAGGGGAAAAAGAAGAAATAAATATCACTTCTTTTGCCAATTGGATCATTGCCTAGGGAGACAGGTTGGCTTCACTTCCAAAAAGTTAGACACGAAAAGTCTACTTCCTGTCATAAACGCCACATCAACACTTTTGACATAGGACACTACAAGCGTCCTTTTCAGATTGGAATATAATCTTCGCAATTAGGGCACGAAGCGGCCGGAATCTTTTCAAAACTTTGACTAGATTCAACTCATAAATCAAATTAAGCCATTTCTAGTCAATTTTGAACCAGATCTTGTCAAATAACTGGCAAGATCCCGGTTTGTGCCCCAGTTGACTAGATGTTTTTATGGCATGATTCGTAAACCCTCCAGCAGTTTTACTCCTCATATTGGTCAACATTGCATGCCAGAGAGCGTATAAGGTTATCGGTCTTTTGGAAATTTCTAGTCACATTTGAATAGAACCTTATATATAAGAGCACGAACCGGATTCTTGTCAAATCTTTGACTAGATTCTACTCATGAATGAAATAAATAGTATAACTTTTGAACCATTTCTAGTCAATTTTGAAACGAATCTTTTCAAATGTTTCACAAGATTCCTTTTCGTGTCCCATTTGACTAGATCTTTTTGTAATGTATACTTCATAGAAGGTATAATTTAAATTAAACTGTTTACTTTTTATCTTCATTAAAACATCTTAAATGGAGTCGATTTGCAGTCTACATAAAATACAATTACAGCTTTTTACAATGTTGTAAGGATCATTTCCATTTATTTATTATGATATCATACCGTGATGCTTTGTTTTCAGGGAGCGATTCTCATGGATATTTGGAGCTCTGGTGATGATGGCTTTTGTTAGTGGTATAGCAGTTGAATTTGATGTTTCTCCTGATAGAAAATGGAAAGAGTATTACATTTTAAAACAATCCTCATCTTTTTTCCCTTGTACCGAGCCTTCGTTACTATGGTAACATATCAGATTGTGTCCGTTAGATTGTGGAGAAAACGTTGACAATTTCAGGCTGATGTTGCTAATTGCCGTATGTTAATACATCTTATTCCCTTGGGGAAGAAAAAAGTACGTCACTAAATAGCCTACACACTTGGTATAGACAGGTTTCACATTAATTGAGTGACAGCACGGTACAAAATGTACCAAATATAACCAAAGGTTACGTATAGCATTTTGGGTTAGCTTACAGACAAGCCATGTGATAAATCTTTTCCACGAAGTGTAAACACAATGACGCACAGATCACTTGAAGCTACAGATCATGTTACAAACTCAGATGGGGCCTACCAGTTACATTCACAACGTCTTTTGTCTAATTGGAATGCAGTTGTTTTGTTTTAAAGTAGCAACGTCAAGACCTGCAACTCTAGCGACTTCATATGACTTTAATTACCCTATAACACCTAGATATTTCTTCACTTAAAATGTTTCATTTATGAAGTACAAGGAGTCCTTTGTCTGGAAATACCGTGTCGACACGAGGTTTAATAACATTTTTTGTCTTTAAATGACGCGTGACATAATTTTACATGAAAGCATTCTTGATTCATAATTAACGTCCATTACACATAACACCTGATGTCTTGTTTGTAATTTCAAGAACCATTTGGATAACTTTCCTAAGGTACTGTAACGACAACACTGAGCAATTTTCTGTGCTTGATATGATTGCAATTCCGATATGCAGAAGAGAGGTATGGAATTCGATTCCTGGACTGGTCATACGGATAACCTTAAACATGGAACCTATCGCCATTGTGATTTGTCATTAGCAAACGTAATTTAGTAGGAACAGCAAACAACTTCACTCTAAAAAATATTTAAACGATTTTGTTTAAAAATTAGGATACTCACGAAGATGAGTATTTCTACTCGAAATAAGTGAGTACTTCAACTGAATTTGTGCAAAATTTTACACAAATTGCTGAATTTGTGCAAAATTTTACACAAATTGAATTGAAGTACTCACTTATTTCGAGTAGAAATACTCATTTTCGTGAGTATCCTAATTTTTAAACAAAATCGTTTAAATATTTTTTAGAGTGTTAGCAATTGGGGTGAAAACCCGTGGAAGGCAGTGACGTAGCTACTGGGGAAGCACGGGTGGCTATATTCCGCCCGGTTCTGAAAAATGTAAAATTCGGAAATCTGTCATTTCTGACAATCGTCAACTACAACGTGGTTTGCCCAACTCTTCTTTCATGAAAATCAGAACCCATTCCATACAATATCCATATTTGTAAGTGTTTTTCTTCACAGAAGCAAAATTCTCCGCGCCCTTCGCGCACCGCTAATTGCAATTCCTAGTGCGGTAGAGCTCGCTCATAAATCAGTTTGTAAAACTTTTCCGAGCCCTTAAATTGTGACACTAGACTATCAAGTGACAGAGGCAGCCAAAGTGCTATTTACATAATGAAATTCCAAATTTTCACTAATATAAGCTCTTGATTATGACTTTGTTGTCTATAAAAGACAAAAATATCTCCTCGGAGAACCCCATTTCAAGTGGCCTTAGGTAACATTATGTTAACAACGATATTCAGTAGCTATGCCATCTCAGATTGGCCAATAAGACTCTTCAATAATCCCCAACATTTTCTAAATTTCCTCACTGGAAATCCATAATCTAAACTTTCCTGCAAAACAAGATCAATATTTTCAAGTATTTTAATTTAAAAGTGGCACAAATTTAAGTGCCCTTCGCGCACCGCCAACAACGTTCCTAAAACGGTTCTGTGATCACCTGTGAGAAAGAATTACAAAATTAGAGTGCTTGCTCCCCTGGAAAATGTCTAGCTACGCCACTGGTGGCAGGTCCTACTTTTAGAAACTGAGCCGTAATTCCCATCTGAATAGCTCATTTGTTACGGTTCTTTCAACTAGTAGACTGTTATGATAGGCTATTGTTACTTAACACATGCATATTCAGGTACATTCCTTAGCGTTTCGCACCCAATGCACTTCTGGCGTTTATTTTGTCACATTTTCTTAAGCTAGAAAGAATGCTTTTCCTAACCGTGATATGTACCGTTCAAGCTTAGTACCTTTTAGGAATGTATCATATTTGACGGTACTAGGCTAGAAAGAATGCATTTCCTATCGTGCGAATTGAGTGCAAACGCTTAACTACTAACGATAGCCTTGTTGGAACCTTGATTATTTACAAATCACACGCACTTTTATGAAGATTTCTCTACACTTTCATCCCCTCAACGCATACACAAAGAAGAAGAAGAAAAAGGAACAGGGGACAAAAGTAAGTACATCATGATCCATAATTAATAACTTTTAATACATTGCCCACAAACAGTTTGCATAACATAGCGAGTGCCGTTGTTGTCCTTCTACACAGAGAAAATTGCAAACACTTGCCTCTTACAACAAACTCAACTATCTGTGATAACTTTCCAATTTCATTGCTGATTAATTCCAACTTGTATCCTCCTTCGCTTTTTTCAGATTCAACTTCCAAGATGAGTAACGATCCATCAATGAGTAAGTTGTAACCTACATTGTTATTTCCAAGCGAGCATGATACATCTTTACTCGTTTGCCTATCGTACCTCACCAGTGCATCCTCTACGTCATCCTTATACCATGAGATGTTACTAAAGTATACGTTTATGTTACACCTGATGTATCCAACCTCTCCGTTCTCTCCAAACTGAGGAGATGGACATTTTACCAAGGTGTCATCTGATGAGAAAATTATAGAAGATAATGAATCCCTTCTTGATACCATTCCCTCTGTTCATGCAGCCAGGACGAAGACGCCGTGTTGACAAGAGCTTAGATCTGGTTTGTGAATGGAGGGGACAAAGCAAAATCTTTCCAATAGAAGGATCCTCAGATCACGTAAATGAAGGGACTCGTCGTTAGACGAATCCGATCAGCGCATGTGTTTAGTGACCCCGGGCAGCCATTCGTGGGGTTCATCAGCCTTATATCGTCTTTATATATCGTCTGCATGAGTTTCAAACCCTCATATTCAGTGAAATTGAAGGAATCAAGATACAATTTAGTGTAAAAACCATCTATGATACAGGAAAACACGAAAAATCGAAAGATTAAAAAGTGATAAACTCCAGTTATGGCCGACTCAATCAGACCAACACTTGTTTTCCGGATTCTTTCATAATCAATCGACCCACACGAATGCAAGCACCATATGTTGGCGCGCATAGACATACAGAGTGATCTCATTGCATGCAGAATTATTGCTTAAAAATAGGCTCAAATTGACGTTTTCTAGAAGCCCTAAACTCATCTGTACACCAAAATGTTACATTTTTTATTCTGCCTGTGCTTTTCACCAAACAATGGGACGGACCGGGGGCAAAACTATGTTTGCCGGCAACATTTTCATTGGTGGGGAGATTATCGCCCTCGCACAGTATCGACGCCCTAGCGTGAAGGAAGGGACAACGCTAAACCAGAGTTTTGTAAACTGTTCGTCCAAAATAAAATAGCAAATGAGGACAATGAAAACTGCTTTGCTTAATTACCAACCCAATGAACGATATCATTATCCTGCTCTTTTGAGAAGAAATACACTGTTAAAATGTCTGTAATATTACATAATTTTTGTACTATGTTATTTCATTTCATTTCATTTTATTTGTTTAATCAAAACAGTAAATTAACAAGATAATAGAAGAACGTAAGAAGGTAGGAAAGGTAATAGCTGTGGATGGATGAGCTATCAAAACCCTTCTGGGCTTGAGAAACAAAAACACTGACAAAGAGTGCAGACACAAGATAAACAGAAAATCAACATAAATCCCCCTGTACCCCCTCTCTCTACACTCCCCACTCACCAACCTACCGTACCCGAGAAACATAAATAAGAACTGACAAATATCTCGATAAACCTTCCTCAAATACGCAACTGAAGGGGGCTAAGCTGATATTTTTGAGGAAATGTGCTCCAGGTGAAAATGGATCTATTCTTGAGACTTTTCTTGCAAGCTTCTCTATCAAAGAAAAGGGTTTGCAGCTCACAGGAGAAAAAAAAAACAATAAAGAAATACAAAAGGAACATATAAGAAGTGTTGTACTTTTGTGTTCTTTTGTTTTACTTTATTTTATTTAAAGTAAATGTACAGACATGTTTTCGGTGTAGTTATGATTTTAATAATATGACTATCCTGATATGTATAGTATTTATATTTCACAGTCATATTAAACGAATGGCACGCGCACAATGCCGAATCAGTCAAAGGCAGCCTAATGGATTCATGACGCCTTCTCCCCCGAAGGGTACTGAGTTTTCAGTTTACGCTTGTCTTCACAAAAATGTCTAATCAAGCATTTTGCTTTCATTGAGATGGTCCTATTTAATGAGCCCACAATTCACTTGGCAATAAGTTAGCATCTATGCTGCAACAGTTTGCCAAAGATCAGCCCTTTGTCTCGGTGAGTAAGTCAGTCAGCCAGTCAGTGAAACAGTGCGACAGTGAGTCAGTGAATCATTTAGACAGTCAGTCAGTGAGACAGTGAGTCAGTGAGTCAGTTAGACAGTCAGTTAGTCAGCTAGTCAGCTAGTGAGCTAGTCAGTCAGTAAGTAAGTAAGTCAGTCAGTCAGTTAGATGGAGTGTTACGGCCCAGTTTCCAACCTGATAAGAAATGAGCTGGTTTGACCAGGTGGACTTGATCAAAACGCCATATCTAATACTGCAGTGTTTCACTCAGTACTGTTTACATCAAAAGACCGTCGCTCGCCGGTTTTTTCTACAAAAATCCGTATCGAGCATAACACGGCATGCGACAATATACTGTATTTTTTCGATTCGTTAAGCTTTGATTTTCATCAGGTTGTAACTCCTGAGCATGGCTCCCTTATTCCTGGTTTTGTTTACCTTGGGGAAACATTTAATAGGGTTAGGAGGTTCATGTCACTCTTTTCAGAAAGGTTATTATTTGAAGGAATATATGTGATGAAGAATTTCGAATGTGATTTGGAAAACATTCATGAATTCCACTCGGAGAGAACCACCGATTACTCATCAGCTTAATATGGCTTGTATTGATTCAGCTGCGTATTTAAGGGATATTGTACTTTTTCATAACAACTGCAGTTGGGTTATTAAGGCTTAAATATTTTTTATCATAGTTCATATGCAAAGGAACTTACGCTTAACGATGACTCTAACATGTATTGGTATTGCAACATCCTGTGCAGTAGGATAATACGCCACGGTAAAAGTGCGGTTATGTTGTAAGGAAACCTTATTAATGGACAGAGAACCATTCGGATAAATATTATATTCCCTCGAGGCGTCTTCAACTCTGGTTATGGTAGGGGGTTGGTATTGTAAAATCGGAGTATTCCGAATATAATCTTCAGCGTCGTACCACAATAGTCTGAAAAGGTCGTCTTGAAATGTACAATTTATTGTACCATTGCCACCAAGTTCCAGATATTGTGGGGAAACACAGCTATTGTTCTGTTGTCTGTCTGTAACGTGAAAATTCAGAGAACATGATGAAACTTTCCTTCTTACTTTTTTGTTATATCCTCCTTCTCTGCCTGATAATCTCTTATCGCTTCAGGAAGGAAATGAAGCTCACTTTATGCACACTTAACATATAAAGGTTTCACATCTAAATATTTGGTCGACATTGCTAGATAGACCAAAATACACAAAACGTTATGAAACATTTGGGGTTAACTAACAGACCAGTACAGCACGAATTAATTGCTTTTCACGCAGTTTGAACACAATGAAAGGATAGCCCATTTTAGGACACATATCAAGTTATAATCTAAGATGTTACAACCCACACCGTCTTTGATCTACCGGGGTATCTATACTGCATTCTCAAGAAGAAACGCAACAGTATGAAATTGGAAACTAACATTATATTCTGGCTATATTTTCCTGAGTTCCAATGAAGTGTTATAATTATGACGTACATAGAACATTCATTCCACAGTACGTTTTCATATTATCGTGTTACATGGGAACTCAGAACGCATCGCGTAGCCTAAAATTTTTTTTTTCTACAAAACTTCAAAATACAATACCAAATGAGGAAGGGTGCATACGGTTGTCTTGCTACCTCTCCTGGTGTAAAAAGTCCATTGCTGTTTCAAAGCATCTAATTAATTAATTAATTTTTTTCTGGAAAATATAAAAGTAGTAAGCCCAGCATTGAAATGGTAAGCAATCTTGGCCATATTCCATGTGCAAGGGGATAAACCCAGCTTATGCAGGAATTTATTGACCCCGTAGAAAATTCCATGTTGCCGAAACCTAAATAGATATTCAAATATTTTCTAACCCCCTCAAAATAACTTGGCCTTCTGGAAGCCATTTTCTTCAGTACTGTGTCTGGCTATGCTTCGGAATAAAGCGTATATAAAGCTGTTAAGCAACGTAAAAGCGGGTTTTCGTGGTGAAATGGGAGTGTGAACTAAAGTTTGAAATTCTCAGTTTATATTATTTCTGCTTGGGCTCAGTTATTAATGGGGATACTATTGTCTTTGATTTCATAAATGTGATACTCTATGAGAAACAACAAAGTCAAAACTGACAAAGTTTAAACAGTATTTACCATATGTCTGGATCACACGAGTAATTAAAACCAACAGACACAGTGTGCATATGCCTTTGGAGCACATTTTCCTGAAAAAGAAACCGAGATGACGATACTAAATTAAATCAAAACAAAACCGAATTCAACAAGGAAGAATAAGCACACTTCCTTCTTAACCTTCCATTTTAGGACGCCGGGCTTTTATTATGAATTTAACTTAATTGAGTGCTTGATTTTAATGACCAATGATACCGCAAACCATTGGTGAAAATGAAATTTAATGAAAGTTAAGTGCTTTAGTTGGCTACAATTACAAAGATTTATGGACTTCACAGTTATATTTTTCATGCGCCATTATTTTAAGTGCTAAAAGAAGTGACATTTTATACTTATTACATTTACAGGCTCTACAAAAATGTTAATTGCCTGATATAATGCAAAGACGCTAAGGCAATTGCCAGCATATATATTAAGCTCATTCTGTTACCGTGTAGGAAATAAAATCGATGCTTGAACTCATTGTCGTACTAACCGTGTCACGGTAAAACTAGAAAATGTCGCAACGGCAAATCGTATGCACTTACTGTCCATGGCTGTTTCTGGGCCGATATTGTGGAGCGTCAAGGTTATCATGAGGAAACCCCAGGAGAAAATTCCAGTTGAAGCCTGTTGAACAGGTTTTGACAGGTATAACAGGTAATTGGAACAAAATCAACAAGTTTTTAACAGGATTTTAACAGGTATCAACAGGAACCTGTTGGTTTTTTCGGTGTTACCTGTTGACGCCTGTTGACTTTCATGACTCCAACAGGTAATTGCAACATTGCCTCTTCATACCTGTTACTACATGTTCAAACTTCTTGGAATTTCAACAGGTCTGAACAGGAATTTTCTCCCGGGACTGTTCTTCTTACTTTTGAATTATTGTTTTTCTCTGCCTGATTACATCTTATTGGCTCAGGGAGGGAATGAAGCACATTACATCTACACCTGATACAGCCAGGTTTCTCACTTTGACTAATAGATTGGCAGTACCATATGGATCAAAATACACAAAAAGTTACCTGACATATGGGGTTAGCTATAACAGGCTAGTCAAGTATGTGTTCATTGCCTTTCACTCAATGTGAACACGATGAAAGCATTGGTCACTTGAGGGGACAGATCATGTACAAAACTAAGATATCAATCACACCCACACTGTCTTTGATCTGCTAGGGTGTCTATGTAACGGTAAAAACCAATGGATGAAATTTTTGAAAGACGCTTGTTGTGTCGACTCTGTTTTTCTCGTTAATAAAGCACGCGCGGCTTCTACGGTAACATGTGCGAGATACGTGCCCCAATATTGGTGAGGTCGTTAGCATTATAAAGTGAGTGCACGCATTAATTAGGTCGGTAGAAAACATGGGACAGGTACATTACCTAAAAGACGTAAATGACCAATTCATGGTATCATATTCCTACCATTTTGACTCACCGAAGTCATTCTTTACAAAACAATAAAATACGTAACTGCCGGAAGAAAGACCAGTCAAACTCTACATAATGAATTTAACTTTAGCGGAAAGCTCTCAATGAGAATCGAGAGACATTGAACAAAAGAAAATGAGAAGCGTGACTAGCTGGTACTGTCTATAACGTCTTCGATAGTACAATAAACTATGAAATGACTTTCAGATTTTACGTGTCATACTTTTTTCTTTTTCTTTTTTGAAGAATTCGTATTGAAACCTGTTTGCGCAGAGCTATAAGCAAGCCTGAAACTAAATACATAAAATAGCTCAACGGAAGCTCAGAAACATGCCCACAGTAAGTAACAGGCTACCAATCACCGACTGTGGTCATTTTATAATTTATGGTCAATCGTCTGCGTTCTCTTTACTTTTACCTTATACTCAGGCTACACTGTTCAAAGTAAATTAGCATAACGATTGAAGGGTGTTACTTCACCAGTGCCTGCCTATGTGAATTACGCTCTAATTAATCATGTGAACTGACCAAGGTTTTTAGAGCTACTCTTTCCCCAGAAAGAATAACCGTTCTCCTCAAAGAATCAAATTGCTTTTAACTATCACTAGAAATATTAACCTTATTAATTGTTAAAGGTTTGTATTTTAAATCTTATCTTCCTCTTGGTACAGAATACAAAATCTGAAAATTCAATTTATTTTCTCTTTAAAACAAACATAGTTATGTAACCTTCAAAGAATGGTAAGAGAATCGGACTTGGAGTCGGAAGGTCTAGACTTCGAGTCCCGGCAGGGTCATAACGAAGACTTTAAAAACAGAACCTACTGTCCTTGTGCTTGGTGCTCAGCGCAAGAAATGGAGTAGGAAAAACAAGCCAGGAGACACAACTGGAAAAAGGGTCGCGGTCGGCTCAACTTACACCAACTGGTTTAAAACTGGTCCGTGACTTTCTCTATCTAACCTAACCTAGTTTAAAAAGTGCCCGCTGATGAAAAAAAAAAAAAAAAAAACCCGCGACGTATGTAACTTATCTTCCAATGTATTCAGACAATACTAAAGTTCTGTAATTCCCCAAACCATTTATATTAAAACCGTGTTTCCTCAAGCGAGTGGAACTGCTTTCCTTGATGACTTTAATTAGGCTAAATGTTTGTTTCTGTTTTTGTCTGTTGCACGAAAACACTCAAATAACTAAACATCGTTATCATTTCTATTTGTCACATAGGGGCGACATTAAAGGGGTGACAAAGGGGGCGCCTCTATATGCTGAAACAATACTAATATAGGAGGAAAAAAGGAACAAGAAGAGAAGAAACACTCAACAAAAGCTTTGTTTCTCTTATCAAAATACTGGGGCATCGCCCCTATTGTCACGTCACGTGATATATTGTTTTCCACAAGATTTCAATAGAAAAATGATGGCCTACAAGTTAAATGTAGTGTGATCTGCTTTTACTTTAAAGAAGATGGAACATTTCCTGAAACAAATAATGTTTATGTCTTTTTTACCTATATGGCTACTACTGAACACATGCCGCATAATCAGCAATATCACAACAATATTCTTGGATTACCTGATAAATTGAGTCATGCAGTCTATGGTAAAATTTAAGCCTGCACAGGCAAAATTTCAGAAGATTGTCTTTTTAAAATAAACTACTTCTTGCACTCCCTGGTTTCAGTAGATCGAGTTCAAGGGCAATCTTCGCAGCTGTAGAATAGTTTACGAACAGTGAACAGCATATATTCCTCAGGCAGGTAACGCCATCTTTAAAATACAAACCCAATTGCTGTGTGATGCATAGTGTAAATTTTCATTCACGTTGGCATTTAAATTGCAGAATGATTTTATTCTGTAACAATGAGCGGCCACCATGTCTATGCCACGTTCAAAAGGGTTTTGTACATTTTGTGTTCACAGCTGCAACCAGCACAAAAATTGTTTTGCCACATTGACGTCATATTACGTCGTCGTTCATATAGATCAGGTTTGCAAAACTATTCCATAATGTATCTGCTTCGCGGGTACGGTGAGGGGAATACCGTATTGGTTAATGCGTTTAAATGTGCCCTAGGACGAATGTGGAATGGTGCCTTCTAAATCAACTTGAAGGCAGTGTATTTTGTTGGATGCTGCTTTATTATAATATAAACAGGAAAAAGGCAGCCTTTATGCGAAGGCACACCCTGTCAAATTTGATTGGAGTTTCATGATTTTATCGCAATTTTACCAAATTTTGATGACGTAGGTTGTTTTTTGGGACAATTTAAAGCGCCTGGAGATAAAAAAAAAACCGGGAGAAAGGGAGAAAATGCCTGGAAAAAAAGGTGAAACTGCCTCTAAATTGGAACGGAAACGTGCTATACAGCTACACAGTGAAGACTAAAGCCTAAGTATACAAACATTTTACACTCCAATTTAATGTGTTTTAATGGGCCTAAAGGGTACGAATTTAGTTATTAACATACATATTGTTATTGCTGGGGCACAGTTAAATTCACCATCCTATAGCCTCATGTGTTATAGGAGAATTTCTGTGTACTACCTCAAAAATTGTAGTTTGACGAAACTTGACTGCCTTTACTGTAGTTGACTGGTGTAACCTGTTATCCTGGTGACACATATGGCAAACTCCCGTTTCATTTCTAAGAGTCGGGGCAATCTCCCCCAACCCCATGTAGCTTATACATTCCTTGGAAGGGTATGAATTTTTCTGCATTAATTAAGGTGAGATGATATTTGGCGAAAACATCCTCATTTTACTATATGCTACCTCTCTCTGGGATAGGTTTGTCACATAAAGGCGTCACGTCACTTGTGTTCTCCGCAAAATGTCTTACGCCTTTACTATTTTTGCTTTAGGAAATGCTTACTTGTACTTATACTTGTAATTATCTGTTACAAAGGGTGAATTGCAATTTTTGATTTAGCAGTAGTGCTAATGCACGTCCCATAAATCACTTTGAAACTTGTCCGGGCGCTGAAGATTTAAACATATTGGAAATTTGCCCTATGTGAAACCAAAAGACTCAGGTTACACAGGAAATGTACAATACGGTGTCCCACTTTTCCTTTCACGCCGAATTCCCAAACAAGCTCCATAAGTAGGAGAGAGTTCATTTAGTCAGGGGCGATCGTCTCTGACCAAAATCTTTTCCCGGGACCCTTGCAAGGTCTTTTACTTAGGCCTACTGCAATCGTACGTCCATCATTATATGAGCATATAATGGCAGAAAATTTGCCATTATCCGTATTTTATTCGAAGGGTCACGGTTCATGTGTTATATAGGCATGTGGGTGATAAGACCAAGCATTTTAAAATAGATGCGATTGTTAGCTTATACGCAAACCTCCGGGCAAGCCAAGCGTGGAATAGGTATTTTGAATGTGGGGTCCAGGAAACTGCTCCTAACTTACGGCCCCATGTAAACTCTGTGACCTCTATCTTCACTCTTAGCCAATGTTTAAGTTTTAACATTGGATTACTTGGTTAGAATGGGGGTATCGGAGGTAAACAGCTTTAAGTGGTTGATTGGTCACCATGTTCCGCTTTGAGCAGCTAATTCGCAAACGTTTCCGCCCTCTTAATACCTCATTTTTAGATTGTTGTGATAGAGGATCCCGTAATGGTCTTCATTTCTTCTAAGGGATAACTCTTGTCAGATTTCTCCTTATCCTCTCACCTCAAACAGCATTAATTGTCCAATTCTACTGACTGAAGCCCCTCTCACAATTGTGCTAAAATTCACATTCATCCAGATACAATCTCAGTTTCATTGCTCCCTAGCTAGGGTGAGTAAACAAACTGCAAATAAAAAATTAAAATAGTACAATATATGCTGTGCATATGAATTACAGTGTTCTACATTATTTGAAATTGGATCAGCTAATTGATCAGAGAGTAGATAACGATTTACTGTATTTTTTACAGGAATGTGGACTTTAGAATGATTTGCAATAATTTGCCCAAAAATTAAAGTCTGCGGTACTATCGCCTAGTGCTCATATATTGGCAAAATAATGTTGCCACCCAAGTTGCGACAGTTGTTGTCGCTCGTGTCTACCCTTAATCAACGACAGCATCTCCAAACACAAGGTGCTTCGGCAACGTGTGTCGACACACATGTACCCTGAAATGTGTCCAGTGTACTTATAGCTTTATACAGTTTATACCGGATTACCTTATAGTCCGTGGGCTGAACGGGCCCACCTAGCACCCCCCCCCCCCAGAATTCATAAAATAGGGATAGGAATGTAGTTTCAAGTGTAAATTGACAGATGTTATATGTTAATATTGATTTTGGAATGAACTAAGGTTTATGTAGGTTTAAAAGTTGATAGTTCACTACAGCTGAGTGACTGTATTTTGGGGTAGGGGAAATTCAAGTAGCAATAACTTTTGAAAAAATTTTAACTTCCTGATTAATGACCCATTAAAATGTTTGCCTCGATCAACTCTACCAAAAAAAAAAGTCAAAGTGCAATGGCTACTTCAAAGGATCACGACATGTATGTTAATTGTTTGCTCTCAGTAGTGTACTTATCTTGATTTTCAGAAGCAAGTAATGTACGTGCATTGCACAGTGGTCAAGTTTCAAAATTCTGTTGTACTATTTCTTGCCTTTGGATCGAAACGTTTTACATAATTAAGGTTCCTTCATTTGGAATCTTGAATCTAGACTTGCTTAAAACACAAAATAAAAAAAATATCGTGACCGGACAACTCCCACCCAGACACAGTTCGCACCTGGACAATTCCCACTCCGGACATTTGCCCGACCGGATAGTTCCCACCCGGACCATTGCAAACCTGGACAATCCCCAATCGAACAGTTCCACACTTACTATTCCCCGCCACGAATGGCTTCCAATCATGTCATTTTCCTGAACGTTGTGCAGGAGAACTCACCTGACAACATCACACTATACCTTTACTGCCGTGTGACTTAAAATGTAGGCTTCATTGTATTTAGGGTAACAGTTAACGCGACTTTACGAAACGACTTTATCTACATGAAAGGCCTTTCAGAACATTATCTATTAGGTGTAGGTTGTGTTGCTTAACTGATATCAGGGACGTACTCTGATGGTCACGGGTAAGATTGCGGGAGGTTGAAATCTAGTGTTTCATTTAAACCATCATCCACTGGAAATGAACCAGTTACTCAAGGTGAATCAGCTGTCAGGCAATCCGATAAAGATTTTAACTTTTTGATCAAACAGGAGTCATAAAAATACTCTTGCTTTTCATTGAATGATGATGTTCCTCCATAATCACACCCATTAGTCTGTGCAAATAATCGAACAAAAGACCATGCCGATGACTGAAGTAAATATGTCTGAGACGCTACTGATAATAAATGCATCAATGAGATCAGCCAGTAGACAGCGGTACGAAAAAGCCTTTCTTTTCTTGTGGGAGTATGCATGACGTTTCATGACGTCATCGCTCATTAATACGTAATTAGATAAAACTTGCCATTTTCGAGGGCTTATATATCAGTTATTAGGTTGTTTAAAAGTAAACCAATGGCTGAATTTTACTAATAAGAAATGCGAAAATCAAATTTTGCCAATTACAGGTAACTTCATACATTGCAAAGTGCATTCTGGCCAAATTTTGGAAAAGTTACGTAGCTGCATCTGAACTGTTCAAAAAATTCGATTTTTGTTATTTAATCGCGCTATTTCCAATTTTAAAAACTTGCATATTCGATGAAAAATTTCTTAATCTACAATTTTAAATAAACTTCTTTTTTAACCATTCTTTAACGAAGTCAAGTTCACGGCAAATACAGGGCGATTCGTAGACCAGTGGCTTCGTGAACAACAACCTCCACACTGTTCTCCATTGTACTGCACGTATTGATTGTGCGAAATAATTCGATGCGTACAGTATATAACGAGTGTACGTTGAGTCAACCGGTACCATAAATCGGTCATGTTGGTAATAATCAAATGAGGGGATAACACTTGTTTCATGACCGACTCAAGGTGGTCCTTTGCTACGTAACATCCATTGTATAAAATATAAATTTAAAAGAACATACCGGTATGTGATTTTATTTCAATCAAGGGGTACATCATAAATGTAAACATGCTAGTAAAGGTTCCATGGACTGCATGCTTTGTTCAAAATAATGAACTAACAGCAAATATCATGATTTCTAGTAAGCAACTGACAGAACTATGTCATTGGCTGATCTTACTCAGTAGAGAGTAATTAGGCCCTGAGAAGTAGAGCTCTCAGGCCAGTTAGCATGTTTCCCCCTATTTATTTTGGGAGGGGGTATTGAGTGTGGTGGTAGGGTGCTTCGTGTGAAAAAGGGCTATGCTAGGCTCTCCTAGATTTCCTGTTTAATGGGAGATATCACTTCATGCATAAGCATTTGGGAAGGATTTTCCAAATTAACACTGGAAGTCTATATTTATATTGAAATTAACATCTCAGTAAATAAACCTGGAGGAATATATCAATGCAAGCAAATGATGCACTTCATTTCTTGAATATGCGGGATGAAAAATTAGTCTTTGCCTTAGGATTTTTGTCTTAGGATTTGATGGGGAAACTATATTTCACTGACTGAGGCTGGGATATCAGGCTCTACCCCCTATTTCTCAGTATGACATGTAATCCTGCTACTGCATACATTATTCTACTGAAAAGTACCAGCAGGGTAGTTAACTAAACTCCCTGTCAGTACACTGTTTTAAGGTTAACATTGACAAGTTCTTCCATGACTGGTATATCTGATTGTTTGGGGCTGTTTGTTTAGGTTTGGTGGTTTGACTTTTGATAGGATTTGGACTTCAGCTATATAGGGCATCTTATGGGACCTTGGCCCTCCTTTGCCTTTCAACCTGTTATGTTATGTTAATTGCTACTAGCTGTTCCCTTTAAAATTCTAGGCCTATACAGGACTGAACTGGGCAGCAACTAGCTAAGGGTGTAAAACACTTTCCCACAAATATATCCACATACCACTTAATTCATCAGCTGACTGACTGTTGCAATGTGCAATGCTCATTCCAGAATGACAGGCAAAAATATGTAATTCAAGCGCACACTATTTTAGTTGCAACTCTCACATTTGCCCACAGATAAAGTTCGGATTTCTACAAAATGTTATAATGAGTCATTATATCATGGTTAGAAATAAACCCAACAATTGCATGGCCTATAGGTCTTGTACTTAGATCTCCAAGTCATGATATGCAACTTATTGATAGAATTTTCATTGGGCATCATGACTTGAGAAAATCACTGAAATGTCTGGAAGACTTACCTTAATTTATCGCATAGAGCAAAACCAGCAAGAAATATTCTAGCAGCACATGAACTGAAAAATGGTACTAATCCAGTCTTCTGTTTATCCCCAGGCTACTGAAAAGTAGAGAGATTTAGCAATGCACTGTACCAAACAAACACACAGTGACACATAGCACTGCATGCACTAGACCTGGACAATTAATTCCTGTGTAAATAGGCGCCTTGTTAAAGACACTAGAAGGAATGAACACGCACCTTATAACCATTGGACCAACTGTTCTAAGGATTCCACAAAACTAGTATAGTGAGGGCCTGTAGCTAGCTCAGATGAACATCATGTATTGTTATGACTCAATCATTGAATTAGTGTTCAATTGATTGTACGATCAGGTTGGCGCGTATAAAATTGCATACTTACAACGTGCGTTGCTGGCTCACCACTAACGTCCCATACAAACCTGTGCAAATGTACACGCAAAACTATCGAATTTCAAGTGAATTTTCTAGGCACCGTTACACCATTGCATAATCATTTCCAATCGCAAAATTGATACCAATAGGAAGCTAAGACTCTTTTCTAACTGATTTTACCAAGTTTATCTGTTTTTATTCTTTAACGAAGTCAAGTTCACGGCAAATATGCCGCAACTTTTTAAGCCTTGAAAAAGGCTACCTTATTTCGTTATCTGATTTTTCACTTACTACGATCAATCGAAAAATGTTCAAAGTCTTTCTAGGAAAATAAGACTTTCGAAATTCGAATTATCATGTTTTGGTACTTTGTTACGCCTTCTATTGCATTATTCATCAACGTAAACCTAAGGATACATCCAGTATTAGTTCCGCGAAATGTCATCAGTTGCTTCAATTTTTGGGGGCGGGGCTACAAGAAAACTTGGTTTTCAGCTCATTAACTCGCCCGTTGTCCGATGGCTGAGATTGAAAGCGCGAAAATGACGCGAAAATATATTTTTTTTAATTAATCGAAGCCACAGCTTCGATTGTAGGAATTGCTCGTTCAGTCACGTGTTTTCGTGCCTTCGCAAGCGGTCGGTGCGGATGAATATTAAATCATGTTCCGTTTGGATTCATATTGCAATCCCGAGCTGTTCGTGCGTACAATGGAACAGCTGCGCAGTCATGTTAAGTTGTTCCGTAGGGGGATTTTTCAACAAAGTTTAACTATTTCTATATAAGGGGATTTGCTCGAACAACTCCTGTATAGTAAGGTGGTAATGTGCAAATAAAGAAGTAGTTCCACATTCAAAGGTATTGTTCTGCATTGAAGGCTTCCTCTCTGGTTGAAAAAAGGTGTAAATATAGTTTGAAAACAATTTATACCGTTCAGGGATTTCAAAATAAATTTCAAAGGTTGCATTTTCCAACATAGGACAACTTTGTTTTGTCGGAACTGTTTCATGAAGCAACTTCATCGACGACCAACTTGCCATCGCATAGAGCAGCTAGTATTAGTGTACTGTACTGTACCCCGTCATTGCTGTTGCGACGATTGCGACCGATTGTGACCAAGGCCAGTCGCCAAGTTCAAGGTAATTTGCCATTGATTCCATACCGTGTGTGGATTGTAAATCGCTTCTTCTTTATTGTATTTTTAATTTTGGTTTTAGTTTGTCAACTTAAACGGAGAACAACCTACCCACGGTATATAAAACTTGTTGTAGTCTTGCCCAAACACAGTTAGGCCTAGGCTAGGTAGGCCAAGTTATACTATAGCCGAACGTTACACAACAAAACAACGCTAACATCAGTGTTACTGCTACTAACGTTAGTGTTAGGCATGTCCTAGTACGAAAGGTGCTCCCAGCGTATACTCTGCAGCTAGTTTGCTGTAGGCTAAAGGTTATTACAGGATAGTCAAGGAAGTCCAGGGTCGACAATTTTGCGTAGTGTAAGGCCTGCGTCATCACCAACAGTGTATCACACAGTGTGACTCTGAGACAAAGTTCAACGAGCAAAGATTTCAGGGCAACTTACAAAAGTAGGCCTAACACCCATGCAGGTTGGGTTAACTGAATAGCTTATCCATATCGTTACGTGCAGGTGATTGAATATTTGGGTTGCCGTTAACTGAGGAGGCCCCATTAGAACTTACAAGCCTAACTTAACTGTAACAGCATAGCCTAGTAGACCTGGGCCCAAGCTGGTTACTGATATTGATAAGGTTTGGCACCAGTTACTTTCCCCTCCTTACAAAATATTTTTCTCCCCACAAAACATTACTTTCCTCTTCTAACAGTTATTGGGGCAAATGATCAAAACATCGGAGACTCATTTTTAGTTTGGAATGATGTGATACTGATATCTTTGAGTCATTCATGATTCTTTAACAATTTTTGTTTAGACTTTGTACATTTGCACATACAGCACAATACAGTATTGTGGGTAAGAAATATGCTCTAATACGTAACTTCACAAGTCTCACTTACAGTGTTACACAACAAGTTTGTTAAAAGTGTTTTGCACACAATAGAGTATTGTCAGTCCTACATACCCTCAACAAAATAAACAAGCCAAATAGTCATTGCACTCTTCGCAGTTCAGTTACTTACACAGTAAAGTGCTGTCAGTCATATACGTACCACAACATCAACAACCCATACCCACATCACTCTTTATTGAACATTCAGTAAACTCAGGACTTCGAACTTTTGTAATCAATAAATACATTAAGGCTTTGTTTTGTCTGTCATGCTCCCATTTTTAGCTCACACATGTACATAGTACATGTGTGAGGTTATAAAATGGGCCAGATGGCGTCAACTTTTTAACAAAAGCCTGCTCCCTTTCCATTTGTGGAGATTTGGTTCTGAAATTTTGGTATATGATTGTTTGTCAGTACAGCATTATAACCCACCTACTTTCATTCCAATGTTGGAGTGTTAAGCATAATTTTTTAGCTGTTTATGTAGAGCAGAGTTCATTGTGCCTGCTTAACAGTTAGCTGTTTATTCATTGTGCTGACTACAGCTACTTCGTTGTGTGTTCAATTGCTGTCTTGCAAATGCCTTGCAAGCAGACTGTTGTTTGATGTCTGACTCACCTGTGGACACGGATCAGTGGTTTCTGCAATCACAGTGTCTTGGGATAATAGCACTGTATTGTGAAGAGAGCTTCATGGACTGAGCAGCTAGGGATACTTGACACACAAAATTGGGAACAATTCTGTGGTCAAGTGTAGCCTACATGAAAGGAAATAGGCTTTATGTGGTGGGGACATCTGTTCTGTTCTAGATCAATCAAGTTGGTCAAGGCAAGTGATTGTGATAACTCTTTGAGTTCAAGCGCAGTAGGAGAGCCATTTGAGGAGCGATACATGTTTTTATTTTACCAGTGCAAATTCACACAGTGTTTCTTATGGAGTTATAGGAGAAACTAAATGTACTTTGCAGTACTTTAAAATATGCTTGATACATTCTACATATTTAGAATTTTTCCAAAATGGTCCTAATTAAGTTTGTATAGCACAACAGGTTTTCTTAATTTTACAAACTTTTGCAGTATATTTATAGATCTGTCAATTAGGTTGTTTTCTTTCTGATGTAAAAGTTTGCACTTTTTGAAAGAGGGAGGGGGGACTTTTAGCATACCTTGTGATTTTGCAGTAGGGTTTTGAGTTCTTTGGTCATTTTGTACCTGTTATTTACCATTATTAAGGTAAGGAGGTTTTGTGGAAACAGATGAAGAAGTAATTGTTTTTTTTTTTTTTTACAGACAAGAGAAAATGTGTGAGCTACAACAGCATTGCTGTTCTAGTTAGTTACACTGCAGTGAAAAAATATAGCAAGCTGTGCTTAAGCCTGTGTGTAAGGTATCAAAAGCAAAGTGCTAGTCGAGGACTGCTCTAAAAAGTACAGAATAAGTAGCTCAACATTAAACCACTTCACAAATTTTTACATGAATGTGTGAGCCCTTTGTACTAACTGAAACTGTTTATGTTCAGATTTATGCCATTTCCTTCACTTTTGAACCTCTTTATCCGGTTGTTTCCATATTGGTTTCCTACTTGTTGATCTCGTTGTTTCCTTATTCTTAATCCGGTTGTTTCCATGTTGTTTCCTCATTCTTGATCCAGTTGTTTCCATATTGTTTGCAAATTCTTCAGTTGTTGTTTTTTTCAACACTGGACTGTTTATATGCTGACCTTGCTGTCTCCTTCTGTTTCCATCTAGTTGTTCCAATTGCTTCCAAACTGTTCAGTTTGTTCATACTGTTCCCAATTTCCAATGACATACTGATATCAATGAATCTGCTGTCTCTTCTTTAATATATATTCTGTACCACACTGAAGTCTATCCTCATTTTGGCTGTTAGTCACAACTCCACTCATACTTCCTTTCACTTGCAATACTTGATTAAACATTACTGCTGTATTTTGGATGAAAGTGGTGATTTCAGCTTAATTTTTGTATGCCTAGCTAATATCTAAAGTCTCTTGGGGCAAAACTCTGAAACTTATGCATGAACATTTCTTTACATTAAATTAGGTCATTTGTCTGTTGCCATTCAAGATGCTTATTGCAACAGGTTCATTCCATCAGGCCTCCTCTATATTCTCACCAGAAACAAGAGATAAGCAGTGTCTTACCAATGCTCTTATGTTCCTATCACACTGTAACATCAGTTCTCCAAGATCATACCAGTCTCTTGAACTAGACTTCATCTTAACTGTAGGAGACAGTATGTACTCTTTGCTACAATCAGTGCTTATGCAACAATCTCAGTTGTTACATTTCAGTCAGTTGCCCAAATACTTTTCAGTTTCTGGGTATAGTTTTCATAACAACTTTTCTCTTTTGTACTCAGGGTTAGTCAAACCAAACACATTACACATTCCTGACAATCTCAATACTTACGTATTAAGAGAAGCATTACAACAAGCATTCCAGGACATTGCAACATGTGCCATTTTGATCTTTAGTGGTAATACTTTTGCAATATATAGAGAGAGTTTGTCTTCAGCATATTACATGTTCACTCCTGACAGTAGGAATTTATCAGGCCTTCCAGTTGTCAATGGCAACAACGTCCTTCTACAATTTCAATCTCTAGACCATCTGGTTGTGCATATTGAAATGTTGACAAGCTGTCTTACAAACAGCAGTGGTCCAGTTCAGTTTGATCTTTATTCTACTAAGGTGAAAATAATCAAAATGACAACTTTCAAAAGGTTACCAGAAGAGCACCGCTGGTGTGTAATAAAAGAAATAATTGCTAGTCCATTTCCTTCCTGCAGTCAGAAATCCTCAAATCCCAACGCTATTAATGACCAAGATAATACTTACTCAGACGTGACAAAATCACAGACCACAGCAGAATATGAGTTCCAATCAGATAATTCATGCATGAATGTCACAGCAAAAGAAAGAAACAACTCAACTTCAAGTCCCATCAATGTCCAAAATTTAAAATTTCCAACAACTCCACTTGCTTGTGCATCATTAAATAGGCCTGGCAATATTGTCATTACAACTGGTTCATTTCACCAAGGGTCTTCAGTTTTCTCGCAAAACACAAGAGGTCGACAGTGTATGGCAAATTCTCTCATCTTCTTGTCACTTTGTCAAATAAGTCCTCCACAAAGATACCTTTCCTCAGAGCTAGATCATATCCTTATCCAAGGGGACAAAATGTACTCCTTGATACAGTCACATCATCAACAACAACATCATTGGCTGTATTTTACTCAGTTACCAAAATACTATTCATTTGATGATCTCAGTTTCCATCACAAAATTTTTCGGTCTTACTCAGGACTTGTTAGCCCATACAAATCAAACAAACCAGACAATATTAGTACACACACTCTACTATGTGCATTGGAGCAAGCATTCCAAATCCATACATGTGCCATTTTGGTTGCAAATGGCAATGCTATTGCCATATATAAGGATTGCTTGACCTCATCATTCTACCTGTTTGATTCTCATAGTAGGAATTCAAAGGGCCTTCCAGTAATGGATGGCAAGAGCATTCTCCTAAAATTTCATTCCTTGCGTACTCTCATTGTGCATGTTCAGACCTTGGCAATTTCAATTGCTGGATCTAATAGTCCTGTCCAGTTTGATCTACATTTAACGAAAGTAAAGCCAATCAAAGAGAATACATTCAAGAGGTTGCCAAAAAATATCAAATGGTGTGTGATGAGCATGACAACTAATGTCCTCAGTTCAAGAGGTGAAAGTATGCCAAGTAACATTCTTGCAAACTGTGTTCCACCTGCCTCTTGTGAACATTATGTTCCTCTTGAAATTGAACCATATGTCAACCAACAAAATGATCCTCCCACCATTCCCACAGAAAATGGCCCACATCAACCAAATGTCTCTTCTGCAAAACATGGAACAAAACCTGCAGACCACACATTTACACTTTGTTCTCTGGCTTCAAGCACAGTGCAGGTAAACAATACTTTAATCTCACATTTCAAGAAGTTATGTGAGGAAAAGCCAGTATTTGTTTGTTGGATTTGCAATCAACTACTCTTCAAGAATGGCGTAAAAAAGTTTCACCAAACCAGGTATGAGATGTCATTTGTCACCCAATTTTTTCCAAACACCCCACACCTTCCTCTCAAAGTGATAAATGTATTTGCCACTGCTGTGATAGAACACTTTTGAACAAAAAGATACCATGTCAAGCACTTATCAATTCCATGCGCCTTAATGAACAACCGCCATTTTTGGCACAGTTGAATTCTCTTGAAAGGCATTTGCTTACACCTGTAATACCATTCATGAAAATTGTAGCATTACCCAAAGGTTTGCAAAAAGGAATCCATGGACCAGTTGTGTGTGTACAGTCAAATGTCAAAGACACTATCCAAAAACTACCCTGTACAATAGATGATGGGAGCCTTATTAAGGTCAAGTTGAAACGAAAGTTGCAGTACAAAGGTCACCACTTATATCAAACTGTTGATCCAAATAACATCCATCGAGCAACACTATATTTGAAAGATGTGAATCCGCACTATGACAACGTCCATATTGCTTGTAATCATAGTACAGGACATGACCATTCAAGTCACATTTCAGAGAATCATGATTATGTGGCTTGCCCTTCATGTAATCTCAATACATTAGTCAGTATAAACAGTGAAAGTTCACAGACTGACAGCTTACATGCTCATACTGACAGGGTTGGGTTTTTGCCGGAAAAAAACCTGTTTTTTCCGGGACAGCGGTAAAAACTGGTAATAAGTGGTTATTACCGGTAAAAACTGGTAGAAACTGGAAAAAACTTCTCCGACAATTATAAGTGTGGGGTTGCTCTAGCGCATCACACATAATGAATAATTCAAATGAGACAGAGTTGTTTACATGACATTAAGATTCTTTTTTAACTTATAAATTAAGCAATAAAACTTGCCAAAGCTAGAATGAAAACAAAAATGTCAATATTTCAATGTTAGGTATAAAGCCTTAAAAATTAAAAGTGGTAAAACTTCAACTGCATGCTAACAATAAAAGACTGAAAGTTAATGTTTTCTACAAAATTACTGGAATATCAAACAAGGTTTCAAAAAATGAAAAATGAAATTGCTCATGTTTATTAAATTGGTAATCCTTCTTTAAAATTGTAAAAGGAATGGAAGGCTGTCATTTTTGGGGAAAACAAAGGTTGATATATATCTATGTATAGCCAAAGTGGGCAAACGCACAATGCAACATATGGCATATGGACTTCTTTACAGTGATACAGTTTGTCTTAGCTCTCTCCTTGCATATATACAGTATCAGTACAGAACAGTATACCAAGCAGTTTTGAAAAGAAATTTCTTTGCCTTAATGTTTAGCTCAATACAATGTGAAAATTGATCATTTATATCACAGGTGAGAAAATAATGGTGTACAGTAAGATGTCAATCTTCATAACTAGATTTATAGGCTACTTAATGGTACTGCATGGTGTCCATTCAGTACTTGATGCATAAAATATCCAATAAATGGTCACATTTGACAATATTATATTATTATAAGCAAGACATTAAAACACGGGATATATGTGTAAAATGAGTTATTGTAGGGCTCACAGACTGTAGCAAGGCCTCTCCTTGGCAGGGCACACATGAATACAGTAAGGTTAGCAGCTTGACAGTATTGTAGCCTCTAGGAAAGCTTCACATCAGACTGAAAGTAAATGTTGTAACTATTCCTTGAGTATGCTTCCTATTTCTCTGCAATACATATACAGTACCTGTTAAATGTACACTCAATCAAAAACAGTGTAAATCTGGCAAAATGTGACACAAATCACTAAAAATAATCTATCCAGACCCTTACATGGTAAATTTAATAGCCTAAAATGGTCAGTCTTGATGTAAAATAATGATTTTCATCCTTTAACCTTGAAAAAAGTATGAAAAAGTTGTTACTTTAAACATTTTATTCAATGTAGCAGGATAGGTTTTTTCCGTTTTTTCCATTTTTCGGCAAAAACCTGTTTTTACCGGGACGGTTTTTACCGGTAAAAACCACTGGTAAAAACCGCCTGCAGCAAAAACTGCCAACCCTGCATACTGATAATCAGTCAGGATCACATCCAAATACAAAACATTCATTGTTGGATGACATAACAGAAACATCTGCACCATGTTATACATGTTTACAACCAGTGGATCTAGCTCATTACATAGCAGATAACATTCATGATACCATATTATGTGTAGCCCCAGCAGAGAATCAACAATTGGTCAGTGTATTCAAGACTGAAGGTAAATCATTTGTTACATTGTTCCCTGATGGGAAAAACACATATCAACAAGAAAGACATGTTCCAATATCCCCCAAGAGGTATTTCAATGCCCGCCTCCTATCACAAGACATCAGGTTTGCCAGTAATCCTGAGTACATATTCTTTAAACATTACACTACTGAACTTCATGACGTTTTGTCCTCAATTGCCATTGCAATGCGGAAAGGTTCAAAGAGGACATCTACAGGGCAACTGATAACATCTTCTATGCTACAAGACAAACACAATCTGAACAACATATTATCGAAGGATGATGGATATTATTTCATGAAAAAAATTCGGGGATCACCTGCATATTGGGAAACTACAATGAGGGATCTTTTTGCAATGGTTAGGCAATTAGGTATACCAACTTGGTTTTGCAGTTTTTCTGCTGCGGATAGAAGATGGCCTGAAATAGTTGAATCCATTCTTGAACAGCAGGGTATTAACCTATCCCCACTGAAATTGACTGGACCACACATTGCCAAATAATTGCAAGCAATCCAGTAACTGCTGCTAGAATGTTTGAACACAGAATGCAAGCATTTATACACAAGGTCATTTTGTCACCTTCACATCCCATTGGAGAAGTTATGGACTATTTTTATAAGGTAGAATTTCAACAACGAGGTTGGCCACATATCCATTGTCTTTTTTGGGTAAAAAATGCCCCGAAGTATGGACAGTCACCAGATCATGAGGTTCTATCCTTTATAGACGAGTATGTTTCTTGTCAAATGCCATCCCAATCGGAAAATCCAGTATTGCATGAAATTGTCAACAGTGTGCAGACACACAGCAAGAATCATTCAAAATCTTGTCGCAAAGGAGGAAAAGTATGTCGCTTCAACTTCCCAAAACTACCATCCCAGTGAACATTCATTTCAAAACCAGACTCAGATAAAGATTGCAGTAGTAACAGTGGTACTGGTATGGATAAACAACTTGCCTCTCAAATCATTCAGAAATTGTGGAATTCATTCATAAATGATGAAAAATACCCAACCTCCACACAAGAACTTCTCTAGAAGGCTAACTTAACACAAGAACAATTAGAACAGTCTGTTCAAGCCAACACACAAAAGGAAGTAATCATATATCACAGACAACCATGTAGTATTTGGGTTAACAACTACAATCCAACATTACTACAGTCTTGGAATGCAAACATGGATATCCAATACATTTTAGATCCTTATAGCTGTAACATGTACATCGTCTCATACATCAGTAAAGCGGAATGTGAAATGGGACAATTGCTGAAAAATGCTCAGCAAGAAGCACGTGAAGGCAACCCCAGTGTTATGGAAGAATTAAAACAATTGGGGAGTGTGTACCTAAACCATAGGGAAGTCAGTGTTATGGAATCAGTGTACAGGATTACTGGAATGCATCTAAAACAATCCTCTAGACAAACTGTATCCATTCCCACAGACCCAGATACCCATTGGTTGAGTATGCCACTGTCTTTGATCCAGACTAAAGAAGACACAGATGAAATATGGTTGCCAAACATTATAGATAAATACCTACAAAGACCACTCAATGAAGAATTCAGATCTATGTGTTTGGCCACATTTGCTTCTGAGTACCGGTTCATTTCCACAGGCTCTAAAATTGAACAACAGATAAATGACATTGATGACAATACTGACCATTTGGGAAATATTCTAGGGACACCAAAGAAACGTCTCAAGAGGTGTGCAGTTATAAGATATGCAAAAGTCCGAATTCAACAAGACCGTGAAAAGTATTACCACAACATCATGCACTTATACTGTATCTACCATTCACTGACAAAAATTTCAAACCGCAGCAGTACCACACATATGAGGATTATTTTCTTCATGGTTCATGTGACAACTCCCCCATTCATGAAATTGTAGCCAAAAATTTGCTCCTTTTCGAACCACTTGCAAAGGACATGGACAACTTATGGGAACAGTTGCACTCAAATGGTAATCAAGAAGATGCTTGGGCAAATTTGGTTCCCCAGTCAGCGTTAGAAAGGCTTGAAGACACTACCGACATTGAAGCTCAGTCTGTAGATCAAGTACCACAAAATGAACACATTCTAGAATTGCAAAATCAAGACAGTCGTAACATTAGCACCAACCATGATAATCATGGTATTATGAAATCTATTCAAACTCTGCACACACCATTCAATAAAGATACAATAACAACAATGCTCAGACAACTTAACAAAGAACAAAGGCAATTGTTCAATCATGTACAAAAGTGGGCAAAACAAAAAGTTGATAACAACAAGACACAACCTATACACATATTCCTAACCGGAGGTGCTGGCACAGGCAAATCACAAGTCATCAAATGCATAACCCATGAATTAAGAAAGCTATTTGTGAAAATAGCAGAATCACCTGATGACATAACTGTCCTACTGGTGGCCTACACTGGAACAGCTGCTTTTAATATAAGTGGACAGACAATTCACCCTGCATTTAGTATCTTTAATACCTCATTACCGTATAAGTCATTAGGTGAAGATCAGCTGAACACTTTACGTATCAGATACCGTAGCCTTCAATTGCTGATCATTGATGAAATATCCATGGTTGATCAAGGTATGCTCACATACATACATTCTAGGTTGCAACAATTAAAGAGAACAAATGACAATCAATTTTTTGGAAATGTTGCAATATTAGCAGTAGGAGACTTCCATCAAATCCAACCAGTCAAGGGAAAACCACTCTACAAACAAGACCCTGGGTCTTTTGTCAATTTATGGGCTATGTTCTCCATATTTACACTATCCACAATAATGCGCCAAAAGGATGACTTGGTTTTTGCTCAGTTCCTCAACAGGTTACGTACTCAAACAAAAGATACAAGTATTGCATCAGATGATCTCACTTTGTTGAAATCATGCATTGTTTCACAAATACCAAATGATGCACCATTTATTGCAGCTAGGAGGAATGATGTTGACATGTATAATGAAGGAAGGCTTCAATCTCTTGATGGTCAGGTAAAACTAATAAAGGCAGCTGACATATGTAGCACTAAATCTGGAATCCTTAAAAAATTACAAAAGGCTCAACCAAATGCAAAAACATTACTACCAGTACAAGTTAAATTAGCTGTAGGTGCAAGAGTCATGTTGACAGCTAATATTGATGTTTCAGATGGTCTTGTAAATGGCGTAACTGGTGAAATCAACAAAATTGTAGATGGTACAATGCCCAATGATCAGCCTGAAGCTATTTGTGTAGTGTTCGATGACACTCGTGTTGGAACACAGTGGAAGAAGAAATATCCACCACCAATGGATGCACATCGATCCAGTATAGTCATACACCCACATAAGGAGATATACCGTATCAGAATCCACCATGTGACACGCTACCAATATCCCTTGAAACTTGCATGGGCAATGACAATACATAGTGTGCAAGGGATGACCATGCCTAGAGCAACAATATCTTTAGACAATATTTTTCAACCAGGAATGGCATATGTTGCACTTAGTCGAGTCAGCAGCATGCAGGGATTAAAAATATGTGACTTTCAACCTGGTTCAATCTATTGTAACAGTCTGGTGGAAACAAGCTTGAAAACCATGAGTCCTTGTGATGTATCTCTTAGCAGTCCATTACTGGCAATTGATACCAATATGAACTTTTCCATCATACATCACAATGTGCAATCTCTACCAGCTCACTTTCAAGATATGATAGCCAACAAAGAGTTCATGGTGGTAGATGTTATATGTTTATCTGAAACATGGCTCACTTCTCAAGAACACCACAATTTTGAAATACCAGGATACAATTTGCATTCATCAAGCCTGCCAGGAAGAGGCAATGGTGTAGTGGTTTATGTTAAAAAAAAAATACCTCTATGATATTCATTCTATAGCTGCAGGCAACTGTTCATCTCTTCTACTTATCATCAATACAAGACCATCATTTCTTATTCTACTTATATACAGACCTCCTGGAGTCACATCTACAGAATTTTCAGAAATCCTATGTACAGTACTGCCAAAACTGCAACTCTTCCCAGCTGACTACAAAATAATTTTAGGTGACTTCAATCATGACCATGCAACAAAGTCACCAATTTCACAGTTACAGACATACCTTCAGCTTATCCGTGCATCAACCACGGCACACAGTACAATCCTTGACCCAGTTTACATCTCACCAGTCCCTACAACTTATACTTTCGGGGTATTAAATACATATTACAGTTACCATGAACCAGTATATTTTGCTACACACATTGAATACTGAACATACCAACATTCAACATTACCACGCACATCTTGATCATTATACAAACACATTTCAGCAATATACATAAGTATTCCTGCACACAATTGGTAAAGTACAGTACTTATTGTTATACAGTACACCCTTTCATGTTCTTTTGTCAAACAGATATTTGTACCCACTTTGAATTTGCTTAAATTTCCTTCAGCAGCTTTGACACATCATTTTATGTCCATTTCTATTTTCAGATGCAGAACATAAAACACTTAACATCAAGTAATAACCAACAAAGTCCCTATCAATGGCCACTAAAAGTTACCATTGCAACAAGGTCAGATGTCATAAAGTACAAAAAAGACAATACTGACAAAACCATGATGTACATAGCATTCTGTGATGACTCCGGCCATATAAAGGCAACCCTCTATGAACCAAGCAAGACTGACAATGTTGGAAATGGAACTACAGTCATCATTAAAAATTACATACTTCGTAATGACAAGACAATTGCATTGACATCACAATCACAAATCTTCAAAACAGCACCGATGGTTGTTCCAGACAGTATCATGCAAGAAGCCATCAACAGTGTGAGACCAGCCACTCCACCACCAATGCCCATAAATCAGATACACACATCCCCAGAGAAAACTATGACTTCAGTAATTGGAACTATCCAGCAGGTATGTGAATCTTTATCTGTATGTATATCTATCAGTGTAGTGCCAAAAATATTATACAAAAGTGAAATGACCAGTTTACAAAACCTATCCTGTTCAGGAAACAGTAGTAATTGCAATTACAACTATATATGACATATTGTATTGCAAAACATCTTCACAGTAACTGCAAGTATTACTCACCAGTTCAAGTAAAGCCCATTTGCCTTGACATCGTAACCATGACGCTTTCAAAATGTGTAGTATATGCCATAACAATTATTCATATTCATTTTGGGATGTCTTTTTGCTACCCAGGATGAAGTTCCGCGGAGTGTAGTTGTGCGCGGGGAACAAGTGCCTGTCCGTACGCTGGTTATCAGTCAACAGGAACAGAACATCAAATTATCACTTTGGAGACAAGATGCAGATGCTCCAATCCAGTCTGGTGATTGTGTATCTTTTACGAACCTCGTAGTGAAAAAATATCAAGGCCAAAACCAACTATCTTCCACAACAAGGACAAAAATCAAGGTACCAACCCTATCTAATGCACACTTTCAGTTCAAAGTCTCTAAATGCATCACAATATGGTACTTGATGTGGTGTCTACCAATAAAGAAGAGGCTATGTTTTTTTTTTCCATTTTTACCTATTTTCCTCGCTAAATCCACAATTTTACTTACATGGAGCGTGACAAAAAAAATCACATCTGCCTGTTTCTCTTTCCGCAGTTGTTCACAATGCATCTCCACCCACATCCTTTGGATTTCTTTAATATTGGACACAATGTTCCTTGGATGATATGCAATTTTAGCTCACCAGGAATTTTTGGTCCAAGGTCCCATATTGGCCCAATGGCCCATTTTATGAAATTGTCCAAAATGTTTCTCTTCCAACCAGGTCTTCAATTTTGAGATATCCAAATTCAATTGCCAATTTTTGGCTTCCCAAGATAAAGAAAAGGAACAAGATAAATCTATTAGGGTAGAATAGAACACCACACCTACTGTATCACAATTCTAACTTCCTGAGGACTGGCATTTGTACCATGCTGGAAAATCTAAAACTCGGTGCCTGCCCAGCAGATCCTCTTGTCTTTTTGATCATTGATTATTTGATACTGTATTTGATACTCTCAGAGTATCCCAGAACTTTGGCTCCACCATGCACCACACACATTAAGGTCCATTTACTGATATATTGCAGGTTGATTTTAATTCACATTGTAGCTGTCAAAGGACATTAAATAAAAAATGTAAAGGAGCTGGACATTTTTCGTAACATTCCGGGACCTACCTTCACAGTATTCAAACCTGTCTAAAAGGAAAAAAATTCAACCATTTGCAACACCATTAGCCAACACCAAAATTGTCCAGCTACATTATTTCACATCATGACACATTTTGAAAAACAATAAATGATAACTCTTATATTCTTTCAATTTGTTTTTTCATAGAAAACAGAAATGCCACCAGAGGAAATTAGGAACAAATCATCGCCTACATAACTAATGAAAACACAGTCCAGCTACTCTTGGCCACTGATACCACAGTCAACATACAACAAAATTTGATCCGCGAGGCACTCCAAGTTGATGACAATCAGGACTGGCAACGAAAATTTCAAACCATGATCACAGTCACTGCTAAGATGACACTTTACAACAATGAGGCTGTTAAGATATCCTTCATCAGAGACTAGAGCAACTACCTCAAAGTATACTACTATCAGGAAGCCATTAAAGTTCCCAGTCCTGGCAAATTAGTACTCTAACATCAGCTTGACTGCTGTTCTACACTTCAGTTTCAGTCCAACCACTTTACCTTTCAATCATGTGTTCCAGCTATTTCATTTGCCATTCTTACCAAGTCGTTATTGTTTTTTCCTTCATTCTTAACTGTACTATAGCACATTGGAAAACAGAGCTATTCCATGGTATGGCATTTTATTGGCCAATGTTACCAAGTTATTAGTATTTTTACTTTTACAATTAGAAAGGTGTTAGTATTTTTACTTGTAAGATTAGAAACAGACTACCTCTTTTCTTTCAGACCAGTGAAAGCTAAGGTGATAATCTGTACAAAGTATTTTGTTGGCCAATCTTACCAAGGTTCAATTGTTTTTACTTTCATTATTTTCTGCTATGATACCAGTCAAAGCTAAGATGACAACAAATCAGGTGTTCATATATCCTTCATGAGAGACCAGCACAACCACCTCAAAGTATTGCACTATATGGGGAAGCCTTTAAGTTTTCCTCCCTGGCAAATTAATACTCTAACATTAGTATGTCTACTGCTACTGTACACTTCAATTTCGATTCAACCAGACATTTTCCTTCACCTGTACAAAGCGTTTTATTGTTCCATGTTACCAAGTTGTTATTGTTTTTATTTTCGTTCTTAACTGTACTGAGCAAGATTGGCAGACAAGGCTTTTTCATCCTATGATATCAATGAACACTAAGATGACAATGTGTGCAAAGCATTTTATTAGCCAATCTTGCCAAGTTTTTATTGATTGAACTTTGATTTTAAACTGTAATGGAGCACAGTTGGAAAAAAAGGCCATTTCATACTATGATACCAGTGTAAGCTACGGGGCTCTTTACAACAATAACACTGATAATATTTCCTTCCTGGCAGACTAAAACAACAATATTAGGTACTGTACTATGACAAAACCTTCAAATTTCCAGTTGTGCCAAATTGTGCTCCAACATCAGTCAGCATGTTTACTGTTACTGTACACTTAGGTTTCAGTCCAAACAATTTTTTTTCATTATCTGTGCAAAACATTTTAATGGCCAATCTCACAAACTTTTTTATTGTCTTTATTTTCATTTTAAAATGTCCTGTACAACAGTCAGAAAAGAAGACTTCCATGCTATCAAACCAGTGAAAGCTACACTAATATGACAATCTGTTCAAAGCATTTTATTAGCCAAATGTTAAGTTGTTATTGATCATAATTTTTTTCTTAGCTGTACAGAATCAGTTGGAAACAAGGCTACAGCATTTTGTGCTATGATACCAGTAACAGCTAAGATGACACTTGCTCCACAACAAGGTTGTTATTAAGATATCCTTCATGAGAGACTTGACTCACAGGGAGCAACAACCTCAAAGTATTCGGCTGTAAATAAGCTGTTCAACTTTTCTGTTCTGGCAGAATATTCCTCAAACATCAGCACATTTACTGCTACTGTACACTTGGTTTTCAGTCTAAACATTTTTCCCATCATCTGTACAAAACATTTTTTAAATGTTACAAAAACTTCTTACACTGCTGCTGCATCATCCAATACAACCCCTACCACTACCACTACTACAAAGATCCGTCCAACTAGTTGTATTTCAGTATTTGTACATAGAATTTTATTGGCCCACCTTGCCTAGTAACATCACTTACTGGCAACTTCATTTTCCACATAATTGTAACAGTCATGTAACAATCTCAGCAAGAATAATATCATTCCAAGTCAATTTTCAACTCGGTGACCAAATATACCTCAAAAATACTGCAATGTTCCTTACTGTTACATCCTGTAATCAACTCGTAAAAGAGATTATTATGCAATTAGTATATATTTCCCATTCCTATCCATTAGTGCTTCACTACCATGTTTATGTCATTAATCATTTCTCTAATTGTAAGCAACAATATGGCTTCCTGCCAAGGTAAGATCAGTGAGAAATTGTATAGATCCTACAGCTCTCAGATTGAAAACATTGGAAGTTGCTAATCATTAATTCAAGTTTGTTTATATTGTGTTACATCTGTCAGTCTTACATAAAATTAGCTATCATGATTGCTACTGAAAAGTCAATGTAAATAAATCTATACTCCAAGTTGCATTAATCAAAAATAAACACAAGTTCATCAAATTCAAACTCTTGTCATGGTTTCTTTGTCTACCAGTGCATTCAAGTTGTTTTAATATCCACTTAATATCTTGTGAAGAAAATCTGCAGGTATTTTAACTGCATTTATAAAATTATTTCAATCATTATAATTTTGTTGTTAAGAAGTTACCCTGCCTTTTCCATTCTGGAATGATCCATTATTGTCATGGCTAAATCCAAATCAAAAGAAACAAAAAATTTTAAAAGTTACTGGTCTGTGCTGTTTTTTTTTTTTTTTTTTTTACAGCCATTTCATAAAGTTATCAGTAATAACTTGCAGCAGGGTTGTAAAAAAGAAGCAAACAAAAACAAGTAACCTTTTCCAGTTTCTTTTAAGTTGGTCCTAATCCATGAGTGACAATAATGGATCATTCCAGAATAAAGGAGGCGGGGCAAAGTTCTTAACAACAAGGGCATAATTCTTGAAATACAGTAAATTAATAAATGAAGTTTTAATATTGACAGATTTTCCCTTCTAACCATTCTTGACAAATCATCACATTTCAACAGCAGTCCCAGTAACTAGTTGCATTAACCATCATCCCCACCTTATGCCCCTCCTCCCCCCCCCCCACAACACAAGTACTTTCATTTAAACACCAGTACGCTGTAGTATACATACTGCTTTTTCTCACATAGATCTCAGTCAAATTACAAAGAACCATGCCCACACCCCTCCCCCTGCATGTGTTGGGGATATTCCACTTTCATCGAGGAACCAGTCCCAACAATATATTTCATTTTGTTAAGAAAGTCCCAAGTACTGTGTGCATATTTTCAAGACTTCGATTAGTACTTGCCATGCAAGTACAACTTTCTAGTTTGCAAAGGATTTACAAAAGCGATGTCTTGCATGGTGTTAAATTAAGCAATGAAACACGAGAACGACTTCAGCAGATGAGAGATAAGCGTGGAGCACCAATTGCCTAAAACTATGAGGGCCATTCCTCCTTTACCTCAGATACTGGGGTGGGGGGGGGGAGGTTATCCCCCTTCCAGCGATCTTTGCCCACGGTGATATTGCCTGCTGAATTGTGACATCCTAAATGAAAGTCGGGTCCCCTTGAGTTAATTAGTGATGTAAAAAACATTGCACCCCAATTTAACTGTTTAATTGGGATATCCTGAGAACCTGGGAAATCTCATGCAAGGTCCTTCTTCCTGAATCTGTCCTCCACCGCACTCGAGTTCTTATGTAGGGTCATATCCATAGGAATAGGTACCGTAAGTACAAAGACTGGACCTGGACAACCGATAACGGATGTTACTGACCAAACTAACTGATACACTGGACAGTGTTCTCTCCTTTATGAAAGCTTTAATGGCCAACTTGTTCCAAAGTCCACGGAAAACCTACAAATAATCCATAGCCCCCCTCCTTCCCTCAAACTCTTTGCATTATCAATCCCAACCTTCTGTTTTTGTTCCCACATCGTCACTCTACAAATAACTGTGATAACTGTTAGGGCAGCAAATTGTCCAGTTTGCCAATCGCCCGGGTTCAGTATTGTCCGGGTGGGAATTGTCCAGGTGGGAACTCTCCGGAGTGAGGATTGTCCGAGTTGCCAGTTGTATGGGTGGGAATTGTCCGGATGGGGATTGTCCGGGTGGGAGTTGTCCTGGCAACCCGAAATGTAAAGGCCACCGTTCTTAGATGTCTTTACTAGTTCGTAAAAGGAGAGGATGAAAAAATTAAAAATATTCTAGTAGAACGATGTTCTTGTCGGTACAATGGGAGAGCAGTTTACCATGTGATTGAAACAAATGGAACATTTGAAAAGCCATGACTTATACCGTGTTATACCGTGTTTGTGCTCACGGTATTTACATGCAGTCCGCAAGGCACCCTTGCAGGTCACTCCCTGACCGAACTCCATAGCTCTGCCACTCAGATTCATATTTGTCATTATTCGTTTGAAAAGAGCAAAATGAAACCATCGAGTATATTACAGTTAAACAGTAGTAACCTTACATCAACAAAATTCCAAATTTTATCCAATGTAAGTATCATTAAGTTAGCATTTGTTCTTAGAAGGCAACAAAGATTACGATTTTTTTTTTTTTTTAAAGTCGTCGAAGAACTTTTATATTTAGGAATTAGATAGAATTATGCAAAAGCAACGATCCAATCCAAAAATCCTTAATAGGAAGTGCAAGTACTACAATAATCTCCAAACTTTTCATATTTCCCTTTATTAAACCTACATTACAAACTTTTTGTACAGTAATACTTAGTGCATAGTTTCACATATTTTTTTAAAAAGAGCGGACATTTCTTCGCCACAAAAAATAAAATAATCAGAAAATGTTGGTTATTTTCCTTCCCCCAAAAATGTTTAGCTACGCCACAGATTATTACTTTCCCCTAATGATATCAATGCATGAAAGTCAATCACTATGTGCATTGTAAAATATTAATGGAAAAAGCTTGGTTTTCAAAAGCCAAAATTTTCACAAATGGAATGTATCTAACGATGAACAAATGCAAGCCGAAAGTACTAAAAAACTTTTGGAAATCACTGCTTAAAAAAACTTTTGGAAACCACTGCTTCAACATTTTGATAATGTAATAACAGTAAAAGCGACTTACTTCCCATGCCTGCTCCCTTGCAGCCTTGAATGGAAAAATGCCTGCAAGATTGCTAGCCAACGAACGTATGTGTTTTAGTTGTATGCTACTCGAAAGTGATAGCAAACTTGTATTTTAAATATTGGAAACTAACGTATCAAGCAGATATACCACGATACAATAACATTATTCGCAAGTAATGAGAGCTACCGTGACAGCGACATGTAAGCGTCAATTATTTGCAAAAAATTGCTTTGAAAATGATTGGTAGCAGCTTTATTGATGGATCTCCAATGAAGGTTTTTCTCTTAAAATATGTTTTATCAATCTGTCTGATATCTGGCTCTTACGTTAGTGCAAGAAATTTCGGAAACTTTACAAGCTTTCATCATGTTACATATTCTGATTCGGTGTTACTTCCATGCAGTGAAGGTTCTGTAGGCGCTGCAAGGACATGGACGTTAGGGAACATCGTTTTAAATACAGGCGAGTACATTCATGAGCTCCAGTTGCAGAATTCATTGAAAGTGTTTGGAAACTTTTCCCTCCTAATCAACTGTTCTTCCCTAATTAACGAAGGAACTTATTATTGCAATCACGGATCATCAACATTGGAGACTCATGTATTATTTATCATTGGTAAGTATACTGAAAAGTATATCATTCTAAATATTTCTAACTTCGAATTTATAGATCTAGAATACTTATCTGAATTATTTTAAATGGATTGTTAAAAATTGTGGGAAGGTTCACATACAGTGTCGATAATGCTCTACTATTTCCTATCCATAACATAAACGACACACACACACGCATATATGGTTAAGGGATATTAGATTTCACATTTCAAAGGTACAAGTATTGATCGAGTAGCGAAAATATTACAACTTAGAAGTGATTAACAACATACCAGGAAAGGGTATCTTATTTTTTCGAAATTGTAGGTGTAGTCCATTTATCGAAAAACGTTGTTGTTGATTACCTGTTCACTATTGTTGCGGCATGACCTGAATCACTTATTTCTGAAAAAAGAATCATAATTCAAGGACATGCATCAAAATAAAATGTTACGACGACGTCAGTGTTTGATTAGTTTTGGATCACATTACAAGTAGTAAATAGTCAATGACTCGACCCGACTACAAAATCGTGCAATCCTGTTACTGCTGTAGCTTAAAACCAAATTCATATACTATGTTTTGGAAAAAATGAAACATCCAAAAAATGTTTTTGGTGATCCTCAGGTTCTGTACGCAAAGGTTTGGAACAAAAAAGTTTCTATCCCCAAAACATTTTAATTTTATTTTTAATTCAAGCAAATACAGCTTTGACAAGCAATTATTTGACTTTTAATACTAACAACATGTAGTTCTTTTTATGTGGACATGGCAGCTACAAGAACGCACGACATGATTTCTCTGGGATAAAATTAAAAGTAAAAATGATGTTGCATTTTAAAACAAATGACAACAAAGGATTTTATCTTACAAGTTTGCCTAAAATCTTGAGTTGGCCCGGGGCAACACAACCTAGTATTTTTTTTTTTTTTTTTGAATTGTTACAAACTGGATCACTGAAGAACCTCATATGGATTGTGTTTAATAAATTGGAGAGTTTGCCCAGGAAACAAAAAAGTCCTGTTTGAACTAAGCTCCGTGAATCTCATTTTCACGTTTGCTTCACCCTTATTTTCCTTTCTTTCTATGACAGGACGATTGTTGGTACTCTTTTGTATTCTCCGTGGTTAAGCAGTGCTATGTAACGACTTACAATGAGAAACTTATATAAAATATACTTTCTGTTGCTTGAATAGCCATTTTGTGCCCCGCCCGATGTGTGCATTCGTAACAAGGCCTGGTAATGTTGGAACACGGTGGCATGTATGTAGTACATGTAAGATATGGAGTTTACTCTTTGTTTGTAAATCATTTACATTTTTCTTTCTTTCTCAATTTTCTGTTTATTTCAACCGTTTAATGTTCCTAAAGGTAGTAAAATTTTCACGTGGTTTCCATGATTACTCCTTTAAAACCTACTATCAACTAAATTGTACCTCAGTCGGTAAAGTTGTAAATGGGAATAAATGTATTTAGTGTTGCATCCATTTATAATTACATTAAAAATGAACTTAATGATGAAGTAAGAGAAACAAATCACCAACGGATAAAATTCGACTCTAAATTCACCCCGTTTCTCAAATCTGTTAGGCCCATCTGAAGTTAACTATGGGCGGCGCAGGCTTGATTTTCAAAAAGGGAATATAAACAGGTTTTCTTTCTTTTCTCAGTTACATGCGAAATATCTGTACCAGAGTCGTAATGCAACTTCCTGCAACTAGCAAACTACTGCAATTCATATACCTACATGGAAAACTGTCAGATCTATAAAAATTACGTCACATTGACGGAATGTGCCTCCCAATGTGAAGAAAAAAACCTTAAATCAGGTATCAAGTATAAGCCATTTTGCATACAAAATTGTGGGCCATGTCCCTCTAGTTCAAGGTTTATTATCAGAAGTTTATATTGTGCAACAGAAATATACTGAATGTAACCAGAATGCAAAAATGCATTGAGGTTTCGATGATAAATACATGCTCTTTACAATAAAATGCTACATTTCTTGCAACAACTGGTGACCCAAAGTGACCTTTGACTTCACCTGTAAGTAACTGGTTTTTCTTTTAACCAAAACACTTCTATATTCAAAAAGCCAAATTTCATACTGTGCCTTATGATATTCTGCAAACAAGGTTTTCAGAGTTTGATGCCAGGTGATACCAGATGACCATTGAACTCCACCAAAAACAACAGGTACAGTACTTTCAACTCACCATAACACATCCAAATACTAATTAGGAAATCCATCCAAGTTTCCTACCTTAAGATATCACATTTTGACAAGGTTTTCAAAGTTTGACCGATCATGACCCCAGATGTCCTTTCTCCTCCACAAAAAACCTTATAGAAACCATCTTCTCATATCTCATCCACATACTAATTATGAAACCCATCCAAGTTTCGTACCTTGAGCTATCCTAAACAAAGTGTTCTGGGTTTGACCCCTATGACCCCAAATGACCTTTGACCGCTACCAAAATCAATAGGGTTCTTCCTTAACATCATAATGCATCAACATATCAGGTTTGAAATCAATCTAAGCTTCCCACCTTGAGATGTTGTGTTAAAAAGGTTTTCAGGATTTGTCCCCTTCTGACCCCAAATGACCTTTGACCTCCACCAAAATAAATAGGGTTCTTCTTTACATCATAACACATCAACCTATCAAGTTTGAAATGAATCCAAAATTCCTACCATGATGTATCATGTAAACAAGGATTTCGGGGTTTGACCCCATGTGACCCCAAATGACCTTTGACCTCCACCAAAATTGATTGGGTTCTTCCTTACATAATAACGCATCAACATATCAAGTCTGAAATGAATCCAAGTTTTCTATCATGAGATATCGTGTAAACAAGGATTTCGGGGTTTGACCTAACGTGACCCAAATGACCTTTGACCTCCACCGAAATCAACCAGCTTCTTCCTTACATCATAAAGCATCAACATATCAAGTTTGAAATTAATCCAAGTTTCCTACCATGAAATATCGTGTACACAAGGATTTCGGGGTTTGACCCCAAATGACCTTTGACCTCCACCAAAATAAATAGGGTCCTTTCTCTCAGTGTGGGGTATCTGTGTACTAAGTTTGAGAACTGTCAGATCTTCCCTTTTTAAGATATCGTGTAAACAAACAAAGTGTCACAAACACACACACATGCCCACACAGGTTTTTTTTTTCACACAACCTGAGGACCCCATTGTGTTTTCCTTTGTTCCTGCTTCCTTAACCCTAACCTTAACAATAGACTCTCTATTGTTCACACAGGAGAGGACCCCAGAAATCTATTGAATTTCCACCAGAGGACCTAAAATCCATTGTTCAGGTCCTCTGTTTGAATACGAAACAAGTACACACACGCATACGCACACACATACACACATACATACACACCATCATGAATGCATAGGTTTCTCTTTTCATCGAAACCAAAATAGTTTTTATCCCACAAACATTTTTGTGTCCTTTAGCTGTGTCAATCGGAACAATAAATATTGTAATTGTTTTTCTTTCTCTTTCTTTTCAGAGCTCATGTTTTAAACCTGTGTTTAAAATCAAAATTAGACCGAGGCTGAAGCCAAGGGTCCATTAACGGACCTCTCTGGAATACTGGAGGAAGAGAAATTGTGCTTGATACAAGGTCGGCGATTTGATCTTAATATTGGGTCCAGCATCTCACCTCTTTTACAAAAAATGCTAAAAAAAAGAAGTCGTCAATTGAGGACTTTTCTGATGTATTCCAATTCTACGAAAGCTCATTAGTGCCACAGTAAAATATGTAATTATGTTGGCGCTCGTGTTTTTTTTTTCTTCGAGGAATATCATTTGGGAGTCAACAACGCCTCCAGAATACATATTTGTCAAAAAACGACTTTGAAAGTATATCTCTCGAAAAAAGTAAAACTTCTCAAATATATTTCTCTGCAAAACAAGACTTCCAAACCAAACTAAATTTCCCGGCAAACTTTATACATAAAATATGTTTCTCGACAAAAAAGATAAGCGCCACCATTTTTACTATCGCTCTAATGGGCTTACGTGCGATCCTATCAACCACATTATCGGCCACTGTAGAGAGCACTACCACATTTTAAAATGCGTAAAGACGATACACGGGCCCTTCTCTTATTTTGGGATTTGTTCAGGAAAGTAAACTTTGTGAGAATTATGATCACATATTTTTTGGAAAAACATTTGCCTTTTAAGTTAAATTAACCACTTTGTACAGTGCACTTTTCCCTTGCTAGGTGACACTTCTTTATAACACATTTGTGTTGACGGGTCATTAAGTTCGATCTTACAAACTAACTAGCGATAAGTTAGAATGAATATTTTCAGACAGACTCGTGAGATACTTTTTCTTACTACATGTGTAATTAAACGAAAAAGGTTACCCCGCCTTTCTGGTAATTAACAGCACTGCAAGTTAATTTTTCCAGAATCAAAGGTAGGTTCATGTCCTGCAAATTTTGAGCCTTACTGGAAAAAAGGCAGTGGCCGGCTCGACTTAAACCAATAGGTTGGGAACTGGGCCGTGAAACTCTTTCTAATCAGGGAGGCTGTTGCAACTCCCTGATCTTTCTAACTAACTGACTGACTGACTGACTGACTGACTGGCTGGCTGGCTGGCTGGCTGGCTGGCTGGCTGGCTGCCTGACTGGCTGGCTGGCTGGCTGGCTGGCTGGCTGGCTGGCTGGCTGGCTGGCTGGCTAACTATAGACTTCCAGAACTGGTCCTGGCATTCAGACTTCTGGTAACTATTGATATATTGTTGTCTGAAAGGATTATGAAACACGACCAGATTGCTTTTGATTTAGTTTTTCGGGCAACATTTGGGGCAGCGTACATTTAACCACCCTAATGTCTGTCCCTGTATAAAGATTTTGCAACTTTTGTAAGAGTATTGTACCACTTCGGATCTTTGAGCAAGGTTTCCTCAAAAAAAAAGAAAAATGTTTTTCGCAAGCTTCCCCAATATGTCGTGAGTTTTTTCAATATGTTTGAGTTGCTATGAATCTTTTACTTTGATTAAGGACCAATTTGTATTTTCTGACAAAGTCTTGAAAAAATGTTATCCAAACATTGCAGAAATGAATGTCAACTTTATGAAAAAGGTAGAGAAAAAAAATAGACCTATAAGGTGACCGATCAAGGTTTTGTTTTTTATGATGTTGTTTCACTTTACAGGCGAATCCTTGAAAAAATTGTGCTTGCTCAAAAGTTTTCCATTGAAAAAATTACAAGGTTTGTTTTAAAATGAAGCGAGTGCCAAGACTTCTCCCGACACCTACCTGGAATTGAGATCTGCAGAAATTTGGATCGAAGGTTTTCTCCAGCTTCGTACATCTATGAAGTAATAACCAACTTATATGCGATCCTTGTGGGGTTCGAGATCCTTCCTGGTTTAAACAGGCTTATGCGTTTAAAATAACTTGGTATGCTTGCTCGAAACCATACTGTTTTGCAACAGGTGTAATTACAACATCGGAGATTTCTTGTCAGATGTGTGAAGGGAGAGGTTGCCTCAATAAGCTGCCGTGGTCCATTAATGTCCAGGTATAAATTTATATCGTTAACTCAAAGGCCACAACTGATGTTTTTCATTAAGCATCTTAGGTGACACCAACTGAAGACCAAAGTCGAGGATTTCAGTTGATGGAACATGGTGTAGAGGTCTAAGAGACAAAAGAAATTCCAAATATGTTCTTCTCTCTGTCTCCTCCCGGAAAATTAGCCCTTGACTTGCTGTGTGATTTCCTGTGTGAAATCCACAAACTGTCCAATATTTTGAAAATCATTTTCCTTCACAGAAGTGGAAGTGAAAACGGAAGGGGGGGGGGGGTGTTATGGGGTTGTGTTGACGATCATCTTTGTCACAACTGTTGATTAAAAACACCTATAGTCTCCATGTATCTGCAATGCTGCATATGTGATGTTTCTAAGTGTGTATTAATGTTGAAAGACCATTGGTGGGATTTCTACTGAGTTGTAAAAAATTTAAAAAAAAAAGGGTTTAGCTCAGTAGGCCATTGCAAATGGCACATGAATCATTTGGAGTAACATTTGACAATGTCTTAACCGTGACAGCAACTTCGGTAAAACGTGGATGACTTTGGGTTTTTTTTCAAAAGCAACTCTTCCCGAATACTGGCAGACTGAAATTAACATATAGTGAAATTTACTACCAGTTCCATAGATATTTCATTGTTAAATCACTGTTCCATTGTTTTATTGTGTTAACTTATTGTATTTTTGATGAACGTAGTCTGTCACATTTGATTGATGATTGCCTGAAGCGATCGATCACAGACGCTTTACGTATGTCAAATGGTTTAAGAAGAAGTTCATGTTTTTATACCTAATGAAAATTTACCGATAGTATCTGTAAAACTTCGCAGATCAAATGTTTTTTATATTTACGCGAATGTTCTGTAAATTTAATAGAGATTTTACGTATTTCCAGCATAGTTTTCTGATAAAAATTTCGTAAATTCAAATTAAAATTAGATCTAATTGGTGTAGAGGTAGCATTGTAAGCACTCTGCGGGTATACGTAAAGTTGATTAGAAATATTAAAATAACAACAATAACAATAAACATTGTGTAATCTTGATATAAGTGAAGAGTAACATAAGTCCTTATAGGAAAAGTGAGTTAAATTGGCGTGGCTACAATTTGAAAATAAAAATTGTAAAGTTGTCCTTGGAACATGTTTAAACTAATCAGATCTGTAGCAAAAGAATATTTTTGGTTAAAATCAAGTAGTTTATAAAGACCGATAAACAATTTTAAGATGTATGCACTTACATACGTATACATACGTATACATACGTATACATACGTATACATACGTATACATACATACATACATACATACATACATACATACATACATACATACATACATACATACATACATACATACATACATACATTACATTACATTACATTACATTACATTACATTACATTACATTACATTACATTACATTACATTACATACACATACTGTAAAAATATGTAATATCATTTTGTATTATAATTAACGTGTTATAGATGTGGTACATAGCACAACTCAATGTTCGTGTATTAAAGGTCATGAAAATGACAAAATTGGGTATTTGATGTAAAATCATTAAAGGGTTAACAAAAGAAATGTCAACAGTGTGCGACACTATACATCATTATTTCAGAAACATTTGAAATTTGGAGAGAAAAATCTGGAATGTCATAAAAGATACAATTCCAACGGATTTTTCCATAGAAAAGGTCACTCTACAACTGCCAAGTGAAGTTAGATCATTTTGCTGATATGTCACACTACCTTTAAACACAGGTACTGCTCAAGATGAAACATGCAACGTCTCCGCTCGTTGGTCAAGTGGTTAGTCAAGTGTTGTCCTTCAGTGGACGTAGCTTCTTTAGGAGAGTTTATGTGTAATTAGAAATTACGGAAATTGCCTGGAAATTCTACTGCCAGAAAAAGTCTCTAAAACAACATTTTTTACAGTGCGTATTGATTGTAGTATTATGTTAGCGTTGTGCACGTGTGTTGTGTGCTTTTTCGTTTGGAGGCAGGTAGAATCGTACCCATGAAAACGTGTAGTATTCATAAAGTGTGATCCACGGGCATGCAATGAACTTTGACTATGGTTACCTGTTTATTTTAATGGAAGCAATGAACACGTACCTGTCTACATAGATGTTGAGCCAAATATTTTGAAGTCTTAGTGTCGGTACTGATTTAAGTCTTGAAAGTGATGTAACGCATCCCCATAGAGGTGTAAAATTTTCCAAATAAATTCTGTCTTATAGTAATGTTAAATTTTATAGTAATGTTACATTATCCTAAACATTAAAAGTTCTAACTTGGAAAATGTTAACTGTAGAATTAAGGCACAGACATTCTAAAACTGACCTTTTTTAATAGGCTAAGTGGGGCTGACGTGCAATCACTGTGAGGCAGTGTTCCTGAGTGACTGATGTGTAACATAAACACAGTGGGGAAGAACACCCTTCAAGTAGTGGATGACTCCTGGCACCTCAGTGCTATTCTGACAAATTACTTTTACAAATTCTAACAAATTATTTGCTCGAACACGCTTTTAAGTACGGAAGTTTGCAAAACGCAGTCAAAGCTCATTCCCTCATCTTGTTTAGACATGTGTTAAGTTGAGCCAGTTTGTATTTGACTTTACGTCGAATTATTTAGACAAGAACTTACAAATAGTTGTCTGATTGTAAAGGGTCTGTTGAAGGGACATCTTTTGAATTCGGAATTGGCACTACGCTCTATTAACATATCTTGAAACAGATACACGAAAACTGTAATAGCGCCCTCTCTCAAACCTAGAACTTCATGTAGTAGGAACACGGAGCTGTTAACAACTCCCTGGTAGAAAGCAGGCGTAGTAGGTTTTTTGATCGATACCCTGCAGACAGAGGACTAGGTCAAATGTACCTTTAATTTTCGGATAAATGTCCAGCCAGAAGACTTCCGTGTAATTTTATACTTATATAATGGTGCATTAGGACTCATTTATTTCGAACACTAAAGTTGCATGAAGACTGCACCTAGATGCCTTCAGTTCCCTAATAATGCGTTCGCCAATTACAAGAGGAATTTGCTTCCTGGTCATCCGATGAATCTTCAAATTCAATTAAAACATGACTAACAAATGAAGTTATAGGGAAGGCAGAAAAATTACCTTACTTTGCACATTTGAACGTTGTGCGTCTCCATTGTCCATTCTACATTATCGAGTCTCCTGGCCGGTTCATACCGAAGGCTCCAAAGTAGGGAACCTACTGTCATCATGCTTTGATGCTTGACATAATCATTGAAGTAGAGAAAACGAGCCACTAAGCTTGCCACAACTGGAAAAAGCCATGGTCGGCTCGACTGAACTAATTGGTTGGAAACTGGGGACTGACCTCTGACTGACCGACCGACCGACCGGCCGGCCTGGCCGGCTGGCCGGCTGGCCGGCTGACTGACTGACTGACTGACTGACTGACCGACTGACTGGCTGGCTGGCTGACTGGCTGGCTGGCTGATAACTCCATTTTCTCACCAATAATTTAAGGAACCGGGCTGATGAATGAGGAGACGTTGTAATAAATACATCAAAAAGACTGAACGTCCGGGGAGTAGGGAAAAATAATTTTATGCGAAACATCCGAGAAGTGGTGCCCATAATGTTTATGTAAAGATTGAAATACGGTATATGAGAGGTAGGCACTTATGTAAAATCATATTTTGTTGGATTGCAAATTTCATAATTTAATTCTGGGCATGCCCCCTGCCAAATCCCTTTCTCTGGATACTCCAATGACCATATAAGAACAAAGTTCATGCAAGATACGAATCGTTTCTGAATGACATATTTTTGGAACTTGAAGAAATTTCCTATACTCAGAAATCTACGGGTTAAAAATGTTAATGAACCTCGATGATCTGTTCACCGTCTCAAAGTAATTTGCACACTAAAAACAGTTATTATTATTATTATAAACAACGTACGTTTTTAATATAAACAGGCGCATAACCGGCAGCTCTTTTCAAAATGACTTCACAAAATGACCTCACAAAATGACCTGTGTGCTGTTTCGGGCCAACTATGTTCCAAATTAAGTGATTTCGTGCATGGGAAAAATAACTTTGATTCCGATCTTGGGATGAGCTACTTGCAAATATTGAAACGTAATGCTGTTCAATGGCATTTCAACTCTATTTTCTGTTACAATAAAAAGTTTTAGGATTGGCCAGTATAGTTCATCTTTAATTTGCGGCCTAATATAAGTTCATACGACCCCTAGAAATTCAAGTATTTAGACATTATATTAAAACGACGCAAAAAGGAAAACTAACAAAAATCTTTTTAATACAAGGCCGACTCAATATGCAAAGATGAAGGCCCGAAGCAATTTCATGACATCTCTATTGCATTTTTCACACTAAATACAGGCCTTTTTTAATGTGATAAAAACTTTTCTAATCGGAGAAATGGAGACTGGGAGTGGCTTGTTCATTTCAGACGGATCTCTTCCAATTCGCAAAAGCGCTGCGAATGATGATTCTCTTTTCAAATATAGCTTACATTGAAATACAAATCATTCCTTAAAAATGTTTTGAAAGTGGATGTCCAGTATCTTAACGTTAACCGCAAAAATACGTCACTGCACTGATAGAATCGAAAATCAAGGTCATATTATAACTAGACAATTGTACTTGCATGGCAAGTACTAATCGAAGCCTTGAAAATGTGCACACTTGGGACTTTCTTATAAACAAAATGAAGCATATTGTTGGAACTGGTTCCCCAACAAATGTGGAATATTTCCCACATATGCCGGGGAGGGGGAGGGGAAGGGGGGCATTGTTCCTTGCAACTTGATTGGGGAGATCTATGTGAGATAAAGCAGTAACATTATATATTCTACTAAACACTGATGTTTAAATGAAAGTATTAACCTGGATGTAACAATATCGATAAGCTATTATTTTTAATCAGTTGCCCATCCTGGATGTAAAGTTGCCCCAAAATCTTTGTACCTAGTTACACTTTGCCAGAGACTGTGTGATACACTATTGGTGGTGACACAGGCCTAGCGCTATGCAAAAGTATTGACCCTAGACTTACTTGACTTTCCTAACAAGCAGTAGACTACAATCTTGGACAAAACTGTTGGGACACTTTACATTTTATTTGTCAATTTTAGTTGAAGTAGGCCAACATAAAACTCCTTTACCCCTCCCAATGTTGCGTCAAGAAGAACATGACTCTTTGCCCTGAACAACATAACAGTGGTCAACATTGGAAGGGAGAGCAGGGTGTCCCAACAAGTTATTGTCCAAGATTGTCTGGGTCCCAGAGATACATTTTTGAGACCGAATTCAATAAAAACGTTTAATTTTTTTGAGTGTTCTAAGGTTGTTTAAGACCTTTTCCAGAAGCCAACTATACTCTTGAGGATTTTTAACAAATTAAGGGCGACCGTAGGATAAATTTCATTACAAACCAAAAGTATGCATTGTGTAGACGCACAAATCAACGGGTGGAAAAATTCTCTTCCTGGATAAAAGAGTCATTCTTTTTCAAACTGATAGTTGGAGACGAGAAATTTATTGAAAAGGGGCCACGATCTACCATAAGATTGTTAAAGTAACTCTGCAAGCCAGACTTTCTTTCATAACTTTGGTAGATTGTTAGGTACGGTTGGTTTGGAACACATTTTGCAGCCAATTTTGCATCTCAGGCTGTATTTTTCACGTATTACAACTGGTAACAACTTTGGTATGCCTTTTTTCAACCGAAGCAGTTTCTTAACATTTTTAGTTGAAAGTTGCTTTCCAAACCAATGGTAGACTTGGTTTTAACTAAGCCTTCACCCCCAACCTCGTCAAGGTGGCAGGTAGGCCGGGCACAACCATATCTCTGAATTAAAATAGGCAAAGCAAGTGGGACAATATCATTAATGTCCCTTTGCTCAAAAGAAAGGATGTGGCAGAGGAATTGAAGTATCCAGGCCATTTTTGGTGGTATTTTGCTTGGGCTTAGTCTCAGGGTCCTCTCATGTAGGTCCCTCCCAACATTTGTGAAAAGGGTCCAAAATAATCTGGGTCCAGGACTCCACAAGCTAAATCCGGTCCAGGAAATACTTCCATGTAATGACCAGGATATCATTTACCTGTCATAAAATAACCAAATAACCATAAGCAAAGCGTAACTTCTTACTGGTGGCAGCGCACCTATCTGACTCCTCGAAATTCTCGGACAATCTTGGACAGAACCGTTGCCGGTTGGAACACTTCACATGTTATCCGTAAATTTTAGTTGAAGTAGGCTAACATGAAACTGCCTGAAGTAGCCTAACATAGAACCCCCTTTTCCCCTCCCAATGTTGTGTCAAGAAGAATGTTTCTTTGCCGTGAACTGCATAACAGTGGTCAACCAACACTGGAATAGAAGAGGGAACAGGGTGTCCCAACAAATTATTTTGTTCAAGATTGTATCTGCAGTGTCTAGGCCTATATACGCTGAGCGCACCTTTTGCATTAGGACACGACTAAGTGTTAATGTTAGAGTTGTTTTGTTCTGCAACGTTTGGCTTTAGGCCTTCTTAACTGTGTTTGGGTAAGACTACGACAACTTTTGTCCTCAGTGAAGCCTAAAGGACTAGAGTATGTATGGAGAGTCGCGTAATTGCTTCCTATACAAATGTATTGGGAGCAACTACGCGACCGTCGATGCATAACGTTAGTCCTTTACTGAGAACTACGACAACCGTGGGTAGACAGTCTTTTCCTTTGTTTCAAACATTGAAAATACAATAGAGAAGCCATTAACAACCCATACAGGGTGATGAAATGAACGACAAATTGAATACCTTAAAATTGGTGGATCGTTCCCTGGCCTTGGTTACTGTCGCCATCACGTTAACGACACAGTACGTACACTATATAGCTAGCTGCATGCGTTTATGCATGAACGTAAGTTAGTGGACTTGCTTACATTGAAATGAGTGCGGTCAACGAAGTTGCTTGATGAAGCAGTTCCGACAAAATAAAGTGGCATATGTTGGAAAATGCAACCTTTGAAATTTATTTTGAAATCCCTGAACGGTATAAATTGTTTTCAAACTATATTTACACCTTTTTTCAACCAGAGAGGGAAGCCTTCAATGCAGAACAATACCTTTGAATGTGGAACTACTTCTTTATTTGCCCATTACCACCTTACTATACAGGAGTTGTTCGAGCAAATCCCCTTATATAGAAATAGTTAAACTTTGTTGAAAATCCCCCTACGGAACAACTTTACATGACTGCGCAGCTGTTCCGTTGTACGAACGAACAGTTCGGGATTGCAATATGAATCCAAACGGAACATGATTTAATATTCATCCGCACCGACCGCTTACGAAGGCACGAAAACATGTGACTGAACGAGCAATTCCTACAATCGAAGCTGTGGCTTCGATTAACTATCCACTGTTCAGGGGGCGGAATTCTGTAATGAGCCCTAAATGCCATTCCTCGGGCTTGTAAGCAGAATTCAGGCAGTCAAGGTTTTTTAATTTTCCAGTGAGGACCAACAAAGTGGAACATTACCATCAGTTTGAGGGGATATTCTGAAAATTTGAAAACTCTGAACCCCTCAAGCAGCTAGAAATGGCTTTGCCTGAAGATACGATCGGGAGCATTTCAGTTTGGGGGCGAGAACATTTCGCCTGAAAGGAAAGTCACACGGCAGAATCATTGGTAGGTTGGAGGGTTACCCTCTGTTTTCGCGGAGCGTACGGAAAATTTTGAGAAACCATTCCCCTCAATAGTCGAAAATGGCATTTCCCGGGCTTACAAGGAGGATCAAAGCAGTGGCGTCTCTATTTTGAATGTTCCTTTTGAGTAAAGCGTTCACTACACACTACACACTAAATTTCAGCCACAAAAACTTTGGATATTTGATCATTTCGGTCATTGTGTTGTGAAAGACTGTGAGTAAAAGTCACAAGTAAGAGCTTTTTGCTTTGGGGAACCTTGCTGATCTTTCATGAAAAGTTTACCGCGGTTATGCTTTTTTACTTCTTTCGGGCATATCTTTTAAGGATTTCGGGCACGTTTAGGAATTTTCTAAAAATCTATTTTAAAATAAAAACTTAGTGGCTGACCGAACTGTTTCCAAATCTGAACGATTTTTTTTTATTTCGCGGTAATTTGGGGAGAAGTCTTCCTCCTGCCCTCAGCATCGTATGCCCTTAATACAATCGGAAATGGCATTGTCTGGGAGTTGTAAGCAGACCTGAAGCAGTCTTTCATTTGAGTTTTCTTTTTTTGTTGTAAATCAACAAAAAGAATGCAAAAGTGCAAGTGATCAGACATTAGCCCAACAAGCAAGAGTTATTTCATGTGTGGCGCTTGAAAAAAGTCGAGGGATATTTGGGTAGAGGTGTCATTATGCAAAAATCACACATCAAACGGGATTTTAGTTGGAATAGGGCTTTTTTTCTTTTTTATGAAGTAAAGAGTACTTCAACATTTTTGGAAGGCAGGCGGCCTGCCCCCATAAATCCTCCGGTAACGCAGTACTAGGCTCAAGACCGAGACCCGTCTCGAGTGCTCCACACGTAAACAGTAAAATAACGGAAGAATATTGGACATGTTGCGACATTTACAACTTCTTTGAAATTTAAAGTTAGAAACCACTCACCTGTTCACAATGAACCTACTTGAAACCATTAAAACGCTGCAGCAGGGAGCTGTTTCGACATCTGAAGGAATGAACTTTCGCTTTACTGCAACTGCGATGTTGGTTGATAATGTGTTTCAATCGTGGCTAACTCCGCAAACTTGATCCAGGCGTAAGTAGTAACTCAATCATGAGATTGCATGCAAGGAATATCGAACAGTCTAAGGGCTTAAGAACAGGTTGCGAACCTAGGCTGTAGCAGATGGGGTCCAAAACCCCTGTGGATTTTCCATGGTGCGAACCCAATTTCGTATCCGGGGTCACTTGTTAGGGTAGTGGGCAAATGAACATATTTACCATATGCAGGAGAACTTCCCGTAGGCTTTTATCTCATCACTTTGCCTATTGGGCTATATATGGCAATACCAGCTTAAGTCGCAATGGTTACCATGGTAACGGTAAATTTTACCAATTTAATAGTCTCAAGGTCTAACCCATGGTGAGGTACCTCGGGTTGACTGAAGGTCCAGGGGTGAGAGAGGGGTTAAAACCTGTCCGTGTGTGTGTTGGTGTGTGAGTGTGTGTATGTGCCCAATTTTTCCCCTAATATCTTGTGAACGGCAGGGCCGATTTTCTTCAAACTTGGTCAGATGTTACCTTACGTAAAACAATTGGATTTTAATACACAACCGGAAGTGAAGGTCAAAGTTTTCAGGACAAAGGTCAAATTTAGTGAAATCACCTTTTCTGCCATATTTCCAGAACGAAACGTCCTCCTGACACGAAACACACATATGATGATTGCATCTATACCTACCAAAAAATGTGGTTGCCATAGCAACAGAGGTCAAAGGTCAAGTGGTAGAATGGAACAAACATTTTTCAAGTAATAATTTGTTCGTAAGACAACTTTTTTGTCTTTTAAACTCCTCCTAGTGGGCTGGGCCGATTCTTTTCAAAATTTGTAGGTGGGTACCCCAGGGTGGAAACTTACGTCCCCCAGACCCTCGGAAGTAAAGGTCAAAGGTCAGAGGGCAAAGTTCACATTTTGCAAAAGACCACCTTTTTACTCTTTTGTACTAAACCTTCAAAAGAAAACAAGCAAAGTAGGGCTACCAAAATATGTAGTTTCCATGGCAACCAAGGTCAAAGGTCACGTGACAGGGAGTCAAATACTTTTTTGTATTAACTCTCAACTGAAGCAGCCCACAAATCTGAAAGTGTAAGTGTGATAGCCTAAGCATGACAAGTTGTACCGATATATGTGGTTGTCATGGCAACCAAGGACACATTTCACGTTACAGATGGTCAAAGGTTAATGTTTTGTAACTAGCCTATTTTTTCATCAACTAATATAAATAAGCTCGACTGAGCCTCAGGCCTTGAATTCGTAGTAATAGTCTAGCCTTCTCAACTCAAATTCTTATTTCACTAGCTTGTACGCTGCAGTGAGATTTTTGTTCCTGTTCGCATTTCACTTTGATAGTCCTTATATCTAGAGTGTTCCCATATGGTCTATGCAGACAGTTGCTTTCACTCCAAAGTTGCTGTAACTGTTAGGCCTATGAAAGTTAACCCTTTACCGTTGTGCTCCAATCGGGGCATATTTGCACGCCTCGGGAGTGGGCGGAAAAGCGGACGTAGCACGCCCCGCATCAGCTTCCGTAGGTTTTTGACCCCGTGACCTTAAACTATTGTCTCTCTCGTTGTTGTGGCCGAATTTTCGGGTAGCTTCTCGCAGTTTCGAACTCCGCCGGAAACAGTAAAGATGGGTCCAAAAGGACCCAAACAACGGTAAAGGGTTAAAGTCTAACCTAGGGCTAGATTTGAAATCTGAAGCAGGATAACGGTATGTAGGCTAGGTCTGGGGCTTAGGCATGGCTAGACCTACGCCATTGATAGGCTTGAGTTATAACCCAAGATATGAAACTTAGTGCCCTTAAAACTTCATCCCAGAAAGCATCAATAGAAGACTATCCAACATTTCTTCCGACGAAAACACATTCAACGCATCATCACCCGTATACCAGGAACCATTACAAAGAAGTGGCTATGGGTACAACCTAAAGTACGAGACCCAACCCCCTAGCACCAGTCATTCCAAGGGAGCCCCGAAACGAAGACGAAATAGGAACATAACATGGTTCAACCCCCCGTTTAGTGACAGTGTCACAACCAACATTGGCAAGAAATTCTTTAACCTCTTGGACAGCTGCTTCCCACCTGGGCACACACTACATACTTTACTCAACAGGAACACGGTGAAACTGAGTTACAGCTGCATGGCAAACATAGACCAAATTATATCAGCGCATATATATATATATATACATATATATATATATATATATATATACATATATATATATATATATATATATATATATATATATATATATATATATATATATATATATATATATATATATATATATATATATATATATATATATATATATTTACCTAATTGTGGAATAAGGTGAAATTTTTGGGCAAAATTTCAACGTTAGGGGGAATTACCGTTAGGGGGAAAATCTACGTTCCCCTTAACGTTTTCACACAGTTTTAATGGGAATACGTTAGTGTATAGTAAAATACATATGGGGGTACGTAATATACCTAAATACTTCAATTTTGACCAAATTACGGACGCCTATCTGTTAACACGTACAACTTATGGACTATTGAATTTACGTACATGTATATGTTTTTCCTTAAAGGTGAAATGTACAGTTATGTATTTTATTGTTTTTCTTTTCGCCTAAACGTATCAAGATATACAATTTCCCCCTAATGTTCAATCTAGTGGTATATATATATACATAACAACTACCCCAAAACGCTACCTCTCTACTCCACCCTTGCCCACAGATTTCTAACTTCTACCTGCTTCCCAAAATTCACAAAGCCAACAACCCTGGCAGACCTATCGTCTCTTCACACAGCTGCCTGACCGTACTTATTTCTGAGTATGTGGATTCTGTACTATCCCCTTTAGTTTCAGCTTTGTCGTCGTTTGTTCAAGACACGCCACATTTCTTGAGACTTTTTCGTGACTTTGAGTTTCCTGAAAATTGCGGAGAACGTCTTTTATTCACCATGGATGTGTCCAGCCTCTACACGTCCATTCCTCATAATGCTGCCTTAACAGCTATCCGTTACTACCTAGACAAACGGCGTGATCCTCTTATACCGACTGACACCTTCCTACGTTTAACGGAACTTGTTCTCACGCAAAATTGTTTTCAGTTTAACGGGTGTTTTTTCCGTCAAGTTAAAGGAGTGGCCATGGGAACCAAAATGGGTCCCTCTGTTGCCTGTTTGACCATGGGTCACTTTGAAGAACAACTTTTTTCTCAGTATACCGGGCCACGACCTATACTTTACAAAAGGTATATTGATGATATTGTAGGAGTTGCCACTGGATCCCGTCGTGATTTAGAAACTTTTATCGACTTTGTTAATTCCTCTAACCTACACTTTAAGCCAACCGACTCGCATAACTACCTTTTGTACCCTTCCAACCACCCCAAATCTTGCACTAAATCTATCCCTTATTCCCAGCTCTTGCGAGCCAGACGAATTTGTTCGGGGGATTCTGACTTCTCTACTGCCTCTGAAGAAATTTTGTCCTTTTTGAAAAACGCCAGTACCCTGCCAAAATCCTCTCTAATGCCCTACGCAGGATTCAAGGAACCAGCAGAGAGGAAGCCTTGGAGAAAAAGAGCAAATCTGGTACCAATCTACGTATTCCTTTAGTTATTCCTTATCACCCTGCGGTCCGTCCTATTTTACAAGCTATCCACAAAAATGTAGAGTTGCTCTGACAAGACCCCTCAACCCGTGATGTTTTCCCGGAACCCCCCATCACTGCCTTTAGAGTTGAGAAAAATTTAGCCAACCATTTAGTTCGGGCTTCCCACCCAAAAACTTCTTTCGACGACACGGCTGGTACCTTTCCATGTAACCGTCCGAGGTGTAATACATGTCCAGTTGTTGGCAAACACAACCTCGTCAACATTGCAGGCCCCAACGGCAATAGCTTTATTGTCAAACAAAGATTCTCCTGCATTTCCTCTAATGTAGTTTATATTTTAGCATGTGGGAGATGTAACTCGTTGTATGTGGGAGAGACCAAGCGCCGCCTCGCGGATCGAGTGACCAAGCACCTTAGGTCCATCAAACAGAATTTCCATGGATGCCCGGTGGCTGCACATTTTAACCCCCCCCCCCTTCACCTTGTTCTATACAGCATTTAACTGTTACAGCAGCTGTTATGTGCCGAGACTCCGATCGTGACCGCCTTAGTGCTGAAAACCGACTGATCATGAGGCTAGGTACTCTCGCTCCACACGGCCTTAATGTTAGAATTGACCTTTTGTAATATTCACTCCTTTTTTTAGCCAGTTTTTACTCCTTTTACACTTACCTGTTCGTGCTCATTTTTTACTGTGTAGCCCTAATTTTTATTTTTTCCGGACCTAGTTTTTGTCTACTCTCTTCCCCCTTTTTCCGACCTTGTTCGATTTGTACGTGCAAATTTTTTCATCCAGGACGCTCTTTTTCTTTTTTTTTTTTTTTGATTTTTGTTTCATCCTTCGCACTCATGTTTTCTGACTGTCACTTTCGTTCGGTTCTGTTTTTACAGCGATCGCTTCGGATTTGATGTTTGTCGTGTCCAATTGTTACTGTTGGTTGTTCAGTTTGGTTTTTGCCACCTGATGAAGGGTTTATACCCGAAACGTCGTGCAGTTTTCCGAAAACATTTAAGCACTTTTTACTACCTCTTTTCGAACTACACATTTCAACAGTGCTCCGCAGCATTTCGACATTATATATATATATATATATATATATATATATATATATATATATATATATATATATATATATATATATATATATATATATATATATATATATATATATATATAAATTATTTTCACTTCGCATAAACATGTTTATATTTCACTCTTCAATCTTTACAGTTTCGTATCTCTTCGCGAGATCCATGTATTATGCGGTGATTCATACTGATTGCATCAATCTGGTTTCCAGAAGTGATCTCTGTCAAAAGGCCGATCGGAGTTTGAAATGGATAATTGTTCACAACTCTGTGTAGCGCCCTCTCGGCGAATCATTGACTCCTTTCTGAATACTCGAACAGCCAGGACTGGCTTCATAGCCAAACTGGTAAGACGTCTGCACGTAAAGCAGAAGAATTTTTCGTCGGGGCAGATTTTCAGTTTGATTTATTCTGTATATTATATATATATATATATATATATATATATATATATATATATATATATATATATATATACCCCCCCCACAAGTCTAGCTTTAAACACAAAGACAAAAGAAACGCAACTGCACTCAGTGAATACATCTGGAAACTAAAGGATACAAATGTAGAACACTCCGTAAAATGGAAACTAATGAACAAAGCTCGAGCATAATCCACTTCATCTAAAACTTGTAATCTCTGTCTGGAAGAAAAGTTCTTCATTATACTCAAACCTTCCTTAGCAACTCTAAATAAAAGAAACGAACTGATAAGCTCTTGTAGACACAGGAAAAAACATCTACTGTGTAATTAAGCTAATAGGTAATGTATCTTGGCTCGCTGTACACCGTTCGTGCCTGTTCACATCGAACACGGAACGAACACGTGCTTAAAACATATACGTATTTAACGTTATTGACATCATTCTGCTTCAGGCTTCTGAGGAGTGAGGACCTACATTATTGGCCCTTACGAAACAGTTCTGTAAAGCTATGTATGTATATATATATATATATATATATATATATATATACACATATATATATATACATATATATATATATATATATATATATATATATATATAAATGTTGAAGTACGCGTACTGGATTTCCAATATAATGAAAAAAGAGAGGGTAACGCCTTCATCATATCCAGTAAATCATAGAAAACAATATATTTCAAGCTACCTCGCTCTTCCTCAGTTGTTAACGACAAAATGGAAGTCAACAAGCTGAACTACGAGCAAGCCCAGCACTTAGTAATACAGGGAATACAGCATAACACAAAAGAATTACAATTAGATAACAATTAGACATAATGGGCCTAAAGAGATTAAGAAGATTACGTTTGTTGTACCCAGGAGTAGTTACTCAAAATTGATAGATCCCTATTTAACCCTGTTATATGTGACTTAAGCTTAAGGATAGTGCTCAATTCGTATTGTTTTCGTTTCTCCGCCGAAGGAAAATTGCCTGCAAGTAAAAGAAATCGTAAATCGGATAAAGAGTGGCCAGGTAAGTTAAAGTGAGCTGCTACAGGAAAACCCGTTTTGTTGTGTCTGATAGAATGTTTATGGTTATTAAATCTTAGTCGAAATCTATCACCTGTCTCTCCCACGTATGCAATTTCAGGGCATTTAACACAAAAAGGTAATATACAACATTAGACGAGTTACAGTTGAAGGGACCGGGAGTAAGTTTGACCCCAGAGGAAGTGTCAATGAAGTGGGTAGAGTTGTCAATAAAAGTACAAAGTTGACACCTAGGTTTATTACAGGGTCGGTTGCCTCCTGAGGTAGCGCTGCGAAAAGGTTTGTTTCTGCTAATAATAGATCTTAAATTACGGGGTTGTTTACGCGCTATGGTAGGAGGTAGAGGCAGGAAGACCTGATTTCCTGTAGGAGGGGGTCAAGGTCGGGATGATGGGTAAGGACTAGGGGGATGCGCTCTAAAGTGTTCGTCTCTCTATACTGTAGGAGCCGCTCACGCTTGAGTGGTTCAACACGTCGGAAAGCGGTATCTAAAAGTTTGAAAGGGTAACCTCTGCAAAGGAAATAGTGGAAAAGGTTTGTACTTTCTTTGACAAAATCAGAGTTATCGGAGCAAATGCGTTTGTATCTAAGAAGCTGACTGTAAACTATAGATCTTTTAATATGTAACGGGTGAAAGCTCCTATAATGGAGGTAAGAGTGTCTGTCGGTAGGTTTACTATACACTTTCGTAGCAACACGACCCTCTTTAAGACAAACCTCGACATCAAGGAAGGGGATACTGACTTGGGAGGACTCCATTGTAAATTTTATAGAGGGATGTTGGTCATTAGCCAGTTGAAAAAATTTTAAGAGTTCTTCAGGTCCCTCATTCCAGATAAAGAAAATGTCATCTATATATCTAACATAGAAAAACGGTTTAAGATTGGCCGAGCTTAATAATTTATGTTCAAAGTCCGCCATAAACAGATTTGCATATGAGGGTGCCATTCTAGTACCCATGGCTGTACCGTTGGTCTGTATAAAATTTCTCTCACAGAAGGTGAAATTATTATGCTTGAGAATGAACTCGATTAATGAACATATTTCTCTGGTATGGTTACAGCCCGATCTTTCAAGGGCCAATTTGCATGCTTCAGTGCCTTCTGAATGTGGGATGTTAGTGTAGAGAGACGTGACATCCATGGTTACCAGAATGGCATCATTACTTAAAACCCTAGTATTAGCAGAAAGTTTACGTAAAAAATCAGTGGTATCTTGGATAAAACTGGGAATGTTCTGTAGTAAGGGCTTAAGGAAGGAATCAACATAAGCAGAAATAAATTCAGTAAGGGTGCCGATCCCCGAAATGATAGGTCGGCCAGGAATTTGAATGTTATGTTGCACGGCTAGTTGAACAAGGTCCACTTCCGATAGGGAAGTGGTGTCGATATTACATTTATCCTTTAACAATTTGGGTAACTTATGAACCTTAGGGAGGGTATAAAACGATCCAGGTCTAGGGGTGGCGGGGATCAACTGTTGAATCTCTGGGATGACGTTAGTACTAAAGTCATGAACAAGATTGTCAAGTTCAAGTTTGAATGACTCAGTTGGGTCTACTTTGACTACTTTGATATATATATATATATGTATATGCAAATATATATATATATATATGTATATATATATATATATATATATATATATATATATATATATATATATATATATATATATATATATATATATATATATATATATATATATATATATATATATATATACTTAATTGTGGGAAAAGGGGAAATTTTTGGGCAAAATATCAACGTTAGGGGGAAAGGGAAAATTTACGTTCCCCTTTACGGTACACTGTTTTAATGGGAATACGTTAGTGCATAGTAATAACATATAAGGGTAGGTAATATACCCAATTACTTTAATGTTGACCTAATTACGGAAGCCTATCTGTTAACACGTACAACTAATGGACTATTGAATTTACGTACGTGAATATGTTTTTCCTATAATGTTCAATCTAGTGGCATATGTATTTATATATGAATATATATATATAAATATATATATATATATATATATATATATATATATATATATATATATATATATATTAGTAACTTATTTTTCGACCTACAGTTACAGTCGATCTTTCCACGTTCGACCTAATTACCCCGTTTCGGGATTTATACACTTCGGTGGTAACAAGGAGGGGAAATTAAGTGCGCGGTATTTGTAGTTTGGGTCGAGCCGGAAATCACGTCAGTCACGTTTAGTGCAGTGGTAAGGCACTCGGCCGCAAAGCGAGCCGTCCTCGGTTCAAATCCCGCTTTGCTGAATTTTCCTTCTGGTCTTTTTCTATATTTCTTCCCTTGTTCAAAAGGTAATGCCAGTACTTGGGATGAATTAAAATTCATGATCGAATCATTACCAATTTTTCGACCTACATTTACAGTCGATATTACCAGGTTCGACCTATATATATATATATATATATATATATATATATATATATATATATATATATATATATATATATATATATATATATATATATATATATATATATATATATATATATATATATATTTATATATATATATATATATATATACTCAATCTGCATACAGTACTGTTTCGACTTTTTTAGGTGTCCTCATGGGAGTGACCTGCCAAATGAATTTATCTTAGACTATTTTTTCAGGTTTCACACGAATCTTCATTCGTTTCGGCAAAGTGCTGACCAAGACCACGAAATGAGGCTGAGGAATAATTGTTTTATAAGCTACCCGATGGAGTCGCAATTTTTGCAATCGTTTCGATTTTTAATGAAAATTTTACTGTACTGTGACTATAATTTTGTTTTGTTTAGACAAACGTATGAAAGAATTGGGACACTCGAAGGAGTTTTCAGCGTTACTAAAACGTGCCAGACTTTTTAAGACCCAAAAATGGATGCCCACTCTTTTCCAGATCCTTGCCAGAGATTCAAGTCCTGCAAAATTATGCTCAGTACCTTTCGTTTCGAAAATTAAAGTGGACGACTGCAACTACTATTTCTCCGAAGTACAATGTCAGTGCAATACATATGGAATTATCGGTGTATTATGTTAGAGATAAAAACGATATATATATAATTGCTAAAACAAGTGGTAAAACACCTTTCTCTGACGTTTATTCATGTGGACCTTTTATTTAAAGAGGTCAGAACTTCTCAGTTCCTTCTTATTTGAAGCAGGCTTCGACAAATCCCATGATCAACGGTCAGCGACAAGTAAGAAGCTACTCGAGCAAGTGCACTGCTTAATGTCGCAAAGCCCGTCTGGCAAGTATCCTACGAACGTCTCAACAAAGGCATTCTATATTATGAGGGGACAAAAGATATGCATGCAGAGAAGGAGATTTAAGGCTAGCCCGACTGACAAGTTTTAACGAAAAAAGAAAAAAAAAAGATTTATGGAAGCCTGTCTGAAGCTAAATAATCTCTTTCCCTTTCAATCTTTTTCGGCCCTCCTCCCCGTTTCTCTTTTTCTTCTTTTCTAATTTTCTCCCTTGAAAGAAGGTTGTAATGTCACAACTTAAAGATTTGGTATGTTACAGGTGTACTTATTCTTAACATTTTGCCTATCAATTTGTTTGAAAGCACTTCCCTGCTGAACTGATATGTGATATCTATGTATAATTCATACAGACGCTCATCCCGTACACTTGATTGGACGCGTCATTCCATTGGTGCAAGACTTATGCATATTCATAAATACATACACTGTTAAAAATTTCTGTAAATTTACAGACTTTTTTTAACTTAAACTTTTTGTATTTTACTTTTAATAGAGATTTTCTGTATCTTTACAGACACTTTGTATTTCTACAATAAAAAAAGGTTGTTTAACATGTATTTTCTGTTTATTTGAAAAACCATTTCTGTCTGCTTTTTTAACCAAATTTTACTGCTTTGTAAAACTTTTTCTGTAAATGTACAGAAATTTTAACAGTATTTTGTATTTTTCTGATTTCACATAGATATACTGTCATTTAACAAACATTCATTTTGTTTTTACGCTGAAAAAGAAACAAAAATAAGCCCAAACAAACAAACAAATAAGAAATAGCCAGAAAATTTTCAATATATAACATGCATCGTTCTGCGAAGTTTCAGTTAAAAAAGAAAACATTTTTGGCAAATTCATGGCCCTATTTGAAAATTAACTTACATTTATTATACTGACAATTGGTAAACTGATGTCAACTCATCGCCACAGGCGCTCATGCACTTGATCGAATTAAAAACGTTTCACAAATTTACTTGAAAGAGTCTGTAAATTTACCACTTTATGACGTAAATCTCATTTTGCATAAATGGGTGGAGCTTATTTTGTAGGCATTTTCCTAACAAAAGGATTGCTGTTGCTTTGAATAATATCTTTTTTGGCTTTTTTTAATCAGGAAGTGATAAACTTATTGTTTACCTTGTCTGGAAATGTTTGCAACCAATGTATTTGCATTCTTTGTCATATTTATTTTAAAAACATCTATTATATTGTACCAAAAATGTGACTTTCCAATTACAAAGTTCCTAGAGATAGCAGTCTACTAGAAAACAATGTGATAACAAAGTATCTTCATTGTGTTTTGATTGAAAATAACTTCGTAACGACACATTACGTTGATAAGCAAATACCTGATCTACGTAATGGTGAAGTGTTTGTTACGTAATAACATATAAAAGGAAAAAAGCGATATTATAATAAATATTAAAACGCCGAGAATGAAAACAGTAGGCTGTAAATTCACATAAAATTAAGGTAAAAAAAAAAAAAACAGAACAATTCTGTAATTCGATTTTACAGTAGACATTTGTAAACTAATTTACATGCAAAAACTGTAAAGAAAAAACAAACACTTAATGTTTTTTCATGATTACAGTCTGGCTGTAAAAAAAAATTATTTGGTTGGAAAAAAATTTGCCATAAAAATTATGTAAATTTTACAGAGAAAGTTCTAACAGTGTAGGCCTATGGCTGTTTTCACCTAATTTGGCCTATAGTGCCTATGGGTGGGAGGGGGGGGGGGGTAAAAATTGGAAAACAAAGGTTACCATTGGAAAGTTTACGTTATAAGCAATCCACCGATGCGTGAATATTGACGATATGTGCTTGTTTGTACAAACAGCAGTTGGTCAAAATTTCAATGTTAGTGCTAACCATGCAATAAGATGCCTTCTAAATCTGTCCTGGCCCCTATGTAAAAGTTTAGTATTATGGTTCTATTTTTATATCTTTTGAAAGATGAGGTGTAGTGTTACTTAAACTGAATGATATCGTTGCAATTTTTGTTAAGAACAGAGCACTGACTATCGAAACTGTTTTCCACAGAGAGCGTTTTCGTTGCGGCGGTATGCTAACACATGCCTTTTGGGGTGAATAAACAAACAAATTGATGTGGTGAAATTTGCATTGAAACCTAATATGTGGTTCTCAACATATGGGCACATAAAATTTTAACATTTTCAATAAAAAAAGAACTTGCAGAAAGCCCACATCCATCATATCCCCACATTGGGGCACAGTTTTTTGTTTTTCTTCAAACTTTTAAGTCGATTTTGTCCTCTTGTCCAAAACAATCCCATATTGTCAAAATTTGATCGCATATATAATTAAGTGGCATGAGAACTTTAAAAAGTTTTGCATCCCCACAGGCAGGTGCTACTCTTATTAAAGGGACATACTGCGTTTGTTTTGCAAGAAAAATTTATCCTTTAAAACTAATATTTATTGACGCAGGGTGATAGATCATCAAAAAGGCAGTATGGTAGCTTTCTTTTCAAGGAATAAGCAGTGGCGTAGCCACTGGGGGCCTGGGGGGGCCTAGGCCCCCCCCCCAGATTTTCTTCAGCCCCCCCCCCCACCAGATTTTTTGCGTCCTGATAAAGTAATTCAAAAAATAAAATGTTTGAACGGTAAAAAACTTTGAAGTATTTCCTTCAAAACAGTAAATAAATAAAATGTGTAAAAATTAAACAAAAAACATGGATGAATGTGTGTAAAACACATTTTGTGCGCACGTATGAAATCAAGTAATAACTTCAAAATGCCTACTTTCACTAAATTAGATACCGTTTGTGATCTGCACTGTCGTTTATTGCATTTCACTTCGAAGATGAAACAAAAGTCTCGACGATAAACTTTAATGTGACTTTGTTAGGTTAAGACCCTTTCTGCCTTTCGGATGGCTGATTGATTTACTGAAAATAAGGCAATCGTACACTGGAGACCACTCTTAAACGACCATTCCTATACTTTATCATACACAAAATATGCCGTAAGCAGGTAAGGGTAAGGTGCTGCCTTCGGATAATTCGAGCCCCTTCCACCCTTAACAAGTAGGCCTATGTCGTGCCTCACTCCTGCCCATGACAAGTGCCACTGTAGGACGATTTTTTTTCGACAAGTCCTCTTTTTACTGGTTGGCACTGGCGTCCGGGGGATTTGTAAAATGTCCACAAGGTCCTGATTTCATGTGTTTCCCACATGATCCATACTTCTGCTTTGCGGTTCAATTATTTTGAGAGATTTATTCGTAGTATTTTAATTTTGACTACGTAATGTACCGATGAACAAATACTGCACCATTTTGCACATTGTTTCTTTGGTAGTATGTATATCTCTTGTAAAATCTCTACAAAAACTAAAAATATTTTGATATTTTTCATGCTCCCCAAGAAGGGAAAATCCTAAAACTTAGGCCTACCATCAGTTCAGAGTTTTGCCAAACATAGCACCATTTTGCATCTAGGAAATCTAACGCAAAGAAAGTTTCTCAGAGAGGGACACAACTACTTTTGGTTTTCCTGTTAAAGGGTAAGGTACTGCCTTAGGTAAGCTGAAATCCATTCAAATATTGCCGCATTTGCGGCTGGGTACATCCAGTTTAAAACACGTGGGAAGTGCCGCTTCCGGCCATCTGGAGGGGTTATAAAGCCCAAAATTTTCTTGTACGCTCCGCGCCAACCGATTGTGGCGCTAAGCTTAGATTCAAATATTACCGCATTCGCGATCTACGTCCTTCTGAAGTTTACAATTTTTTCCAATGGAAAGGGAGATACCGGTTCCCTTTAGTCTCATCCCCCAGGCCACAGATCAGATGTGCCCAGTTTTGGGGTCCCTAAAAAGTGTATGTATTACCGTTTTTCATAGATTGACTTTTGACTTTTTATTCTCATCAATTGAGAAGTCGCAAACATGAGATTCGTATTTCAAGGCTGGGTACATCCAGCTTAAAACACATGGGAAGTGCCGTTTCCGGCCATCTGGAGGGGTTTTAAAGCCCAAAATTTTCTTGTACGCTCCGCGCCAACCGATGGTGCCGCTCCGCTTAGATAGTCTTGCCGTGCCTGACCCTCGGAGGTATCAGGCCCCCCCACTTGTTACCTAGGCCCCCCCCCCCCAAAAAAAAATCCCATCCTGGCTACGCCACTGGGAATAAGTTTCCCACAGATAGATATTAAGTTGTTTGTTGCTCGAGAATAATTTGTTTACCCAAACTTTCAACATTTTAAATGATGCAACGTCCATAGTATTTTGAAGAGATGTAGCTATTGCTGGGGTTTATGGTTAAGACTGAATTGTTGGATAGTGTCTGATCCATTTTCTTTCTACTCTTTGTTGGAGCATTTTAAACACGATATTTCCCTTTCACTTCAAGGTCAACACAACACTCTGATAAAACAAAGGAAAACAAAGCACTCCTGGCGATGACAGGAAGTGATACATAACTTTGCTACCCTCAAACTCACTTTGGAACACAAATCTACTGACTTCATTTACTGATATCTCGAGAAATACATTTCCGGTTTGATTAAAACGTTCACCACACTGTGTAGATATGGTTCCTCTTTCTTATATGAAAATAAAATTTTTGCTTAAAGTTCCCCTTTCACAACCAGGCACTGATTTTACCGATCAAACTAGTCAGTGGGGCATACGACTGCCCCTGCCCCCCCCCCCCCCCCCCATGGCAGATATGCTACTGGCGTGAACCCCCAGAAGCCATGAAGTTTTAATATAGGCCTAAATGGTGGAGATAAACTTGATCCCATTAAAAGTACGTACGGTATATTGTTTTGGTTCTAATCTGAGAGGGGATGCGATAATGGCCAGGGTAAAATGCCCAAGCTCTAGTTTTTCACACGCACACACGGGTTTTGGTTATCACCTTACTCTACTGTTTTGTGTACTTAGTGGTTTAGATCGTAACCATCGCTAAATTTCAATACCCTGTCATTCATGTGACCTTTACTGACATTTGCAGTAATGTAAATATGAAAGGTTTGTATTACCACGAATTCACTATCACGTTCCTCAATAGCCTAATCGCCCAAATTCGTAAGTAAGAGAATAATGAACTTTCCGTTTTGAGGAATTCCACGTTACGTACATAGCCTATGCTACTCCGTTAACAACAACTTTTATCAATCTTTTATTACGTGTATGGTTATTTGCATTGGCACAGCTATATGTAAACTGTTAAAAACCATCAAAATAATGGAAGCAGGTTACAATACGATGTGCCTAGTTTTAGTGTGGTAAAGTTGGTGTTTCTAGTTTTGATAGGAATATGTGTACCTCATTGTTTTGTGGTATGTTACACATTCTGTGTTGAGCCACATAAATCCGACCACAGCTCGCACGTAGCTAAATGGAAGATGACACAGCTAAAATCATTGTAATAAGATAAACACGGAACTTCATTGTCAGAACTCCTTATACCTAGATTTGCTGGCGATTATGTTTGAACTGGAGGCAGGTGTATGGAGCTTCTCTGCGGAAGCATTTCTCTAACTGCCCAATTTCTCTGTATTACAGTAAGTTTTGTATTTTTATTTTGCAACTGATTCATGATAGTGAGCGTTACAGTTTTTTGTTACCATAGATACTGTAGTTACTTGTAATTTGTGCATGCAGACATCAGAACAGCGACAGGAAATCATGTTCGGTGTTTAAAGTGGTTAAGTGTGTAACCCATCCTGAAATTGGATTTCGAATCCAGGCTTTGGGAAAGAAAGGTGAGTTTTTTGTTTTTCTTTTTATCATCCAAGACAAGAGAAATGTAGCTACCCCAGGGTGTTGTCAGATAAACTAGTGTTTGACCCAAAAGAAACCAAATTCGATCTGGCTGCATTCTAAAAACAGGAGAGTGAAAAGCGTTGGGCAAAGTCCAAAGTGTTCAGCCGGCATGGGCAAATTATTGTCCAACAGACGGGTCAACAATGAAGTTCACCATTTTTTAGGGGGGGGGGGGGTAAACTATGATACGGTAAAACTCAAATATTAGTGAAATGTCCAGCTCAATGTTCCATGATGTAGGCCTATTGCAAAAAGAAGTGCACTGAAAGTCTCACAAGAGAAACTTAATATAAGTCTTTCTCGTTAGCAAAGACAGACTTCTTTCAGTTGTAGGTCCCAACAATAATTCCTTCGACATCAAACAACCGTTACAATGTACGTCCACTAATATAGTATACATCCTAGTTTGAAAACGTTGCGCCATTTTTCATGTGAATGAGACGAAACGTCGCCTAGATGATCAGGTTACTGAACACTTGAGGTCCATCAGGCCAAACGTTCCGAGTAACCCGGTTGCCAGACATTTCAAAATCCGTCTGCTTGTTCTATACAGGACTTGATGGTCACGGCAGCCATTTCATGCAGAGTTTTCTACCACCGTTATCGCCTTATTTCCGAACATTGACTAAAAATGAGGCTGGGCACTCTCACTCTTATGGAATGCACGTCAGACTCGAATTTCGTTAGGTCGTGTTCATATTTCACAACAGACTGTACGCTAAAGCCGAACTTTAGAGTGCACCAGAAGTCCAAAAATTTAAAAAGATATATTAAAGAGCATGAAAAATGAATTCTAACAGTACAACTCTTATCTTCATAGGACTTTTCCGAGGTGAGATATTAAATGTTGAAGTTTATTCACTCAACTTAAAATGGTACATTGCGTAATAACCTGTGATGTCATTGTTGTACTACTCACATTACAATTTTTGCATTTTTTTTTCTGGAACTTACTGCACCTTCTACAAAGGTGTGATAACACTCTTACTCTTATAGGGGGTTGTAATTAATTATACCCTCCCTGTGCAACTTTCTATGCAACGAAACAGGAATTGTTCAAGGACATAAAAATATTTTTAATTTTGAAGGGAAACAAAGCAGGGAATGTGAGTTGCACAACAAGAAAGCCACAAATTATTGGCCAACGGACCAATTTGTTTTGAGTAAATAAGCTTCAAAATTTTATATCGCAGCTCAGGAATGTCCAATGAACATGGGAGTTAGACTCTTAGAATTCACTTTTCATGCTCTTCAATGCATTTTTTATTTTTTATTTTTTTTTTGACTTGAGGTACACTTTAGTTGATTGTGTTCAATTATCGTTGAAGAGTTCGTTTTTAATGATGTAATAATCGCCTAGCGTATTATCTGCATGGATTATTCGAATCTTAAGGTAACAATTCATGCGAAAACATTGGCATTACGTTGACAGTTGGCTTTAGTTCGACATTTAACTGTCACCTTAAAGTTTAGGTACCATCAAGAATAACAATTTAAGTGTCGGAAATAGGCTTAAACTAATCCTAATGTCCTCAACGGTATCCCTACCAAATTTGTTTGGGTGGGGTTAGGGCTAGGGTTGGAAAATTTTAATTTTTAGTGTGCAAGTCAATGTAACTGTCACCTTAAGGTACAATCCACGATGATTGTTATTACTTCTTTATCGCGTCATGGATAATAGTTAATTTTACACAGTTCGTCTTGTAACGGTGTTTCAAGAAGTTGGTCGCAAAGTAGGCACGAGCTATTTAGTTATAAAGAGGTTGTGGGCGTGAGTGTCCTCAGCTCAGTTTAGCTTACTGGAGTCTGGATGGATATGATCATGAATGGTACGTGTGTTACCAATACGTTGGCACTACAGTACCTTGGAAACAATTGTCAGGAAGTCTGGATTGAAAAATACCAACACACGCAACGCGGTGACGTTAGGCGCATGGCCTCTGTACTGTACGTGAGCCAGTCGAGTTGTATTGGCACGCGTTTGTTGTTTCATCTGAATAGTGTTTTTGGATCAGCTGATATTTTGTTGCCTGATGAAGAGCTTAATCGAGACGTTGTGGAACTTTCTCTTAAATTTTAGAACCCTTTATTATTCCAATCTGTTAACCTGCATATAAATGAAATGTGTTGGGCAAGTCTTGTAAAGCACTCAACATTTTGGTAAAATGTAACTGACCAACCAGATGTTTGGTATAAGACCTGTTCAGTCTGCAGATGATTATTTTAACAAAAGTGGTTAATAAAGACCTCGACAGTTGAATCAGGTTTGATTAGTTGAATAAAAAGATAGCGGTAAGCAGTAAAAGTCTGGACGAAACTACTCAAAGGGTACAGAAAATAATTCAACTACTGCGTTATCAATGGGACAAGAAATACAAACCTGTTTATTAACCAAATGCATGGTCACTGGTGCCCCAACCACTCTTGGAGGGCAAACGGTGTTAGTTTTGTAGGTTTCGTTTCGAAACGTATGCGACTATAACTACTGATTCTCTGGAGTACGATATCAGTACTATTCATACGGTATTATCGGTATGTTCTGTAACTCATAAAAACAGTAGGAATTGCTAAAAAACAATTGTTAGGAATGCTTTTTTCTCTGCTTTAATCTGACGGACATTCATGCGCGGGTTTACTTAAAACTACCACGGATTTCAAGAAAAGGAGTCAGAACTTCTCAGTTCTCTCTTATTTGAAGATATCCCCACAGTCTGCGACAAGTAAGAAATTACTCGGACAATTACACTGCTCAATGTCGTATAGCCTGCCCGGCGGGCAAGTATCCTATGAAAGTCTCAACAAAGGCACTAAAACTGGACAAATATGCATGCGGACAAGGAGACTTAAAGAACAGCTAGCCCTATGGAAAAGTAACCAGTTGAAAGAAGGTTCGTGGAAGCATGTTCGAAAATAAACAGTTCCTTTTCCTTTTCATCTTATTCTTTTCCCTTTCTCTCTGTTTCTCCCTGTCTTCTTTGCTTATTTTTTCCCTTTTTCAAAAACAAAAATTGTACAGTTTTCCGTTTTTTTTTAATTCAGAAAATAGTGGGTTAATTAAGTCGTACAATTAGTTTTCATTTTTTAATCGCTCTTCCTGGTGAAAAAAAACACGGTCGCACAAAAATTTACCTTTTGGTTTAGGGCTTGGGTGAAGTGCATAGTAAAAATTGCTTCTCCCCCCCCCCCCCCCGCCCCATCCAATTTCAATTGCTTCCTACCTCACCGAGTTGCTGGTTAGCGTATACGTATGGATACCTTTCACCTATTCCTACTCTGCAGGAATCAATACTGAAAGCACATATCTTTCAGAATTCCACAGTTTACAAAAGTACCACGCATGACTTGTGTAGGTATAATTCCCGTGATGATGTAACATCATGACGGATATTGTGTTTATCGCCATGGCACATAGCATGTACGTTCTGTGATTTGCCAATTGCCACATCTCCCTTCTTATTTATGATGATTAGTCAGGGGGGCTGTGATTTTGCACATCGAGGGAGTCAGATCGAAAAGCCGTCAAGACTGCGTGGAGAAATGCTAGAGAGCAAAAGGTCAAGATATACGAAGACGTCTGTGGGAATGTGAGTTGTACACGTATGCTGTAAATGTACGCACACAAGTTCCCATAAAATGGAGCGTTTCCTACCTTAAAAATACGGTGTAATATCCTTGGTGTCACTTACACAAAGACAGCATGGGAGGGTTGGGGGATGCAAGCGATTTTGACGGGGGAAGGATTTAATTTACAGTAAGGATTAAGTATCGAAAGGCCTATTGTCACTCTAGGCTGAAAAACCTTATCGATCATTGGTAAGACACGAACTCGAGATTTTTTTAAATTTATTTTAGGGCCAAGATATTCCACAAAACATGACATTAAGAGACACGATTGTAAATGCTCCACCCCTAGTTTATGGTGTGTTGGGGCTGTACACTCTAATTAACATGTGAAGCAATCATACACTTAATTTGCCCCTACCTTGAACTTGTTCAAATTTCAAAAATGTTTAAAAATTAAACACTTTTTAAAAGTGTATCATTCCCTGATTTTTCATCAATCCGCTAGCTTGCGTAGGCCTCTGTGTCGACCGCCCCCTAAGGCTGCCTCCCTTCAGATTTTTCGCAGATATAAGCTGGGCGAAGAAAACTTGCTCCGTTCCCGGGCTATTAATCTGCAGGTTTCGTTCACTGTTAAACATTAACAGAACAACCAAAAAGAAGATAAAAAACAATAATAAATCATAAAGAATGAAAGATTTCATAAAATACTGTCAAATAATCAGTGGCATACGAAAGGGGGGGTGCATTGGGCTAGCCTCCTCACGGGTGCCATTTTTTAATCCCAGAAGTGCAAAGCCCTTCTTTAGTAACACAGATATTACTTCAAAAGATTGCATGTAAGGACACCCAATTTCTCAGAAATTTCAAAAGGAAAGTACAGTGTCTCTGCAAGCCCCTCAGTGATGCCAATTGTTTTAACTCCTAAAAGTGGTGCAATTTTGTCAAATTTCAAATTTAACTTAAAAAGCTAGACTCTGGTGGCACCAATTTTCTTCTAAGGGCACCTACCTTTGTAAGAATTCTCATAAGGTATTGGCCGATCCCTTAGTCCCCTTCCCCGGCCGGCCGTCATAGACGTAAGGGACGGGGTATGGAAGTGGAGCAATAGTTTGCCATTTATCCTGCAAGAGATGTTAGGGGTAAAATAATTAACAGTCGGTAGTAAGAGCAGTTACAGACAATTTCATCAATTCAGAGGGTCTTGCATTTAGCTGAGAGTCACAATAGAGAAGCGTTAGCATACTTTTAATTCCGTTCTCTAGTTTCCCAGAATAGAATCAAGACCAATTATATCATAGAGGTAGAACATTTTATATTGTAATATTTTCATCACTTAGCATGTTGCTGACTTTTTTAATTGCAAACATAAGCTAAACATAAAGATTGTTTAGATTCTCTTTCCAAGCATGAAAACGCAGTTTTCTGCCATTTAAGGCGTCTCAAAATTTCTCAAAATTTTTCAAAAATTTCTCGAACTAATGCTGGCTCCGATTAGATAGTCTTGCGGGCAAAATTACATTTTTCCGGTCAAAGTATTTTTATAAGTTTCTGATCCCTTTGCAGTCTGCGAACATATTCTGAAGTGATCATTTTATTGCAAACAACAAAAGAAGATAGCGACTTGTTGAATTCTTCGTATAAGTCTGGAAAATGTTATTTCCGGCCACCTGAGAGGTGTGATTTTTCAAATTTTCACTTCGCTCCGCGCCAGCCAATGGTGGTGCTTCGCTAAGGTAGCCTTTATAGCGAAATGACGTTTTGTTGCCAAGAAAATACCGCCAACTGAAAAGCTCCAGCTCCCCTATGCCGATCCATGTTCTTTTATGTTGGCTCCTAAAGTATGCAAATTTAAAAACAATTTTGAGTCCGTGCCAATTAGCAAGGAGAGCAAAAGATATCGCTGGATAAGGTTAGGAATAAGGAAAATATGATAAAAATGGGTATTGTTAATTTAGTTTGATGCAGTCTTTCATCCGGAACTTTTACCACTCGTTCGTTATACTGAAGACTGTTAGTGTTACGAAAATTGAAAACATTGGAATATTTAGGTAGCGTTACACATCAATCTGATGCAAAATTAGGCACCACTTCGTGTAAATTACCGAGACTAAAACTCGAACTGTAGTAGATTCTGCCGATTCGGCTAGCCACATTAGCATAAAGCTGTTCCAAAGGGGTAGCCCCAATCTATTCATTTGCCAAGCAAGTATCCAGACAAGGCACGAATGGAGGCCAAAATATTCCCAGGTGGAACCTTTTTATCGGATGAGCCAAATAAATGCAATTGTATGAAGTTAATAGCAAACTTCAAAGTGTGTAGGGAGCGAAAACATTTTCACGGGGAGGAGAAGGCTTCCTCCTCCCCCCCCCCCCCGACTACGAGCTTGTTTTTCTTTCTTTCTTTTTTTAAATACTGTAACCTTGGACGCTCTTCGTTTTATGCAGGTGACTGTCATTATATACCAAGCACGTTTTCGAATGTTGTAATGCGCATGCAAACCTTTAACCTGACGTTGAGCAATTGGGGAATCCCGCGGTGTTGCAATCTGTGTGTTACTTAAAACATTTCTAGGACGCTAACATACACGATTTGATCCAATTTATACAAATTTTGTTCAGAAAGACGTGAGTGAACCCGACCTTTCACTCCTTGTCCAAAATTAAAAGTCTAGGTACATAACTCGTAGAAGCCTTCCTTGAAGCAACAAATTGAATGAAACAGGGAAATTTTCATTTAAAAGGGGTTCATTGAGTTGATATTGATAACTTGATGACAGCATTCAATACCACATGACAATGGTTACAGCAAGCATAAGGAGTCAAGTTACATGTCCAATAGTTACGAGAAAAGTTAAGGTTTTGAATTTTGTATGGTGTACTGGCTTGTGACGACTTTGTGCCTAATTTTAAAAAAGTTTCTGAAAAACGGAAACTAACTTAAACCTTTACGAACTCACTCTTAACACAGTCGTTTGTATGTAGGATATGGCGTTGTTTAAGATTGACCATTTGTCAATGGTATAGCCTTCATAATGAAAACGTAACAGGTTTGAAAAAAATGTTCAACTTCATAAACCAACTCCGCTTTCAGTTTAAGCCTAAAATGGCTTAATCCTAGTCACGGTTGGCGATAGCGGGGGAACGGTGGGTGGGGGCGGAGACATTTTCCCCCAATATTTTCAGGGAGTATCACTGACAGCAAATGTCCCCCACCCCCAATTTTTGGAGGCATGAAGATTTGTAGCATTTTTTATAACCAATAGGAATTTTGGGATTGATGTTACACGTAGTCTTAATTTCTAGAGCATTTTGATCTTATCTTAGCTACGGGCGCTTTTCTTCGAAGTGAAATTTGATGTAAACTGCTTAACGCGAATTTTAGACATGTCGACTTGATAATAGCAAAGCTTTCGCAAACGTGTTATTAGTAGTTTGCGCGTGAGTTATTCAATCCAATTAAATATTAAATCGATAAAAGTTTTCTTTTTTTTTTTTTTTGATGTTTTTTGGAAAATTCTTTATTCAGACACAATATCATATTGAGTAGAAAATATTAAGTGTCTCAATGACAAGTTCAGGGTAGTGAAAGGGAATTACTCTCCAAATCCGATGCATTGGTTTTTCACACCAAGTATATTTATTTTTAATTGCTGAATGATCTTTGATTCTCATCTAAGTCAAAAGGTGCTTGATAGCTGACATTTTCAACATGCTCGGAAAGTTTGTCAATTACATATAGTGGACTTGTATGCTCCTCAGTAAAGTTTTGTGGGAACAATGTTATATGGTTTGAATGTGCACAAAGAAGCCAATTTCAAGACAGTGTTGGGAGGGACTATATGTAAGTAGGGGAAATTGGAATTGTCTGCTATGAGAACTAGATAGTTCTTTCATTTCATGCAAGATGCAAATATTTTTAGTTATCTCTCAAGCAAAACCTCCAACATGGCAATTGTTGGAAAACCCTCACTCTTGGTGCAGCTTCGGGTTACTGGATCCTAAATGGGATAGAGCTACCCTCCCCTTGTCGAGTATATCCTTCATGACATCTTTTACTATATGGCAAATAAATTTATTGCAAAATGTCGGCATTTGCTTGCATGTAAGACAAACAGTCGAAGCTGAACCATATATACATTAGTAGCATTAACTTTAAGCAATGACCTGTTCCAACCAAAGTTATTGAAATGATCAAAGTTAGTGTCCGTGGTTTACCACATGGGGTTTCGTGTAGTCAGTGACTTAGTTAGATGGCGTTTTACGTCCCAGTTTCCGACCTACTGGTTCAAGTAGAGCCGACCACGGCTTTTTTGCCAGCTGTGGCTCATTGGCTTGTTTTCCCTATTCCGCTGTTTATGCTGAGCACCATGAGGTTTCATGTAGCAGCCTCACTGAGTACTAGACTAACATGCTTGGCGTGATGAATGGGGTACTTGATTTTGTACTCTTACTCCTACCGCATCAACCCCCAAAAATAGTGCATCCATTTTTAAGTATTAAAAAATCTGGCATGTTTTTATTTTACTGAAAACTCCTACTAGTGTCCCAATCCTACCACTGTTTAGCAAGGTGTTTCTTGATTGGTTGTTGCCATTGTATTGTATCGTTTGCATTCTTTGTTCGGGCTAGGGATTAGTTTAAGGATTAGGGTTACGTTAGCCAGTAAGGAAAATTCTTGTTAAACAGTGCGCATCCCCCCAAAAGTTGTTTGAGTGACCGAAACCATGTATTATAGTCTTATCCAAGTTTTCATTTAAAATCAAAACAATTACAAAAATCGCGACTCTTTCGGGCAGCATTATAGATCAATTGCTCCTCAGTCTCAATTCATACTGTAGGCCAACACTTTGCCTGAAATGGTAGAAGATCCGGGGGAAACTTGTACTGAGATAATTTCAATTGCGAGACAAATATGGGAAGACGGGAGTGTGCAGATGTATACATGAACTGAAAGTTTTGCCCACAAAATGGTAGTGGCACATTTTATGTGATAGTTTTCTGGTCCTTTTGAAGTCTTATTTGCCCATTGGTATTCAGAAAGCATGTTATTGCAAACGCAAACTCAATGTAATAACTGCTTAGGCTTAATTCACTGTACGCTCCACGTCAGCTCATGGTGAATCCCCGCTTTCGCACAGAATTATATATTTCTGGCAGTAAAATCTCCTGCCCCGAAACTGAAATGTTCCTATTCGCCTTATGGCCTAGCTTCACGTAGGTTTCTTGTAAAGATAAAATCCCAAAAATCATTGGTCCCTGAATATTAAAAGCCTTTGTGAATAGGGGTTGAGGGACGTTTACATCGGGTAAATGAGATCATTTCCCTCCTGGCAAGTGACCCAGATACGCCACTGCTGCACTAAGGAGCTGTACTTTAAGGCAAGCGAACAGCGGACTCTTTTTTGAAATTATTACAAATATGGAGTTTGTGTTAGAGAGAATTCGGAATTTGGGTAGAAGAAGACTTTGGAAAGTCACACTGCAAATGACTGGTGTCAGTAAAGGCGAATTTCCGAATTTCTCATTTTACATAGGCAGGGGCGATTGCTCCTCCCTCCCTGTAGCTACGCCACTGCGGCTATTCTCAACTTTCGTTTGCAAATAAATTTTCACGTTAATACATTGATTTTTCGTGGAAATTTTACAGTGACTATCAAAATAACTCTTTTTATGTTTCGCCCTATTTAATGACATTACATTCCATATTTCCAACTTTGTGTCGAATAAGGATTGCATTTTCCGAGGGTCACAAGAGGCATACTCTGATTAGCACTCGGAACGGACGAAGTTTTTCGTTCAGCTCATCGCTACGAAATAAACTCTGAGGGCGGCAGCCTATGGGGGCTGCAGCCACAGAGGCGCTACGCAGGCTATTCTATGAGTTGAATGGTGCATGCGATACATACGGTGTGGAAATTACATCGCCTGTGCGACCTGTCACGCCGCCCGTGTGTACGTGCGGGGAACGACTTGAGTAATGCCCTTTTCACTGTGTGACTGTCGCCACCAATCCCCCTTGCAGCAGCTTCAAAAGACTGCAGCGTTTTCTTTAGAAAATAAAATGAGCGCGTAGTGCGTGAGATTCTAATGTGATATGGCTGTTCTTCTTTGCCTTTTTTTTTAACGGAAGGCTCGGAAGCATGTATATTTTGTTTAAATGTGATAAAAAATAGTGCAGTACATGGCAGTAAATTAAAGTACAGCTCAAGGCAGTGCAATGCAATACACCAATATGTTACTGTATTCACTCGGAGGGCGGTAAGGAAGCTCTTCCGTTTCATGTTAGGAAAGAACAAACGGAAGCCAGTAAGATTCTATGTTTTATGTTAGGCTTAATCCTGAAAGACTGACATGTATATAACTGAAAACAGGAAAGTCCCATGGCATTCGTCACCTAAAATTTAATCTTGTGAATACGACAACAACAACACAAACATGTTCTCCATCATGGTACTTAATGCTTCATCCTTAAAACACTAGGGTTAAATTAAACCAGGTCGGTGTTTACTCCAACAAAATTCTAGTTGAATGTTAATGGAAATCCTGGTAAAACAGTAACGAAAAATTCTGATTAAAGTAACTGCGATTTGAGTGTTTAACCAGGAAACTTATCCATTGGATTGTGTTGGAGTAAATATAATACCAATCCTGGTTAAATTTGACTCCGTTGCCTTACAAGGTGTTGCTACAATATTTTGGCATGTCATGTTTCAGATATTTTAATTAACTGAATTTTATGATTGCAATCATCTGTGGCACAAAAGGACAGAAAAGCTTAACGTCTTGTGATGAGAAAATGAAATCACAATGCTATTTGATAAAAAATAGTAACAAATCTACGTCAAGGCTAGTGAATTCTAGATGTTCTCTTCTCCCAACCCCCAATAATGGATACAATTACGTGAAAGATAGTAGGAGTACAATTACCGTTACCCAAAAATGCAGCCCCCAGGCTATTATATTTCTTGTCCGGTAAAATAAAGGTAGAGAAAGGAGAACAACCGCAAACAGTAGCGGAATCGGGGATTTCAATAAGAAGGAGCAGGGGGATAGAGAGAGCGGCTCACGGGACCTCTTGTTTCATCACAATGTATTCTTAGCTATCCAAATTTTTAACCAAATTACCCACAACTTGTAGAAATGTTACTTTCCCAATCGACCAGTGACCTCTAGTTCTTCTATTAGAACACTGTAGGCCTATGTTTTAATTTTCCATCTCAAGTTTCTTTCCAAACTTAATTTTGCTAGCCCACCCACAGCTGGGTAAATCCAATTTTATTTAGACACAATTTTACTTCCTTGCCTTATGATATGCATGAGCATACATTCCCATAATGTGTAATCTAAATCGACCAATACGGTGCATGAATTGTGATATGAGTTACCCTGCATTTTAGATCCCTCGCCGAAGGCAGGCAAGGAATCTGTGCCGTGGTGATGTCGCGTGTGTGCATGGTGTGTGTGTGTGTGTGTTGGTGGGTTGGCCCTTGGCTTTCTTACACGATATCTCAAGAAGGGTAACGTGCAGTACCCCCATACTTGGCAGGTAGATGGCTCATATTGAGTAGATAATCCGTGTAAATTTTGGTGGATGTCAAAGGTCATTTGGGGTCACCAGATGTCAAACAGTCAATACTTTGTAAACACGATATCTCAAGGGAGGTATATGTGACTATGTACATATTTGAGTGTGTGGGTTCATCGTGTTGAGTAGATGATCCTTCTCGATAGGTTATCTGCGGTCACGAGAGGTCAAATGGTAAATTCCTTTCAAATTGCTTGTAAACATGATATCCCAAGAACGGAACATGTGATTATCTTCATATTTGGTATATGGGTTGATCATTGAATCCATGATCACTTCGATATTCGCGGAGTTCAAAGGTTATTTGGGGTCACGAAAGGTCAAATGGTAAATTCCTTTGAAATTGCTTGTAAACACGATATCTCAAGAAGGGTAAGTGTGAATAATCTCATATGTGATGTGAGGGCTGGCAATAATGAGTAAATAATATCTATTGTTTTTGGTGGAGGTCGAATGTCATTTTGGGTCACCAGAGGTCAAAAGGTCAAAACCTTAGAAACATGATATCCCAAGAACGGTACATGTGCCTATGCTCATATTTGGGTGTGTGGATTGGTTGTATTAAGCAAATGATCCCCTTAGAGTCTTGTCAAGGTCAAAGGTCATTTGGGGTCATGAGAGGCCAAATGGTAAATCCTTTAAAATTGCTTGTAAACATGGTGCCTCAAGAAGGGTATTTGGTATGTATGTTGGCAATATTGAGTAGATGATCCTTATTGTTTTTGGTGGAGGGCAAAGGTCATTTGTGGTCACCAAAGATCAAAAGGTCAAAACGTTGTTAAAACGATATCTCAAGAAAGGTACATGTGACTTAGGTCATGTTAGGTGTGTGGGTTGGCCGTGTTGAGTAGATGATCCCTACTGATTTTCGTGATGTTCAAAGGTCATTTTGGATCAGCAGTGTCAAAGTCCGACAGACTTGCTTGCATAGTTTTACTGTACAAGAAAGGAAGCTTTTAGTGTCCTCATATATGGCATGTAGATGGTGCATGATAAATAAATGTTCCCTATAGTTTTTGGTGGAGATTAAAAATGTCATTTGGGTTTACAAGGGGTCAAGGTCTCAATGTACAGTTTCTCATGGTTGGAGTCTTGGATACAGCAAAATTTTACAGATTGTATGTTGATGTGATAGAGTGAGCAGAACCCTAGTTCTGGGTGGTCAAAGGTCATCCTTGATATCAATGTAGGAAGCGTGGATGCCCTACATGTAAACTTGGTGGGTACATTGCGGAGCACTGTCAATTTGAAAAACATTACGGAGCACTGTCACTTTGAAAAAAAAAGCAGGCTTATATATCAGCGGCAAGAAATCACTAAGGCTTTTGAATTTCTGGTTTTAATTTCATGTCAGTCAAAGAGCTATGCCAATGCAGATTTTGGTGTATCTCGGGTAAGACTGTCACGAATGTCACTCCCATTGCCCTATTACTGCATTTACAGCTGCGCAGAATTGTAATTTAAATGTTTCATGTTCTATCTTCAAAGAAACTTCGAAAGAAAGTTCGAGACCCATCTGCAAGTATTGCTGACCGCCTACAATTATAAAATTGAACGTAGATAAATGCTGACGATGTGAATTCGGTAGTGTAATATGCGTTCCAAGGACTGTGGTTATGTTTTATTTATTTCCAAGTTACCACCCAACAGTGCAGCAATAAAAAAAAAACTACTTATCCGCTCGAGAATTTAATCATTAAAGTGACTCTTAAAAATAAGTATGTGATATTTATAGTATTTTTGAACTCTTTAACAAAGTCATGGCGGACCATATGAAGGTTTCGGGACTTTGGGAGTTTGGTAGATTGTATTGCGTGAATCAAAAAATGCATGCTGGTGAATTTTAAGAGATTGGTGTTAGTAGAAATTATGGCCAAGAAATTATTGTGTGTAACATATTAGGAAGGCTATAAACATCAGCCGAATTTTTTACTTTGTCAAAAGCAAGAAACCCCTTCAAATCATTAATATTGGCTGTTATATACACTAGTAAAATAATGTAGCACAATAACAATTCCAAAGATACCGAAAAAGTACCTTGAAGTCAAATGTACCCGAACTCAAACATTCAATAATATATGTTAAACAACATTAAAAACGAATTTTAACAGTCCAACTCTCATCTTCGTAGGACATTCTTCAGCCGGGATATAAAATGTTGAAAGTTATTTCCTTTAAACAAATTAGTCCATCCGCAACAGCGTGTGAGTTTCTTGTTGTACAACTAACATTACTTGCTTTGTTTCTCTTTAATATTAAAAGACGTTTTTATGAACTTGAAAACTTCCTGTTTAATCGCATAGCATGTGGCACATAGATAGCTTAACAAATAACATCACCCCACTTCAACATTTTATATCTAGGCTTACGAATGTCCTATGAAGATGGGAGTAACACTGTTAGAATTCATTTTTCATGCCAGTTTATAACGTATTTTTTAATTTTTTGGCTTGAGGTTCACTTTAATGTAACATACCTTGCTTGACATTGACAATGATCTATGGCTCGTTGCCAACAAAATACGCCTACCCTTGGCCAGTTTGACAATTGTGTAGAATCAGTTTTTCTTTCAAACGTGGTGAAGCAAAACTTCCTCATAGTTCGAGAACGATCCAGAGCTTAATATACTAAAGGTAATGCACATACAGTAAAATTCTGTCAGAATTAAGGAGTGTAATGTAAAGCTTTATTGTGATGTACAGTATGTCCTGCTGCTAATGAAAATTAATACAAGGCCTTTCTACTTACAATTTTGGCTTTATGAAACTTGATTCATTAGTTATATCAGCCGGTTGCACTTTCAATTACAAAATCCAAGGACTCTTATAAAGTTGTAAGTAGGTTGAAGTACGATAAGTTAATTCCTTTACAACTGTAAAAAATCAACTGTATCGGCAGCCCAAGACTCACATATGTGTCACTCGTAATACACTGTAACAAACTTCTTTATCAATCGTTGTTTCCTTTTCATTGCCTTTTGCGATAATGGTTAAATGCCTTCAAGTAACAAAATCCCAAAAACATATATTAAGGAAGATGAAAAAATTTTTCTAACAGTCTAAATTCCATCTTTGTAGGACATTCTTTAACTGAGATATAGAATTTTTAATTTTATTCATTTAAAAAAAACCTGATCATCTGCGAAACAATTTGTGACTTTCTTGTTGCACGACTCACAGTATCTGCTTCGTTTCCCTTTTAAAATTAAAATTTCTTAATGACCTTGAAGACTTCCACTTTGTCTGGATAGCGTGTTGCACAGAGCGGGCTTAATAACATCACCCCATAAGAGTAGCATCGCTATCACACCTTGATACAATGTGTAGTAATTCTCAGAAAAACAAAGAAATACAAAGATTGTTTTTTGAGTGGTACAACAATGACATCACAAATTATTGCCCAATGTACCATTTTAATTTGACTGAATTTATAGTACCATATTTTATATCTCAGCCCAGATATGTCTTATGAAGATGGGAGTTGGACTCTAAGAATTCATTTTTCATACTTTTCAAAATATATTCTTGACTTTTTTTTGACTTGAGGTACACTTGAACAATCTTGTTGCAATGCGGCAATCGCAATGCAGCAGTTTAAACAAAGGAACGTAGAGCGAGCAATCGTTACAAGAAAACGGACTGCTTAATATCATTGATTAGCCTATACAATATGCTCATGAAAATCTTGTACATTCATAGTTTAATTGGAATAACCCTGTTAAGGCCCATTCTCTTGTTATATTGTAGGTAACAAAAGACGTTTGCATTATACTTCTAATATGTCCTGATATTATCCGCCATAATACTCCAGTGCTGCATGGTTCCTTGGCTTCTGCAAAACTGTCTACATGGCACATGAAAGTTACATTACACACTTCTACGCAATTTGCAATTTTCTCCTGATTCCGTCAAAATTACGATGGTGGTAATCGACTCCATGCCTTCTTTTTGTATACCTTTATTGTGACGCTCATTAAGACCTTAGCCTGTCATTATATTAAGGTTAGATATTATCACATGATACTACATGCAAATAACGTTAGTAACAATAATGTTGATATTAATACCGTCATTTCCGAAGGCAAGTGTCGCGATCATTGCAAGGCTTACACACGAGCGTGCATTACATCAATTGTTTTAAATGTGTATTTTTATTATATAAGCAGGGTTGCCAAATTTTCTGAAGAGAAGGAAGAAAGATGTTACTGTCGGGATAGTAAAGCAAGATACAATAATTTCGTCATTAAACGAGAAATTGTTCTCAAAGGGGAAACGCCTCTTTTAACGGCACTTAGACATAGAGAGTGTGCTGGATTGTAATTCTGCGGCTGCTTAACGTGTCTGATTGCATTGGCTGTCAGAAATCGTAAGGCGTAGCATTTTTGTTTTATTTTACAGTTTGGAAATGTTTATGCTTAAGTGGTTCTGTTCGAAATAATTCTACGGAAAAGAAAGTGAAATGGGCAGAACATCGGGTTTCTTTAGTATTTATTTTAAAGCAACAGCTTGTGATTTTGTATATTTTGCATAAATAGGCCAATAAAATAATCAAATTTCTCAACTTTAGGATTGCAGTTGCTTAATCTTGGGGATTTGTACCTGCCTTGTTTTTTTTTTAAATTTTATGTATTTTACTTTATTAATATGTGTTTCCGTGTTTGTCTGCCTGTCTGACTGTTTGTTCGTTTCTTTATTTGTTTTCGAGGGGGAGCTCTCAAATAAATTGCTGTCAGACTAAAATTTCGTCATAGCTACTCATGGTTATGCATCTTACTTATGATCATGTGCATTGAATGGATACCACTTACTAACTATTAACCCTTCAGTCATGTAAGCAATAAATTTATGTAAGAGTATTTCTAAAACAGTATAAAATGCCGGAGGACGTTATTTCGTTATGCTTAAAAAATAGCCCCATAGTATAATTTGAACTGTTATATTTTCATAAGAACTTCAAGGTTTTCATTTTGAAAAATGGTGTACGGTAAGTAACCACTGACATTAAATGTTAACTCCGGCAAATCATTATTTTTCCTGAATTCATGGTTGTCGGACAATTTAGAAGGCTAATTAGTACAAAAAAAAAATTGAAAGAGGGATTATTACGTCAACCTATGGTGGTTAAGGTTAAATTCCAAGGCCCATCACCCAATCTCCACATTTTATTGTACTTAAACGTCAACTTTTGGATTGTTATTTGACTTGAAAGAATGCCTTCTTCCTTTGTTTTCTGTGAGCAGAAAGACCACTCTTCCACCAAAACCCCTAAAGGTAAGTGACTTATGTGCATTTAAAAGATTGACTCCCATGGGACCCTTCTGAATCTTATACTTTAGAACTTGTGTCACAATATAAGGCGAATACTTTTGGTGGCCATTCCAACAACATCTTGGTCCTATCCATTCTCTTGTTGTGTTGAACTATCAGTTGCCTTCAAACCGTCCATGGATACATATTGATCATGTAGAGAGCATGAGTCCGTATCTTCAGAAATTGAAAAAGCTTGTTCGTTCCCGATTACCTGTATAAAGACAATTTGTGTAATTAGTCGTTTGAAACTGTTGCATTTTTCTACATTTTTAAATGTTTTAAAAATGTGTTAAATATGAAAAATACCTCACGTTCTCAACATCTCTATACTGGTAATATGATAGCGGAAGCCGAGAACGGTGCAGTAGGGAGAAAATGCAGACCGATTTCTCTGTACCACAATTTCAACAGATTGAGGGACAGAGAAATCAGAATAGGGGAAGGCGAACTTCAAGAACGTTTTTTATAGCATGTAAAGTATTGCATATCCTCAAAATAAATGGACGAGTCTCAGTGCTACTAGTAAGCAGAGCCGTTTAGACAAGAATAGTGCATTTGGCCCCTTTCATCCTGCAGCAAAATGAAAATATAGGCATAAGCGTTTTGGCATTGACAACTAAATCCGAAAGTACCAAGACTCGAAGGTTTAAACAATTATAACAGTTAATGAAAAAAATTTATTTATTTATTTATTTATTTATTTATTTTTTTGTTTTCCGTCATTCTTATGATTTTTGTATAAGATTTGTGTATTTTTGCGACTTGTTTTAGGCAAATTTGTGACGAAAGACCTACTGTAGAGTACAGTTTTGTTTCAAATAGAGTAAGCACTTGTTGAAGCCTCTTAAAAATGCGGTTGGGAATTCTTACAGCGAAAGGTTGTTCCCTAAAGCATGCATCTAAATTTACAATTTTCAACCTCTGTCTGAATATTTCTGAAGTATGTGGGAGACAAAAGAAATGGGCTTGACGTTAAGGCCATTAAGTCCAGATATTTTTTTACTGCGTTATGCATACATGCAGGTAGCTTGCTCTAAACAATACTCAGTGAACTCATCTGTAGAAGGCCACGATACCATTGGTTAGTGGCAGTTCCAAAGTGTTCTTCTCTACTGCTGTTCTCTCCGCGGCTTCCGTATATAATACTTAGTTGGTCGAAATTAGTTAACACAGTTGCTCTGGAGTGGCCTAGCCTAGTTGAGTAAGACGGTTACATATTGGGTCGCAGTTCCATCGGTAACACCCCGAAAAAACAACTGTTTGTTTGCTACTTTTGTACTTCTTGCTGCTCTAGTTGTAATTTCCTATAGCATTACCTCCTGAAATGATGAACGCAACTTTTTTATTGTGGGTCGGAAGTTTTCTTGGAACATCCAACATTCAAATAGAATTGGATTTCTGTTGGAAAGGAAATTATAACAAAGCTTCTTTTAAAAACCTTATTGTGATTGAAATCTCGAAATACTCGTTTTTTGCAAAAGTTAATTTGATACACCATTGCTAAAAATATTCGCTTTTCTCTAGCAAATAAACGCTCGAAAGGGTAAATGTCTTAACTCTCGTTCGAAATCCTATATTGATCGAAAGGGTTATTGATAGATCACTGCAGTGAATTTAGCATGCAGTGTGGGATGCTGATGGTGCCTCAACTTTTGAATCGATTTTTTTTTATTACCGAATAAGAGGTGAAGATTTTACTTTCATTAAAATGTGTTTGATAGATGATTGCCTAGTAATTCTGGAGATGCTCTAAATATGTGAATAAACTTTGGATTAACACTAAGCAAAAAAAAGGTACTTGGAGACTAACTTTAACCCGAGATGGTTTTCTGGCCACGTTGGAGTAACACCGCAAGCGTTTGTTTCACCCGTATCATGAAGAACGACTGGTATAAAATCTACGGAAAGATGTGGCAAAATGTATTGGTCTTTAAAAAAGAAGGAAAGTGCCAAAGCATATGACAAAATACATATCTGTTGATTTTGCATTCAGGTAGTGTGAATGTCTCCACTGCAGCCGGAAGGATGCTGCACATGACTGTTTTTATGATACATTTTGTATCTCGTTGAAAAAGCTTGAAAATTGTAATAATATTCCATTACAAAACAACATTTCCTTATAACAGGTAGATCAATCCTTTCCAAATAAGACGTTTCAGCCCTTTTTAGAAGCAAACCAACTTTATTGCTAGAGGTCGTACCCTTGTGAAATGTGTAATCGGAATCTCGTCTCCATCATGTAAAATGTGATTTATTCTGGGTCTATCATTTTCAAAACGTGATGTTTTTTCGAGGAAGGTTATCAGATAAGAATTTTAAGACCTCTCTTCCAGAGAAATGAAATGTGGTACTTGAATGGAGTTATAACTTTCTGTTTTCCAGAAGAGTATGTAACTTGTAACATACCGTATGTCATTAACTTCCATAGAACAACCGCTACACACCAGACATCACTTGTTTGATTATACTCATTCCTAGTTAATGTCTCAGGAGGAAAGTCAGTTAAGGAACAATTTTTCTGAAACAGCAATAAAGGAACACCACTTCATCGCATCTAAATACCAAAAACATTTAAAGGGAAACTGATTACGTGAAAGTGAAATAACAGCATGACCATACATGGACTTACCTTTGACTTGATAATCCTTGCCCTTTTCGGTGCATCTTCGGATAGGTAGAAATCGTACAGCTTACACCGACCTTTTTCAGTTACTAACACCTTCCTCGGTGAAAGCCCTGGGTGGAGAAACTACCCCAGAAACAAAAATGGTATTAAAATAACATGGCATTGTGTATTGGTCTTTGCTGTCGTATATCAAAGAAATGAAATGTACCACCATGTTTGTGTCAAGCATGTAAAATGAGCTCCACCTTTCAAAGACTCATAACAAAGTTGTTACCGAGGTTCCCAACACATGTTGTGAAGGCTAAATTAAACTCTTTTAATTTGGCTATTAGTATGAAAAAATCTTTAATTACTCAAGTCCACACAAGGCAAACAAAACAAATAATTACCCCGTATGAATGTAAAACCTCCATTCCTTCAAGTATGTCAATTAAGTAAGATGCAACTTCGGCAGAAGGAAATGGTCCGCCAGTGAAAGTTGAAATTTTTCTTGAACTGATGAAAGACTCCAATGAGTCGCACGTCAGATGCTCATGCACCAAATAAAGATTCGCTGCAAATTAAGCCGGTGTACAATTTATCAAATATAGTCGTTTTCCATGTTCAGGTATTTCATCTGATCTGGTCAACGTCTCTTCCCACAATGAATTTCGTAAACAATTGGTGTCAGTTGTAATGCCAAAAAATCAAAGAGCGTTGCTCATGAAGTAAATCGTCTTTTCGCCCTGACAACTCCCTGCTTTCATTTATCCCCACCATGCACAAAAAACAATTGTGTCCGTACTAATAATCTCCACATTAATATAAAAAGAAACAAAATTAAAACAAAATACGTGACTGTCTTCAGTGACCCACAAATACGAGAAAAGTGGTTGATACGTTACCTTGGTTGGCGCAAATGCCCTCAAGTGTTACGAGGCTGTTATGATCTGGCATATCAAGTACACGTTTAACATATGCCTCCCAGTGAATTTCGCGATTTTTGAGGTTGATATCTGGAAGAAAACGTACAGAGGCTTTTAAAGAGGAACATATGTTAGCAATCGTTAGATACCTAAAATCCTATGGAAGGTGTGGCATTATGTTGTATGGTGAAGAGTGAACTTTGTAAGTTGCGCATGGTCTGATTACGTTATCTTGCATGAATTCGGGACATTTTTGTGATTGTGTCTTAATATTGGCATTAGAATGCGAGTCTTTCAAAAAACGTTTGATCTTAAAATCATTAGATTAATGGAAACACTGTATTTTCCAAGAATGTAGGCTGAATACATGACACGATAAACTGTCACATCGCTTAAAGGGCAAATTCTCCCACCCCAAACTACACTTCTGGTAGGGGGTACAGAAACTCTCCATTTGCCCAGCTTTTTGATTGACTTATATTCAAGCAATGCAGATTACCAAAGCTTGTATTACATAGCATGGACTGTACTGAGAGTGTTTTGAAATATAAATAGAGCTTTTCTATACTCACCCTGAAGCATTAAATTGAGATTGTGACTGGATAAGGATGGATTTCAGAAAATTGTGGGAGGGGATTTAGGTTAAGAGAATTGGTACTGTTTGGGGTGAGAGAACTGGGCGTTTAAGGATCGACTCATTTCAGAGAGTCTAAGTGAGTAGAAATTATTTGCTACAGTTACCTATTTCATGAAAGCGTATCGGAGATTGCATTTCTGTTATTGGGAAATGACATCGCGATTTTAGGCTATTCAGGGTTGACACCATGGCCGTATGACAATCTCTCTCCAGGGGGGTTGTCTTTTTGCACGACTACAGATGCCACTCCAGGATATAATTCTGCCCGTCTAAGGCACAAAAAACTACCTAATTCAATAAGGTTTTAGCTAATGGTGGGGGCTGCCCTGGCCCCCCTCCCTCTCTGCCACACTCTTCATATTGGTTGGAAATCTAAGAGGTAAGTTATCACAATTTTGTCTTGAAATCTTTAATAAGTTACATAAGAAAGAAAGTAAGCTATGCAGGATTGAATAATTAGACTATGCGTCTTTTCGTAGAGGCAGCCTGCCGTATGTGTGATACAACCCAGTCCGGAACTAGGTACCCTCTATTTAAATAGTCATCTAGGCAAAGACATCAAATCAAAAACTGAAAATATAGAAAAAAGGAGATCACAAAAATTTATGAACTAAAGCCTAGACAAAATTATTGAATTGACAATACCTCAATAAACCAATTTTCTTACCGCTAGCTGTCGAAAATACTGCACACTTTTGGTGACAAGGAGAAAGAGAAATTGTACCCATCCAACGAACTTGCAGAGCACCCGAGCTCATACTTAGAATTAAACACATGTCCTTGCCCTGGAATAGTTTGTGATGGAATGTCTTGTCTTTCAGTTCAAAGTAGGTTTCTAAAGGAAACAAAACTGATCTTGTAGCAATTATATATGCGAAGCCTTTATTAAAAATGGTATGATCTAAATTGTTCAACTGCTTGTCACACAGTATGAAATGAGTTCATTGGTACCAGTCATGGTCATTTAGCGTCTTAAAACTACCCTTTTAGGCCATGTTATTAATCGAAGCCTACAGCTTCGACTATTGGATTTGCTCAGTTTGTTAAATGAACTCGTGCCTTCTTTCTTGGCTCGGCGTATGATTATCTTCAGTGTGATGCCTCTCTATTTACACACGAACAATACTAACGTTATACAGAATTTCATCTGCCACGCAGTTATTTTGACTTTTTCATGACGTGGAAATTTCGACTACTTCCCCGATTTCACCAAAGTGACGGTGTTTCAAAAGAATAATTAGCCTATTTGAAGCAAGTAGGAAGTCTCTTTTCGAAAGACGATAAGTCGTTACGCAGTTCTATTGACTTTCTTTTTATACTTGATTTGATCACTCATAAAATAGTCCCAGACTTGGACGCCGCTACGCAGACTATAGTTAGTACTTACTCCACGACCATACCATCGAAAATCCCAGCTTGTTTAACACGCTTTGCAACCGCTAAAAGTCCGTTGGAACGTCTCAGCGTAATCTGCGCATGTGCAGATGTCTGAATCTGAGGTATTAACATTTTACAGCCATCTGTTGCCTGCGTGAAAGGTACGTTCCCGACGCAGCGGTTAAAGTTGTGTTTGCTGCAGAACATTTTTCTCTGAGATAGTAAGGATGGTAGGCCGTTTGATCATTTTTGTACATCACTTTTAATATTTATTCGATCGAGGCCTGGAATCAAGTGGCGCAATATTGAGTTTTTCCGTTTCGTTTCATACCATTTTCAGTGGCTTCGATCAGTACTTGCCTGCAAGTACAAACCGTCTAGTTAAAATTATCATTTAGCATTGTCATAGCCACCATCGCGGCTTGGCCACGCCGTCGTCATCATCATCATTCAACGCCGCCGGCACCAAGTACCATGTGACATTAAGTTTATATTCCACAATCGCAGGCAAACAAGGGTATATTTTAATGCAACTGTAACATACCATACACGTCTTCAGGGATTGGACATTGTTCTGGTGGTTCTGTCCCTTTCTGCAGTTTAGCTGAATTCTCTCTGGAAAAATATTTTTAAATGACCAAAACTGTATCCTTATCGCTCAACCTATTACGATAATGTTTTTATTGATAAGCAGCACATGAAAGTGTCTCCGAACCAACTCATAACTCAATCCATGTACATGCAAGTCAATGATAAATGAGTCGCCACATTGATTAAAATTATTTTAATGAAAGGACGATTCGCGCTGTGTTTGCTCACGTTGCTGTTTTTCGTTAGTAGGTTAGTAAATATGTATTGTTGTTTGATGTGATAATTTGAGAAGTCAATATCCTATAGTGTATTTCTCTCAAAATATACATTTGAATTGACGTGTTAACAACTTTAAAAAATTCTGCGCAAATTATTCCATTGTTAGAAATTATGCTTGTTTTTCTTTTTAAATGGGAAAACTTGGAATGAATAGCTGTTTTCGACTGATGAACCCTTTTCCTGTGGTTTTGATTGTCCAAGTCTAACACACACTTTCCTCACTGTGCCAAATTTTCTGATAGTGTCATTTTGTACATATTTGAACTCTGTGCTTACTCTACCTTCCCTTTTTGGAGTAAGTTAGTTTTATGAGGTTTGACAGCACACCAACTCGAATGTATTACATCCTACAGTGACGGGAAGTAAAAACCAAGTAAAATTAAAATTATGGAGAAAGTTAACTAACAAGGAAAAAGATGGGGTAAGGTTCAACTGAAGGCATGTCAAAAGTTCTTGTAGGGCCGGAAAGGATGCTTTTAGAGAGTTTAAGGTAGCAAACCAAATCAAATCGTTGATTTCGAATTTGTGCAACTTCGACTTTCGTTGGCAGATTCGATATATTATCTTCTTCTACGTGTCACATCGCATTGCTTGCAGTCTAAATCGAATTCAGCTGTAATTGGAATTTAATCTAACACGAAAGAATCTGAATAGAGGTTGGATTAATTATTCAGATTTGATCAAACGTTGGACTAGATTCATACTCATTTTCCCCATGACTTTGCTTTACTGCGTACGGTACATCATAACACATTTACGAGCGGTTTCATGAGTACAACCGTGGGAGCACGGGGTAATTTATTGTTAGGGGGAAGAAAATTTCCGCCTGAACAATAGCTGTACCATTTATCATGTTTTGCTCATGGTCTACCCGAATAGACCAACTGTTTTTCCCAAATTGGGAGGGAGAGTGCCCCGGCACCCTCGCCTGTTACGCATAAATGCACAACGATCTAAAATTCCAAGTTAGCTACGCAATGTCGTTTCATATCGGTAAACTTTCGTTAAATATCTGACGTATGAAAACAAAATCTGTGTTCCTCTCTACAATCCAGACTTTAATATGAAAATACCTCTGTGTGAGCCAAATGCAGAGACTGAAGTCAACATTGGGGGTTTGCGATTTGTGTTGGAAAGTTGATTGTAAAGTCAATATCTACGGCAGCTGTTGTGCTTAATGTAAAATAAAATGCAATTATTTTAGCTCTTGCTTACTGGTAGTACAGTATCCTAGTGTAAAAGATGAACGAAGAAAACTTAAACCCACAAACGAATGAATGCTAGCTTTTTCTTGGTAGAAAATCATGGCATTGCTAACCATTCAAATCAAAGAAAGAATCGGGTCAGACGCAATGCGTTACCAAGATTTTCATCTTATGCTGCAGAAGTGTAGATGACCATTTTGGAAGACCGCATGTTTCAATATATTAGAAATAAAGTAGGCTTATGCGACGATTTCGGGAAATTGTAGTAAGATGGAGTTTTATGACCAAGTTTTCAGCCAACTGGTTCAAGTCGAGCCGGCCAAGCCGTTATTCTAGTTGTGGCTGACTGGGTTGTTTCCCTCCTCCATTGTTTATGCTGAGCAACAAGTACAACGTCAACAAAATGCAAGAAGATGATGTTGCGCAAGTAAACCTTATTTAGGGGTACTAAGAACGATCCTTGCTCCTGCGTAAATATTGGCTTTTGCACCTCAATATTGGTCAAACTGAGCAGTTAATAAGACGAAAACCCCCTGATTTGCCGTTGTTATTACATGGAAACATTCTTGATAGAATAGGGACAAGGCTAGTGATTAGTCCTATCGTTTGCTACATCATAAATGATTTGGTCGCAATTTCAACGTAAGCACCTCACGGTCTACCAAAAAGTTAAAATCATCAGACAGAAATACCATGCGTGCGATCATTTCATCCATCCCTCTGAAACATATCGTGTTTATTCCCTGGACGGTAACCTTAACCAAAGTTCTTAGCATTTTAGGACCGAGAAGTACGAGACTGCGGTAAAAAAAATGGTAACGTAAAACTACTGCTGCTGAGATGATGGAACAAAGTATTGCAGAAAATTCTCTTTGAGCAGTTCGGGAGATAACCTCTTTCGTAAGATAATGGTTTTTACCCGATCAGGAGAAAATACGGCCATAGGTCGCGCCAATTTCAAATTTTTCCCTTGATGCTTTGCAATCCTACCGCGCAAATTAAACGGAAACAAGCTTTTAAAACACCTGGAAAATTTCATCGATCTTAGGAAAGAGAAATTTTGGAATGTTTAGAAACTCTTTTGCTAGGAGAACAAAAGAGTCGGTCATGTTTGGTAGTTCACCGCTCAAGTTTTCAGATATCGAGCAATTTTGTCACGTTGTGTGTCCTAAGCTTAAATTATAGATTCGAAACAGCCACAGGATTTATGCATTTTTTTCTACAGAAAGTTGTGTAACTCACTCGCGCTTGCATTTGTGATCATAAATACTTTGTTGAATGTTTCTTGTGATTTTTGTCTGTGGTGGTGAACAATTACGCACAGAAAACTGAGCAAATTCACAATAATCAGGAAATTACAAAACAAAATGTGCCACTACAATTGGATGAAATAGAAACGTTTAAAAGGCTTGGAAAATTATCTTGCATGTGCATTTCACATTCTAGTTTTAAGTTTCACTTTTTTAGACTGCGTGAGATTATGATAAATGTATCTTCAAAGTTCGTGCAGTTTCACTAACCAACTGCCGAAAACCTGTTTTTCAACTTCCAAAAAGGGTACCAGTACACCGCATACGGACTATCTTTTACATTTGAGATTTATACCAAATACAGCGACTACGTACATGTATTTGAGTGGCCTGCTGAGCTCACATCTCACATGGCCGAATTTACCAAAGAGGGAAATTCTTCTAACGAAACTGACTAACTTAATTGACCAACAGCACGTTTCCTTAGCAACGTGACCTTTGTATTCATAAATAAATATAGGTTTCTTTCTGACTAACGTACGACCTAGTCTGTATAAAAGGTTTTGGCACACTGGCTAGACGGTTAACAAAGTAGTTCTCTGTTTTTAGCATAAACCATACAGGTCTTATTACTTTTTCTTGATCAATAAACACTGGGAACATCGTTAGTCTTTGAAATGAAAAAAAAAAAACTGAGAGATTCACTTTACATAAACACCTAATTATTGATTTGGTCGCAGTTCCTTCATGCGAGGTATCTGCAAACCGCTCAAGAAACAATTTTTACTCTAATGTCTGTGGCAGTACGAACATGATAATACGATAACAAGATAAGAAAAAACTCACCCTCCTAGAACACCGGACGGCATGTTGCAGGATAGAAAAAAGAGAAATAATCGTGAAGAATAGGCTAGAAAGGTCTATGTAGTGTTTGGCATCACAACTAATGAACTTTCACCAGTTTGCTTGCTCAAATAAGTGGGTACCTTGCTACTCACTGCTATTCAGACATTTTACTTGTACATTTACTCCGTTATATATAGTTGTATATTTCAAAATAAAACTGAAGATTTTTTAAAGTGTCTCAAATTGGGAGCCAAACATTTACTCTGTGAAAAATCAAAATTCAAAATTGTGAACAAACGTTTTCTCTAGAATTGAACCCCACGGGACCACGTGAGCAAGTTGAGTTACATTGATCTCTTTGATTAACGCGTAAATCTGCCTATGAAACGCGTACTGTTCAAGCTACAAATCTTGCACTTTATGGCCTGTTTGGTCAGAAAGTTTACACTGTAAAAAAAAAAGAAAAAGTTGACATCCACTGACCTAAAAAACCGAAAAAAATACGGAAAAAGTTTTAACAGTTGTGCGCCATGAAATGGATTATTAAAACATACGAAACACTCTTGAATATTTTTCAGATTAGTTGGGGCGTTAGCTCTATTTGGGTATAATGTAGTCTACAGTACGACTATTAATAAGCTGATGACTGCCGTTGTATAATTTTTGTATCGAATTTCCCATATTATGAACAAAATTAGAGTTAATGCATTCATTATTTCGCTCTTATGTATACGCTGTTTTAAAAACAGGAAAAGGCAAAATCGTATCATTAGATAATACAATACACTCTAAAAAATTGGGCAAAAAGTTAGACCAGCTTTTGACCAACACTGCGTATGTATGTGTCCAACCAATTGTTGGTCAAACATTGACCAATCTCGGTTGCGTAATTCCTTTACCAACTGTTGGGCATTTATTTTACCCAACATGAAGTAATATAAAATTGCCCAAGTGGCCAATTGGGCACAATTTGATCAATTATTGCTTAATTTACCGATTAACTTAGGTGATTGGATAAAGTAACACCATTGAATTATTTCAGGGGAGTAACCTTCTACAAGTTTTAGAAGTTACCAGCATTGGAAATGATAGCCACTTATTTTAAGTGTCCCCACCCTCTGGCAAAGGGCCGTTTGGCGAGATTACACTTTAAACTGCTTCCCAAAGAAGCTATACGTCCACTGAAGGACAACACTTGACCACACTCACGACCCTCAGACAATTTACATCATTGGTCTGTCATGTATGGCTGCATTCTAGACTGGATAAAAAGAACAGATACTACACATGATCTTAGTCAAAAGGCAGATAAGAGTTGGTTATACTAGCCACTTTCAAAAATAAAAGGATTTTAATTGAAAGTTCATGTATATGCGTCAGTTTTGGTTTGACAAACAGATATATTCTGTGACATTTGTTTGTTATCACTAACGATAGATGATGCAATTTTCCCCTTTATATTTCATTTTCGTCCTCTTTATGTTGTGTTCAATTGAGAAAGTGATTTTCCGCAAGAAGTCACCATTCATAGATTCAGTTTGTCTCAATTACACCTGCATTAAGTGATAAACACAAATTTCCTATAAGGAAATTGCAATGGATCATTTAGATGAAAGGTTTACAGGTGTATGAACCTGCTGTTTCAAAACGAATTTCACAACATTTTGAACATACTGTTCTCTAATTGGTTTAGCAAAGCAATTCCCAAAGTGAACGTTAACGTTTTGCAAAATATTTACAATGAAATGAATGTAAAGTAAAATAGCTGCAATCAAAAGACTTATTTAGCGGCACGATGAACCATTGTTGGGCAAAGAAATTCACGAACTAATTTAACCAAATGTTAGTCAATAAACTTCTTGGTTCTTTTTTCAATATTGGGGAATCTTTAACCATCCCATAAATTGCCCAGGAATTTTATCCAACTTTTTATGAGTGTAGTAACATTGGTCGTACACTAATATGACAATGTTTTACCACCTCACGAGTTTCATGCAAACGGTATACTAGGTATCGAAAAAAGATTAATATTATTTACTGAAAGATACGTTTCAAACAAAAGTAGGCAAACAGAAAAAACGAACAGACATTATCTTTGGCAGCATGAGCTTACGTTTTTCCGTAGATTTCCTCGAAAGAGTTGATGCAATATTTGTGTTGTTGTTTGCATGAGGTTGGTATACATGTCTTTTAAGACGTTTCATGAAAAAAGAAGGAATACTCAAGTGAAGACCAGCTCGACACACTATAACAGGTTTGGCCTTATACAATACTTTAAAACTACGGCTTTCACACAAATACACTTTTTATGTTTACACTCAATTAGGATGTTAAAGATTAAACATTGATGACGCCTTCGAGGAAATGATCATCACGATATGGGAGATTTGTACCTGATAGATATTTAATGGAAACCTCTAGGGTGATTCCTATTGGGTGTAGTATGACCCACAACATTCATCAAAGTAACACATTGAGTTTTAGTCGTATTGGAAATCTCAGCTTTATGTAAAAGGTACGTACATCTTTCGTGGTATCAGGTTTCTTATTTCCTATCCAACAGTATGTAATAAAAAAAGACCAAAAGTAAAATAAAAGGGAGATATTATTTCATCCATTTCATCCACTGGTCGAAGGAATTTTACGACTACGTAGTTATACGTCTGCATGATGTGCATGTATTGAATTTTTAGGCTGTAACGTAAAACCACCTTCCACTGTCGAACAAAGTGTAAAGTGGATCGGTTGAAGATTTACAATTTAAGATACATGTTTGATGGATTCTAACAATTGGTCTGATAAACACGTTTCGCTTCTTTCTCGAGAACGATCATAACAGCAAGAAGTACAAATTTACCTTACGCGATGGAAAGACATCTCACCTGCAAAGCAAATGCAGAATATATTATAATGCTGTTATGAACGTTTTAAATAATTTACTGTTGAATGTTTTACATTGTTCTAAGTATCGTCAAACTTCTTATACAAATTTTGACAGGAGTTCTCACTTAATCACTCACCAAGGTATTTCCGTACTGCAATTACGGTAAGAACAGTCAGCAATAAGAACACGGATGCCGTTATCACTAATGATATCCTCCATAACCGAGTGTTTCCCTGATTACCTCCTGATGTAGCATCCAATACTGCATACGGTATCAAAGAGAACATGTTCTTGGGAATTAATAGTTAAGTGTATGTCAAAAGATCTTAGATTTTAATCTGCTTTAGAACGGAACTAAGGTTATCGATGAAAAAGACATCTATCTTGGGAGAAAGTTCCATCATTATACGTCCAGGGGGCTGTTATGTGGATTTGCATAAATACAAAGCATTGAACACATGTGTATCAAATTAGACCATATTAAGATGTAAAGCTAAGAAGTTATAAAACAGTGACATGTAATTAAAGAGTGAACTTTGTAACGAACTGCAAGTGATGATTTTTGCGCTGACTTATTCGCTTGAAATTTATGAAAGGGACTATACCTGTTCTTTGAATATGCATTAAAATGAATACGTTGTGATCATAGAGACCATGCGTGAAACAAATAACATCTCTCTCAGTTTCATTTAGTGAGACCTGCAAAGACGTTGTTATATTAAAACTCTGGTCGTTTGTGTTGCTTGTTTGGACTGAACCGGTATCAACAATTCTTTCTTGCAATTTCCACCTTAGTTGTACAAGGGGTCTCGCTCCATCCGCATGACAGATAAGGATAATCATATTATTAAACGTAGCATTAATCGTTGACATGTTCATCCATTTCTTTCCATTAATTGTGAAGTGCATTTCTGGAATAACTAAGGAAAGAGAAAGGCACAAAGTATAGAAGTGTGCCTTGAAAAGTTATTAATGGTGTGTTATTAGAAATAATATAATGGCAATTCACGATTATGTTTTACAACGTAAAATAAAAAACAGCCTTTTTTAAATGTAAAACTTAGTCTCAGCGTTTGAAAACCTTCAGTGTTTTGCTTTGTTAATTGGTCATAGAACGTGATCGTTTCCTCTGACGTCATATGTATTGCAATAAATATTGTTGTTTGGTTAACCAATAATGACATAAACTGGGCGATGTCGCCTTCTCACTAAATGGAAAATTCAATATTAAAAATGACTGTATGTAATTAAAACTTTCCGAAAAAGTACATAGACTTTTATAACGAAAAACAGTGATCGTTTCTGCTGTTTTTATTGTATTGATTAACAAAACGACACGATTGGGAGCAGTGATATTGTAACGTTTTCTGTTCGGTCCATAAACCATGTCTGGACTGTCGATATCACATGGAGGGATTCAATTGTAAGAGGTCTAAAAGTGTGGGCCTAATTCCTTTTTATTTCACAAAATGTAGGACGAATGTTATAGTATGAGGTTGCTAAATTACAATTTTGTAAAAACGTTGCATATATGGACTCACCGTAGGTGTTAAACCTTAAACTAACCTCTTTTTGACGGTTTGTAACATTCGGGAATCTGCAGATACATGAGATTAAACCAGACGTATTTTGTGGTGTAAATTCAGCACTTGATATAGTTTCGAAAAGTTTGTTTTTGTGAAGAATTGTTTCATTGGCAACGTCAGATTCTTCAACTGCTACCTTGTCAATATAAGAAAACAGCTTTGATGCTGGTCTTGATCGAAAAGCATAACAGTTTAAGAGTGATGGATTATGTGTTGGAATGTAAATCTCCTTTTTGTTGCTAACATTATTTACGGTAATACTTAAAACTGGTGACACTGCAAAGAAAAGCCGAAAAAATGACTTCATTTTCAAAAGCAATCAAAAGTACTACTGCTTCATTTAAAAACCTCGACTAACACTAAAGTATACGCAACCTAATAAGTATAGTATACTCCTACTTTCTTCGTGATTTTGCATGTGCGTCAAACCTGCGTCCTAAACAGCAACGTTGCTGACTAAATGTACAATATCATCGTTGTGCAACAATTCCAGGCCTGTTTTTTGTACCATGTGGTTTTAAAAGTGGCCCTTTAAAACTGCTTTGGCTTTGTAGAAGAAATGTGCCAAATTAGATTGCGTTTTTCGGCTTTACTCCCATACAACCTTTTAGTTATCTGCTAGGATTTCCATCAATGCCCCAATTTTAGCGAATAGAAGTTATGTGTATTTCGCAGAACTGTTACGTTACATAAATGTAGAAAAATACATAAATCATAATTTGGGCTTTTTCATGCATTTTGTATCTTACCAAATGTATTATATTGCAGATTTACTGCCCCATTTCCTATTCCACTGGCCGTTATACTTCTGCATGAGATCGTCCCATTGTTACGAAAGAGCCTGCCCGTGTATGAGCTAATAGAATCAATTACTTTACGTCCTTCATATTTAAAACCGTTGCTGTCGGAGAAATTGATGGCCAGATCGTACTTTGTCTTTTTGCCACCTATTGTCCATGACAGGTTTACGGGAGGTATTGCTCCCACGGCATGACAAAAAAAAGTAACATAAGTTCCTTCCTCCAGAGTTAGTTCCTTAACGTTGTCATATTTATTTAATGTTAGAAATATCTTCGGTGGAACTGTTAATATGAGTTAGAAAAAAAAATTGTTCTTTAATAAAAATGTTATACATCATTTTGTGTGATCCAAATTATCAAAAGCTAATGTGCGTCTATCCCACCTTAAAAGATATTCACACTTTTATTGACGCTATTCATTCCTGCTGTACGCATCGATAATTTAATCAAGGAAATAATATAAAAATTTGTGTACCTTTAAAAAAAAATATTTCTATTGACATCGCCGTCAATAGAAATAATTGAAGCTTTATCACATCTATAAAGGCACCAAATTTAAGATATAATCTAATATAAATTTTTCTTTTTTCAGATTGAGAACGTAGACGAGTCTCACTATCTAAAGTTTGCCGTGTTCCAATCGTCGGACACCTCCTAATATCGACTACTATTGCTACAAACAACCAGAGTATGTACCTTTACAATATAATTAAAATAGCGGTAAATTTTCGGTAAATTTTAAGAAGACAGGTATTTGGAATCTTAAACAGTGAATTGTCAGGGAGGGAGATCCACCGTCCAAATCTTTCTTTTCGTGTAACAAAATTTTGATTGCCAGATTCTTTTACTCTCGTTGATGTGCCCTTTAAAGCTTACACATTGTTAAGATGGCAAGCTTTTTTCAAACCGACTTAACCAGAAACAAAGTTCATCGTTTGCTGTTAACTTGAAGTATATAACATCTTTCCCGACAAGAGTTTAGCTTCAAAAAATAAAGATGTTAAGTTAAACAATTAGTTTTGAACGTCTAACTTGACGTCAAGGTTTTTTTTTTTTTTTTTTTGTCTAATATTGTGATGAATTGAAACCATGATACATTTTTCAAACGTACCAAAAAATTACAATTGTGATAAATTTCAATATTTACAGGCAGGTAGTTTTTGAAATGAAAAATTTAAAAGTTTCTTCATTACAGCTATTTGAATAAAAGTTAAAAACGACGACAAACGACGAAGGCGTAATATCGTCATTTTGTTTTTGTTTGACTGGCAAAATAATGATATTTTATGTAATCATAAAGAAACGTCTTTAAGACTTAGCAGACGACAGAGACCAGTTTGTTCAGTACTAAATTCCGTTTTGGTCTTAAAGATTTTGATATGCAAAATAATAAGCAGCTGAATGTCGGCAAATAATAAATGTTGGATCTCCTTTCATTACAAGTCCTTGTTTCGAGCAAGAAGCCTGCTTAAAGGTTGGCATAATTGTGTTTTTTATGATTATTCATACAGCTAGGAATATACGCTAAACTAAAATATTACCGAAAACATTGAGTTTATTGGTGACATCAAGGAGCTGTAAGCTTTCAACTCCCTGGTGACACGCCCTTGTAAAAACTTGTCTCCAATGACGCAGTTAGAGCAAAGCAGAGCAACAGTTGGCTTTGTTTGTATTTCATTTTACTGTTTCACAATGTTTCATTTCAGACGCACACCATGGATTATCTTTAAGGAGTTAAATATACTTCATAATGCTTTTTTAAATATTGAAATGTATCAGGGAAAGCTAGTAGAGGACACTAGCAATACGGTTTAGTATTTCATTTATCGGATCATTTTGGGCTTCTAACCACGGGAACGATGCTCACAGTATACGTAATTATTATAAGGGTCAGGAAGAGAGCTTGCAGTGCTAGGGAGATATAGACCTTCATCAAAGTAATTAATTTCATGGAAGAAATTTAAAATCACGTACGTAAAAATTGTTCAAGATCCTTCTTAAATGAAAGTTAATGAAAAAACCGAAATTCTAATGTTACACTACCTTCGACGTTTAGCCAGTACTCTGCTGCTAGTATTCCATCTTCAAAACACCGGTATCTTCCCTCGTGTAGTAATTTTGTTTGTTGAATAAGAAATGAATAGTTTTCTGATAAGCTTACACGATCTAGTGTGAAACCAATTTTTAACCTGTTGTTGAAAACAACGTTATTTCCATGTATCCAAATGCGAATTTTGCTATAATCGCTATCACATGGAAATTGTACTGAAGCAGTGATTGCCACGGTCAGATTTTCCTGGTTCTCACCTAATGTATGTATAACAACGACCATAGAAACTACCATCAAGCGAGAAAAAACACGTATTGTACTCCTTACCCTCATATTAATGCTTTCAGTCTGATACTTCCTTCCAAGATAAACTTTTCGATCATAGTATTATGGATGAATCCACAAGTAGTACAAATAACCACAAATGAAACACAAGGAAACAAATTGTGCTTGATCTATGTCGACACAAATAGCTAATAAAGTTGTCACAAAACCAGCCCCGATTCTTCCCGACAGTTAAGCCCTTCTCAAAATTTTCAGCTTTCATCTTTAAAGCTACAAGCATATTCAAATGCTGTGGCATTTCTAGACGCTGACAGAGCCAGTTTGGAACTGATGGGAAACTGCAACAAGTCACGCCATAACAGTTACAATTTCATCCAATCAACGTTGTCAACTATAAATGTGATTAAAGATACCTTGCCGTTTGCGTTTGAAAATGCAGGAAGTAGGATAAAACCGTGACACGTCCCACAGAAATACTTTCCTGCATTAACTAATTAAGAGGCCTTTATGTAACCTTTTAAGCGCTTAATGGGCCCTACGTTACACACACTTTGAAGCCTGTTAATAAAAAGAATTGTTTCTTAAGCAACACATGTCACTTGATGAGGCGCAAATAATATGAACAATTAGTGTTGTGACGATAATATGTGACAAACGTGCGTATTTGGAACGTCTTAATAGCAGGTTGACACACAAACTATTGACTCTTCATTTCATGCCATAGGCTGTATGTTGGACTCTTTGTATGTTTGATTCATTTTTATTTTTTACTTACATATCATGAATGGTGTTTATCCAACTTGCCTAAACTTTTGGAAAAGTACGGCGGATCAATTTGGATCGATGTCTGATAGGGCAATCATAGGTATTAATGCAAATTACCGGAAATTAAGGAAAATGGATTAAGGATTTGAAGGTACAAAACAATGGCACTGAGAACACGTGTGAAATTATCCAAACTGTCAATGAACTTGAAATGAGTCTGGAAGGAGATAATCGTAGTCACTTGATACATCTACAAGGGATTGGAATCTCATATCCAGTTAGAATGAAATTTTGTATTATGTTTCCCTACGCAGATAACATTGATTTTTCAGTCTTTTGGGGTAATGACCGCACCACCTTTACTTTCCAAAATTATACCTCTGTCAGTGGTAATTAAAACTTAACTTCTATCAAATCATAATTTAGAACTTAAAACACTACATCGATGTTCATTACCTTTTCACTCGAAACATGCTTTTCAGAAAGCTCTGCAGAAGAAGACGGCGATATATATTTTAATTTTGGAATATATCTCAAAGTATAGAATATAATTGCGCTAAGGTAATGACACGCATAATGTGTGCATACGGATATATCATAGATTCCCGGTATCTGGTGGAATTACATATTTTAAAGAGGTGAAAAATTCTCGGGTATGTTTGAAAGGCAGGGAAACTCCGGGTAGCCACATGACAGACCTTATGGAAATGACAGGATTTTTGGGGGGTACCTACGCACGTTAAGAGCTCCGTATGATCGAGGAAAGAAGTTAAAGGCTCTAGCTCCTGTGAGCGACCTTGGCCTGCAGCGACGGTGTTTGTCAATGCTCATAAGTTCTATAAATTTTTTTTATTTTCCCGAACACTCTGCACTCGTTGGGATGTGTCAAGCGCAGCGCTAGCATCCCCAGAGATTCGCCGTGGTAGGCTATTTGCATACATTGTGCAGTCACATCTCTTTAGAAGCCTCTTGTTGGTGTGACCCAGGGTTAACATGCACTGACTCTATCCGTTGACGACTGATCATGTTCGATAGGGCTAACGTCTTACGAAATCCGAAGAAATAGCCATGGAATTGTGTTCATACCGCTTTAGATCCCATTGGTTATAACATAGTACATTGCACACTTAAGCAACACTGAGGTAGCCCTTAGGCTAACGAATAATTCATATTACAAGGGTTCCACTATTTCGATGGGGAAAGCTCATGTGGTGATTTGCGAGGGAAATTCGGTTTTAAACGTTCTATAGGGAAATGACACAAGTGGAAATGTCTTACCTCTGTAGCCCAAGCACTGCTAAAATATCGCGACTGCATGGTGTGCGCTTAATATACCACCTAGAGTAAATCCAAGAAGTATCATAATTTCCTTCCTTTTTTCACAGGACAAGCTTAACCATGAATTTGAATTTTCAAGCCGTTCTAATTTTCATTTTGACTCTTGTTGACGGTAAGTGATCACTACTACTTTAGAAATGTAGAAATCCATTGATTGGTTTTTCGACAGATATTTTGAAAGACATCTCTTGAAAAGTTTTCTTTAATTTAAACACACTGTTTCTGTTACTGGATTGGCGAACAAAGTTTCTGTTTTACTTTAATATTCATATAGAGTAAAATAGCACAGTAAGAAATATGCCCATCGAGAGTAAAACCAGGTAATATTATCCAATAACGTCTCCCTTATTCTCAGAACAGGCTCAGCCAGTCAACAACACTCTCCAAATATGCCGGGTAAAATACGCCATAGCTCTAGCAGCCGGGCAACATTATTTTGAAGGGAGATCATGCAGCCCCGGATATTATGCCGACTGCAATCAGACAGATTTTCAATTATTGAAGAATTGTTTGTCAAAGCAATGAAAAGCTCTTCTTGGTTACACACAAAAATAGACAGTGAAGTCAATTCGGTTTAGATCAAACATTACAATTCAGTTACCGACTGAAGAAGTGTGCATGGCCAAGTGGATAGAACACCCGACTTGCAGTAGGTAGGTCTGGATCTCTAATCGTGGTCGGGTCATGCCGAAGAGTTTAAGAAATGAACCTACTGGTTTTGTGTTTGTTGTTCAGAGTTAGCAATGGGGTGGAGAAAATAAACTGGTGATCCACTACTGGAAAAGGGTTCGACCGGCTGTCCTAAATTATCTGGTTAGAAAGTAAGCCGCAAAATCATATCTAACCAAATCACACATTAGCGATCTAGCTGCTTTTCCAAACATATTTTGAAAAAAAAATGAAGATGGTGCAGCTGTTCTTTAGTTATTTGCATTATCCAGTTTGTTCTGTAGGCATCATGCCCTTACAACTCCTTGCATCATGCACAGTTTGGCTGCGTTATTATGTTATCCCCGTCTTTAGACAAGCTCCTTACTTTGCTGACTGTTTACTACTTGCTATCACCTCTGGAATTCGTGCTCAAACTACAATCTTCCTCTTTTCTTAGTCTGCGGTGAAGATGGGTTTTGTGAGTCCCCGCAATATCTCGAACGGGGAAGTAGAGGTGTCGTACAATGCCAGTTTCCAGAGTCTTTTTACAGTGTCCTTTGGTATAATACAACTGAAAATGTGATCAACGAACCGATAGCATACATACAATCGACAAAGGACGTAGGAAAGATAGGAAACGTGTCAAATGAGTACAGCATCTCTTCAAATGGATCTCTCATTATCAACAACGTGTCACTGCACCACGGCAGGAATTTTACAGCAGTTGTAATACAATCGCCGAGAGACGAATATAAGGAACACAAAATACATGTAATTGTGACAGGTTAGTTATTCAAGTGTATACCTACATCATCAAAAAATACAAAAGCCTTATGCAACTGGCAAGGTAAAATAGGATGTTGAAAAGACAACTACCAATCAGTCAAAAATTAGCTAAGAATGACTTACCTTAATAGGAAGTTGTCACACTTTCTCTAATGGTTGCCAATGTCAAAGAGGTCTTGAGAAAGAATGTGTTTTTAACCTACATCTGAAGCATAAATGTAACGTGACAAATAATATTTTCTCGGATATTTAGTTAATCCTGACCAAACATTGCTCAACATTACTGTCAGGAATACCTTTTGACAGCATACCCTCATGAAAAATAGTGAATTTGGATTAAAATCACCTCCAAGATTTTTTTCTTTTTCAATTTTTGCCGTGAGATTTTCGTGAACTTGAAAATATCACATGAGGTGGAAAATTTAAATGGAATAAGCCAAGAGGAACAATATGGATATGGACCTCGGTTGATCAGAGGGGGACATAACAACTTTTGGTTTTCCTGTTAAAGGGTAAGGTACTGCCTTAGGTAAGCGGAAATATTGCCGCATTTGCGGCTGGGTACATCAAGTTTAAAACACTTGGTGAGTACCGTTTCCGGCCATCTGGAGGGGTTTTAAAGCCCAAAATTTTCTTGTGCGCTCCGCGCCAACTGATGGTGGCGCTCCGCTTAGATTCAAATATTGCCGCATTTGCGATCTACGTCCTTCTGAAGTTAACAATTTTTCCCCAAGGCAAAGGGATATACCTTTCTCTTTAGTGTCATCCCCCAGGCCACAGATCAGAAGTGCCCAGTTTTGGGGTCCCAAAAAAGTGTATGTATTACCATTTTTCATAGATTGATTTTTTATTCTCATTATTTGAGAAGTCGCAGACATGAGATTCGTATTTCAAGGCTGGGTACATCCAGCTTAAAACACATGGGAAGTGCCGTTTCCGGCCATCTGGAGGGGTTTTAAAGCCCAAAATTTTCTTGTACGCTCCGCGCCAACTGATGGTGGCGCTCCGCTTAGATAGTCTTGCCGTGCCTGACCTTCGGAGGTACCAGCCCCCCCCCCCCACTTGTTACCTAGGCCCCCCAAAAAATCCAATCCTGGCTACGCCACTGTATCAGAGTTTGTTTTTACAAGTTTTCCATAACTCTAATTCTGCATCATCATTTTACTTTGAGTTAAAAGTAACAAAAAGTGACCTGTCATCATTTCTGACCTTGTGATTGGCCAACGTATCGGCGAGGCTTTCTTCTCTTGCATCTGTGTGAAATTTCGTAACAAAAGTTTAATTCAACTGCATTTAGCAAAAAATGAACATTTTGTTTTCACTTGAAAGACCTAGCCAATGCCTTTTAGTTTTAGTAAATAATCAGTTAAAAAAGGAAAAACGAATTGCTGGAACAAAAAAGTTAATATTCTCTGTCAAACGCTTCTTAAAGATGATTACAAACATTGCACCAGAATGCATGTGTGATTGTATAAAGCAGTGGTTCCCAACGGGGCGGTACCGTCCCCTTGGGGCGTTTGGAGACTCCAATGGGACGGTAAGGGCTAAAGGGGCGGTAGGGGTTGTTGGCAGGAAATGAGACAGACAAATTCTTTAGTCGAAACATTAAAAATAACAGTGCTTCAATAATCACCCACCTACTCATTGGGAGTGTGGTCAAACTTGTGATGTTTAGCATGCAAAAGCATAACAGAAAAACCGAGACAAAATACTGTACATAATCGGCCAACTATGTAGCTTTGTTTAATATCATAGGCGGGATTACGGGGGGGGGGGGAGGTACGGGGGCCCCCCATTTTTTCCAGAACTTAGTTTTTTTTACCCCACAGTTAAGGACTCATGAAAAGGACTCTATAGGAAACCAACGGTACGTTTTTGCTAAGTACAAATAACCTCAGGGGTCACTCTTTCTCAGCTTGAGTGAAAAGGGACCACGCTTTGCCTAAATTTATTTCAATTTCACTACTGAGATAAAGTAAAAATTCATTTTTTCGGGGCGCTCCGCGCGCCCGTTAGACTTTACAGATAACGGCTCTGTGAAAGTCACCTGAAAAAGACTATCAATGAAACCAGAGTATGTTTGTGCTTCAGTAAGAATGTCTTTGGGGGCCACCGTTATTCAGCCAAGGTTAAAAGTGGCCCATCCTTTCTCCAATTTTCATTCAGTTTCATTACTGAGAGGTCTTAAACGTTAAATTTTTCGGCGCGCTTCGCCCGCTTCATAATAGGCAAGGGCTGAATTCACATCACATGAAAAGCCTCCTTGCTTTCTGAAAAGAAGATATGGGGCACCAAGGAGGGAACCCCTGAAGAACCTCAATTTTAAGTAATCCATTCTCCCTCCCCGCACCCTCTGCATTATCGATTCCGGCCGAATTTAATCAAACGGAGTAAGGATATAATTGAAGAAATTCAAATTGTGATATTTTTGTTCTGTTAAATGCCCATCTTATGTAATTTAAAGTTGAAGATAAAATGCACTATTTTACTGCCTACAATTTCGTAAATACCAAGGAGCTTCCGGGGTCTTCGCCCCCTGGACCCCACACCGGGGCTTTGTCCCTGGACCACATGCCGTTATGGGAGCGCTTCGCGCTCCTGCGGCGCCTTCGGCGACGTTTGATAGTCTGCCCGAATTTGCCCCCCCCCCCCCCACCCCACTTTCAGAGATCAAATCCGGCCCCTGTTTAATATTGTGGTACGTTTTTGTTCAAGTTGTCTTATTATGAAGGAAATTCAGAAAATTATTCAATAGTACTTTTTTGTGTGTTTCGTGTTTGATGAGCTGTAGGGGACGTTTGAACAAAACCAATTGACTAAAGGGGCCTCTGCGCTAAAAAGGTTAGGAAGCACTGGTATAAAGGATCAAAAATATTTCAAAGGGGGTGAAGCTACCCCTAGCCTCTCCACAGGCCTCCGAACACGTCCTGCAGTTAGCAGGGTGTTCCTTTATGTAGAAATAGATAGTAATATATCCTACCAAATCAATGTGGCAATACCGGTGTGCTTGTGTCCCAAATCATGAGACAGTGATTGCCACCGCGTTCTTGTTTTCTTTAAATGAGAAACTTTCCTCTAAAGCAAATAATAGAGACAACTTCATTCCTATGCATTTTGATCCCTACAGTGAGACCACATCAAATGCGACCTTTCATTGAAGGATGTGAAGGAGATGAACGACTGTGTTTCAAGCAAATGAATGATTCTTCACAACTCACATGTAGCGTCACAGACGTCCGACCATCTGTTGATTTAAACTGGTATACGAAAACTCTTTCGACGGATCATCTCTTGATTTCAAACAAAACCGTGACACTTGAAAATCATTTGTATACCACAACGGTGAAGACAACGTTCACTTCTAATACCCACGCAAACGGGGTATATGTTTGCAAATGCGTCAGTGAGCCCTTGCTGATGAAAACTGCGTACTCCTTAGCGTTGATACAAAATGTTTCAAAGACATATATTGGAAACATTGCGCCAACTATTGTGAATGTTGAGCAATACTCCAGTACTGATCTGCCTTGCTCGAATCAAGCTGTTTTATACCTGTTGTGGAAGAAAACAGGATCCCTTAAAATTCTCGAAGATTTAATACATATTGTATCCGTGGGCAATTCTTCTTTTTCAAATATTTACTCACATAACTATCATTTAACGCACCAACGGTCTTTACGCATTGCCTCTGTAAATGTGATAGATGAGGGCGTGTACCAGTGTTCGTTTGGAAATGGAATCTTGGAACATGTGAAGATGTTTTATCTTCAGGTATATGGTAAGTGTAACAATTGCATATTTGCTCTGATGTACGCGAGTGATTTCAGCAGGGGCGGCGCCAGGATTTGCCCGACAGGGGGGGGGGGGGAGCTCCCCGACAGCGGGGAGAAAGAATTTCAAGGCCCAGACATATCCACAAAGTCCATGCTATGTCCCGGTGGAACGAAACTTGGTAATTTTGTAGGTGCGCGGAGCGCGCCGAATTTTTTGGCTTTTTTTTACATACCTAAAAAATCTGGACTTTATATGAAGTAAAAATTAAACTTTTGAACTAAGAAATTTGTTTTTTTTTTATAAAAAAAGTTTAGTTGATTATTGAAGAATCTGTCCTTCATAAGGGAAAAATCAAAAACGTTATATGGGCGAAAGCTGAAATTCTTTTGGGGTTAAATATTAAATCGTACTAGACCTACGTACAAAGGCTTCAAGCCCAGACCAGAGGTTTGCCTGGAAAGTTTTCCCTCCTTTTGAAGGAAGATTTGAAAATTAAGGGCTTATTATATTGCAGAAAGTTTTGGCTTTAATGAAAGAAAATTTGATTTATTGGTAAATTTATACTGAAAAATTTGTTTCTTTCCACTTAGTGATATGCCCTTCAAGAGCAAAATTAGGCAGTATGGTGATTAACAGAGTTGGCTATTATTATTAATTGTACGGAGCATCCATCGAAAATGGAAAAATTTGCCACTTTTAACAATCTAAAGCCTGTATTGGAGAAAAACTGTAACTTTTATGACAGTTTTGGGGATTTATGGAAGAATCTGACGTTGCCGTGAGAAAAATCAAGAAGGGGGTGATCTTCAGATAGCCGGAATGGCATTTCCCAGACTTGTAACAAGAAATGAGTAGTCGTCATTTTGAGCTTTCCTTTAAAATGAAAGTTTCACTTCAGTAGAAAAAACCAACATGCTAAATGATAAGAAAAGTACTAGATAAAAGGTACGGCTACAACTAGATGTAATGGTCTTGTCTCTTTTCGGGGTGAAACTATGCAACGGAATTGAAAACATACTATACTGTTTTTGACTGTATGAATAATCTACGTTGCATTCAATTGCAAGGTCCACAAAATAGATGAATTTTTTTACGAGACTGGCCGAACCCCAGACTATAAATGGTTTTACTTCCAACGTATTTGTAAATATGGCACGTTACAAGGTGCCTTCAGATAAATTCTCAGTCGGACTTATGTGGGAGATATTCTCACACCACTTTTTATCACTATGTGTAGCTGAAAACGAAATTGCCGATATTCATAACTGTTGTGAGAATTCGGTTGTCCGGACAGACCAGATGGCAGACCATTACGTAGTGCATGCACATGAACAGCCTCTCGTCGATTTTGTAAAGATAATTTGGAATTGTGAGTTTCCTTCAAGTATATGGTCTTTAAGTAAGCAAAATCAAGAAGAATATATAAATATATATATATATATATATATATATATATATATATATATATATATATATATATATATATATATATATATATATATTACTTTTTGATCCAGTTGTTACTCCTTTTACACTTACCCGTTCGTGCTCATTTTTTACTGTGTAGCCCTAATTATTTTTTTTTTCCGGAGCTAGGTTTTGTCTACTTTTTTTCCTTTTTTCCGACCATGCTCGATTTGTACGTGCCTTTTTTTCATCCAGGACGCTCCTTTTCTTTTTTTGATTTGTGTTTCATCCTTCGCACTCATGTTTTCTGACAGTCACTTTCGTCCGGTTCTGTTTTTACAGCGATCGCTTCGGATTTGATGTTTGTCGTGTCCAATTGTTACTGTACTGTTGGTTGTTCAGTTTGGGTTTGCCACCTGCTGAAGGGTATATCCCCAAAACGTCGTGGAGTTTTCCGCAAACTTTTAAGCACTTTTTACTACCTCTTTTCGACCTACACATTTCCACAGTGCTCCGCAGCATTTCGACCTTATATATATATATATATATATATATACATATATAAATATATATATAGATATATAAACATGACGGAGAAACTATAAAACAACGGTGCTACAGAATTGAAAGGCTGGATCTCCGAGGAGATACAAATAGCGGAAGGCTAGAATTTAGATCAAGTAAACAGCCAAAAGGTTTGAAGTAGAGCTTTCGAGGAATACTACCTCTTTATCAATACTTGGTCAGAGAATGACAAGGAGTGAGAAATTTTGGAAGCTTTTAAAGGTGTTGACAATGGTCTCACCTCTATTGTGACAGGATAATCCTTCTTAAGGCAATTGAGCAGGTTGATTGACCGGGAGGGTCTGATCGGATTACTCGGGTGTAACCCATCAACAATAGGAAAATCCTCTTCAAAGTAATTAGAGAAATTGTTAGGCCGGAATGGCCTGATCGAATTATTTTGGTTAGTATCATCAGCAAGCTGGTAAATCGCTCCTGATGTTCAAGCCGAAAGGCGATGTGGTTTTGAGATTGAGTTCCCAGAAATTTTCTTTCGCTTTTCTTGCTTTGTCGGTCCATGTATCGTTTTGGTCGATAGCAATGACCTGTAAGTTTTTGATAGAATGATGAAGCAAATTGAAATGGTTTGCAACAGGTTGTTCAACCTTTTTGGTTTTAATTGCTGACCTGTGCTGTCCATTCTCATTCGAAGAGTATTTTTAGATTCTCCGACATACTGCACACCACATAAATTGCAGTATATGAGATAAATGGCATTTTTGGAAAGACAATTTCTTGTCTAATTTGGAAGGTGCGTACATTTTGATTTCTCTGGAAGCCTTTAATGGAATCAACCAGGGCGCACGTCTTGCAGTTGGAAGGGCAAGGTGAACAACCAAAATTTTCGTTGTTTTCCTCGACTGAGGGTTTGTCCTGGAATTTTGCCCGAACCAAAATGTCCCGTAAATTTGAGGGCCGCATGAAGGCAACAACGGGGGGTTGGGGAAAGATAGACCTTAGGCGATCGGTGCTCTGAAGTATGGGCATATGCTTTTTGATGAATTTGGCTAATGGTGGTAGACCGGGATGGTACTCAGATATGTTATATATAAATATATATATATATACCACTAGATTGAACATAAGGGGGAAATTTGTATATCTTGATACGTTTAGGCGAAATGAAAACCAATAAAATACATAACTGTATATTTCACCTTTAAGGAAAAACATAAACATGTACGTAAATTCAATAGTCCATAAGTTGTACGTGTTAACAGATAGGCGTCCGTAATTTGGTCAACATTAAAGTAATCAGGTATATTACGTACCCCCATATGTATTTTACTTTACACTAACGTATTCCCATTACAACAGTGTATGAAAACGTAAAGGGGAACGTAGATTTTTCCCCTAACGGTAATTTCCCCCTAACGTTGATATTTTGCCCCAAAATGTCCCCTTATACCACATTTATGTATGTATATATATATATATATGCCTTTATATATATATGCATATATATGCCTATATATATATGTATATATATATATATATATATATATATATATATATATATATATATATATATATATATATATATATATATATATATATATATATATAAAGATATATATTCTTTTAAAACAGAGCGAATGAGGGAAATTTCTTAGAACACGTTCACATGCAAAGCGATGCAATCACTTTGAATCACCGCATAATACATTGATCTCACGAAGAGAATCAAAACTGTTAAGAACGAAACTGTAAGGAAATAACGTCCATGTATCCGCTAACGTAAATTAATGCATTAACACCATCAAAAAGGATATAGCTTGAATCATTGCCGGCGACTATATCAGTTGAAATGTAAATGTTAACTTTAATTCACATAAGCTGCTGAAAATGAATAAGTTGATGATCATTGTTAATATTATTTTCGAAGTATGAACTACTTTGCATTTTCTTTTTCAAAATGATATCGATCCAAGGTATGTGCCATTTTACGCCCTTAGTAGATAGTGGGTAAAATTGTAGTTTAGAGGGAAAACTGACTGCTTTGAAGAAGTAAGTTTAGTTCATCATATCGGATAGAACCTTTATTGAATGTGATAGTTAAAGACCGTGTTTGAAAACATGGGAACAGTTCCCCTAATGCATGCCCCAGTGGTGAGCCTCTCACAAAAAGGAAAATTTTGAAACGAACGTTGGTTCGATTTATAGCTCTGATATCTTTTTCAACGCTTCACTTATTCCATTTCCTCTACCTTGCAATTAACTTCCAGTACTGCCAAATCCTGAGAACCCGATTGTCGAAGGTTGCCCCGATGTCGGTTACTGTACACTTTTTCTTCCAAAAAGTGGAAAGATAAAATGTTCCCTAAAGGGGATCCGACCAAAAGTGGAGCTACGATGGGAAACTGTAGATAGTGAAAAACAATATGTCATTGATTTTTTCGTCGTTTCACATGACATTGAAGAAAATGAACTCAAGTATGACGTACACTTGACGTCAAATTTCAGCATAAAGGAATCATTTACAGGATGGATAGCCATTAGATGTATAGTCATGGATTTCGTGGACAGTCCCTTTAATCGGCCTATTTCAAGGAATCTGCTGCTCGTCCAACTTACAGGTATGTTAATATATCCAATTGATGGCTCCAAAGCTTTAGCTAAAGATTTTTACTGCAGAGACATTACATTAGCAACGGATGGAAAGAGCTCATCGAAACTAAGCTTGTTGTGAGGTTTCCAAGTACTGAAAGTCTCCCAGCCACAGTTCTTTCATCTAAAAATTGCGATGTCCTATAGCATTAAGTAGGAATAAAGCGTGGCACAAAGAGTTTTGAAGTATGGTATGTCGTGTGAAAAGGATGAACTCAACGTACTCTAGAAGTACTTTTACTGATCGAGAAATTGTTTCCAAGACGAGAAACGCGCTTTCCGTGGTTTTTACAGCGATTACAATGTAAATATATTTTCGATACAAGTGTTTACTCCCAACACCTGTCAGCCTGCCTCTTTTCTACAAAATCATATTGATTTTCATTTTACGTTTTTGCCGATGAAGAGTATTGATCATTTGTGGTTCATCACCTTTCCCTTACTACAAATCCAGATATGGGCCAGATATGAAATTCCATATATGGGCCAGATATGGATTTCATATGTGGCCCATATCTGCTACAGATATGGGATTCATATCTGGGCCAGATAAAAAATTTGGCAGATATAACCTTGATCTGTGCCAAAACTAGATCTAATCCATATATGGGCCAGAAAAAATTTCATCTGGATCAGGTCTTTATCTGGAACAGATATGAACCATATAACACAATACCATATATGGTTTATATAAAGCTATTCCATACTGATTCCATATAAAGCAGTGCCATATCTGGTTTATATAAAGATTTACTGTATTGATCCCATATTAAGGAGACAAGTATGGTGCATATATGTCCCATATCTGGACCATATATGACTGAACCAAAGTTTGTTAGTGCAGTATCTTTGCATAAAGCGTATCAGAAGCCTTCTGGCCAGCATAGCTTTTTTCTAAAAGTCCCCAAGACTCTCTGGCGAAGAGCCAAGGGGCGAAAACAAAACGATTACTCCCGGAGGAGTTCTGCTCCCTTAAGTAGCTTAACGTCCCAAATGGACAAGTACGCCCTCCAAAGGGCAAACACTGAGTGGTACTGCTCTAGACTGGCTGAATAGAACAGAAGCCACATCCTGGATGCAGTTTAACGACTCTCTGGCGAAGAGCCAAGGGGCGAAACCCAAACATTCTGGCCAGCATAATATTAAGGGCTATCTGAACATCTATAACAAAGTTGAATGCACATTGTATAACATTAACTTAAGTATTTGAAGTTGTTAAATTACTCAATAGTGAAGAACAAAACTGCTTTGAAATTCCTACTTTTAAATGTTTACACCGCATTGTTGGTTTAAATTGCCATATGGGGCAATATCCCAACGTAAATTTTGTTGAAGGTTTCATGATTTTTCACATGTTACTTCCTTAATTACAGTAAAAAGAAAATCAGGGCCCTAAATTCCTGACCACGCCCACATTGGGAAGTCATTTGCATATGTTAGTATAATATGGCTGAATATGCTTTGAATGTTCTAATTTTTATTTGCTGATACATGTTCAGCTTCCAGAGAAGGTCTTTATGTGGGACAGGTACACAAATTAACCCGTAAAGTATTACTATGGCTATGTAAAAGTCTATATGTAAGTCTGTCGTGGTATTTTAATCAGTTATATCTGGCTTGATATGGCCATATCAAACTTTATTTGTATATCTGGGAAGGTATTTCATCAATTTATATCTGGCTTGATATGGCCATATAAAACTTTATTTGCATATCTGGGCCTTTCTTGAATCAAGTTATATCTGGCTTGATATGGCCTTATCAAACTTTATTTTCATATCTGGGAAGGCATTTCATCAGGTTATATCTGGCTTGATATGGCCATATAAAACTTTATTTGCATATCTGGGCCTTTCTTGAATCAAGTTATATCTGGCTTGATATGGCCATATAAAACTTGATATATTATATCAAGGCATCTAAATCTGGCTGCATATCTGGCTTGATATGGCCATATAAAGGCTTTATTTAACCAGATATATCCAGATATCAATCCATATCTGGATTTGGAGTAAGGGTTCTTAAGTGAAGTCCTGAATTTGTGAAGGAAAATTCCAAACATTCGATCATAATGTTTTGTGGCATTCTTAACATTAAGGAGTGACGTATTCTATATTTTTACGTTTCTAGGTCCAGCTCTAAAGAACAGCGGGGAGGACACTCTAAACAATAACAACGATGTAGAACATAAAAATCACAAACATGATCTTCTTATTACATTTTTAATTTTCATTAGCTGTGTGTTGGCGGTTCTTCTAATAGCACTTATCGTGTACGGTAAGTAAAACGGTTTGGGCTTATAGATTCGAACAGCACATGTTTAAAGATCGATTTCTACAGTATTTTAGAGGAATCCCGATCAATGGTTAGCAGAGCCTATTCCTCATGCACAGCCTTAGAAGAGATTTCTTTGGCTGGTAGAATGAATGCTTTATCCCTTTCTGCATTCGGGGTAACATATTACCCAAGAATTTAGATATTTTTGTAAAATCCATATCTTTGTCACTATACACTCCTCAGCCTTTATTGACCCACCACATTATAGCTCAAAAGATGCTCTTTATTATGGGGGAGGGGGTTATTATGAACAATTTTTGAACTAATCACGGTTGAAGTTGTTGTTTACATAAAAAAAATGGCAAAAATTGCAAAATTTTCGAATTTCAGTAAAAAAAATTGTTTCAGGTACCTATCAAGCAGGCAACATCTCTTTACTTGTTTTGGAACTCATACATCCAAAACATTCTCAGACAGGTTCAACTCAGAGGGATGGAGGGTTTTAGAGAAATAGCTCCATAAAGTTGAAAAATTGGAAAAATGTCGAAAACGACCCAAAACAAGCTCTTCTTTTAAAAATTCATAAATCTCTAACCCTTCAACCGATTTTCCTCATTCAAAAACCAAAATGTCCCTTATAAATTTCCTTACACAAATCTAATTACAAAGTTGGTGCCCTTTAGTGATATAGCGCCATGTATGCCTAGTTACACTGTTGTTATTGACATTATCACTGTTGCTGTAGTTCTCCATGCATAGTGTGTACGACGACGAGCACACAGTTAACGTTCATTCGACGTTCGTTTCCAAGGTCAAATGCCAGCTATTAGATGGATTCAAGTGATAAAAACCACTCAGCGATAACAAATAAGGATTAAAGGATGATGCGGGTGAGTTGTACTGTCCATGACGTCAGTACCTTTGGCACGCTTCTCATTTTCGAGGGACGGTTCTTTCGTTTAATGTTTCTTTATTCTCAGTGAGTTGTTTGCTCTTCAATTAAGTTCATTATGTAGAGTGAGTCATGTAGACGGGAACGAGACTTCATGGTCTCTTTTGGTTATGACATGACCCAAAATGAGCGAGTTTTATATAGGCGTTTATGTATTTTATTGTTTTGTAAAAGAACGCTTTAGTAAGTCAAATTCGTATACAGTATGCTTGCTCATCACACAACTACGGCCGCATTCCCGCATTGTACCTGTAGTATATCGCGCACAGTGTCGCTAAACGCGAACAAGCTAAAGAGTATTGTAGTATTGTGACACAGTGCACAGAAACTGTACTGTCATATCTCGAACGTGCTTGTAGTTCGGAGAACAACCTTGACATCAATGTTCGCATCTAGGCCTAGGGTTAATCATTAATCTTAGCAATTGACGTTAACTTTCTCCAGTGTTATATTTCTCTCTTGGAAGCAGTTACGTAAGGCTTGACTTAGGCTTGCCAAATGCAAGGTGTATCTTGAGAAGTAATAAGAACTTATCCTTCTCTAGTCACTGAACGTGACCGTATAATCCACTCCTTGTAGTCACTCCTTACTACGGTCACTGGCCTACATGTACAAAGGTAACAATGTTTTAAGCCAATACAACAAACCGAGCTCTAATTACGATGGAATGGTTCATAGAACAGATTTGAGTTAATATAATGATTTTGAGCATTCTTAAATACCACTTATACCTTCTGGAATGTTTAATACCAGTAAATTCATAGCAAAAGGCAGGAAAAATGTGGTGCCATCCTTACCAGTAACATCGACATCATGATCGTCTGCTACAGTGCTAATGTGTTGCATGATGGGAAGGACTTCCGCTAGACAAGCTGTCGAAGACCAATTAGTAAGCGCGGCTAGTCAATACTTGTACTTCATAAAGTAAGCTCTCTGTACATTATGAAATTTTACAGTCAATGCGTAGGTTTCTCCGTTTTAAATGAGATTACATGACAAACACTGACTTCTTCAACTGGAAAAATAATCTGCACAGGCTTAACGTTACTCGCAGAATTATCCAGCCAAAATTTCTCTCTTAAAGGTCTTACTCAGTTAACAGACTTTTGTGGAAGGTGAAGGTGATGACAAAGATTATCTGTGGAAAGTTTGGTGAGAAAAGGTATCTTTTTGGAGACGTGAGAGATGCCTACTCACGCGTGAGTAGGCAATTAGCTGGGTTTTTGTGTATACCGGGCAAGGGCCCAGAAATGAAGTGTATAGCATAGGAACGTAATGCTGGGTCCTGTTCAAGGGCTAATCCTTCTCTATGCACAAACCATAGCAGGCAGTCATCTCCCTATAATAACACGTACGGTAGCGACAATCTACTCATAGGACGTTAGTGCAGTCTGCTCTCTCACTGTATATTGCAAGTCTGATTTATACTTAGCTTTTGTTGGGTCTAGCACTGGCAGTCGGTGACAACACATTATCACCCACGTACGTATGGTTTTGTATAAGAATTTGGACTTTGTCAGTGGCTAAAATCGACAGATTTTGCAAGAAAGTTGTTACATTTTGAAAAAAATGTAGTACGTTTAGATCAAAATTACCAAACGAATTGAAATATTATGATACTGATTCCCATTCACGTTCAAATTAAACTTTGTTTCAAATATTGCAGGACTCGAAGTTCGTCGTCAAATCACGCAAAAAGTTAAAGCTCGGCGGCGGCCGTGCTATCTTTTGGTTCGAACGGTGGCGACCAATTTTCCCATGATCCTCTGTACATGTATATATAGGAAGTCCGTGGGAATAACATACGCCGAAAGACCCACGGCTGTTTGTATATTTTATCATTCTCAGAATGATGGAAATTCTCAGAATTAGCATAGGGGTATATACTTTTTCTTTTTGTCTGCACTTAGGGTTACCGAAGGCCTAATTATTTTCTAACAAGGAGGACATGCATCGTCACCCTGGTGGAGAGATGTTACTTAGGAGTGGTGGGTTGGGGAGTTTGGAAACTTTGTTGGCTTTCCGCAATGGTGTCTATATGCAAAAGATGATGCCATAAGTTGTTGCTCTTACTAGAGTTTCCTCTAACTTGATTGAAGCAATATTAGGGAAAACCTGTCAGATTATTGGATACATGAAATTCGGACACTCATGGCGGCGGTAATTTTACAAAACCGCCCGGACGCCACCACAAAACAATAAAAACAGGACGTGCCCTGGTAAAACCGAACGTCTGGTAATCTTACCTGCAGTGCCACTGTCAGCACTGTAGGCATACTTTGCGACTTCCGGTTGATCACTCCCATTACATCGGCATTGCATGAATAGCCTAAAAGCCTAGGTGGTGATTCTTCATTTGGCCTAATAAGCATTACGAGAAATAGTGCAGTCCTGCATCATTCATGTGCATCACGAAATTCCGAGTCGAAAAGTAAAAATCGGTTGATATCTAGAACAAGCAACCAACACAGTACTGCATTGATTATGTTCAGGTATATCACATCGGCCCAAAACGTAAAAGGACGATCGATATTCCAAGCTTTGGTACATACCCGGTTACATTGGCACATCACTAACAATCATGGACAGTAAGTGGTTACTTTTTTCGTAACCACATTTCTAATTTTTTTTTATCATTGGTAGGGCTTTGGAACAGCCTGAGAGCATGAAAGTAATTGAATGTAATTAGGTTTATTGTGTCATAGGGTCTTGTTAGGATAGCGGTTAGGTCATCTAGCCTAGGTGCCGGGAAAAGGGTTATGATGCCCGAAAGACTTTCTTAACGGAACGTCGTCACTACATGGCACCGAACGTGCAAAACAATTTGACATTCGTGACTTCCAAGTAAATGAAATTACTTCTGCTTTAAATAGAATCAAATCAATCGCCAGTTTGAACCCTTGTTTGCAGCAAAGTATTTCGTTTAAAAAACTTGCAAATTCAAAAATTACCAAATGTACTGCTTCCTATTTAAGGCAAAGCATTGGACACTGGTAATATACAAGGGTGCCACAATCTTCAAATGAATCGTGGTCGCAAAGTGCACTATGCCTATGACAGAACCATCATATACTAATCTAAGCTGGGCGTCATTACCAGTGGGAGCGGAGAGTGGGCGATTTTATTTTTCTTGTTGCTAAAATTTCCCCAAGATCACCGGAAATGTTCCAAATTTGCATTACACCTTACACAATACCACAAGTACATGTCGCTTAAATTCAGATTTCGGATCAACTTATGTTTTTTTTTTTTTTTGGCCAAATGTATTACCCAGATCACAGGAATGTTGGACCCAAATCAATAGGTTTGCTTGTGTTTATTAAAGCTCACACCACCACCTTACAGTAAATATCACGGGGGTACGATGAAATTAATTTATGTTTGGGGTCAATCTATGGTTCATGGGCCCCCCATGCCACCCCCTCCCCTTTCCCCCGTTGTGGCACCATTGCGTATAAACATGTGCTCCCTTACAACGATTGAAAACAATTTCTCACGAATATCATATCGTTTGGGGAAAGTTTTTCAGTGCGATACTATAAAGTTAGTCCGAGATGGACCTGTTTTTTTTTTTTTTTTTCAAAGCATTGGCTGTCAAATTGCGTTCCGAATTTTCCTAATCCATTTAACTTCCACCCAAATTTAGAGATTTCGATTTCTTTTTTGTTTTTTTCTTCTTCTTCTTCTTCTTTTGAGCAAATCCTCGAAAAAACTCGGACAAACGTAGGACTTTCCTATGTAAACAAAACAATAATCTTCTAGGATACAAATTGTGGCCCATTTATTTTTTCTGGGAGCTTTGGGAAAGCCGTTTCAGACTTTTAGCATCGGCGTGGCATTTTTTAATGTCTTGCCTTAGGCAGGCACGGAATGGTTAAGATGTGGGTGTATTTTGTTTAATAACAACTGGGTACCTTAACCTGGGGACATTTTCCCAACCGAGTGCATAAATGGAAGGTCTCGGCTAAGCTAAGATGCATTGTTTTGAAATACTTATACCATCATGTAGGTGCAGTATGGGCTACGGCCCTCTACTAAGTAGAAGGTTTTAAATTGGTGTGTAAAAATTTCAGTGGTTCCCAGGTGTCTGAGGTTTGAAGGGTAAAACATGTTTTCCACTAAAATTATTGGGCAAATGTAGCGTACTTGCTACGTATATGTGACTTCCCAGTTGGTGTGTAATGGTCCCTCTGTAAGGATAGTAATACAATGAATGTATTCAATCTAAATTCTCATAGTTTTAAGTGCAGTGATCCGCGGGGGAATATGAATACAACACCATCAAACACAGGTCCTCGATTTATAAACACGATATCCCGAGAAAGGAATGTCTGACACTATTCACATTTGGTAAATATACAGTATTTATCATTTTAAGAGAAAGAACCCTTTTTATTTTGGTGGAGGTCAAAAGTCAGTTAAGGTTACCAGACGTCAAAAACCGAAAACCTTGTAACGCGATATCTCAATTTAGGAATGATTGACACTTTAAATATTTGGTATAAAGGCTTGTCATGCTTAGAGAGAGAGCCCCTTTTTAGTAAAGGTCATTTGAGGTCAACAACGGTCAAAAACCGCGTGAACGCGATATCTTATGGTAGAAATGATTAACACTTTTCATATTCGGTGTATAGATTTGTCATACCACAAATTGGAATCCTTTTGTGTTTTGGTGGTGTCTGAGGTTATTGTGGTCACTGACAGTTTAACTTCAAAATCCTCAAAAATTGCATGTTAACACTCTGTTTCAACTTAAGACATACAGTAAGGACACTTTTCATATGTCTGAATTGTCAAATTTCATGTACAGTACTGTAAGGTTACATGAGGATACAAAGATTGTGATCAAGAAACCTTCAAGTAGGAAAATTGGAAGAATTCCATAATTTGGTTATGGTTGAAGTATGATTAACAAAAGGTCCCTCATTGTGTGGAAGAGGTTAGAATTATCTCATCTGAGGTCGCTAACCATCAAAATAGAGAATTTCAGAAGAGTTACCAAGATTATCATCTCAGGTCATCAGAGGTCAAAAAGAAAAAATTTCCTAAACATTTCCTTTAGGGAAGGAATGACTAAATCTTTCGGCTTTCTGGTTCAATATCTTTATGTTCTCTGCCTTTCTTCGTATTTGCAGGTGTGAAAAATTGTCGACATAGTCAACACCAAACTGACGAGGTAATGAGGCTTATATTTATAGAGTAATTTCTCTTTGACCAGTTTTTTTTTTTTGTGTAGTTTTAAAAAGATATTTGCTTGTTTTCATCGGTTTAGGGTTAGATTTACTAACCTCAAATGGCCTTCCCTAAGTTCATCTTTCAGCGAATACGTCTGCTGTGATAGATACAGTTTTCAATTGAATAGCCATTTCATTTTAATTTTGTAAAGCCCCATTGACTCTCCTGCGAAAAGTTAGGTGACGAAACTAAATCAAAACTCTCACGAGGTATTAAATTTTATATCAATGCAAGCTTCATACGAGCTTGAAAGGGTAACCTAACTGTAGCTTTCTAAAAAATTTTCAAGGAAATCATCCAACCATCAGACCTTTCTCGAAGTGAGAATGCCACCGTGAGCATTAACTACACGTAAAAATATTTTGTTGAAAATGCGTGCAAGCATAACATTTTTTCAGGTTATGGAACTTTATAGAAAGCAACATCTGCACAGAATGTGATGCAGCATGGTATCATCAGGAACTGTTGCAACTCCATGGTTTTATCCACTTCGCCCACTCTCAAATTTCCTCGGAGGAGCAATAAATTATAAAACCCCGACCAAAATCAATGGCGTGACTGATATGTAATCCAGAACCTCAGTGTCTTCAATATGAATACAAATATTTCAAGTTGCACTTTAGAGAAATAACTAAAATTTTCGGACGCTCAATTAAAATTTGTCACGATCAGTTTGTTTAAGAAAATACTGGCAAAACAAATTTCCTTACGCCAAAATTTGCAGTCGAAGTCCCTTTCAAAACAGCTTGCCTTTTGGGGATTAGGGTCAATGAACAAAGCTTCTTGAATCATATTTTCATCATTAATGCAATTTAATTAGGGTACCGGTTGTTGAAGTTTCAAGCCATGCATTTGTTACGAGATGTTCATTAGTAATGAGGTTTTTCACTACCACCTACTTCCCACTGCAATACAGCAAAAACTTTTTGTTACTCTATTGTTATCAAGATAGCTGAAGAGGACCGCTCACTAATAGATTCTGTGTAACTTACTGATTAATGGTCAACTAGGGATGGTTAAAACTTGGATACTTTTTCAGTGCAATGTAAATTGGAAAATTATGTCTAGTTGTGATCCAGAGGAAAGGAATATTTTAAAAAGGGTAGGGTAAAGTCAGGAAAGATGACATATTTTTTTTTATTCTGTCGGTTTTTAAGCTGTGTCTTCACGCCGTGACGTTTCATCTTCATATTGCAACGTTAACATCCTTGTAGACCAAAGGCGGCGTAAGGTGTAACTGAAATCTAAATTTGTGTCATAATCTAGGACACCAAGTAATCTATGCTTTCGATGTGTTTCTATTGCGTGAAAGGCAATTGGCATATATTTGACTGTCCTGTTAACTAACCCCGAGTGTTACGTTTCGGCTTTTGTATTTTGGCATATATGGTACTGCCAATCCTTTAATCATGTGTGAAACCTTACCCCTCACTTTATCATGGGGCTACAGAGTGTACTTCTTTTCCTCCTGAAACGGTAAGATGTAATCCGGCAGGCAAACGGGTAGACAGGATTGTGTCATGGGGAGGGTTTTGGTGTCATGGGGGGGGGGGGGGGTTGGGGCACGATATGAGGGAAAACTCTAAGGATGGAGAGGAAAATTCTGCTATTTTAGGTGTTTTTTGCATTGCAAGGTTGGGGCATGGGGGGGGGTTCTAACCCCAACCCCCCCATGACTATGTCACTGCCGGCAGGAAAGAACGATGTTTCAAAAGTAAGAAGGAACGTTTCATCGCGGTAATGTTATGTTTGCTGGGTGGTTGTGTGGAAATTTTCTCAGCAGTCACTGAGCCTGTCTTTGGAAAGGAAGTGAGCAAAGCAAATAGTTTATTGAGGAAGTATTGAAGGGCCAATCCTCTCCCTACAATTTAGGGGATTTCAGAAATTTTCCATTGGCTCAACTCTTTGATTGGCAGCTGGTTCAAACGAAACAAAGTGACATGGCTCATATTACACAGCCTGTACTGTACTGAGAGTGTGTTTTGATTACACATTGATATCTTGTTTACTCCCCCTGAAGCAGTAAACTGATGATAATTGAGTCTGAATGAGGATAAATTTAAAAAGTTATGAGAGGGGCATAAGTAGGTTAGGAGAATTAAAACTGTTTAGGGTGAGAGGTTCAGGTCTTTAAGGCCTGTGGCAAAAATATGAGTGAGGTCTCCGAAGGGGTGAATAAATATCCATCTTTCCATTCACAGTCCAAGTGAGGTTTGGTAAATGAAGTATTAGTGGCAGATAATTAGAAAATTTTTCTTTGAGTCAATTACAACATAGCTCGTAGAAGTATACAGTACCTTGCAAATAATTATTAATTAATATAAATTAATTAATTAATAATATTACTGCCATTCGCAAACTGTATGCGACTCATGTAACGAATATATCTTTTTACCCACCGTACTGTTGATGTAATCACTGTGTGAGTGTCTGAAAATTTATGATTGGTTAGTTTTAAGATACGCCTGACTGCAGGCAACTTGAGTGTAAAAAAACTCTGTGACTTGTCTGTCATAAAAAATATCGAATCATTGGTCAAATATTTAAGTATCAGAAAAAGGGTGAGATTTTTCAAACTTTTGCGATGTCTACTTTGGTTCTCTACAAAGTTATAGAAAGTAGTACAACAGCTTAAACTGTGACTAGATTTTTTTCAGTGCCTTAGAGGATGACCCAAAATATTACAATTATTTGAGATCATGTAAGTGAGAAAATATCCCCACCCCCAACAGGAAATTGTGCAATGTTTAAAAGCACATTGGAGTTATATTAATGCCTTTATTCTAGTTCACCATTCAATTGTTAAACTACACGTACAAACCAAAAATGGCAAAGGAGACAAACTCTACGAGTTGAATACGTGGAGTGACTAGGTGAGTTTTTATAAGTGCAGCCTTAATGAAATTTAACTTCCAAAAGCCAACTCCCTTGTCTGTTAATAGGAACCTCTTGGAAAATGTGACATCAGTAAATTAAAAAAAATGTAAAATCTACATTTATAGGTTTTTAGATACCAAATGCAAATCCAAACATTTGAGAATACCAAACGAGAATCTTATCATTCGAAAGGGGTGAGAGGTGGAAGTTAACATCAGAAAACATAACCACTATTGGCTGACTCTGAGGGAGCAAGAAATTTTGTAAAAATCGCGACCACTCAGATAGCCGAAATTTACATTTTCCAGGCTTGGAATTAAAATCGAAGCGGTCATTATTTAGGGCAAGATTGAAATAAAATTTATACTTCAATTAAAAAAAAAAAATCACACCGATCCGAAGGTACCACTGGTTTTGGATGAACTGAAAATTTGAAGGCTTATCATTAGTGAATGAACGTGTAAGCGTATTCTACAAGGGTTAACTACTTGCAACATTATAATAATGATAAATTGAGCTTTGAACTTCAAGGAATTTCACCACGAACTTCTTTTTTCCAAATTCATGAGAGGATCATAGCCATGCAATGCATCGCATCTCAGAGCGTTTCCAGGCGTTTTTGCACAGAGCAGTAAAATATATGTCGTTTTTCATTTGTATGCATCATAAACAAACAAGATAGCGAATGATTTTCTTACCAAAAAAGACTTGAGTCTATGTCAACCTTTCTGCCGCGTTGTCGAACGTAATCCCCACAAACAGTATTCATGAATTATGAAATAACGATTATAGGCTGACAGTCTCAATTGATGCCTTTCATGAAACAGGTTCGGAGCCTGGGTTAGGCAGGGGATAATCCTCCTTGAGATTTTTAAATGATATTTACACCACCTGTTAAGTGATTTCGAACTCTACAAAGGCAGTGCTTGCTTGGCCTGCCCCTGTGTAACAAGGGAGGTGTCATTAGACACACCTCCCTGGTTTAACCAGACTACGGCCATGTCAATTATCAACATAGGAACATACAGTATATTCTTTGATAAAAGGGTGCCAAATTTGTTGAATGTGTTTTCATTTGTCCACACTAAAGCTGCTTTTTCTGATCTCTTCCCGTACCATAATGGCTGACAAACTGTTTCCGTGTTTCAAATTCCACCACTCGTCTCCGTCTGCGCGGCACGCGTTTTCCGCCAGCGTTGGAACTTCTATGTGGTATTGTGCCATTGTCCATTTCATTATATTACAAATAACTAAATGAAAACGCAATCTAAATCTTAATTGACATTTTTGTCAAGGAAGAGATGCAACGGGGCAGTTTCGTTATTAACCAGTCGGCTAATAATCGATAGTAGGTTACAATGATGAAGTGTATGTATGCCTGCCTATACAATTCATCGAACGAACAGGAGAATGGGTGAACTTGGAACATTACCCAAATTTTTATGTTGTTATTTAACTGCAGCCTATATGCTCCAACAGCCAGATTTGGTCTCGTATTGCCAGCGTTGTAGTACCCGTACCCGTACTCGAGTATAAGATTCCGTACTCGTACCCATACTCATGACCAGGTACCCGGACCCGTACTCATAGCCTGGTACCCGGACCGGTACCCGTACTCATGGTTTATTTTTTTTCGGACTCGCACCCATACCCGTACTCATGACCAGGTACCCGTACCCGTACTCGCACTCATGACCTGGTACACGTACTCGGACTCGTACTCATGAGCTGGTACGATACTCATGACCTGGTATTCATACCTGTCCTACTGTCTTGTACTCTGACAATAACTTTAGTTTATAATGATTGACAGTGTACTATCTGAGTTACCAAAGGTTCAGGATGACTCTCAGAGGGTGCATGATTTTATTACATATGGAACTACTCAGCACACCAAATTTTGAAGATTCCCATCATTACACTTATAATTCTTAACCAGATCAAGGTCCACTACAATTCATACGCGAACATGAACGCAATTTTCAAACTCAATCCTATGTACAGTATATTACTACCTCCCCCCCCCCCCCTTCCCATGCTAGCTTCTACTTTATATGCAATAATGCTATCAGCCCCTTGTCTGGGAGTAGTGTTCATGGGGTTAATTGCACTATTAGGGGAGGGGTGGATGGTGTTTATTGGGAATCTGCTGTGGGAACATTTGTCAGATGAGAATTATATATTTTGGGTAATTAAGGTCTCATATCTTCGGGCATGATTTTTTTAGTCACCGGCCCGGGCCCAAAAAGTTAGTTTGTAATTAACACAGAGCCAGTAATTAACAGAGAATCAGTGATTGAGCCAGGATTGCCTGAGGGGGAAATATGTGGACCAGGGCAGGGAAAAAAATCTGACACCTGCACTTAATACAGTACACATTGATGATGGGGAGGTGGCTGCCTAATTGTGTAATAAGCACAACAAATACAACATCAAGAATTTATGGCCTCTTGAGGTAACTTTGCTGACTTCTGGTTGTATGAACAACTTCCACTCCACCGGTTCAATACTAGTACACCCACACATAGTGCAGTTGGAGCTTGATGGAAAGACAGTGAGAGCTTTTTCGGGTGTCACTTATGAAAGACCTGATCTTCTCACACCAAACAGAACTTCATAATTCTCCTTACTGTACCAACTTACTAAAGCCCTCCCACAACTGTTTAAAATCATCCTTATTGAGAAACAACCATAGTTAATTGCTTCAGGGTGAATATTCAATAGATCTACATTTATCTTTGTTGGTTAAAAAACTTTGTGATGTTAACATTATCACACAGGGTCTATATATTCCCCTAGTTGTAATTCAATTGTACAAAAAAATGCATGTTGTACCATTCAAGTTACTATACCTCGGCTAAGGATGTACAGTACATGACTAATCAGTGAAACTGTTTTGTAGAAATATAATATCATTGACAACTATGCTGTTGTAAACACTTTTTTGCATATCTTTTTTAATGCTGCTTGCCAGACTTGTCGCCTGCAGTTAACGCAGTGCTCTTCTCATAATAAAACGTTGGAAAGAAACAGTGAGAACACAAAAGAAAGTATTACTGTACCTCCTCTAAAGCCCGTAATTAACTTATGATTTAAATGGGAGGTTTTTAAAAGTTTCTCTGCCATTTTACTGCAAGAATGTAAAGCACAGATCATGTTAATTGTTCGCATTATTAAAGGTGTGTTAACAATCAATAGCCATAATGTATCAGTGAATGGAGTATAGGGTTCAAGGTAATCCTGTGCAGGATTGTTTGTTCTCCTTGAATCTTTTTTTTTTTAACTTTTTTTGTAATTTTAAGACCCAGCAAATCTGACTGCCTTTATTAAAAATAAGAAGCAATTTGCTTGTAGTGGCGTAAAATTTTGGTTGACTAGTGTACTGCAGGCCACATACAAAAGGATTTGACCAAAACAGAATCAACTCTTGACCAATCGTGATAGTTAGTAAATCTTAATGAAAGTGGAGTCTCATGATCACCAACAATTTACAATTATTAACCTGCATCACAAGGAGACAGGACACAAAAGCTTTAAGACTACAGTCTAACCAAGTCCTACTGTACATACCAGTCCACTTGCAGACATCTTGCCTTTGTATTGGCCCTGAATTTTTGCTCACTTCTGCAGAGCTGGAAAGAATTTAAATTTTACTGCCAGCAAATCAAATTTCCCAGCAAGCAAATAAAAATTTCTCAAAGATTTCACATGTTTACATAAAAAGTAGTCAAATTTCCCTTCCAATACTGTATCAAAATTTCCCTGCAATGACATTCCCAAATTGCTGGGGTTTTTTTTTTCAGCAATGTATTTATGTAACCTGTATGTCTGTGACTTGTGATTATATAATTTTTACTTCTCACTTTTTAATTGCCTGTCTCTCAGAATGATCTTGGCCCATTTCTGTTAGTCCTGTCACGTGTAATATAAATGAGTAAGTGAAAAAAGTACGAACAGTGACAGCGAATGGCATGGGACTCCCACTGTTTGCGTGCCGTATAGGGACTAACACTGAAAGCAAGCGCATACTTAAAGGCACAATGTTCTCACCCCAACCAGTACCAATTCTCCTAACCTTCTTACTTAAGCCCCTCTCACATTTTTCGGAAATTCATCCTCAACGAGTCACATTCTGAGTTTACTGCTTCAGGGTGAGTGAAGAAAAACTCAATATGTGTAATCAAAATAATCTCAGTACCGTTCATGCTGTGTAATATAAGGTTTTGTACTCTAAATTATTTGAATTAGCTGTCAATCAAAGAGCTGAGCTAATTGAGAATTTCTGTTAACCCCAACAAGAAATGTAGTTTGGGGTGAGAAGATTGGCCCTTTAAAGGTACTTCCATGCTTAAAGGAGCACTTGGCGAGTTAGCTATCACCTTCCATGAAACTCTGTTTGCAGTAGCTGTGGGGGAATTTTAATCGATTTCCTGCCCCAAGGCAGTGGCACACTGAACCAAACGTAGTTGCTAATTCATATGTAAATTAGGCCTATGATCCGGTGTGAGGATTAGTCAAGCCATGCATTTGCTGTAGGGTAAGCCACGCCACTCTGAATTATTTCTCCTTACACCCCACACCTCTCATGAAGCCAACCCATGGATCTATTTCGCTAGTTATATACTGTAGTAGTGGTCGTAAGACTGTACTGCAGACATAAACTAGTCTCTAAAATTTCAATTGGTGCTTGCACTAACAGATGTAGCTATATTCGTCACTATGAATCACTCACTCTTAGAAATGATCCCTTTCAAACTTTCTCACTTATCTTCAATGTCACTGTTCTCATAAGGTATACGCCATGACTGTCATCGATTGCTTTATTCTTAAAAACTCAACTCAAATGTCTCTGTAGCCTAGTGTCCTACTAACTTTGCTACTTCCTAAACCTAACATTACCACTTACGAACATGTCTTTTTGCGATGTGATGTGGGTGCACATTCTTGTAACAAAGACCATTAAATCACTACGGCCTTATTTGATAGCAATGTAATGTGGCGTAATTTGAGGCCAGAATATCAGCCTTTCTGGTTAACAAAGCTAACCAGAGAGGCCCAATTTCCATCGCATTTTTCATCAAGTTGTGCATGCATACCTACAATCAAGTACCTCATAACCTGGCACCCCCTCCTCCTTGTCTCATGTAGGCCCTACTCGTGTATAGGATAGCCTGGTCCCATAATGCCCATACCAGTCATGGCATGGTTGTCAAGACCAGTTACAAATGTCGTATTCATACTGACGAATTCACACCTGTACTCAAGACACATTCTGAGGGGTTGGGACTACCTTAGATGGATCTGATACCCATACCCGTGCCTGTACTCATGATAAATTTTACTTTGGACTTGTACCCGCACCCGTACTCATTACCGGGTTCCCGTACCCGTTCCCGTATTCATGGCCTTGGCCTTGTACCCGTACCCGTACCCATACTCATGACCTGGTACCCGTACCCGCACTCGTACTCATGGTCCTGTACTCACACTACAACACTGCGTGTTGCAAGAAAGAAAAATACCATCCCCGTCATTTGCAATGAAGAAGTGTTGGAAGCTGGGATAACTGCCAAGTGCCAATAACAGCCAACACATTGCACACGACAAGGGGGGTTATTCTCACTTGCCAAGAGCAAAATTATTCATGAAATTGAATTTCTCATATTTCAAGGATGTGCCACAGTATGTTTGAAGCATTTTGGAGTTTTCCCAAATTTCCATGGGATGGACCTAACATTAGGTGATAAACCATGGGCTGGTTCGTGGGCGTGTGTATCTGTGTAGTACCAGTAAATCAGGGACATGAGCGTTTTTTCCCCTAAGTCAAGTGTCGATACAGCCCAAAGTGGTGGTATTTACATTTTCTTAGTTAAAAAATGTGTCCCCGATTGACGGTCAAAACATGTATGTGTGTGTGTGTGTGTTTGAATATGTGTGTTAGCACAAAAAGATATTGGGAACAGGTGCTGCTTGAATTTTCTTACAAGCCAAGTTCATTTCATATCCTGCTGTCTAAGGGGTTGCAATTTCCAAAATATTTTCGAATGCTTCACCCGACCAGAGCTTTGAAATCCTTCATTTACATAAAGACAGAGGGTTCTGTGATAGATTCTGGATTATCTAGATTAAGAGTGGTCAACTAGAGATGTCTAAGACTTGCTATTCGTTTCTAGAGCAATCTAATGATTTGATTCTTTTCTTTTCATACTCTAGGAAATGGATCGTTTGAATCCCGAACAACTCAAACCAGGTAACTCTAATTGACATAAACATAATTGAACCAGGGTGCTTGTTACCACAAGCACAGTGCAGACGAATAACGGTAGTAACATAAAATACAGTTTCAAAAGCATGTACTCACTAACCCACAAACAATGTTCGGCCAACATTGAAAATGGTTGGTCAAATGTTCATGCTTGTAGAGAAAAACGTTTTACCTTCAATTAAATTTATATTGGTGTAACACTTTGTCTACGGGGGATTCGATCGTTCGCCAACTCTTTTAGAGTGTACTCCGAATTCACCTATTTTGTGATTTTTCAAATCAGGGTGATCCTGTAAATATAGTTTTTCATGGAAAAAACTTTCATAGTTTATATACCAAAATAGTAAGAGTATATTAAAGTAGAGGAAAGGGGCAAAATACTGAGTTGGGTTTGCAAATTTGAAAAACGTCTCCTGATCGTAGGCTGCTCGAACCACTCTAATATGTAGAAGTATATATTCAATGTGACATATATGAGCTATGTTACGAAGTAAGGTACATATAAATATGGTTTATGTGACCTAGGGGATGTGATATTTGAAGTACCTAGCTCGAAGGTAGTGATTTTGTGGTAAGTGGACCTTTCCCCCTTTCGGATGGGAAAGGTGTGGTTATGTCGGTTGCACACTAACTGAGTAGGCCTACGCAAGGTTGAAGACAGTACTCGTAATCTCCTTTGATTTGGCATGTAGCCTTTATGCTTTGAGGCCTAGTGCTTTTCTAGTCTGAGGTGTCTTCTCACGATGTGAACTGCACGTCGGTGCATCCGTTATTTGAACCAACCACTTAGCCGTTTTGGCTAAGTGGTTAGATCGTCCTCACTTGAAGGTGCTCAGTGGAAAATTCCAGACAATAAGAGGTTTCGGTAATTCGTGGAGCGCACAGGGTTATGGGAAATGTCAAGCGTCACGGGAAATATATAAACTTTAATTTCATTGAAATGCGTACGGTACGTAATGCAATGTAATGTTACTACGATAATAAGGTAATCATTAAGTCCCAAATTATCCAAAGAACGTAATGAAGTCACCATGCAAGATTTTCAGAGGTGAAAAGTGCCATAAATAAGGATTTGTTTTAGCAGAAGTTAATTGCTAGAACTACATAGGCCTTCTGCTGAATAAATCACTGAATTTTGGCCATAAATGTCATCATACCTTTTGGATATGGCAGTGAGAGATTTTTTCTGTATCATGATTTTTGTAGCTCATGAACATGTCATGGCTTATAGGTGTTGCTTTAGGTGTACCTGACACCCAACAAAAATCTGAATCTGCAGTATAGCGTGTATACACTTGAATCACCAGGTCTTTATTAGGGTGGTTTGTTTGTTTGCTTTTTGAAATTGCCTCAGGCAGAGGAAATCCATGCGATAGTGATGTCGTGTGTATGTGTGTGTATGTATGGTTGTATTTGTGTGTGTGGCGCTTTTGCTTGTAAACACGATATCTCAAGAATGGTAAGGCTGTCTAGTCTCAGATTAAGTGTGTGGGGTGGCCATATCAGGTAGATGATCCCTATTGGATTTGGTGGAGGTCAAAAGGTAAATTCCTTAGAAATTGCTTGCAAACCAGTAATCTCAAGGTGGGTAAGCGTGACTAATCTCATATTTGGTGCGTGGGTTTGCATATTGAGTAGATGATCCCTATCGATTTTTGTGTTGATGACAAAAGTCATTAAGGTTCACCAGAGGTCAAATGCTGAATTCCTTAGAAATTGCTTGTAAACACGGTATCTCAAGAAGGGTAAGTGTGACTAATCTCATATTTGGTGTGTAAGTTGGTCATTTTGAGTTGTTTTTGTTGCACTTCAAAGGTCATTTGGTGTCACCAAAGTTCAAAACCTTGTAAGCCTTGATATCTCAAGAATAGCACATATGACTATGCTCATATTTGGTTCGGTGGTTTGGGTGTATTAAGTAGATTCCTATCGACTTTTGTGGAGGTCAAAAGTAATTTGTGGTTGTGAGAGGTAAAAAAGGTCAAAACCTTGTAAACACAGTATCCCAAGAAAGGTGCATGTGACTAAGCTCATCTTTGGGTGTGTTGGTTGGCTTTATTGAATAAATCATCCATACTGATTTTCGTGAAGGTCAAAGGTTATTTGGGGTCAGCAGCGCCAAGGTCTGACAAGCGTGCTTGCACAGTATTATAAGAAAGGTAACTAGGATCCTCATACTTGGTAATGTATGTAGATGGTGCATAGTGAAACGAAGTCCCTATAGGTTTTGGTTGAGGTCAAATATTATTTGGGTTCACAAGGGGTCAAAGTCTCAATTTCATATTTACACAGTTTCCCATGGCTGGAGTCTTGGATACTAGTATGTGGTTGTAATATAGTGAACACAACCCTAGTTCTAGGTGGTCAAAGGTCATCCGGGATCTCAATGTAGGGAGCTTGGATTCCTTGCATGTATACTTTGTGGTTACCTTACGGAGAACTGTCAATTTTAAAATTATTAATGAGAACTCTCAATTTGAAAAAAAAGATAAACTTTAACTTCAATAGCAGGGAATCACTAAGCCTTTTGGCTTTATGTTTTTTTTTTGTTTTGTTTTGTTTTGTTGTTGTTAATGTCTCTCTCTCTTAGCATGTCACATTCTGTCAAAAAGATCAGTGATCCAAGATCTCTGGACAAATTCTTAGCCCATGTCATTGTCTTCCTGTTCATACCGTCAACGTAAGAAACAAAGTTTGTATGCATAATGTCTAGTTGCTAGTAGAAGCAGGCCTGTTACCTAGTAACACTAATGAGCTTTAAATTCAAACATGCCAGTATCAAAATGCCCACTTACAGACATATTAAAAGTTAATATATAACTCTGGCTAAAATATGTGTTTAAATGGGTGTATGTGTAATGTTTCAACTTGCCGTATTGCTAACGTGATTTATAACATACCTTAAAACAGTTGCACCGAACGTTTACGATACGATTGTTCCTTTCTTGTGCAAGATAAAAATCTACACGACATGATAAGCATAATCTTCTTAGATACTACCGTATTGTACTAATAGTAAAAAAAAAAAACGAATCAGTGAAAAGAACTTATCCTATTTCGATAAACAAACAGAAAAAAGTGTCTTACAACAACCATAACTGTGGTTTTGCAGAAGGTAGATTGTAAGACCCCATTCCGCGATGATGTTTTTATCCCACGTTCGTCCCAGCATTCCTTGCGAGCCACGAATTACCGAACCCGCTTATAACCTTTACAAAAAAGGTGCGTCAACCTGTGTCTGCACCATGTGTGATCACGCGTGGAAAAACAAAGGAAATCACGCGTGTTCTTGGGTGACAAACCTGCGTTTTTGGAACCTTTTACTCACAGGTTTGACGCAGGTTTTGCACACCTTTCCTTGCCTTTAATATCAAGCCACAGATTTTGTGGAACAATTCTTTGTTAACCCTAGTTTTTATCACCACACGTTTTGCTCATAAACCTGTGTCAAACCCGTGGCAAGCCTGTGTCGAACCTGTGGCAAATGATCAACCTGCGTAAATGTCAAGGGAAATCACAGGTTTTCATGCAAAAACCTGTGATAACCCCTGGAAAAAAACCTGCGAAAACATGCGAATATGCAACCAATTGCCTCACCTTTTTTTGTAAGGGTACCATTGAATACATTATTTAATGGGATTTAACTGGACTCATATGGGACTGCCCAAATTCCATGTTAAATCGATAGGACCATGGATTTTACCATATTTAATCCCATTGAATCCAATGGGAATTCAGTAGGAGTTCAATGGGAATGTATGGGTTCCCATGGGGTCCCATTCAATGGGTCAATGGGAATTTCATCCTGGGTGGGAGGTACAGATGTCGAATATCCATGGAACTTTAATTTTTATCTCACGCAGCCTTTTTTCAGTTCAACCATTTTTGATTAGGGCCTTGCTGTAGGCAGACAAGGAATCCATGCGATTGTGATGTCACGTGTGTGTAGGTGTGTTTGGGTGTTTGTGGAACTTGCTTGTAAACACGTTGCAAGTCAAAAGAGGTCAAATGCCAGGTCACTAGAGGTCAAAGTGAGAGGTCAGCAGAGGTCATATGGCAGGTCAGTAGAGATCACATGTAAGGTCAAATAATTTACACACGCATAGTTTCAGAGGGGAAATGAATATATATACACTTCTTTTGTATGGTTTGGTCAAGTGTTCATGTTAAGTTCAAGAAGGACAAATGTCATATGAAATCACAAGGGGTTAATATTATTAACCCTTTACCGTTGTTTGAGTCCTTTTGGACCCATGCGAATTCGGCCGCAAGAGCGAGAGAGACAATAGTTTAAGGTCACGGGGTCAATGGCCTGCGGAAGCCGATGCGGGGCGGGCTACGTCCGCTTTTCCGCCCAATCCCGAGGCGCGCAAATATGCCCCGATCGGAGCGCAACGGTAAAGGGTTAAGCTAAAATATCTGCAGCACCCGGCTGAAGGTTTACGTGCACACACGCAGAGACAGTGGCATCAGCTTCGCAGTAAACACACTCCACGGGCTTAGTTTAACCCTTTACCGTTGTTTGGGTCCCTTTGGACCCATGCGGAGGGCTCGGCTGTCACACATCTTTACTGTTTCACGCGGAGCTCGAAACTGCAAGTAGCTACCCGATAATTCGGCCACAAGAGCGAGAGAGACAATAGTTTAAGGTCACGGGGCCAATGGCCTGCGGAAGCCGATGCGGCTCGGGCTACGTCCGCTTTTCCGCCCAATCCCGAGGCGCGCAAATATGCCCCGATCGGAGCGCAACGGTAAAGGGTTAAGCTAAAATATCTGCACCACCCGGCTAAAGGGTTACGTGCACACACGCAGAGACAGTGGCATCAGCTTCGCAGTAAACACACTCCTTTACCGTTGTTTGGGTCCCTTTGGACCCATGCGGAGGGCTCGGCTGTCACACATCTTTACTGTTTCACGCGGAGCTCGAAACTGCGAGTAGCTACCCGATAATTCGGCCACAAGAGCGAGAGAGACAATAGTTTGAGGTCATGGGGTCAAAGGCCTGCGGCAGCCGATGCGGGGCGGGCTACGTCCGCTTTTCCGCCCAATCCCGAGGCGCGCAAATATGCCCCGATCGGAGCGCAACGGTAAAGGGTTAATCCAAAATATCTGCACCACTCGGCTAAAGGTTTACGTGCACACACGCAGAGACAGTGGCATCAGCTTCGCAGTAAACACACTCCACGGGCTTAGTTTAACCCTTCACCGTTGTTGGGGTCCCTTTGGACCCATGCGGAGGGCTCGGCTGTCACACATCTTTACTGTTTCACGCGGAGCTCGAAACTGCGAGTAGCTACCCGAAAATTCGGCCACAAGAGCGAGAGAGACAATAGTTTCAGGTCACGTGGTCAATGGCCTACGGAAGCCAATGCGGGGCGGGCTACGTCCGCTTTTCCGCCCAATCCCGAGGCGCGCAAATATGCCCCGATCGGAGCGCAACGGTAAAGGGTTAAGCCAAAATATCTGCACCACTCGGCTAAAGGTTCACGTGCACACACGCAGAGACAGTGGCATCAGCTTCGCAGTAAACACACTCCACGGGCTTAGTTTAACCCTTCACCGTTGTTTGGGTCCCTTTGGACCCATGCGGAGGATTCGGCTGTCACACATCTTTACTGTTTCACGCGGAGCCCGAATCCGAGTAGCTACCCGAAAATTCGGCCACAAGAGCGAGAGAGACAATAGTTTAAGGTCACGGGGTCAAAGGCCTACGGAAGCCGATGCGGGGCGGGCTACGTCCTCTTTTCCGCCCAATCCCGAGGCGCGTAAATATGCCCCGATCCGAGCGCAACGGTAAAGGGTTAAGCCGAAATATCTGCACCACTCGGCTAAAGGTTTACGTGCACACACGCAGAGACAGTGGCATCAGCTTCGCAGTAAACACACTCCACGGGCTTAGTTTAACCCTTCACCGTTGTTCGGGTCCCTTTGGACCCATGCGGAGGGCTCGGCTGTCACACATCTTTACTGTTTCACGCGGAGCTCGAAACTGCGAGTAGCTACCCGAAAATTCGGCCACAAGAGCGAGAGAGACAATAGTTTAAGGTCACGGGGTCAAAGGCCTACGGAAGCCGATGCGGGGCGGGCTACGTCCGCTTTTCCGCCCAATCCAATCCCGAGGCGCGCAAATATGTCCCGATCAGAGCGCAACGGTAAAGGGGTAAGCCGAAATATCTGCACCACTCGGCTAAAGGTTTACGTGCACACACGCAGAGACAGTGGCATCAGCTTCGGAGTAAACACACTCCACGGGCTTAGTTTAACCCTTCACCGTTGTTTGGGTCCCTTTGGACCCATGCGGAGGGCTCGGCTGTCACACATCTTTACTGTTTCACGCGGAGCTCGAAACTGCGAGTAGCTACCCGAAAATTCGGCCACAAGAGCGAAAGAGACAATAGTTTAAGGTCACGGGGTCAATGGCCTACGGAAGCCGATGCGGGGCGGGCTACGTCCGCTTTTCCGCCCAATCCCGAGGCGCGGAAATATGCCCCGATCGGAGCGCAACGGTAAAGGGTTAAGCTAAAATATCTGCACCACCCGGCTAAAGGGTTACGTGCACACACGCAGAGACAGTGGCATCAGCTTCGCAGTAAACACACTCCTTTACCGTTGTTTGGGTCCCTTTGGACCCATGCGGAGGGCTCGGCTGTCACACATCTTTACTGTTTCACGCGGAGCTCGAAACTGCGAGTAGCTACCCGATAATTCGGCCACAAGAGCGAGAGAGACAATAGTTTGAGGTCATGGGGTCAAAGGCCTGCGGCAGCCGATGCGGGGCGGGCTACGTCCGCTTTTCCGCCCAATCCCGAGGCGCGCAAATATGCCCCGATCGGAGCGCAACGGTAAAGGGTTAATCCAAAATATCTGCACCACTCGGCTAAAGGTTTACGTGCACACACGCAGAGACAGTGGCATCAGCTTCGCAGTAAACACACTCCACGGGCTTAGTTTAACCCTTCACCGTTGTTGGGGTCCCTTTGGACCCATGCGGAGGGCTCGGCTGTCACACATCTTTACTGTTTCACGCGGAGCTCGAAACTGCGAGTAGCTACCCGAAAATTCGGCCACAAGAGCGAGAGAGACAATAGTTTCAGGTCACGTGGTCAATGGCCTACGGAAGCCAATGCGGGGCGGGCTACGTCCGCTTTTCCGCCCAATCCCGAGGCGCGCAAATATGCCCCGATCGGAGCGCAACGGTAAAGGGTTAAGCCAAAATATCTGCACCACTCGGCTAAAGGTTCACGTGCACACACGCAGAGACAGTGGCATCAGCTTCGCAGTAAACACACTCCACGGGCTTAGTTTAACCCTTCACCGTTGTTTGGGTCCCTTTGGACCCATGCGGAGGATTCGGCTGTCACACATCTTTACTGTTTCACGCGGAGCCCGAATCCGAGTAGCTACCCGAAAATTCGGCCACAAGAGCGAGAGAGACAATAGTTTAAGGTCACGGGGTCAAAGGCCTACGGAAGCCGATGCGGGGCGGGCTACGTCCTCTTTTCCGCCCAATCCCGAGGCGCGTAAATATGCCCCGATCCGAGCGCAACGGTAAAGGGTTAAGCCGAAATATCTGCACCACTCGGCTAAAGGTTTACGTGCACACACGCAGAGACAGTGGCATCAGCTTCGCAGTAAACACACTCCACGGGCTTAGTTTAACCCTTCACCGTTGTTCGGGTCCCTTTGGACCCATGCGGAGGGCTCGGCTGTCACACATCTTTACTGTTTCACGCGGAGCTCGAAACTGCGAGTAGCTACCCGAAAATTCGGCCACAAGAGCGAGAGAGACAATAGTTTAAGGTCACGGGGTCAAAGGCCTACGGAAGCCGATGCGGGGCGGGCTACGTCCGCTTTTCCGCCCAATCCAATCCCGAGGCGCGCAAATATGTCCCGATCAGAGCGCAACGGTAAAGGGGTAAGCCGAAATATCTGCACCACTCGGCTAAAGGTTTACGTGCACACACGCAGAGACAGTGGCATCAGCTTCGGAGTAAACACACTCCACGGGCTTAGTTTAACCCTTCACCGTTGTTTGGGTCCCTTTGGACCCATGCGGAGGGCTCGGCTGTCACACATCTTTACTGTTTCACGCGGAGCTCGAAACTGCGAGTAGCTACCCGAAAATTCGGCCACAAGAGCGAAAGAGACAATAGTTTAAGGTCACGGGGTCAATGGCCTACGGAAGCCGATGCGGGGCGGGCTACGTCCGCTTTTCCGCCCAATCCCGAGGCGCGGAAATATGCCCCGATCGGAGCGCAACGGTAAAGGGTTAAGCCAAAATATCTGCACCACTCGGCTAAAGGTTTACGTGCACACACGCAGAGACAGTGGCATCAGCTTCGCAGTAAACACACTCCACGGGCTTAGTTTAACCCTTCACCGTTGTTCGGGTCCCTTTGGACCCATGCGGAGGGCTCGGCTGTCACACATCTTTACTGTTTCACGCGGAGCTCGAAACTGCGAGTAGCTACCCGAAAATTCGGCCACAAGAGCGAGAGAGACAATATTTTAAGGTCACGGGGTCAATGGCCTACGGAAGCCGATGCGGGGCGGGCTACGTACGCTTTTCCGCCCAATCCGGACGGCGCAACGGTAAAGGGTTAACAATATACGCTCAAGCGGAAAATAGGAAGGATTTAATAATTAATTTTGGACGCAGTATGGTTAACAGAAAGGAAAATAGGCCTAACTGTTCTGTAGATCATCCGAAGTCGCTAACAATCGAAAGATAGAATCTACAAAAAATTTCCAAGGTTATCATCTGAGGTAACCAGCGATCGAAAAGCAAAATTTCAAAAAATTTCCTTTAGGCAAGGAATCTCTAGGCTTTGGGGCTTTCTGGTTCACATATATTATCACAGTTGCGTCGGTGATCATTTACCTTCACCTTTGAGTTCTCACCACAGATTTCCTCCACGTTCAACTTATACTTCATCTTCATATCATACAAAATATGGCTTCGCAGTGGCCATATTGGTGCGCTTTTTCGTCCCAGTCGGTGGCGACAATCTACGGATAGGACGTACACGTTACATGTTTTGTCCATGTATATAGAAGTCCGTGGATCTCACACATTTTTCAGTCTATTTTGAAATCCCCTTCCCGAATTGACATATTTGTGTTCAGTTCAACGGTGCCTTTCGTGCTCTCTGTTTGGGCTTGTAATATCCTGATATCGCAGAACAAGTGCTGTTCCAACTATTGGTGTAATGATCACGAAGTGAAATGCGTGTAGCCTCATCCATTTTTGCTTCGTCGCTTAGTCGTTAGAGCCTCTGGAAGGTGGCACGTCCTGAATTTGCATTTGAGTCGAATCAATTTGGTTTGTTTGTTTGTTTTGTTTTTCATCTTTTTTCGTGGCTCAGATTTTGAGAAAACTATACCATCAGTCAAGAAAACCGTTTAGATTTGTTAATTTACACACCGTGCGAATTCAACAGAGAACACAGTTAATAACAATCTGGAAATTTTATTTGATATTTAAAAGACTAAAAAACTGTTTTGCCAGTATGTTCTTTGTCCGAGCAAACACATATGACATCATATCATCTTATTCGTGGACATCGATTTGTTTTTCTTTAAAGTTTAAAACCAATTTTCTTCTCAACGGTCTCATATCATCAGAATTTCACTGCTTAAGTAGCCTGAGAACTTTACAGATTTTAAATTCCCAAGAGCGAGACACTATCCCTTTAACGTTAAGGTCAACACAACACTCTGAAAAACAAAAGGAAGCAAAGTGTTCTTTTTCAATGCGAGTGAGTGGTATAACATCTTCTGCCCTGAAGATTACTTTGGAAAACAAATCTACTTAGTGACAACACTCACTGATTGTTCAAGAAATACAGGTTTAATTTGAATGGAAAGTTCACCACACTGTGTACATTTTGTTCGTATTTCACATATGAAAACTAATTTTCTTTTACTCCCCCTTTAAACTATTCTCTCTGCAACAGTATGAAAAATAATGAGACATTTTTTTTGTGTTTGTTGGTAACTGCACAGTGTTGGTTATTTGCCTTGACGTTGAATATGTTGGTGGGACTGGTTTGTTAATGGGAAATCTGGTTCATTTTTTACCGTTGTTCATCCTACTTACTCTACAACTGTGCAAATGTTTCGAATTAAATTTATCGACAGTGAACTTAATGTTTCCTTTATTCTGGTTTGAACAGAAAAGATACAAACTTTTAAAAACGAGCTGAAGACGAAGTATAGCAATACTTGGGAAAGAGTGTTCCCTTTACCTTACGACAGAACAGTTCAATATGCTATCAACGAAATATTTATCGAAGGCGAAATAGAACGTTTGGAAAAGGTAATGGATGAGGAGGGTGGAAATTTTAAGACTTGGCAGAAACTGAAAACACACAATGAATTTCTCGGAACGTTGTGCCAAAGACAAGCGCAGATTGTGTTGGAGGGAGAGTCAGGATTTGGTAAAACTACATTAGGTTACCAGTTTGCATATGACTGGGCAACCAAAAGTGAGTCGTCACCTTTGAAAGATGTCGACATATATATACTACTCCGTCTTAGATATTTGAAAGGTGCATCCTCCATACCTAGCGCAATTAAGAGATTTTTGTTACCTGGTCGTTCAATCTTAACTGTTGAAGACATTCGAAATATATTGTACCACTCAAACTCCGTCATCGTATTTTTGGATGGATTCAACAGATTCTCGTATGACAAGGAGAGCAAGATAAATTTTATGAAGGAAATTTACACTAACAATATATGTCAAAAATGCCAAGTTATTGTAACGACCAAACCATTTTGCTTACCAGACGAGCATACTACTAATATGAGTCGTATGAGACTCACTGGTTTCGGTGAAGAGTCTTGGCGAAAATACCTCCAGAGAGCAGTTCTTGGTAACGACACGGAATGGGTACAAAGAATTTTGAAAATTATACATGACAATCCGCTTTTGCGCGATCTTTGTCAGATTCCTTTGTTTTTTGTAATGTTTGCACATATAACCAAAAAGGAGGGTACTTTTAGCACCAATTTCAGCACGGTGACAAATTTCTTTGAAGCAGTTATAAGTCGCTTTCATCGGAACATGAATACTAATATCAACGTAAATAATCACTCAGCCCTAAGCTGTGTTTGTTTTAATGGATTACTCAAAGAGGAGAAAGGTTTGATTTGGAGAAAAGACAATATCAAACATAGGCTTGGTCAGACACTTTACAATGAGTACCTTCGTGTTGGTCTCATCGTAGAAAAGGAGTTTAGCATTTACACTGGAAGACGTACAGCGGCGGGCTTAAAATACGAAACCAAGGTACGTTTCTTTCACGATGTTTTCTGTGAATGGTATGCTGCCAGAGAAATGTCCAGAGTATTCAAATATGTCAGTGCGAATGGATGTAAAAAGTATTTTGAGAAGATAAACCCTTTAGACCATCAATATGTCTACCGCTTTGCTTGCGCAATGGATACTAAAGCTGCTTCAAACATCATCAACTATATGCAAAGTATGAAAGATGGGGAAAAATTTGCGATTCTTTGCATGGCTGAACAACCTGGAAATTTCGAAGATGTAGAAGAAACCATTGAGACCATTTGCTCATCTCCTGTTATTATCAACACGCATGACAGCACATTTCTTCAGAGGTCAACAGTACAAGTGCTGGAATTTGCTAGTGAAAAACAGGTAAATGCAATAAACGTACCCCGCAGGACGGTTGCCGGGTTACAATCAGGCAAGCTGAGAACAACGGAAACCGATTTCATACATCATGCTTTAACCGATTAATCTGCCCACGTTGTAAACCACACTTTAAGTACTCGAAAAATACAAAACAGTCATGGAATTAATTCTAAGTTAATGTAAGTAGCTTCATAAAATAAAAGAATAAAATAATGACATTAAAGAATTTACCAAATACCGATTTTCATACTATACAGATGATCACACATAAAGGTGATTTTCTCCACTCTTAAATTTTATGACTCGACCTGGTAATCGAACCCGGATTTTCCACCCTGGCAAGCGGATGCTCTGAAACTAGGCTATTGCTATTTATGTTAGCCTATTGTGTTTGTATGCCCTGCTTTAGGATAACTGTCACCGGAGATGGAAAACAGTGGATTTGAAATATTTTGTAATGATGTGACTCATACTTTGCTTACCGTTCTTTGGTGGCAGATCGGGTAACTTCTGGCTATTAATTTTTGTTGCTCCTTTGAATTGTAAAAAGTATATATGGATTCGCTTTCACCTGAACAGCTCTCCTTTTAAATATTGATTCACACACCTCGACGACTTTTCTGTTAAAGATAAATATCGAATGTGTGTGGCTTGCAACGACAAACAGTACGTTTGATGATGACAAAAGGGGTCTTGAAATGAGCTCGGGAATTTGGATCCCGATATTAAACACTTTACGGCAGATTGTTGTCCATGACTCAAACAGAAAACTATCGAAGGATGATTTACTCGGCTTCCTTAGATACCTATGTATGTGCACTTGTCTTAAAGATCTAAGGTACGTATGAATACTCGATTATGCAGGTTAATCAAATACTTGAAACATCAAAAAATGCAAAATAATATTGTAACAAGATTGAAACGCAATTTACAACTCCGTCCGTCATTCCAACAAGATATATTATTTTCCAGAAACTGTTTAAATTTGAGTAGTTTTTAGAGAGTACGAAAAAGTTTTTTTTCTTTTAATTTCAAACCTCACAAACGGAGATGAAATATGACCACTACACCCAAACATCTATTCTATTATGAATGCAAACAATAAATACACGGTTAATCAAACAGAGATGTTAAACAAAACTTCCTCTGCATGATCTCCATTATGCGTACAGGGTTTCTTAGATGTGGATTAATTGCCTATGAATGGTATTTTTCTTTCTGTTTATCGGGAAAATTGTGTAAATGTGCTTGGAAGCTAGGAACTCCAGTGGATAACTTTAAGAGTGGCCAATTTATCATGTCATCTGCAGTACCTTTATTTATGATGTGAATTGAGTTGCACATAATTTTTGCTCTCTTTACTTTATCAATAGCCAAGAAAGAGACTTCTATGTGATTGTGATAACATCACCCCAACTTTTGTTTGCTACCGTTTGTTCCCTCACAGATTTCAAGCTTGTTTGATGCCTTTCTTGGATCGTGAAGATCTTCGACATACAAGGAGTTTACTCGGTATGATGTTTTGTTCCAACGAACCTGTACTTTATCGGAACAAACATGGAAAATTTGAAGGACTTTTTGTGCGTAATTTGAAGTATTTTTGTGCGTGCAAACGAGCAAATTAGGTTTTTTACATGTTCGTTTTTATTTATTTCTATTGCGTTTTCATGGAATACTGTACATTTACTACTATTTACATTTTATGAGGAGATTTATATTGCATTTTTTCCTTTATGTTATACCGGGTCGTAACAATTTGGATGTAAAATGAGGAAAGTATGCCCGATCAAATGTTTGTTTACCTTTTGAGTCTAAACTTCAAAGTTTAATTGCAAGCCTACACGTCCCAAACATACCGTCTGTGTAGCACATGTAATATATACACACAGCAGACGAAGTCATGCAGAATTCAAGACTACCATGCCTTATTGCACATATATTGTTACTCTACGTAAGCTAAAAAGGGACAGTAGTAGGTACGGTTGTAGGCTATGTCTGGATATTGGACTGATCTTGAAAAAACAAAGTAAGGTGGGCTTATAACTTCTGATCTTTGCTACACACCTTACCCTGATTAATGTCTATATGCGTCTGTATATGCCTTTTTACATCATTGAAGAACTTTTGGAAGGGAAAACTTTTTATGTTTCCTGTAACTAACCCATATTTTCATCTTTACGTTGGTAAAGGCTGTAAATTTATTTGAAATATCCAATGAGTTGACTGTCCCGCCTATTTCTAAATACCCTTCTTTAATTTTGGAAGATCCGAGATGATTTTATACATTTCTGAATATATTTGGAGCATGATCTTTAATGCATCCGATTTTTTTTTAGTAGTATCGACATCTTCCCCACCTCTTCACAAAAGCAAGCCATAAAATTAATAGCATTCAGTAGATATGTTTGTTGTCTTCATTTGTTGTTTAAGGCTGTAGAGTGTTGCATGAGTGAGCGGTAAAATAACCTCTCAATATTAGTGACTCGGTTACAAAATTACGTATTCTTAATGTATATGGGCAAACTTATTATGACAAGCAAAGCTAATAAAAATGTAATAAGAAATATGAGTAAGAAGTAACTTCTAGAAGTGTTCTCCTGGTTGGATGATATTTTTTTTTTAAGAAGGCTGATAACATATTATTTCAGTGTAATCATTAATGAATTAAAAACAAAATCCCAAGAATTAACGCTGTGCAAATTATGTTGTCAAAATTACAAAGCGATTGCATATTTCTCACTTTTGTTAAGAACGAAATTTGAACTCCGCCCACCGAATTTAAAAAATAATAGCAGCATTATTAAACTCGTATTGAAGTTTTGTTAAAATATCCGTTTGTATCTTAAAAGATAAAAAGGCGATAGACGTTCAGTGGGAAATTCCTGTTCACGAACGTAGCTGGCACACCTTGGATAATGAATCTGGAGCATGGCGTGTAAGTAATTAAGTAAACTTCAAAAATGTCTTAGCTCTACCATGTCGATGGGTCATTGCTGTTATCACCAACACGGTTGTCCCTTACATCACTACTAACTCAACATCAATTTTTGGAAAAACAAATAAACATTTAATTACTGTTACAGTTACGATTTGTGTCTGCCTTCTTTTGGTCACCTATCCCACTGGTATTTTCAGTACCATCCGTTATATATCGTCAATATCATCAAGTAGTGTAGAGATGTCTTGCTTAGTGTTTGCGACATTCTGTGATTATCCTATAGAAACTTACATTTTCTGTTGCTACGTAACTAAAATAAACGCCTGTGTCCTGGGGACATTAACGGCAAAAATGGTGTTTCAAGGATTAGGAAACACATTTCTTGTTTCTAGATAAAATGCCTTGTTGCCTATTAAGTGTTAACAAGTGTTAACCGTCATCAATTGTACTTAAACCTTGCCACCAATCAATTATGAAGGAGTCCTTCCAACATACGTGCTGCACTCATTTTTAATTTGGTTTAATTCTCAATTCCAGCACAAGGATGAAACAATGAGTAAAGAGAAATATAACAAAGTGGTAAGTGAAGTTAATGCACATGTTATAAAATATGAATGTTTCATTTCCACAATGTCATGTTACTGTTTTTGTTCGATATGAGGATTTCAACCAGTATGGAAGATTCTTCTTCTATTATTTTTTTTTTCTTTTCGTCCTCGGTCTTTCCTTCTCTCGAAATTCAGCAATCTGATTTCATAGTTCCAATTTAAGATAACAATTAACCTCTCCAGATTTTACTTTTCACAAAATGCCCCGAGTTAGCAGTGTTTGGAACCAATACATTACAACTTGAAGTGCCCCTTAGCCTTTGTGGTAGTTGAAGATCCAGTGGAATTGCACTACAGACAAAGAAGCAAAGAGGAATTAGGGTTCGCCAGCTGGATAGGCAGATATAGTTACAGGAATAAGATAGATATTATGGCCGTTATGAATTGACTGTAGAAGACCTTTGTTTTTAGAAAAAATAACATTTCCCGAAGAATTTTCAATAAGTTGTAGTATATCTACCTCTGTTTATTCTCTTTCATCCTTACAGGTCCAGTCCTTTAACGTGTCATTCAGAACGGGGTAAGTACTTGAAACCATCCTATTGAAATACTATTAAAACTGTAACTAATGGTCAAGTGCTAAATATTCAGTCTTATGTTTTAATTCATTTTACGACCTAATTGCAGCAATATTTTGCGTAGATTAGTCGAACAGAATCTAAGTGCCTAGAAAGTGGCATTCGTATTATTCCTGATTGTAATAAAATGTGATTAAAGTGAAAATATTGTTTGTTTCATACAAACGTTTGTGGAAATTTTCTTTGCGTTACAAATTTTCAACCGGAAATTGTCCAAACCTTTGCTTCTTCACAGTAATGGTATAAATGATGTAGAAGACGATCCAGGTGCATGCGCAAGTACATCTGATTGACAGCGTTCGTTGAATATTTGCCTCAATCGACACGGTAAGTGTACGAGTTTCCTACCATTAAATAAAATTTCTGAATTCATTTATCTTAACTAACCAAGCATATGCTGAAATTTACGCCGAATGTATCTAACGATTTCAAAGTATTCAAATTTGCATTCGTGTTGAACGCCTTGCTTTGGAGTAAAGTGCAAACAAGTTTTCCATAAATATGAAGGTTGAAGAGGTGAAATTCTTTGGCTGTTTAATCATTGCAACTTCTAATTCCTACGTAGCATGTGTACATACGAACTTTAAAATGTTAGTAAAATCTCTCAAATTATTTACCAAAACAAGTAAACGGCATGCATTTCGTAGTACGATTTTAAATGCATGATGAATCCATGTACAAAATAGCATGGCATATGAGAATTTTAGAGCCAGGCATTGCCATACTTGAATCTATTAACCTTTTAATGAACAGTTTTAATCAGTTTTAAATTCCTTGCCGTAGGTAGGCAAGGAATCTTTGTGATAGTACTGTTGTGCGTGGGTGTGTGTGCGCGCGTTTGGGTGGACGTGTGCATTCGTGCACCGACAAACATTGCTTAAGCAGGAAACGTCTGTTGACGAGATATCGGGCCTCGCACGTCTTTCCTTGCTCACACGCAGCTCGTTAGCTACCCAGATATTCTGCCATGAGGTCTACCCACGTGTTCACCCAGGGTCCCTGCTTCTCCCTCGAATTCAGGTGATGCATGCAATCACACATTAAAAAGGGGAATTCCGATGATTTCCTTTCGCGGACTAGCTCCATACCGATGAGGCACTGAGTGTATCTTTGCTGTTCATACATTGTGTTCAGCCAAGGATACACGCACGTGTATGCACCGAAAAAAACACCGCTTTGGCGGAACACGACCGGTTACAAGTGCTCGGACCTCGAACGTCTTTCCTCGATCATACGGAACTCTTTACTGGCGTAGCTACCCAAAAATTCTGCAACTTTGACGAGGTCTGTGTTGTGGTAACCTGGAGCTTTCTCTCCTCCCTGACACGTGATGCATTGGCTCACCCGGTGATCTCTTTGCCGGAACTGTAACTATGCCCCTATAAAGACTTCAGAGTGAGCATGCGCTGTGTGTGCATGTGCGTGGACCGACCAATACTGTCTAAGTAGGACACGACCGCAAAGGGAAGCTCAATCATCACACGTTTTTTCGCTCACGAGGAGCTTGTAGCTGGCGCAGCTACCAGTAAAATCGGACATGCAAATGGGATCTGTCGCTTAGATACCAGGGACCCATCCTTCTTCCTGGCTTACACGTGCTGCTGCATGCGGTCGCCCGAAAAACTGAAAATCCCCTCTGAAAGTCAGCCTTGCCCTTTTTGGAATTTCTGGATTATACAAAAACGAAATCATTGAAAACACGATATCCCGAGGTAGAATGACTGACACTTTTCATATTCGGTATGTACATTTGTCATGTTAGGAAGAAGTACCTTACAGATTTTACTAAGGTCAGAGATCATTTGAGTTCACTGGAGGTAAAACTGAGAAAACCCCGAAAATGAATTTCAAGCATGATATTTCAAGAAAGGAATGACTGACAATGCTCACATTTAATATAGAGACTTCTCATGATGAGCGGAAGATCTTAGTGGTGGTCAAAGATCATTTGATGTAACTGGCAGCAGAACTGGGAAGACCTCGGAAATTGCATATAATCACGATATTTCAAGACAGGAATGGCCAACACCTTTCATATCTGTCGTATTGCTTTTTCATGTTGAACAAAAGAGCACTATATTTTTTTTTAGATAAGAGTAAAAGGGGTTTTCGAAGTCGCCAGAGGTAAAAGTGCGATAAACGTGTGATTGGCTTCAATTTTCAATTGATCCCCGCCCCTACTAAGTTTTAACAAACTTCTGATTCAGACACCTTTGTTAATTTTGCCACCTGGAAAACCATTCAATGTTCCTCTCCCTCCAGTATCTTGCATGGATATTGTCCAAAATGTCTTCTTGAAAAATATCTCAAGATTTCAATGATAATCTCCGTAAATTTTCCATAGGTTTGCAATGCAATTATGTTGTTTTATTACCTTGTTCGTTTGACGAATGTCATTAAACATTTCAGACCACAGGGGCTAAATGTGCTGAAAACTTGAAAATGGCATATAAGGACAAGATCTAGAGATAGCAATGATGAACACTTTTCATGTTTATTTTGCAGGCTAACCATGCTGAGAGAACGAAGTCTTTTGTTTTCTCCTATTGCACTTGTAATCCCAACTAACTACTACTCAAACATGGTACAGTGGAGAAGGAGCATAGAGAGCTGAATCTCTCTTCCTCAAGGCTCAAAACTTTTCAAGAAAACCTGTTTGTGGCGGAGATAGGCCAGGTCACGAAAGGGTTAAATGCCAGGTCAACAAAGGTTCTATGTGATCGCCAGGGGGTTTTTCTCAGCAGGATACCTTTCCGTAGGAATGTTAGAAGAATTTTACTTTTGGAAGGTGGATGCATTTCGGTCAAAAGCAGAACTTTAACTGTTTTGGGGGGGAGGTCAGAAGTCATCTGGTTTCATAAATCATCAAAGGTAGAATTCCCCAAGGATTTCCGAGATTTTTTTTGAGGTCAAAAAGCAAAATTTCCCACGCAAACTTTTCTTTCGTAAAGAAATCACTCTCCTTTGCCTTTTTGGTTAGAGATTCATTCACGGAGCAGAATCTCCGTAAAAGGATAAAATAAAAGCACCATCCTGTAAATTTGTTTTAAGGTTGCCTTACAAACTTAAGCTACAAAAAGGGTGAACTATTTTATCTCTGTTTCATAGGCAGAGAACGATTACGTCTACTATTACAACAGCAGGCCGTGCTAAAACTAGTTGTTTCTGGGCCATCCTCATTTAGATCATCGGAACCGCCGCTTTTGCTTGAATATGGATATGTGGAGAAGGGCTGTCGCCCCTTACAGCTACATTACTGTGTCCTGTGTCTTTTAATCATAATCCAAATCTTGTAACAATGAGTTTCCTAGCAAAACACATTAGGACTACTTTTCTGGAACTTTGAAAGCAAAAAACAGGAGCACTAGGCCCGTTACTCGCACCTTATCAATAATGACTTCAGTATTAAAGGAAAGTTGTGTGAATGTGTTTTTGTTAAAATGCATATTACGAGGAAAGGAGAAAAAGAAATTTTACCGCAATATCTACTCTTGTAAAATTTTCATTGCTTTAAGGGTTATCAGTGAAAATGGCAAACAGTCACCCAAAATCGGTTCCACTTCATACGTTTATTTTTGTTAAAATATTTCATATTTTCTTATGAATTTAAATTGAAAAATTAATTAATGCCATGTTTTCTTACTCTTCGTTGTTAAACTAATGCGTAGTTTGCAATGAAAATAACAATAAATGCGAAACAAACTAAAGCTTAAATTTGTGTATATGTATTCTAGTTCACCGTCTTAATTATTGTGTGGTTCATCTTACAGAAGTGTTTGAAATTACGCTGACTCAAATTTGAGAAGAGCTCCATCAACAAAGTCACGTCCAGAAACTTTGTATTTCGTTAGCAATTACTTTTCTTATGTCATTGCTTTTATTTCATTTAACATTGGTTTTTTTTTTTCTTTTTTTATTGTGACAATACCCGTATGAAATTTTTAACTTTTTTCATTAGTATTCAATGTTAGCATTGTTGCCATGTAACATTGTGTCCCCGGCACTTCTTTAGTTTTCAATCAGCTCGGTACTTTCCTTTAAAAACGTATAAGGTAAGAACAACAAGACATGATGCATAAATAACGATAAATAAGTATAAATTTATCAGTAGGTACATAGTGTATGTTTTTGTGTATCAATCCAAAAAGATACGACTTACAACAAAACAAATTTACTGTATTGAAGAATTGATAAAATGAATTAGCCCCTTTGCGGGGCCAGGTAGGGAGACAAAGACAGAGTAAAATCAGAAAAACGGTAACATGTCGGGAAGAGAGAGAGAAAATAATGGAAAATTCAAGACTCAAAAAGAGAGAGGGCAGTTGAAAAGAAGTTAAGAAAAAGAAAAAATATGTCCTAAAGCTTAATGGTTTTGACTTCCTTTATCCCCAACAATAGTACACGTAAAATCGGTTATTCATTACACGCTTCAAGTGGAAACATGCACCGGGAAACTTCTGCTCAATTCCACTTTACCTGGACACACATATCATCTACCGGCTTAGTCACAAGACATTTTGAACAACGTCATCTAGCCAATTGCTATTTGAGTGAAAATTTGTGAAAGGCCCTTGTCAATTAAACTAATAACAATCACATATCAATCATGTCTACCATGATTAAGGAACTATTCACTTCATTTGCTCTTCTTACCACAGTCCCAACAACACTTCGAAAATCATTCATAAGGCCCTGTTTTTAATTATATAGACCTTCGTAGTGTCCTATTTGCTCAAGGTACCTATGCCCTTCTTCTCCTGGCTCTGATCCTTCTTCACACCAACTATGACCACACCTTGCATTTTATTCGGCAAATTAATGATTAGTTTGCACTTTTCCATTCTATTTATTAATATAAAAGTTCCATTGTAGAGAGAAAGTTCAAAGTAACCATTGCTTAAATTCTACACACAAGCCTGAGGAATGGCATTTCAGTCAATAATTTTTAACATCTCTCTAGTTTAGGTCTTTGTTCAAACAAATTAAAACGTTTGTGGACAAATTTGTCTGTTTCGTCTGAGAGCCTACGTAGGCCTTAAATAAAATGCGTAACCCCAAACTACCCGCAGTCGCTCTTATGACATTTTGATTTGCCCATATGAAAGGTGGATTCTTCCAAGAACACTCATATTTAATGATGGTCCTTTAGTTACAGAAAACAAATTTCTTCCGAAATTTTCAAATGTACTTCAAAACAAGATCGTGATTTTTAAATATTTTTTAAAAAGAAAGCCGCAAATACACTCGTCTCAAATTCTACCTGTCACGTCTGTTCGGAAACTCTTCCCCCTTCTCGGAGCTTCAAAAAGCTCCTATAGGGCAAATCTTGACCCCACTCAGGGCCAAGAAGAAACCGTTTTGGGGATGAGAGATTTGGTGAAAAAGAGAGGAATTATGCAAACTTTAATGAAAATAGTTAGACTTAATACAAAGACCACCGTAATTGGAGGCGCCATATATTACATTGGATAGGACGATCTACTCCAGAAAGGTCCCGAAGAGATAATGAGACTCCAAAAAGATTACCTACACCGAATGTTCCACTCTCGTGAAGGTTCTAATCTGCAGCACCATGTCCCACAACTTTTAACAATTTTTTTGTCCTTCGTTTTGAGTCAAGGTTCCATGAACAAATTCCCGTTTGCAGTCCAAGGGAAGAAGCTCCCAGCTTTTAGCAAATCTCACTGTAAAAATAACACGTAACACTAACATTTAAGCGTGTTAGTAGCTAATCTTTGTGCAGAGAAGAGGATTTTAATTTATTAACACAGTAACGTGTTCTCGGTGAGGCAAGTAACACGTTAAAGTGTAATTTTGGTTAACGTCAGGTAGTGTTACAGTGTAACTCATGTTAAAAAAAAATCAAAAGTTTATATTAAACAGCATAAAAAATGGATAGTGACAGTTCAACTCCCATCTTCAAAGGATGTCTTGAGCCGAGATGTAAACTGGTGCAATTTATTCACTTAATATAAATTAGTCCATTGAGCAATAATCATAGGACAGCTCAAATTACAATCTTTGAGATGGTAGTTGGACTGCTAGAGTTCATTTTTATGCTGTGTTATATGTATTTTTGAATATTTGTACTTGACGTACCTTAAAGCATGGGCTTAATGCGTCATTGAAGTGTTCACATCGATAGCACCTCGACATGTTAGATGCCGCACCGATAACGCGTTTATGCGTTCAGAACGCAAAAGGTCCTATACCTTAATTCACTGTACAAAGATTAACCATTAAGACGTTCAAACGTTAATAAAGTGTTACGTGTTATTTTGGAAAGTGTGGGTGGGAAATTAAGTATCAGGATAGTTAAAAAGTGTTTGAGGAGGTGTGTTCAAAGCCTATTGAGGACCCCTGTTACCTTCCGTGGGGCCCAGTAGGAATAGTCTTTTAAACCGTCTGGTTGTGGCATATGTTTGGGTGAGGAATGAACTTTAAAAAGAAGAATTTGGAATGTAAGAGTGATACTTATTCTGGACATTTTGGTGTAATTGACATTGAAATCCGATGTGTGGTTCTAAAGATATGAGAACGTCAAGTTCACATTTTTAACAAGTCAACTTAAAGCAAGCACGTATGGCGTCATATCCCTACATCAGTGCATAACCTTTTTTTTCATCTTTAAACTTTAGAGCCAATTTCCTCCCCATCAATCCCGTATTATTAAAATGTGATTGCATAAGAAGCATGAGAACATTGCACTTTGCATCCCCCACAGGGAGGTCCTATTCCTATTTACTTCAAGGTCAACACAACACAACAATAAAACATAGGGATATAAAGCATTTCTTGTCAATGTGAGGAAGTAATATAATCAAATCTACTGACTTTATTTACTGATATCTCGAGAATTACATGTCCGGTTTGAATGGAACTTTCACTACACTTTGTAGATTTGGTTCTTCTTTTACAGATTTAATTAAATTTTTGCTTAAGCTTCCCCTTTAAAGAAAAGTACATTTTGCTTTAGCAGGTGTAGTTAAACATACTAAGGACCCCATCATCCCAAACAGTTCCAATTCTCCCAACCTACTTACTCCTAGCCCCTCCCACATTTATCTAAAACTCATCTTTATCCAGACACAATCCTAGTTTATTGCTTGATGGCTTGTCCCAGTGGCCATACAAGTCCATAATATGTAATCAAGACACTCTCAAAGCCCATGCTGTATAATTTAGCTATGATGCATTGTTTGAATGTGATGCCAATCAAAAGGTGTACCAATTGAGAGTTTTGATATATGCATACTGAAACTGTAGTTTAGGGTGACGAGTGACTGCCTTTAAGACCCGTTGACTCATAAAGGGCTGAGTTCCTTTGAGCGTGCGGGAACAAATTCCTTGGGGCTCTGTGGTCTTAATATAACTCTGTGCCAAAATCAAATTTCGTGTGGTTACATACTCTAGAAACAGCTGGATAAATTAACCAATATTGAGTTCTTGTGTCAACACCTATATTGGTAGGTAAAATAAAACCCAAGTTGGAACTAAATCATCTTTTTCGTAGGGGCAAATCACCTAAATGCACACATGATTGTGACAAACGTTGGCAAGAAGTTCACCCAGCAGTTTACGTGTCGGAAGACAGACCTAGCCATGTGCAAAGTTTACCCAACTATTTGTAGACTGTGTACTATATTTGGTTTTAAACTAAGTGAGAGGGGAACAGTAGCAAAGACGGCAAATACCCTCCTGCCCAACCCATAAAGTTGCTTCTGATCTTATGTAATTGGAAATCTCCATTTACCGCCTGTTACTAGCCAGTTGAGTGTTACAGACCGATTTTGTTGAGGAAAGAATATTTTAAGCCCATGCAGACGGGGCTATGAATTTCATATATTCCCATGCATCGGACCTTCAACCGTTTTAATTCTTTCGGAAAGCACTGACAATGCCACCAAAAGGTTTCAAAATAATGTTAAGGTAATGTATAAACGTGGAAAAATATCAGGGCGAAGTATTCAGTTCTACTGTACATCCAACGATATATCAGAAACACCGACTCAACACATGTTGAAGCAAGCACTACTTCGCTCTTTTTTTCTTATCCGGGTATTTTTTTCTATATTTTTGAACTTTTGAATATTTAATACCTAGTGTAAACAATGCGTAACCAATGTAATATTATCAATTATTTCAGAAAAATGTTGTCAACTGATTCTCAAGAGCCATTCACAAAATAGCATAAATTACTAAATTTACTCAATTTAAGTTTTCCGTGTTGTTCTTTTAAGTGATAACAAGTGGGGGCAAAACATGTGCTCAATATTTAGTCAGATTGTAAGTCAGCTAGCCACTAGCGTAAAGTCGGGCTAGGCACTGCCTTCCAGTTGTGCCTCACTGACTCGTTTACCCAAGTTGCTCCGTTACATTATCATGGGCTCATGGCAGTTAAACTCTTCGGTATTTTCCGGTCAGGAGTCGAACTTCAAACCTCCCATTTGCAAGTCAGATGCTCTAACCACTTGGCAATGCGTTTGTTACTTTCAGCCAATGCAACAGACAATTTTCTAAAAAGGATAATGACTAAACATAATTTGTTTCAAAAAGTGCAGTGAGAGGTTGTGACAGTAACTATGTCACGTTTGGAATGAAGAAAAGAAAAGAAAAACTTGTTTCGGTTTCCATTCCAAAATAGACGGCTTTAGGTTTCATTGCAAACAAAAGACACAAAGAAGCCAAATGTGTTTCTTTTCCCCGTGACGAAACTTCAGCACAAATCTGTTTTGCATCTATACGTAGTAAAAATGCGTGTCATTTAAAGGATCATTAATTCTAGGTAAGGACAGTAAAAGGTTATTGGTTGCAAACCGGGATGTCGATCCTGGGGGTAGGGATGAGAAATGGTCCACCAATGATAATGAAGGGCAAATATGTCGCTTTACCTCCCCTCCGCCCTGATGATTCGGTTTTAAAAAAGAACAACACACAGAATAAACAAAATGTCACATCATGGTGTATATACAGATGAACCCCGTAGAAAACGGACAGTTTTGGGCCCCATTAAAAGCGATGATACTGCATTTAATGCATAGTATGCTTTTTGTATATGTGAGTCCGTGTGAGAGTGTGTCTGTGTGTGCTTGTTTGTGCATTTATATGACGGCGAGTTCGTGTGGATGGACTGTTTAAAGACGAGTCTGGTCACGAACACGATATGAGGTTCTGGCTGATGGAAAAGTTTTGGCCCCACCCCTCCCCCATTTACAAACCAGATCTACGCGATTCTTATGGCACTACAAATGCCTACATTCCTCATTCAGACTTTATTTGCAAAGGCTTACCGTAATATCTGATTTCAGACTGTTATAAATTGGTTCCCGAACATATAACTAGTTAAAAGCTCACTATCGAAATACACAGAACTAGTTAATATATGGTGGCGAGAAATTTCTTCTGGCTTTACGGTTGGGTGTCAGTGATGTTTTACCTGTCACTTGTGACATACCATGCAACGTGTAATGACTTTGTTATTGCTATATTGGTGAATTTCATATAATCCTTTTTTGACAACATTTTAGGATCAAAAACGTTAGCCCGTGTATTTTCCTGCGATAAAGCACAGGTCCAAAGTTGTATGACTATTTTACACATATACAACAACCTGTTATTAAAAAAAAAGAGAGAGAAAAAAAAAACCAGAAACGAAAAGACGTTTCCGAATAGCTGCACTTTTACTTAAAGTTCAAATTGGCCTTTATTTATACGATGAACACTCGTTAAAGGAGAAAGCAACCCTAGCTCTTCCTACTTTGAAACCAACATTTTAACATATGCTCTTTCCAAAAAAGGCACATATAAGTTTTGAAAATGGTTATTTCAACTGAGAAATTGATTTTTGGATTGCAATAGATTTGCGCCATTGTTTGAACTCTACCAGATCCCATGGGCGTCACGGGGGGGGGGAGGGGGTTGGGGGTGCGAAAGACCCCCTTTTTTAACCGAAACGTTTAAAAGATGTACCTAAAGTCGAAAAAGGATTTCTGCTGCCATTACGAAGTATAAATTTTTTTCAATATGTTGAATGCCTTATCTCGCTGCAATTACAGATCGAGTCCCCCAAACTACTATTTCACTCCTTACTTTTTGTAAAGTGCCGTCCGCTAGCAAGTCCTATTGACTACATGTAGCTACACCTTTCCATAGTAATAAAATCATATATCTAATAGTAATTTTATGAAATTCCTTTAAATGATACCTTTTCTTAATAGACCAAACATTTTTATTGGAACTGTATTAGAATGATATGTCTTGAATTCTGTTCATTTTGGGTAGGTAAACTGCTTCATTTCAGTATAGGCTCAATATACCTTAATATTAAAACGGAAGTGCGCCTGCGGCATATTTCAAATTGACCTAAAATCTCAATGAAGAAATAGTTCCAAGGATGATGATATTGTTGTAGGAGTCGACTGTTCTGAGGATGATTTTAACACGACGACACACAGAAACACCTGTCAAGTAGGATGCTCTCTCTAGATTTCTACTCCTATCTCACTGAATGCATACCATGTGCTTGTCTGTGATTAATATCCACCTTTGACTCAAGGGTGCCACATATAAGTAAATTTTATTTGATGGGACAGTACCATGAAGAGTTAGTCAGTATCACACAAAAATCGGCACAGTCAAAGGTCATTTAAATATAGGAAATGATCGATGGTACCGATTTTTAAGGAATATATCGCATTTGGCTGACTTTTATGGTGAATAAACCATCGAGACTTCAAATTGGCAAAGTGACGGACTAGGCGAAGCCGAGTCCGTTATATGTTGCAAATTTGGAGGCGAGACGGGCTTATGAGACAGTAATGGTCAGACAAATGTGGTTTATTTCTCTTCCACCACCGAAAATGTGTGAAAACTTCGTTTTTATCACTGCTTCGACGTTTAATGACCGTGTGAAGTAAACTTACAGGTCAGTGTTTAACCAAATTCAGAATGCAGGTTTCTCAACAACGGATGGTATAGAGATGTCAGAATTGAAAATTAACTTCTTTTTATTTATGCATAGCCTACATATCAAACTGAATAATGGGTCAATCATTTTTCTAAATTTGAATTAAATTCTGCTGTTCTTCTTCCAATTTTTGCTCGGCGTTTTCAATTTTCACCTTTCCGTTACCTGCTTTTGATGGGATGAATGACACTATGTTCTAGGTCTTGAGGAAGAAAGCTTGAACATAAAATCAAAGTACATTAATAAATTACATTTTTAAAAGAGGGTGGCCGAATCTCCAAACAAACTCAGTGGCGTATTCGCATAGCTAAAACACCCGATTAGAGGTGATGGTATTAATGGCTATAGCCCTAAATTCGTTGTAAAGGGTGTAGCGGAGGACACTATATCCTCGATGGGTTTGAGATTAAAAGTTATATATGCATAAACGTAGATCAAGAACCCCAAATATTAGGGCTTTTAGATGGTGTCAGGTAAAATTGTGACTTTGCATGATAGTAAGTTATAGCATGGTGTGCTATTGCTAGACGCGTTTCGACAACAAAGAAAATTATGGAGTCTCATCAGTAGCAATAAGCAACTGGCCGTTCAGGCCAGAATGTCACAGAGTGAAAAATAATAGCTTATTCGGATAATAAGTCACTCGAAATATGAACTAAGGAGAGATTTGCGCTGTTGAGATCGGAATTTGAGTTTGTTTCCGAAACAAAGTGAACTCTAAAAAAAGAGTCGCGTAGGTTTGGAGCCCGTTTATAGGTTATGAGCGGAGGTTTCGGAAATAACCTTTTAAGTGTCGGGTGAGCGGTAATGAAGTGCCAATGTTCAGTTAAACATCTTTTTAAAGCGGCTCATTGAGTTGCTTCATGAAATTCAAGAAATTTTTCCACACCGGTTAAGTTTTCTTCACATACCAATGACAAATGGTCAATCTTAGACAATCCCCATACCCTACTCACAAGGAACTGTTTTATGAGTGAGTACTGAACGGTTAAAGTCGGTTTTTAAAAATTTGTGACCAGACACTTTTTCAAATTATGTACAAAGCCGTTACAAGTCAGGACACTAGAAAATTCAAAATTTAAACGTGTTCTGTGACTTTTGGACTTGAAACTTGACTTTTTATGCTAACTCTAAGCCTTTATATTTGGTAGTGACCCTTTGAGACTCTCATTAAGTTGTCGATGTAAACTCAAGGAGCCTCTTTAAGTCCTTAGTTTTAACATGTTGCGAGTAGAGGAACTTAGAACCAAGGGCGATATAGATTCTTTAAGTCTTGGTGATAGTGATGAAGTGCGCTCCTCAAAATTAATTACGGAAGTTATGTCCGAAATGTAGGAGTCTGGGTAATTTCGCCGAATCATATTTTCTTTAAAAATTGAATTTAGTGTTAAAGTCTGGGCGATTTTTACACAAACGTAAGTGTTGGAGGGTTTCACCTTTAATAAATCCCTTGAAACAGCTTTATGGGTGGTTTGAGTTGAGGGATAACTATTGAAATGTTTGTAAAACGTCGCTTAGCCATGACCTAAAAGATAAAGTAAATGACACAAACACAATAGCACGTTTGAAGAGGAGATGAGATACTCTTTCTGATGTAAATGGTGGTTCTGGAAAGAGCCATTTGGTTTGTACAGTTGGTACTCTTAGGGTTTCTTTTTCTTCGGTAGGTTGGTGGGTCTTCTGCCGAACCGTCAGTACTGGCTGTATACCAGTTTCGGGAACAGGTTTGCCCCATTGTTGTTTGAACTCTACCAGATCCCCATGGGCGTCACCCAGGAGGGGGAATCGGGTGCGAACGACCCCCTTTTTTAACCGAAACGTTTAAAGGATGTACCAAAAGTCGAAAAAGGATTTCTTCTGCCAAGTACATCAGTAAATTACATTGTGCACAAGTTACGGTACTGTTCTGTTCTATAGTGCCGGATATCTTCAGTAGTTTAATATAAGTTGTTCATTGCAGATTTGAATGATTTTTGTAATTTTCTTTGCATAGCCGATTTCAATTCGCTTAAAATTTTTTCATGATTTGTTGTTTGAGGTTCGGTATTTTTAACTCTTCGATCTTAAATACTTCGTTATATTGTACGAGATCCAAAGGGTTTTGTCTTGGGAATCCTTTGACTCTGGATGCTACCACTCCAGTTGGTTCCCTTTACGGAGCCCATCGATCCTACAACAGCAATCTAACTTTGGTGCAATTTTTCTTTTAATATTTGAAAGTTTTTCTTTGATCCCAATCCATGGATTCATGAACATTTATGAAATCATAATTTTGGCATTACCAAACTAGCAATATTGAACATATTTCACCGCATTTTAAGGCATTTTAAAAAGGCCTAACAACTCAGAGTTTCCTGGGCTTTGCCCCTTGGACCCCACCAGGGGCCCTTAGGCCGGCCCCTGGACCCCGCGCTGTCTGGCGAGTACTACGTCTGGCATTTCTGATGACGCACATGATCTCGGTCGTTCCATGACGAAGGAGAGCCACGAATTATATTTCAATGGAACAAGTTACCAACCCACATATCGTATTTGGAATTTCACGAATAAAATGTTACGTACCTTCTGTTTGCTCATAGGAAAAGAAGTAAATTCAAATAGTTCATATTACAAATTACAAAGGGAAGTGAATGAAAGATTTTCACAGTAGTATGAAGAAATAATGCGAACGATTGGCAACATCACGTATCATGTATAGACACACTATGGGACGATTGGCACATTCTGTTGAAGTATAACATCAACTCATCAACAAATAAGGGTTTACACTGTAAACAATAACAAGTCAAAAAGTGAAAGAAATGACTAATCCCGGTAGTCAACAATATTGAATCAACATTCTTGTATAATATTTGACCCAGTTGAACCAGTTTCTAGAAACATTTAAGCCGCCTTGACTAAGTTTTACTGACATTCGTTAGTCCATTAGTACGAAATTAGTTAGAAATCATTGCAAATTAGTCAAATATGAGAAATAACGTAGTTATCAATTTAGAAACAACTTTGACTAATTTTTGTCTACAGAGTATATATACTGTATTTTATCCCATCGCTTTCACGTAATACAATTTTTCTTACAAATAGCCTGTTTCACAAGATGAATACAAAAATGATAACTATGCCCAAATTTAAGGCTCTAGATGTTACCAATCAGTACCATTTCATTTTTCCAAAATCTTGTTGTATTATAAGGTGGGAAACCTATTCTTAAACCACCCCTCCCCCAATTTGGCACTCATGCAGGTAGACAGCCGTACACTCAATTAATTCAAAATGGAGCGACGGGAAACATATTCAAAATCACCAATTTGGGCCAAAAGGCGAAAAGATTAAACACCCCTCACTCCTAATAGAAGTAGTGCAAAATTGCTCTTTTAGGTAGTGTGAGACCAAAATAACAAAGTTGGATATTTGATGTGAAAAGCATTAAAAACCAAGAAAATTGCCGCAATTGCCATCAAAATCCGTTAAAAATTGGAGATTTTACATGGTTATTTCTGAATTGTACTTAATCATGCATAAATAAGAGCTCAATATGTAAATTTTGTGATGTCATGGGGGGGACATGCCATATTTGGCTAAAGTTATCCTTTGTTTTTGAAATCTTAATTTCAAGGGCAGTTATAACATTAGTATTTCCTGGAGGCTTTACTTTGAAACTTTGAATTGTGTCCTTGAAAATCATCAGTATCAATCACCAAACCATAAACAATATGATAAATTATAAAGAGATAATTAACATTGGGTTAACAAAACAAATGTTAACACTGTACAACACTCAGCATTACTATTTTTGCATAACCAGCAAGTTGCTTCAGAAACATTGCAACTTTTGAGAACTACAAAACATATTGACATAATTCCAATGGATTCTTCCTTAGGAGACCTTGCTCCTTAACTACCAAGTAAATTCAAGGATTTTTGCTGACATGTCATACTACCTTCAATTTAAGTAGAACAAAGAATAAAGAATTGAAATTTACCAAAGAGTAGTAGTAGTGGTAGTAAGTTTCCAGAACTTTTCTGTAATCTCTATCTTTTATTTTCAGGTTCTGTAAATCTAACGTAATGTTTTATTGGGTACCATATGTACTGCCATGAATCAATTAGTACTTTGCAGACATGTTTTAATTACCAAACACAGGCGCATTTACGTAAAGTTCTTGATATAGATCTTGGTCGGAATCCACATAAATCATCCAAAGGGTTGGTAACGTGTTATCCGTCTTCTTTCGGGAAGTTACGGTTGTTTGTCCAGGATATGCTCGAATGAAAAAGGATTTAAGAACTAGTTTTTACGGAATTAAATACTAATGTTTAGCACCTAGACATTTTCACAAGGTGAAGGGGGTAGGGAAGTTAGTTCAGAAAACCGTTTAGAAACACTCTAAGATGCAAAAGTTCATGAAGTATTACTCTCTAAAATTTTCTTGTCATTGGAGATCGGAATTTCGTATGGCTAAAAGGTGTTCGATTGGCATAGATGAGTGTCATTATTAAAAGAAGTGTTCGGCTTTTATCATCTTTAGCACAAAAAATGTTTTGCTTGATAATATTTTTTGCATTCTCAATGTTGAACTTTTTGTTTATTTATAAAGTATAGCATGAGACCATTTGGCATTACCTTCTCGATTGGACGAATACATTGGACCTGCAATATAGCCCTCGAAGAATTAACCTATAGCTGTAGTAAAATATTTTCAATTAACATGATTATATAAAAACACAGGTTCATCAAAGAGCGGTGACTACAAACATTGATTCAATAGTTGGTCGAAGTCAATGAAAAGCCCTTATAATTATCTAATTGTCTGTCAAGCCTTATTGCATTGAAGACTTTGGATTGTATCGTCCAAGGCACTTATAACATCCCATGAAGGAAGAAAACCGGTTTCAACAGACAAAACGGCACACAAGAAATATCTTGCCACAGAATAATTCATGGATGATTAATAAACAGTGAATGATTACAACCCATTGACTATAGTCTCTACTATGCACCGAAATTTTTTTATGCAAGTGACTATTGAATATATAACAAGGGACACATTCGTCACTGCAGTAAGGTATTATTTGTAATTCGGGTCAAAGATTCCTTACAAATACTATGAATATTTTTCTCAAATCAAGCCCTATTGAATCTGATTTTCTGCAAGGTAACTACGGTTAGCTTTGTGTAGGTTAACGTCTGCCATGCTAAACAGCGGTGTTTGTAATAAGCATATTTTGTGCAAACTGAACTGCAACAACCAAACAAAAGCGTAACGTGTACATACCGAATCGTACACCATTTTGTTTGTTAATTATCGCTCGTCATTGAATGATAAATTGTTTAACTTCATTAGGAGATTCTTCGGCTCAATTGATCTGAATACTTTTATTTCTTCAATCGTGTGAGAGGAAACAAGCTAATAAGTCCTCCTGGTAAGAGTGTTTTATCTTTGATTAAAGAGTTGCAATACGCAGCCGATCTTAGAAACGATCGATCTTAAAGTTAGCTTATTTGATAGGTGTTTACTAACTAATAGTTTTTCTTCTTAAATAACAATGGGTGTTTACTAGAGGGATCATGTGTCACTTGCGAAAAGGGTTATCTTCTTCATTGACTAAAAATTTAAGTGATGTGCATTTACAGTTCGAGCTGCTTGTGCAAACCCCTTTGAAACAAAAGGAAAGTGAGATACAAATGTTAAGATATGAAGAAGATCGACATATGTGGAAAGTCTGTCTTAAAGATGACGAAACCAAACAGGAGTAGTAAATACGAAAGGAGTAAATGGTTTGCCTGGTCTTTACAAACATTTTCTTTCACTAACCGTTCCTTCGTTGATAAGAGTTTACATTCTACCCCTTGGATCGGTTTAAAATTCATTTTGGAATGTATTACTACAACACTTCCGACCAATACATTCTAACTTCGACTCTCTCTCTCTCTCTCTATATATAATATATATATATATATATATATATATATATATATATATATATATATATATATATATATATATATATATATATATATATATATATATATATATATATATATATATATAGTAGGTCGAAGTTGGTAGATCGAAGTTAGAATGTGTAGGTCGAAAGTGTTGTAGCAGTACATTCGATCATGAATTTTATATAGATCCAAGATAGAGTATAAACTCTTATCAAAGAAGTAACGGTTGAAGAAAAACACCAGAAAGAAAAATTGAGCCGCACGGGGGACCGAACCCACCATCCTCCGCTTTCCGGGCAGAGTCTATGACCACTACGCTAGAACATCTCCTGATTCACAGAAGCGACAACAGGCTATAAATAACGAATACATTTATGTAAATCTGTACATTCCTAAGTCACCTATTCCAGGTACATTTTATACAATACCTAAATTACATAAAGTTTCGAAACTGGTGGAGGCCAAATTGTCCTCTCCGAATGCCCCTACTGATGCCGCAAGTCTCAGCCCACGTGAATTATTTAATTTGGCCAAATCTCTAAATGTTTCCCCGCCCGGTAGGCCTATTGTTTCTTGTATCGGTAGGCTTACTGAGCACTTAAGTGGGTTTGTCGACAGTATTCTTAATCCCCTTTTACCTACCCTCAGAAGTTACATTCAAGATACTACTCATTTTCTAAGAATTCTTGACGAAATTAAACCCCTCCCGCCCGATTCCCTTCTTGACACTATGGATGTAAGTGCTTTATACACCAATATACCACATGAAGATGGTATCCTAGCCTGTAAAAAGATTTTGTCTTTTAACGGTTATTCTCAACCATCCATTAAAGATTTCACCGACATTTTTAAATTTATTCTTACTCAAAATCATTTTTCATATAATGGCCAGCATTATCTCCAAACGTGTGGCACTGCCATGGGTACCAAAATGGCACCTAGTTATGCCGCAATTTTCATGGCTGACCTTGAAACCAGAATGCTGGCAGATTGCCCCTCACAGCCGTTGCATTTTCATAGATATATTGACGACATCTTTTTTATTTTGCCAAATGACCTACCCAACTTACATTCTTTTGTATCATTTTGCAATGCTTTTCATCCTTCTATTAAGTTCACATTTGATTTTTCTGCCAAGGAAATTCCTTTCCTTGACGTACTAGTTAAACTTAACAATGGTTCCATAGCTACGACACTTTATTGTAAACCAACAGATACCCATGGCTACCTCAATTTCAAGAGCTCGCATCACTTAAGTTTGAAAAAGTCTATTGTGTTTTCCCAATGCATTAGAATCAAACCTATTTGTTCTACCCAGCCCGAATACGAAAAGCATGTTAATAACCTCGTGGATTTTTTTCTTAATAATGAGTACCCCATACCTGTTATAAAAGCGGGAATCAGCAAGGCTTCCGGTCACAACCGGGACAAACTACTGTCTTACAAAACTAAAGTTGAAAATACACGTATTCCACTTGTTTTTGATTATTCGTCTAAAACAGAAAATTTACAAAAATGTATTCGTTTAGATTTTGCTCTTCTTCGGGCAGACAGTTCAATCTCTGGACTTTTTGAAGACCCCCCTTCAACTGCGAGACGACAACCCCCCAACCTTCAATCCCTCTTCATATCATCCAGACTTCGTGCGGCTGGAAACACAGGCAACAAAAAGTGTAGCAAGCCTAGGTGTCAGGTGTGCCCCTTTATTATCACTGACGAAAATTTTACCCCTCCGGGCACTACTTGCAAGATCCGTCCCCCTCCCTTAAACTGTGACACGGCTAATGTAGTTTATTTGCTGTGCTGCTAGGTGTGTGAGAAAGGCAACTATGTGGGTCAGACCGGCACCAAATTTACACTGAAGTTTAACAACCACAAAAAACTATTCTAGATAAATCAATAAATTATCCTATATCCAAACATTTCACTACTAACTCAAACCACTTTTTGTCTAATTTAAGATGTACCCTACTCAATTCTAATTACCCATCTGTCACTCAAAGGCGTAAATCCGAAAGCAAATGGATACTAAAACTGTCCACACATACCCGCGGCCTAAACAAAGACCTTGGTGTTTTGAGCGACTTCCCTTCTGTGGTTTACAGGGAAGAAGGTACTATTTAACATTCTCGGTAGGATTTGTATTTCTTTTCTTTTTTTTGTTTTTTTGTTTTTTGTTGTTCCTAAATTTTTCTTTACTCCGCATTGACGCTGATGACGAAGACAGGTGTCTTTGAAATATACGTTTCTCTTATCTTGTATGTGCTCTAATATTGTCATATTTGTGGTGTTTTCTACTTATTCTTATATATATATATATATAATTGCAAGAAATTGCTTTGGTCCAAAACGTAACTGGTGCCAAGTCATAATAATATAGAGTGAGACAACAGAAAAATAAAAACTCGGCAGACGTAGCTTCACGTTACTCAAATATTAAGATTTAATCAAGCTTTCGGCCAGTATGTATCGGCCTTCTTCAGGATACTATATAGGAGAGAAGGGAGAAGGGAAAACTTAGTATTTACAGTAGCAAAAATCGAGAAAATGACTAAAAAATGGGTAGTATTTGTGAACAAATTATATTACACTTAACTAACCAAAACAGATTGCTAATTAAAGAAGCTACTATGCAAAAAAAAAAAAAAACCTTTCTTCGTACACATTACAGGTATTCAGTGTTCAAAGTGATGCTACAGTAACACAACGAACATTTAAACAATCGGCTTAACTTAAACAAAGAGAATTGGTAACTTACGGAAGTGCGCAGTGTAAATTGGTGAAACCGCTGTTGCGACTGGTGACGCAGTGTGTCATTGAATTTATTTATCTACGTTGATACCATTCGGGCTAAGGGTTTTTAGTTTTTCAATCCAGAACGATTCTCTGTGTAGAATTGTAGTGTGTGATCTTTCTGTGATGAGTTCAATGCCAGTAAGTGTGACATTGTCTATGGTATGCGACGGGGAATTAAAGTGTATTGTGTAAGGTAGTTGTTTTGAGCTTGTTTTGTTAAAATTAATGATTTCTGATCTCGAATTACTGAATCGTGTGTAAAGAGTAGTTTCTGTTTTGCCTACGTATTGTTTATTGCAGGCTGTGCAAGTAATTAAGTAAATTATCCATTCTGATTTGCAATCAATGTGTGATGTGATGGGAAAAGTTTGTCCCGTTTTAGTGCTAGAAAATTTATCTGTCTGTTTAATATATTTATGGAGCATACAGCGGTTGGATTTGCATGCAAAAAACCTCGTTCGGTTGAATCTGTGTTTGGAATGTCATTAGGTGAGGGGTCCCTAGCCCGCACGAGAAGATCTCTCAGAGACCGAGGACGGCGAAAAGCAACCATGGGGGGTTCTTTAAAAACTGATTTAAGTTCTGGTGAATCAGTCAATATTTTTGAACATTTTTGTAATTTCTTTGGGAGGTTAGAGAGTATAGGGGAGTAAGTGATTACCAATGGTACTCGCTGGTTATTTTGCTTTTGTCTGTAGGTGAGTAGATCATCCCTACAAAGTTGCTGTGCATTATGAATTTGATCTTCTACCATTTGTCTATTATAACCTCTGCGTGTAAATTATTGGTTTAGTTCAGAAAGATGGTGTCTGGTTGTGTTGTCGTCAGAGCAATTTCGGATGACCCTCAATGCTTGACTGTATGGAATGCTCGTGAATGTGTGTTTTGGATGACAGGATGTAGGTAGGAGATAGGCATGAGAGTCAGTTGGTTTAGAATAGAGTTGAGTTTCAAGGCGATTATTCTTTTGAGTAATTTTGATATCTAGAAATTGGACACTTTCTGTGGAGTTCTCAAATGTGTATTTAATAGTAGGGTGGTTTGTGTTCATTTTGTTTTGAAACTGAGTAAGGTTGCGTGATGTCGATGTCCAAATAAATTGTATGTCATCTATGAATCTTTTCCATGTATTCTTCAGTACATAGTTAGTCTGTTGAAGAATGCCGTGTTCTACTGCTCCCATGAAAATGTTGGCATATGAGGGTGCAACAGGTGTACCCATGGCAGTTCCTTGTATTTGTAAGTAATGTTTTCCGTTAAATTTGAAATTGTTTAGTGTAAGTATAAGTTCTAATAGGCGTAAGAGATCAGTGGTGGACGGGTTGAGATTTTTACGTGTGTTAAGGGCATTTTTACATGCATTGAGTCCCTCTTGATGTGGGATATTAGTGTATAGCGAAGAGACGTCGGCTGTAACTAGAATAAATTTCCTTTTAAAAGGTGAGTGTTCCGCGTTGATGTAGTTTATATGTTTGATGAAATGTGTAGTGTCTTTAATGTGGGAATTTAGGGATTCCACTAGTGGACGTAAGTGCGAGTCCACAAATTTTGAGATTTGGGTGGTGGGGCAGCTGCAACTGGAAACGATTGGGCGACCAGGTTTATTCGCCTTGTGTATTTTGGGTAACAGGTACAAGTTGGGACATACTGAGCGCTTTGGTATAAGAAGGTCTTTGGTTTCAGGGTCGAGGTCTGAGGACTGAATGGTCCTCTCAACTAAACTATGATGTTCGTTAGTTATGTCACCTGTCAGAGGTTTGTATGTAGCGGAATCAGACAATTGCCTAGATGCTTCTGAGACATAACCCGATGCTGACATCACAACTACAGAGGAGCCTTTGTCTGCTGGTTTTATTATAATACTTTTGTTATTTCGCAAACTTTTGAGGGCATTCCTCTCTTCACGGGAAAGATTGTCTTTGCGACGGTATGATGGGGAGTTATATCGAGATATTAATGGTTCTATCATATTATCTATATCATCGAAGAACTTGTGTAAACTTAAGTTAGTAATTTTGGGCGTCCAGTTTGATTTCGGTTTCAGGTCACGAAGCAGCTGTTCTTGAGGTGAGATGTTGGGATCAGTATTCGCATCTGCTGAGTCATCTTTATAAAAATAATGTTTGAGGGCCATACGTCGTTTGAATTCGGTGATATCTTTTCTCACTTGGAGTGGATCCATTTGTGGTGGGGTAGGGCAAAAGCCTAGACCCTTTGAAAGGAGACTCAGTTCACTCTCGCTGAGTTTATAATTGGACAAGTTTACAACATTTTCTTTGACAATATCTTGATTTTCACCGTCGTTTAACGTGGTGGTGGTATTCGACTGCGATTCTTCGCTCGCGCAAAGCTTTCTTTAATGTTGACGTCGTCGCTGTGTGTATTCCCTTTTTCTAATACGTCTGTTTTTTCTCTTTTTAGCTAACACATGTTCTTGTTGAATAATCGTTTGTTGAGGAAGTCGGTTGGTGGTACATTGTGATTGTTCTGCTTTGTTTAATTTCCTAATCTTCTTATTTATAAGCGGGGAAATACTCGACATTGTCGTTGAATGAATCCTATTAACGGTTTTATGATAATCTTTTGGGGATGTATTCATCCACAGTAGGTCTTTCTTTTCACGTAGTTTGGTTGCGATATTGTTTCGTTTGGCTCCTACAATGGAGATAGTTAAATCCCTTAGTTGGCACGATGCTTGCCACAATACATTTTGCCATTGCAACTGGGGATTATCCCCATTGTGAAAGCTACAAGCCTTTTGGAGTAATAGCCCTATTGGTACAGCGTTTCTTTCTGCATATTGCAACAGAAAATGGTGGTGTAGTTGATAACGTAAAAGCTGTTCATTAAGGTGGAAGATATCCTGTGTAAGTTTGCGTTGGTAACATGACATTATTAACTTAATTTCATAATAAGGGAGTGGTAACGAGATGCCGTCTGTGCCAGTACGGATCCAAAGAAGAGGTACGCCTTTCGGATACAAGACCAAAGGTGTAATCAGATAAATAATTGCAAGAAGTTGCTTTGGTCCAAAACGTAACTGGTGCCAAGTCATATATATATATATATATATATATATATATATATATATATATATATATATATATATATATATATATATATATATATATATATATATATATGCAGATATAACAATTTCCCCTAAGGTGGGAATTAGCGTTATATATATATATATATATATATATATATATATATATATATATATATATATATATATATATATATATATATATGTATATATATATATATATATATGTGTATATATATATAGATATAGATATAGATATATATATATATATATATATATATATATATATATATATATATATATATATATATATATATATATATATATATTGAATTTCTACTCGAAGCCTTAAAGTCACCTAAATATACCGTGATGTCATGTTGTGTAAATTTTGTATGTTGTTTTATGCCTGCCTGAATTTGCAACCCTGCCCTGAAGAATCGACGCTACTAACAAAAGACCAAGGTTTTTTCTTCTTCTTTTTTTCTAATTTTCCCTTGCTCATCTGAAAAAGATCACTATCGTGATTGTATAGACTTCTTCATTTTACTTTTGGAGACTCTGACATCTCCGCATCGACAAACAAGGGGAATTATCAAGAGTGCAGTTTTCGTGTGTTTCCACAAACACAAAACACAAACGAACACACAAAACGGCCTGACACCGTATAATAATGGTAGTACTGAAATAGGTTACGTTCCTTCATCAAATTAAAAAAGAAATCTTAAATATGAAAGCTTCAACCTGTGATTTTTCGAAGTAGCCGAAGATTTTACTCAGTCATGATTCATTTACCAGAGACAAATCACGACGCGCGCGCGAAGAAAAGATCCCAAAAATATATAATCAGGTAGCGAGGATTTTCGCGGCACTATTTTTCCGATTTTTTTTCTTTTGTAGTGTGAAAATTATTGTTTAAGGAACGTTATTTGTACTTTTTCTAAACAAAATAATTATCATTTCCTGTGCGGGAATTTGAAAACTTTGGAAATTATTGAAGAATCTGTCCAGGCTTCCTATCAGTAAATGCGGGAGTGCGCGGCGACTCCATATCGTTGTTGTTACATAATATTACTTAGTTCTGTGAATTGAGGCTCCCAAAAATTGGTATGCAAAATGTTTTAGGAATTTTTTTGTCTTCTTAAGACAAACACGAGAGCTTGTGTGAGAGGAAATCTGAAACTTTATGGAAAAGGGGAGGTATCAGTGTGGTTGACAGTTGATACTTGAAAATTCTCATTAAACAGGGCTTGTATCGGATTTCTGTCATTGCAGAGACAGGAAGAGTTCCCAAAATTTTGATTTTCTTTTTTTAAATAATGAGCATTCACTGTAAACAAAAAGTAACCAATGCGGTGTCTGAGATGATTAACCCCGTTAAGCCCTCACATTTGAATAATTTTTCGATGATTTTTAACTAACATCGTGGTAACGGGTTTAAAGAATATCAGTCAAAACTTAGTCAATAAGGCTTTATATTTATCAAAAACATATTCAACTGGGTCAAATATTCGTAAAATGTTAGTAATGTTGTTGACAAATGTGATCAGTTAGTTCAGGTGCTGTTTGGGTTGTTCTGTTGTTTTTTTTTTTTTTTTTTGCGTTAACGGTGTTGGGTTTGTGTGTGTGTGTGTGTGTGTGTGTGTTTACATAGCGTGTGTGCGTGTGTGCATGCTTCCAATTGGGGCCAAATATCTTGTTACACACCTTCCAATAGGGGACCACCTCCAAATTGGGGACGTCCCCATTTTGTTTCTATGCTTTTCTCAGTTCTGATTGGTCAAAACATTTCCCTCCAAAGCTGTCAGCTTGATCCATACTAGTCCACAATTACTTAGTTCCATTTCAGTCCAGTACACACATTTGTGTGTTTGTTGTAATGAGAGCTCAAAAGGGGCGGTCCTTTATTGCACAGTATTACACTACATCACGTGATTCGTGCTGCCGTGCAATTTTCTCGTCCCCGATTGGTCGAATTAGTCACATGCCAGTACTGTAACTTTACATGCAATAAAGTCCGCTATTGGTCGAATTAGTCACATGCAGTATACCAACATAGGCTGCGTGCAAATATTGCAGTGCTAAGAATCATCATACGATCACGCTTGTTGTGTGAACTGTTCAGCAGAAGACAAGGGTTTGTCTGACTGTACTACGACTCCCTGGCCGGAAAAAAGACAGTTGCAGGTAAGTTGTGAATTGAATTTTTATTTTTGTTTGTAATGAGTTGTAAATCGACCATTTTTTCAAGCGGGGACGTCCCCGATAAGTGCGCCTAGTCAAATGTTGCAGTGTTATTTAATCAAAATAGCCGGACGTAGCCTAGAACCACGTACTAGTTCAAGTCTACTCTAAGGCCTAACTTAGGCCCTAGCCTAACGTTAAGCCTTGCCTATGCATTGTACATATCCTAGCCTATCGAAAGTTACAATGACTTTTTCTATCAAAGCCAAGGCTACGCCAACAGAATTTTAAAAGTTTTTAACATGACCAAAATGTACTTAGAAATCATTATGAATGATAAAAGGATTTTTAAAATTGGCCTGACTTATATTCGGAAGACCGAGTCCGTTTTTTCAATTACTGATAATTCAGTGGCCTAGCCTATGATAGGCCTACCGTTACTACTAGGCCTAATTTAGTACAAACGAAAGGGGCCTGTTCATGAATTACCAAACCACAAAAGCCTGTAATGTTAGCTACATGTACATAGTAGTCACTTCAGTAAAGTTCTTGAACCTCTCAAACCACACAGGAGACAAACTTTTTGCCTAACAACACTACTACAGTAGGGCAAAGAAAAATGCTGTGAAGTCTGCTTTATAGACTAACCTAGTCGGAGAGAATGTTTTCCAGTATTTGTAAAGCTTAAGCCACATCATTTGCAAATTCATTTTGGAAAGAACTATGTCATTCAGGTCTGATGTTGCTGCCCGAAACATCGGTGTGGACCCTTATACAGTAATTGGTCATTTCTTAACGGCATTTTACTCACACTTTCAGAGTATTGTTAATTTCTCATTCCATTGTGGAATAAGGATTTCCTTCTGCCAGTTCCTTAATGTTTGGTGCCTGTTTTTGTATGACCCAGAAGATTTTAATGCCGTTCTTCATTTTGCTGCATCTTACCGGCTCAATTGTGAATATCATTTATGTCCATGGCCACCTACGGAGCTCTGAGGTTTGAATCAACTGTTTGCCTAGCCTACCCTAATTGCTTTTATGTGGCTGTCTCAATGCAAATCAGAATTGTGTGAGTTTTGATAGTCAGGATTGAGCATGTCTCTTTGTGCTGTGGATCCAACTGATCTACTTTGGCACTTCATTACACCATGTCCATCAGTTTGCCACTCAGAATGGGACATTTTTTCCATCAGTTGTGTTTAGAACAAAGTTGGGTATGAATCAATGTTTTAGGGATCATATGTGGCTCACAATTTTTGCCAATGTGTTAGTATAAGAACATCAAACTGGACTGGATTTTTAGAACAGTACAAACTGTCTGGCTGGATTAAGTGCGATGTGACCGGAATTTTCAATACAGTAGGTATGTTACAATGTAACTTAAATAAGGGTCTAGTTTGAATAGAAGTGCATATGGTAGTTAATGATGGCGAATGGACCAGGTTTAGAGATCAACCCATTTAGCATTGCTTTATTAGTATTTACAACATGAGTAAATTTTGATGATCAATTCATTTACCTCTTCTACAAATACTAAGATAGGACCACCTCATCAACCAGAAGCTTAATATAAGGTTTTAAAACTTCAATAGGAAGCCACCTTTCTTGAGCCTTGAGGGGCTCCTTTGTGCCCTCCTCCCCTGCACCCATTATGGCAACACTGGCTTAAAGGAGTTATCTTCATCATGCATATTACAGGAATGAATATTAGGGCCTTTTACTTAAAATTTACAAGAAGAAGTAACTGGAAAATTTTTCATTACCTGGATTACATTAAGACCAAGTATCCAGACCAGTTCCCTTCCCTTTTTTTGGTGAGCAGAGAAGTTATCTAGAATAATGGAACTTATAGACTTTTACAGTAGTGTTGGATGTTTCGTTTGCTTTCTTGCAATTATTTTGTAGCACAGACTTCAATAAATTTTTTTTTCGTACTTGTCCGACGGGCTAGCTGTTTTCTCAATCTACTTGCCCTCATAAATATCTACTTGTCCAATTCAAATCTGTTGAGTACATATAATTTTTATAGTCTTAAAGTACAAATGCTATTTTGCACAACTCAGAAATTTAAGGTTGGGGGGGTACTTGCCCGGTGAGCTGCAACATCGAGCACAGTAGTTGCCCGAGTGATTTTTTACTTGTCCCGGGCTGTTGGGCGGGGGATTTGTTGAAGCCTGTAGCAGCACTTAAGTTTGTCTAGTGCACCATGGCATTGAAATTGAATGTCCTTCTTTGTTTACAAAGAATTACTTGTTCATAATGCTAATAAAATTAGATGGATCATGATAACAGATAAGGACATTAACTGTGAACAGTTTGAACTCTGACTTTACAGGGATCCTGTTCCAGTTGAACCCAGTTGACCAATTCAACTGGGTTCAACTGAGACCCAGTTGAACTCAGCTGGTCTTGTTCCAAATCCCATAAAACCAACTGGGTTGAACTGGGTTACCAGCTTTCAACTGGATTGACTACATTCAACCCAGTTGAATTTGTTCCAATTTCCATATTAGATTAACTGGGTTTAACTGGTTTTCCACTGGTTTCTAACTGGATCCAGTTGAACCCAGTTTAACTGGGTGCAGCTGGAATTTTGACCAGGGATGGCAAAAAATTTTTGTCTTGACCATAAATTGGTGGGCCTTTTGTCGGAATGTGTTAATTCGGCCATTTGTAAAACATGGACAGGGCCAAACAGAACCAAAGCCATGTTCCCTAAAACGTAGCATCACACAAATTGGCAGAAGATTCTATTTTTTTAATTCTTTAGTACAGTATGACCAGGACCAGGCTGAAAATCGTTCCCAGACCTCCAGAGTCTAACACTCTACCAACTATATAAGCATGTAGCTAGAGGTGACCCATGTAAATAAGAATAAACAGACAGTATTACATGGATTTAATATCCTGTTCCTGTCACAGAATGTCATATTCGTGTTGACAAGACATAAGGATGTATTCCAATCCTTCCAGAATTGCCATCCCTACCTGATGTTAGGCTTGCATGTGCAGAACAAGCTTTCAAACTATGCTAAACCCATGGAAACAGAAACTGTTGATGCAACATGGCAACAACTATTTCTACAACAGTTTAAAGTTAATAATTGGTTGTCTTTGGCTCTGTCCATGTTTTACAAATTTGAAGGGAACCATTTGTAAAACATGGACACAGCCAAATCTAAACCTGCCATTAAATAGCTTTGCTATAGGCAATCAATTAATTTAAGTTTTGAGTGTAGCTAAAATATGATCTGAGAATTCATACTTGACATACTGTAGTTTGGCTCTGTTTGCCTCTGTTTGGCTCTGGCACTGTTTGACCCAGTTTGGCTCTGTCCATGTTTTACAAATGACCTGTTAATTCTACCATTAAAGGCCAGCAAGTTTTACCAGAGCCTTTCCGTAAGGTATACTGTACATACAGCAAAAGTTTGATTCCTGTTTTTTTCCAAATATTTCAGAAATGATGAGAAAAAGAAAACGGAAGGTGGAGTTTGAAATGTTTGTGGAGGATGATCCAGAAGGATTTGTTATTCAACAGTCTCCGGGAAAAGGTAAAATGATTATATTCCAAATTTTGTCTTGATACTTTTCTGTTTAAAAAGTAACCCAAACGCCAAGCAGGATTTAAATATACAAACATTTTTTGTTTACTTGTGTATGTGGCAAGATAAATTACAGTAGCCCCAAAACAATTTGCTACAGAAACTACAGTTTCCAATTTGAACATGTGCAAGTTAAGTACAGTAGTGTAAAGGGATGAGGGGGGGGGGGGTGGTTACAGTGTATATTTGCCACAAGATTTGTAACCAATAAAACCAGCTGCAAGGAGCAGTGTTCAAATTAGAAAGTTTCATGTAACTGTGCATTGAACTTTAACCTACACAAATAAATTGTTTCATACTGTGAATCATTCCAGGCTTTCACAATTTGTTCTCATGGTCTGTGCAATAATGTGTTGAGTGTAAAGAAAATGGTGTGGTTAATGTCACTTAAAGGGCAAGAGCACCCCAGCTTAAAGTAGTGTAGTATGAATATGCAATATTAAATTATTAAATTATTAAATTATTATCTAAAATACTGTGAAGAGAAAAAAGATGGAAGCTGTGATATTTAGCTGATGCTTCAAAATAAGTTTTGGGGGACTGCTCTTGACCTTTGAGGTTACTGTTGGCATTGATAGTCTAGGTTACCTGCAACTGCTGGTACAGAAAAAGAAAGAGACTGGGATATACATGTAACTTACTGTACAACTCAACTCTGCAAAAAATTTCTACCTCAACAGTAGAAGATTCAACAACTTATAGCTAGCCCTTCCCAGAGTGCCTCTTCAGTGCAAATTTCAACATGTCATCAACCACATTCATAACTGCTTGACCCTTACTTGTGGGAATGGTTGGAAGTGCAACAAACCTGCAACATCACATGAAACATATACCATTAAACATTGTTTTTAATATATGTTGAGTGGCAATTAATTTTTAATCATTCATGTACAAGTATTGCATCTCAGCTTCAACAGGTTAATTGGTGGGTAATGGACCATTTTGTATTTTACAGGGAGAGGCATTTTTGCAACTGTATCTTTTCAAACAGGAGATTTTCTTTTGACCTATGGAGGAGATCTCATTACAGCCAAAGAAGGAGAAAAGAGAGAAACTGAGACTCCCAGTGTGTTTCGTTTTTTCTTCAGATACAGGGAGAAGAAGTGGTGGTGAGTCTGTTGTTTTATCAATATAATAATACTACACTGGTTTTAGCAGGAGGTATTCTGTAGGTTCTTTTTTAAAAAAAAGTGTTCATAGCCTTCATTCTGCTCAGCAATAGAGGCTATATCCAGTGCAAGCTTAAAAATTCCATGAGTTTCTGATAATTGAACATGAAGCAAATTTATATGCACCCACCTTCATAAGTTTTTGAGACAAAAGTGAGGTCTGTAATATAACGGTGAAAGTTACAGTACTTTACCAATCAATAACTCCGTAAAAAACAAAAGTTGTAAGCCCTGCTGTAGATTGTATGCAGGCCTTGAAATTTGAGACTCGCCTCAAATGACTGTTAGGGGTGTGAATTGTTGTGCACCTAAAACGAAGAGTCATTTCATATAAATCTTTTTAAGTATAAACAACACACCTACCACACTAACTCAGCATGTAATATGAAGCACATTAGGAAATTTTCAAAAGGCATGTGTATGGTGTGCAAGTCATTAATGTGATTGCTTTTCGTAAGCCCACAGTCTTAGAAAAACGTACTATTGCAATAGGTGCACCAAAAAAAAGGGTATGATTTATGCAAAGGTTGTCTGCCTATGAGAAGTGTTTGTTAGGTTGTAGATATCGTCTGAGGTGTGTGTGACTTAATTTTGGGAACTGAACTCTTGGTACTCTTCCCAGGAGAGACGTAACCCTCCTTCAAATCGCACCTCAATCTTGATTCCTCATAAGAATGAAGTACTCATTATCATCACTTTTAATTTGCTGCCAATATTTAAAATTTTTTTTGTTTTCATCCAGTTTTGATGCCACATCAGAACCAGAAGATGGAGTTAAATTTGGGAGGTTGGTAAATCATGGATCTGGGGATGAGGCAAATTCAAAGATGGTCATAAAGACTTACAAAAATTGCCCAGTTTTATGTTTGTATGCCACCAAACCCATCAGACCAGGAGAAGAAATCCTCTATGATTATGGTTTAGATGAGAGCCAGATGCCATGGTTAAAAAAGGTTAGTTTCCAGTGGCCTGTACTAGGGAGTAAACCGTGAAATCGTCTTTCTTTTTTTTTAGCTCAAACCAGCTCAAAGAGCTGTTTGAGCTATTGTGATCTGCCACCGTCACTCTTTCGATCCGTCTATCTATCATGTCTGTCCCCAATTGCCTTCAATGCTCTCAGGGGCACATTTGTTGATGAATTGTGACGAAACTTGGACACATTGGTCATTGGACATATTGGGCTACATGCTGTTCAAAAAGTTGAGGGCGAAGGTCATCTAGGGGTCATTAGTGGCTGTTTTGTGAATATTTTCTGAAGTGTCACTTCTCCCCCAAATAGTACCCAATGTCGTTGAAAGTTGGCCATAATATTCCTCAGGTAGTGGTTGTTGACTCTTGTACTTGTTTATCTGAGGTCATTAAGGTCATAGGTGTTAATATTTTGAAATGCTATTTTCTCCTAGATGCATTGCAAACTTGTTCTCAAAATTGTTCAGATGGGTGGCTGGCATGTGCTGGTTATAAGTTGTTTTGTCTGTTTTTGGGTAGTAATAATTTTGACACCTTTCTGACCAATTTTGTGTCCCCCCCCCCCCCCCCTATTTCTGCCAGTCTCACAAATTCAGTGTTTCCCATTGAACTTTACTTTCTTTAAAACTACTTGGGTGCAAGATTGTCAATCATGTAAGGTTGATAAGGTTAGTGTAAACAGATCTTGTTTGATGAGAACAGAGGTTTATTGTGAGTGAATGCAGGGGCTTTGTAGACATACTAAACTTCTGTAGGATGAATTACAATACTTACTAAGTAAGGGTAGGAGCCACCTTACACTGTTTCTAAACTAGACTTGCTTGAGGTAAGGATGAAGAGGGTCAATTTTTTCAGAGAGGAAGCTCTTGCTCATTAATTGTGTTATTATGGCTCATTAAACTTGCTTTTCTCCTTGCTAACTAGACTTTCTGATTTGCGTAAAAATAGAAAGCAATCCAACAGAGGCTTCTTATTTTAAGGCTATAGGTTAGAGAAAAGTCATCATTCTAAAAAGTATTGAGTTCCTTGCCATTTTACCTGAGAGAAATTAAAGCATTCTAAATTTTGGGTACATGTATGACAAGTACAGTCCCATAGTGGTTAGAATATTGCTTGGGGAGTGAGTTTCTTCAAGTTGACACTGGAAGTCATCACTGTGCATTAATGCAACAGGTTTGAGCCATCAACACCAGTGGTGCCCTAGTTTCGGTTTGCACATGTATTCCAAGCCACTGTATTTGCAAAATTAACCCTGATGAATGAAAACTGGATGGTCCCTCCCTCAGTGGGTGCTACCTTGATCCTTCCTGCCCCCCCCCCCCTTATTCTGCAGTATTAGTTTACTGGAGTTCTAGTTGTGAGTAGGTGGGATTACCATATCCTCATTACATTGAAATCAAGCCTCCATGTACTTTTCTCCAAACTACCCAATCTCTAAAGCTAAAGGCTAAAGCTTTCTTCTTGGCTTCTTCAAGTCGCATTTTATTTTACCACATTCCCCCTACTCTCTGGTCAGGAGCCAAATTCAAAAGGTTCCTCTTGATGGAATTCTGTGCCCACTTGGCAATACTTAAGACAGAGCATGGCAGACAACTTGACCTTCATATATCTAAATAGTGGTGTTGTTATGCATTCTAGACTTAATGTAGCAGTCACTATTTTAAGATTAATGCTACTTATTTTGTCTTCAATTTCAGCAACCACTTAACTGCCAATCACACACAGGTTATTTTATAACTCAACTTTTGTTCATCTTGTTATTCCAGTTTGATCCCACCCCTCTTAAAAGAAAAAGAGAAAGACTTAAGTTGCTTTACCCCTTATTTTCACAGTTTTTAATTACAGTTGGTTTGCTTTCCCAAAATTTGTTCAATAGATTTTTTCAGCCTTCTTATTTGATGTTTGTTTTATAATATACTTCAGCTGCATTTTCATCTGATACATTGTAGGGCTGTAAGCCATTAACGATTTATTATCAATTGATGGAAAAAATTAAGCGATTAATGGATTCACTCATTAATCGAAAATTGACCGCCATATCACATTGGTTTTAACATTCCTTTTGTTCTTTTCTTCAATCTTTGATAACAAATCTTTTGTGTGATTTCATTTTGAACTAACCTTCAATTTTAATGGTGTTTCGTCCTTTAAGAATTTAAATTGAACCTATAGCATTAAGTGTATATAGTGTTCGCTGTGAGTGCAGAACAAAATTTGACAGCCCTCACCGTCGCCTATGAAGTTGGCAAAAGTATGGCTTTTGGTCTTATTTTGGTATTGATGTTTACAATTGTTTTCTATCTGATTTTTGCTGTTCTTTTGAACCTTAGTCGCAAATCCTTTCCACTAGTATGACAGGCTTTGACAAATCCCCCGCCCGACAGCCTGGGACAAGTGAAAAATCACTCAGGCAACTACCGTGCTTGATGTTGCAGCCAGTCGGGAAAGTACCTCAGCTTTAAATTTTTGAGTTGTGCAAAATAGCATTTAAACTTTTAGACTATAAAAATTATATGTACTCAACAGATTTGAATTGGACAAGTAGATATTTATGCAGGCAAGAAGATTGAGAAAACAGCTAGCCTGAGGGGCAGGTAGGAAAAAAAAATTGTCAAAGCCTGAGTATGAGCTGCTTAGGTGTTTTCCTCGGATTACTATGTTGTTAACATAATTATGTATTGACATTTTCTAGATTTGACCACTCTTTGACATGAATCACAGAGTGGAAGAAAGAAACGAAGATTATGAATTATGATCAAAATTTCAAGAATGAAAATCTGGGTGTGCTCAACACTTTGCTTGCATATCCACTTTACAGATTTTTGCCACCAGATAAAGCACTTGTCACTATAACAGGAAAGATTTTTTAAGCAAAGGTATGTGATCAAAAAGACGCATATTTTTTTGTCCTTGGAATATTCAAAAGAGTATACATGTATATTTCTTCTTTCAGAAACTCAGGATGTAAGTGTGTCAGGGCAGGAAGTGAGAGGAGCGAAAGAGAAAGAAGCGGACAGTAGTGGACACGTTGATGAGGGAAAAATCTTTTCAGAAGATGCAAGTGCAGGTGGTGGTAAGCACTGATTTGTTTTTGTTACAGTCAGTGGCATCATGTCATCCTTAATGTGTTAAGTTGTTTTCGAAATAAAGGTCTTATATAGCCGTAACGCTGAGTTGTCCCCATTTGGTTTCACTTGTTTTAAATGGTGAAATGTGACTGATTTTCATCAAACACCTTATAGTATATAGTCGAAATGAAATTTTAGCCCTTAAATTCTTTTTGCCAATGTTCTTATAAACTCCTACCAGGAGAACTGTATTATCTACTTGGTACCAATCGTAGTGCACATAGTGCAGTATTCTATTATCTGGGACAAAGTTGTTGTAACATCTTTCACCAGTTTACCGGTGACGATATTTTCGTGATGGGAAAAGTATTCTTCCTCTCCAGTGTGAGGCTAATGGTCACCCCCTCCCCCCTATACTAATGTTGTTTTGAAAAAAATGTGGGCTGCTGCTATTTTAACCTTGTTTCCACTTAAAATTGCTACATGTGACCCTAAACTTTTGGGATACCCTCACATAAGAATGGAACTGTAGCTACCCTCAAGTAGGTCTGTTTATCTGGAAAGGATTTCCATAATTTTTTCCTTGCATAATATGTGCAGTACTCCCTTTTTTCAGAAACTCAGGATGCAAACCCATCAGTACAGATGGTGGGAGGTTCAAGGAAAAAGGCAGACAGCAGTGGATGCATAGATGAATCTGCTGAATGTTTGCAAGACGATGCAAGTGTCAGTAGAGGTAAGGTTTTTTTGTTGTTGTTGTTGTTGTTGCAGCCAATTGCATGATAACATTTTTTTGTAAATATGTTTGTTTTTATGAAATATTTATAGGTATACAGGTAATTGCAGTCCCCAATTGGTATATGCTTTGCTACTTTACGTGTTAAATCTTGAGGCCATTCACATATACACAAAATCCCTGATTGACATGGATCTTGTGTTCCCTTTTGGCTGGAAATGTAGTTCTCATAGCTGTAGTGCTAAGTTGTCCCCATTTAGTTTCACTGGTTTCAAATTTTATATGTAGTGTATCGCTGAAATGAAACTTATGTCAGCTAATGTAAACGATCAGAAAAAAACAAATTATCTACTTGGTACTGATCTCAGTACACATAATGTAGTATACAGTCTTAGACAAAACCTTTGGAACACCTTTCACCAGTTTACCAGTGATGATATTTTCATGATGCATGAAACAGGCCTCGATTTTCAGAAAAATTTATGGTTGTCCTTCGAGTGACCAATTCTGTATTTTTAGTTGTCATAAAGAAAATTTGGTTTTCCGAAACATTTTGGGCACAATTACAGTACAAAACAGTTAAATTGTGTTTACCTATAATTGGTCTGGAAGAATGAAAAGATATGATTTTTGCAAGACAATTAAACACTTGAAGTCTGAATCTGTATGATGGAAAATTTTGCAAAGAGTTCATTAGTCAGCATATATAGCCTACTTCTTCAAGCAAATAAAAGCAAGCTGTTGGAATATAAATTCATTGTGAGAGAAAAATGGTTGTCCATTGGACAACCAACTTTTGGTTGTCCGTATGGAACTTTAGTCATCCTGGACAATCGGACAACCACGAAAATCAAGCCCTGCATGAAATATTCTCCCTCTCCAGTGTAAGGTTAAATGTCACCCACCTCAACTGAAACCTGCTGTCTTAAACGAAGAAAAGGGTTGTTGTTATTTAACCTTGTTCCAACTCAGCATTGCTGTGGAGGTTGGGATGGACGTTCAAAGGATAAGAGTTTTTTCCAAGATTGTAGTTACCTATGAGTGGGAGGTCTGTTTTCTTCAGAAAAGATTTTCCGGATGTTTTTTTCTTTCGTTGCATTATCAGATATGCAGTACTCATTTATTTTCTCAGATATTCAAGATGTGAACCTGTCAGTACAGATTGTGGGAGGTTCAAGGAAAAAGGTAGACAGCATTGGACACATAGTTGAAGTAGCAGATTGTTTACCAGTTGATGCAAGTGTCAGTCGAGGTAAGCGTTTATGTTTGTTTTCTTTTTTTTTGTTGTAGTTGTTGTTTGCAGCCAATTGCATAGTAAAATCTTTCATAAATTTGTTTGCTCTTGATTGAACATTTACAGATAAAATTGCAACAGTTTGGTATGTGCTTTGCTACTTTCCATGTAAAGTGCTGGGGCCATTCATGTATACACAAAGTCCCCTATTGGCATGAATGTTGTGTCCCCTGTTGGCTTGAAATGGGGGTTCTCCCAATTTGGCTGCACTTGTCTCAAACTTGATAGGTAGCATGTGGTTGAAATGAACCTTAAGTCATCTAATGAACACCGACCAGAAGAAACCATATCATCACCATGATTTGTTAGTAAGTTAGTAAGATGGTGTTATACAACCCAGTTTCCAAGCAGTTGGTGCAAGTCAGGCAGGCCACAGCCGCCTATCACCTTGGTACCAATCTGAGTGAACATAGTGCAGTATACTACAATCTTGGTCAGAACTGTTTGAACACTTTCCATTAGATTACCTGTAATGATACTTTCATGAAGAATGTATTCTCCCTCTCCAGTGTAAAGTGAAAGGTCACCCCCCCCCCCCAAACCAATGTTGTTTTGAAAAAAAAAATATTAGCTTCTGCTATTTTTAGCTTGTTACCACTTAGCATTGCTACTTGTGGTCCAAAACCTTTGGGATAGATGTTCCAAGGGCTTGTGACCAAAATTGTAGCTACAGTACCTGCAAGCAGTAGGTCTGTTTTTATGAAAAGAACTTTGCACAAGTTTTTTCAGGTGCATAATAAAATATGCAGTACTCTCTCTTTTTCAGAAATTGAGGATGCGAAGCTGTCAGGACAGATGATGATGGGAGGCTCAGGAAAAATGGTAGATACCAGTGGACCCATAGATGAAGTAGCAGAATGTTTACAAGATGATGCAAATGCCATTCGAGGTAATTTTTATCTCGATACATAACATGTAATTGAGATATTGTCACACTAGCCAGTTGCTAGCAGTAAGCTAAAATCCTATTCAGCGTGGCCATGTGTGGTAGAGTTTACATTTTGATTATAATATGTTGTAGAGCATATTTTTGTACAATTATTAATTCAGTCAGAATTTCAACTTGATAGTCTGTTAGGTTCAAAATTCAGTTTTTTTTTTTTTTCCTCTGACAAGTGGTCAAAAATTTGTTCAAAAGAAAAGTTTCTTTTCTGCCCATTGTTTAATACTCCTTTTTTTCCTGCCATGTAATTGTGTGTGTGTTTTCGGCTGCTATTTTGTCTTTGGCTTCAAGCCTCTGTAAGTCCAGCATAGAAAACTGTTAAGATGATCTTGTCTGGTCTGACTAAGATGTTTGCCCAGCATTTTTCTTGTAATGGAGAAGTTTATTTACAGTTGATTGAGTTTCCAAACAGGGTGCCAGTAGCTCTCAACCTTCAAAAGTTGTGCTCTTCACCAAGAGGTTTCAGTGAATTGATAAGAGATATGAGGTTGATGTTAGGAAAACTAGGTGGGAAAGTAGTAGTAGGAAAACTTGTTTTGTTGGAACTGGTCAGAAAGTTTTTTTTTTCTTATAAGACTGATCTTCATCCAGTTGGATAATTACTTGTGCTTTGTAGTGTTAGTGTGCTTTACAAAGATCATTTTTAAGTATAAAAGTATCATTGATTTTTTTGGTTTAATTGATAACATTTTCAATTTTTAGCATAAAAATGTACAGTATCAGGATATTATAAATATTTGTTAAAAATATTGGAATGACAACAGTGCACCAAAATAGCTTAACCAACCTGTACTGTAGACTATGTGATATGGAAAGTTTGTGTCATATTTCATTTCTATGTATTATACTGTACCTGATCACCAAAAGGATGTTTGCTCTTTTCTGTTTTATCATGAAAAACTTTAAACACATTATTCCACTCCTTCATGATTAACATTGATCATGCATAAAACTATTGAGATTCTGCAGCATAGATTCTCTAGTTTTTGTTTCGTTGCAGCCAAATTGCATGATTAATTTTTTTTAAATATTTTTGTTTTTAAAGAAATATTTACAGGTAAAATTGCAGTCCCCATTTGGTACAGTATATGCTTAGCTAGCTCACATGTTAAAGTTTTGGAGCCATTCATTCATATACAAAGTCCCCCATTGGCATGGATGTTGTGTCCCCTTTTGGCTGGAAATGTAGTTCTCATAGCTGTCATGCTTGGTTGTCCCCATTTGGTTACACTGGTTTCAAATTTTATATGAAGTGTATCGCTAAAATAAAACTTATGTCAGCTAATGAACAAAGACCATAAAAAAACAAGTAATCTACTTGGGACTAACCTCAGTGCACATAGTGTAGTATACTACAGTCTTAGACAAAACCGTTGGAACACCTTTCACCAGTTCACCTGTGATGATATTTTCTTGATGCTTGAAGTATTCTTCCTCTCTAGTGTAAGGTTAAATGTCACCCACCTCAACTGATACTTATTGTTGTCTTAAAGAAAAAAAGGGTTGTTGTTATTTAACCTTGTTCCCACTCAACATTGCTGTGGAGGTTGGGATGGAAGTTCAAAGGATGGGAGTCTTTTCCAAGATTGTAGTTACCTATAAGTGGGAGGTCTGTTTTTTTTTCAGGAAAGATTTTCCGGATGTTTTTTCTTTCGTTGCATTATCAAATATGCAGTACTCATTTATGTTCTCAGAAATTCAAGATGTGAACCTGTCAGTACAGATTGTGGAAGGTTCAAGGAAAAAGGTAGACAGCATTGGACACATAGTTGAAGTAGCAGATTGTTTACCAGATGATGCAAGTGTCAGTGGAGGTAAGCGTTTATGTTTGTTTTCTTTTTTTTTTTGTTGTAGTTGTTGTTTGCAGCCAATTGCATAGTAAAATCTTTCATAAATTTGTTTGCTCTTGATTGAACATTTACAGATAAAATTGCAACAGTTTGGTATGTGCTTTGCTACTTTACATGTAAAGTGCTGGGGCCATTCATGTATACACAAAGTCCCCTATTGGCATGAATGTTGTGTCCCCTGTTGGCTTGAAATGGGGGTTCTCCCAATTTGGCTGCACTTGTCTCAAACTTGATAGGTAGCATGTGGTTGAAATGAACCTTAAGTCATCTAATGAACACCGACCAGAAGAAACCATATTATCACCATGATTTGTTAGTAAGTTAGTAAGATGGTGTTATACAACCCAGTTTCCAAGCAGTTGGTGCAAGTCAGGCAGGCCACAGCCGCCTATCACCTTGGTACCAATCTGAGTGAACATAGTGCAGTATACTACAATCTTGGTCAGAACTGTTTGAACACTTTCCATTAGATTACCTGTAATGATACTTTCATGAAGAATGTATTCTCCCTCTCCAGTGTAAAGTGAAAGGTCACCCCCCCCCCCCAAACCAATGTTGTTTTGAAAAAAAAAAATATTAGCTTCTGCTATTTTTAGCTTGTTACCACTTAGCATTGCTACTTGTGGTCCAAAACCTTTGGGATAGATGTTCCAAGGGCTTGTGACCAAAATTGTAGCTACAGTACCTGCAAGCAGTAGGTCTGTTTTTATGAAAAGAACTTTGCACAAGTTTTTTCAGGTGCATAATAAAATATGCAGTACTCTCTCTTTTTCAGAAATTGAGGATGCGAAGCTGTCAGGACAGATGATGATGGGAGGCTCAGGAAAAATGGTAGATACCAGTGGACCCATAGATGAAGTAGCAGAATGTTTACAAGATGATGCAAGTGCCATTCGAGGTAATTTTTATCTCGATACATAACATGTAATTGAGATATTGTCACACTAGCCAGTTGCTAGCAGTAAGCTAAAATCCTATTCAGCGTGGCCATGTGTGGTAGAGTTTACATTTTGATTATAATATGTTGTAGAGCATATTTTTGTACAATTATTAATTCAGTCAGAATTTCAACTTGATAGTCTGTTAGGTTCATAATTTAGTTTTTTTTTTCCTCTGACAAGTGGTCAAAAATTTGTTCAAAAGAAAAGTTTCTTTTCTGCCCATTGTTTAATACTCCTTTTTTTCCTGCCATGTAATTGTGTGTGTGTTTTCGGCTGCTATTTTGTCTTTGGCTTCAAGCCTCTGTAAGTCCAGCATAGAAAACTGTTAAGATGATCTTGTCTGGTCTGACTAAGATGTTTGCCCAGCATTTTTCTTGTAATGGAGAAGTTTATTTACAGTTGATTGAGTTTCCAAACAGGGTGCCAGTAGCTCTCAACCTTCAAAAGTTGTGCTCTTCACCAAGAGGTTTCAGTGAATTGATAAGAGATATGAGGTTGATGTTAGGAAAACTAGGTGGGAAAGTAGTAGTAGGAAAACTTGTTTTGTTGGAACTGGTCAGAAAGTTTTTTTTTTCTTATAAGACTGATCTTCATCCAGCTGGATAATTACTTGTGCTTTGTAGTGTTAGTGTGCTTTACAAAGATCATTTTTAAGTATAAAAGTATCATTGATTTTTTTGGTTTAATTGATAACATTTTCAATTTTTAGCATAAAAATGTACAGTATCAGGATATTATAAATATTTGTTATAAATATTGGAATGACAACAGTGCACCAAAATAGCTTAACCAACCTGTACTGTAGACTATGTGATATGGAAAGTTTGTGTCATATTTCATTTCTATGTATTATACTGTACCTGATCACCAAAAGGATGTTTGCTCTTTTCTGTTTTTTCATGAAAAACTTTAAACACATTATTCCACTCCTTCATGATTAACATTGATCCTGCATAAAACTACTGAGATTCTGCAGCATAGATTCTCTAGTTTTTGTTTCGTTGCAGCCAAATTGCATGATTAATTTTTTTTAAATATTTTTGTTTTTAAAGAAATATTTACAGGTAAAATTGCAGTCCCCATTTAGTATATGCTTAGCTAGCTCACATGTTAAAGTTTTGGAGCCATTCATTCATATACAAAGTCCCCCATTGGCATGGATGTTGTGTCCCCTTTTGGCTGGAAATGTAGTTCTCATAGCTGTCATGCTTGGTTGTCCCCATTTGGTTACACTGGTTTCAAATTTTATATGAAGTGTATCGCTAAAATAAAACTTATGTCAGCTAATGAACAAAGACCATAAAAAAACAAGTAATCTACTTGGGACTAACCTCAGTGCACATAGTGTAGTATACTACAGTCTTAGACAAAACCGTTGGAACACCTTTCACCAGTTCACCTGTGATGATATTTTCTTGATGCTTGAAGTATTCTTCCTCTCTAGTGTAAGGTTAAATGTCACCCACCTCAACTGATACTTATTGTTGTCTTAAAGAAAAAAAGGGTTGTTGTTATTTAACCTTGTTCCCACTCAACATTGCTGTGGAGGTTGGGATGGAAGTTCAAAGGATGGGAGTCTTTTCCAAGATTGTAGTTACCTATAAGTGGGAGGTCTGTTTTTTTTTCAGGAAAGATTTTCCGGATGTTTTTTTCTTTCGTTGCATTATCAAATATGCAGTACTCATTTATTTTCTCAGAAATTCAAGATGTGAACCTGTCAGTACAGATTGTGGGAGGTTCAAGGAAAAAGGTAGACAGCATTGGACACATAGTTGAAGTAGCAGATTGTTTACCAGATGATGCAAGTGTCAGTGGAGGTAAGCGTTTATGTTTGTTTTCTTTTTTTTTTTTTTTGTAGTTGTTGTTTGCAGCCAATTGCATAGTTAAATTTGTCATAAATTTGTTTCTTCTTGATTGAACATTTACAGATAAAATTACAACAGTTTGGTATGTGCTTTGCTACTTTCCATGTAAAGTGCTGGGGCCATTCATGTATACACAAAGTCCCCAATTTGGCTGCACTTGTCTCAAACTTTATAGATAGCATGTGGTTGAAATGAACCTTAAGTGATCTAATGAACACCGACCAGAAGAACGCATATCATCACCATGATTTGTTAGTAAGTTAGATGGAATTATACAACTCAGTTTCCAAGCAGTTGGTGCAAGTCAGGCAGGCCACAGCCTATCACCTTGGTACCAATCTGAGTGAACATAGTGCAGAATACTACAATCTTGGTCAGAACTGTTTGAACACTTTTCACCAGATTACCATTAAAGATACTTTCATGAAGAATGTATTCTCCCTCTCCAGTGTAAAGTGAAAGGTCACTCCCCCCCCCAAACCAATGTTGTTTTGAAAAAAAAAAATATTAGCTGCTGCTATTTTAAGCTTGTTACCACTTAGCATTGCTACTTGTGGCTCAAAACTTTTGAGATAGATGTTCCAAGGGCTTTCGACCAAAATTGTAGCTACAGTACCTGCAAGTAGTAGGTCTGTTTTTATGAAAAGAACTTTGCATAAGTTTTTTCAGGTGCATAATAAAATATGCAGTACTCTCTCTTTTTCAGAAATTGAGGATGCGAAGCTGTCAGGAGAGAAGATTGGAGGTTCAGGGAAAATGGTAGATAACAGTGGACCCATAAATGAAGTAGCAGAATGTTTACAAGACGATGCAAGTGCCGCTCAAGGTATTTTTTTTTTCGTTGCAGCCAATTGCATGATTAATTTTTCTTGTAAATATGTTTGATTTTGAAGAAATATTTACAGGAAAAATTGCAGTCCCCATTTGGTATATGCTTAGGTAGCTCACATAATAAGTCTTGGAGCCATTCATTCATACACAAAGTCCCCCATTGGCATGGATGTTGTGTCCCCTGTTGGCTGGAAATGTAGTTCTCATAGCTGTCATGCTTAGTTGTCCCCATTTGGTTACACTGGTTTCAAATTTTATATGAAGTGTATCGCTGAAATGAAACTTATGTCAGCTAATGAACAAAGACCAGCAAAAAACAAATAATCTTCTTGGTACTAATCTCAGTGCCCATAGTGTAGTATACTACAATCTTGGAAGAAACTGTTGGAACACCTTTCAACACATTTAAACACTTTAAACACATTATTCCACTCCTTCATGATTAACATTGATCCTGCATAAAACTACTGAGATTCTGCAGCATAGATTCTCTAGTTTTTGTTTCGTTGCAGCCAAATTGCATGATTAATTTTTTTAAATATTTTTGTTTTTAAAGAAATATTTACAGGTAAAATTGCAGTCCCCATTTAGTATATGCTTAGCTAGCTCACATGTTAAAGTTTTGGAGCCATTCATTCATATACAAAGTCCCCCATTGGCATGGATGTTGTGTCCCCTTTTGGCTGGAAATGTAGTTCTCATAGCTGTCATGCTTGGTTGTCCCCATTTGGTTACACTGGTTTCAAATTTTATATGAAGTGTATCGCTAAAATAAAACTTATGTCAGCTAATGAACAAAGACCATAAAAAAACAAGTAATCTACTTGGGACTAACCTCAGTGCACATAGTGTAGTATACTACAGTCTTAGACAAAACCGTTGGAACACCTTTCACCAGTTCACCTGTGATGATATTTTCTTGATGCTTGAAGTATTCTTCCTCTCTAGTGTAAGGTTAAATGTCACCCACCTCAACTGATACTTATTGTTGTCTTAAAGAAAAAAAGGGTTGTTGTTATTTAACCTTGTTCCCACTCAACATTGCTGTGGAGGTTGGGATGGAAGTTCAAAGGATGGGAGTCTTTTCCAAGATTGTAGTTACCTATAAGTGGGAGGTCTGTTTTTTTTTCAGGAAAGATTTTCCGGATGTTTTTTTCTTTCGTTGCATTATCAAATATGCAGTACTCATTTATTTTCTCAGAAATTCAAGATGTGAACCTGTCAGTACAGATTGTGGGAGGTTCAAGGAAAAAGGTAGACAGCATTGGACACATAGTTGAAGTAGCAGATTGTTTACCAGATGATGCAAGTGTCAGTGGAGGTAAGCGTTTATGTTTGTTTTCTTTTTTTTGTAGTTGTTGTTTGCAGCCAATTGCATAGTTAAATTTGTCATAAATTTGTTTCTTCTTGATTGAACATTTACAGATAAAATTACAACAGTTTGGTATGTGCTTTGCTACTTTCCATGTAAAGTGCTGGGGCCATTCATGTATACACAAAGTCCCCAATTTGGCTGCACTTGTCTCAAACTTTATAGATAGCATGTGGTTGAAATGAACCTTAAGTGATCTAATGAACACCGACCAGAAGAAAGCATATCATCACCATGATTTGTTAGTAAGTTAGATGGAATTATACAACTCAGTTTCCAAGCAGTTGGTGCAAGTCAGGCAGGCCACAGCCTATCACCTTGGTACCAATCTGAGTGAACATAGTGCAGAATACTACAATCTTGGTCAGAACTGTTTGAACACTTTTCACCAGATTACCATTAAAGATACTTTCATGAAGAATGTATTCTCCCTCTCCAGTGTAAAGTGAAAGGTCACTCCCCCCCCAAACCAATGTTGTTTTGAAAAAAAAAAATATTAGCTGCTGCTATTTTAAGCTTGTTACCACTTAGCATTGCTACTTGTGGCTCAAAACTTTTGAGATAGATGTTCCAAGGGCTTTCGACCAAAATTGTAGCTACAGTACCTGCAAGTAGTAGGTCTGTTTTTATGAAAAGAACTTTGCATAAGTTTTTTCAGGTGCATAATAAAATATGCAGTACTCTCTCTTTTTCAGAAATTGAGGATGCGAAGCTGTCAGGAGAGAAGATTGGAGGTTCAGGGAAAATGGTAGATAACAGTGGACCCATAAATGAAGTAGCAGAATGTTTACAAGACGATGCAAGTGCCGCTCAAGGTATTTTTTTTTTCGTTGCAGCCAATTGCATGATTAATTTTTCTTGTAAATATGTTTGATTTTGAAGAAATATTTACAGGAAAAATTGCAGTCCCCATTTGGTATATGCTTAGGTAGCTCACATAATAAGTCTTGGAGCCATTCATTCATACACAAAGTCCCCCATTGGCATGGATGTTGTGTCCCCTGTTGGCTGGAAATGTAGTTCTCATAGCTGTCATGCTTAGTTGTCCCCATTTGGTTACACTGGTTTCAAATTTTATATGAAGTGTATCGCTGAAATGAAACTTATGTCAGCTAATGAACAAAGACCAGCAAAAAACAAATAATCTTCTTGGTACTAATCTCAGTGCCCATAGTGTAGTATACTACAATCTTGGAAGAAACTGTTGGAACACCTTTCAACACATTTAAACACTTTAAACACATTATTCCACTCCTTCATGATTAACATTGATCCTGCATAAAACTACTGAGATTCTGCAGCATAGATTCTCTAGTTTTTGTTTCGTTGCAGCCAAATTGCATGATTAATTTTTTTTAAATATTTTTGTTTTTAAAGAAATATTTACAGGTAAAATTGCAGTCCCCATTTAGTATATGCTTAGCTAGCTCACATGTTAAAGTTTTGGAGCCATTCATTCATATACAAAGTCCCCCATTGGCATGGATGTTGTGTCCCCTTTTGGCTGGAAATGTAGTTCTCATAGCTGTCATGCTTGGTTGTCCCCATTTGGTTACACTGGTTTCAAATTTTATATGAAGTGTATCGCTGAAATGAAACTTATGTCAGCTAATGAACAAAGACCAGCAAAAAACAAATAATCTTCTTGGTACTAATCTCAGTGCCCATAGTGTAGTATACTACAATCTTGGAAGAAACTGTTGGAACACCTTTCACCAGTTTCCCTGTGATGACATTTTCATGGTGGGAAAAGTATATTCCCTTTTCAGTGTAAGGTTAAAGGTCACCCTCTCCCACCAATACAAATGTCATTTTGAAAAGAAGAATGGACTGCTGTAATTTTAACTTTGGGTAGTTAGTTAGATGTAGTTTACGGTCCAGTTTCCAACCAATTGGTTTAAGTCAGAAAAGACACGTTTCACCAGTTTACTTGTTATGATATTTTCATAATGCTTAAAGTATTCTCCCTCTCCAGTGTAAAGTTAAAGGTTACCCACTTGTAGCTACCTAGAAGTGGGAGGTCTATTTATCTTGAAAGGAGTTCCCAAAAGTTTTGTTTCTGTTGAGTAATCAAATATGCGGTACTTTCTTTGTTTTTTCAGAAATTCCGGATGCAAATCTGTTGGGACAGATGATGGAAGGTTCAACAAAAAAATTAGACAGCAGTGGACATGTAGATGAAGTAACAGAATATTTACGAGACGATGCAAGTGCAGATCAAGGTGAGCAGTCTTTTGAAGTTCCAGCCAGTTGTATGAAGTCATCCGTAACATGTTGTCCCATCCAAATGGATGGTACCAGCTTTGCGTGTCATAGTCATAATGTCCCTAGTTGAATTTCATGTTGGTTTCATTATCGTAAGATATCGTAAGGATCATGGGAAAAATTCTGTCATCACTGTTCAAGCAAAACAAGGTGCACCAAGATGGGTGCTGTGAAGCTATAATTTGCTTGATTTGACAATGACTCTGTAATATTTTAAACAATATGTAAGCTTGAATGGGAAACAACATCATATTTCTGCAATTTGTAATGATTTTGACCTTACCATGAAAAATCTGTTGATTTTGACTACTTATGATTAGTACATGCATGTGTGTTGTAAAATTGTTAGCAAATACCTTTTTCTGTACTATCAAATGAACTGAAATGGAATTTAAGCAGTCAGGATTTTCCAATCATAAGCTCATCTCTTATGAATTTGCAGACTCTCAAGATCTGATCCTGTTAGAACCACATAGCAGTGAAGACTTGGCACAGGAAGAGGAGGAAGATGAGGAAACAACCAGTTCATCTGATGATGGCAGTGAATATCTCCCATCAGATGAAGAAGTAGTACCACCATCAGAGAATTCAAATGATTCAAGTCCCATCTTCCCATATTTGAACAAACTTAATGTTCCTGACATGAGTGACCCTCCAGACACTCCTACCACCAGCAGTGGAAAAGGTAATCCTGGTCCATCCTCCATAACTGTTAAAACCACCCGTAACTCAGGTGGGCGTAAATACGACAAAAGGCAGATATGCTTCTATTGTGAAACACCTCTATCCAAATTGCCACGTCATTTAAGAAGCGCTCATTCTGATGAGTCAGCAGTGCAAGATTGGCTCCAAGAAAAGGACGCAAACATAGCAAAAGGCAAACTTACGAAAGTGAGAAACCTGGGGAATCACATACACAATTGTAAAGTTCTGGAAGATGACCATGGAGAATTGTTAGTGAGATATCGGCCTGCTGAAAGTGTAGATCCAAAAGACTATGTTCCTTGTCCATCTTGTTATGGATATTTTGCGAAGAAGTTTTTGTGGAAGCATTCATGCCCCTTGGAAGCAAAGATTCCAACTCTTGCAAAGAAGACAAGGGGAAAGAGGGTAAGAGCAGGAAAAATGCTTTTACCAAGCTCAAGTAATTCTTCATCTGAAATCGAAGAACTGTTGAGTAAACTTAACAACGATGATGTTGCAAGAATGGTTAAAAGTGATGATCTAATTCTGAAGTTAGCTCAAAAAGAGTACTTGAAGTTAGGTCATGATCGAGAGCAGCAGTCTTACATTCGTACAAAACTAAGGGAAATAGCAAGGCTGTTAATAGAAGTGCGTAGAGCAACTAATGAGCCAAACCAAAATCTGACAGAGTTGATTGATCCTGCTAAGTATGATGTTGTTGTTAGATCTGCCAAAACCCTTGCAGGGTTTGATAGCACTAAGCATGCCTATAAAGTGCCAAGTCTGGCTTTAAAAGTTGGCCATACCTTAAAGAGCTGTGCACTTATTGTTAAAGCGGAGGCATTGAAGACAGGAGATGACAGTGCTGTGTGTCAGTCTACAAAGTTTCTACAGCTGTGTGAATTAAAGTGGGGAGAAGATGTCACACTTCATGCCCACCGTACGTTGGTAGAGAAGAAACGAAATAGACCTAAGAGGCTACCACTGGCACAAGACATTTTTTGTCTTACAAACTACTTGAAGGAAACATCAGAGGAACAAAAACAGGTGTTAAAACAGGGGGGGAAAGACATCTTTACAGCTTGGAAAAACTTGAATGAGTTGACCTTAACAGAAGTGATGATGTTTAACCGTCGAAGACAAGGAGAGATATCCAAGATGACAGTTGAAGACTTCAAGAACAAATGCCTTCCGGACTCAGTAGATTATGTTGCTGATGCACTTTGTGAATTCGAAAAGGAACTTTGCAACAAATTTAAGAGAGTTGAAATAGTGGGAAAGAAGGGAAGAACTGTACCAGTCATACTTACAGGACGAATGGAAGAGTCAATGTCGTTGCTTCTCAATAAGAGACAAGAAGTGGGCGTCAACAGCAGCAATAAATTCATGTTTCCACGTGGCACCTGTGATTCTGAAGGGCATATTCGAGGGTCTGACTGCATAAGGAAATATGCCACTCTTAGTGGAGCCAAGCAACCAAACTTTCTCCGGTCAACTAGCTTGAGAAAACAAATTGCAACCGTGAGTCAAGTACTAAACCTGAAGGATAATGAGTTGGATATTTTGGCAAACTTTTTGGGGCATGATGTCAGGATTCATCGTGAATTCTTATCGCCTTCCGGAAGCAACTATTCAGGTGGCCAAGATTTCAAAGTTATTGCTATCACTGGAGAGTGGAACAACGTCATCACTTGCTGGAAAGTCTCTGTCAGAAATAGATGTAGGAAACGATGAAGGTAAATGAAACATTGATAATGGCTTGGTGCAGTATGTGATGTTCCCATGTTTATATTTATTTTGATCTTCCTTGCATTTACCAAAAAACTGTAACAACTAGATTTTGGCGGTGAAAAATGAGAAGTGGAATAAAGATATATGCAAAAAGCAGAAAAAATTGCACAACACCAATTGGGGGTAAAATGATGCCAGCTTTGACTCGAACAGGGATGGGGGACTATCACTTTTTTAACAACCATAATAGTGCAGGTGGCAGTAAGAACAATTTTTTCAGGTTAAAATAATCAATCGTCGATAGCCAAAGATCATTTTTGGCATCAGATTAACCCCTCCCCCCTGCAATTCAAAACAGCATGTTGCCCAATCTGCAATGGTGCATCATATTGTTACATGCCTTAAAGGACATACTTGGTGACAAGTATGCCCAAGTTTTCACAAATTGAGCCAAATAATTTCACCAGAGAGCCAAATGATTTTAAAAGTGTGGATACTTTGTCACCTATTGCACAGTATGCAAACATGCTCAAGCAGTCAGTATTTCCATGGTATATTTCAGAACTGCAAGATGAAGACTTGACAAGTGAAAGTGAAGATGAGGATATGGAAGAAGGAGATGAAACTGAAAGAACAGATGAGGAAGAAGCTGACAAAGAAAATAAACAAACTGAAGAAAAAAGAAGGGATCAAGCTAGACATGCCACAAATTCAAATTCAGCCAAACGTAAGAAATTTTTTAAAATCCAAGATTTCATTGAAAGACCTACAGGAGTGAAATTTTATTTTTGTATGTTGGGCCCTCCAGCTGTCAGAAAAATATACAGGCAAATGCTTTTACTTTAGAGATGGCTCGTTCCTTGTGAACTAGTGTCACTACAGTCGTACTAGAATTCAGTCAGGTTATCTAGGTTTGATAGAAAATCATAGGTTGTAGTTGTTTTCGTTTTCGTTGTTTTGTTAGTTCCAACTTTTCACTTCATCAACCTTGAGGCAGAAGCCAAACTGTATTTGTGTTGCAATTTCTGACCCATGGTAAAAGCCTGAGTTACATGGAAATTAATCACCTTGAGTACTCTTTCTGCATCATGTGCACTTTAATTGTCAGATATAGTATGTAACCTAATTGCTTGCTTTAACAAACAGAAGGGTCCAAATATGAGATCGAAATGTTTGAGTTATAAAAGTTTGAAGAATAATTGTTCTGGAACACTGTAAGTAGGCCTTGGAACTGTTTCTGTTTTGAAGGGAAATCAGAGGTTGCTTTTTTACTTCCTACAATAATCCAATTAAGCAAGTCACATGGAAGGTCAGGTGGTTAGAGCATCATACCTGCAGTTGAGAGGTTGGGGGAGTACAAATCCAGGCCAGGTCTCATGCCGGCCAAAGACTTCAAATACTGAACCTACTGCCGTTTGTGCTTGGTGTGTCGCATAAGCAATGTAGTATGAAAAACAGTCAGTGGGCCACAATTGGTAAAAAGGCAGTGGCCAACTTGACTTGAACCAATTGGTTGGGAACTGGGCTGTAAAACTCCCACTAACTAACTAACTAACTAGCACATGGAAGGTAATAGATTACATTATATTCCTCTCTCTTTGTCAATATCAAGCTTGTTTTGTGTTGGTTTAGATAAGCTTTTAATATTAATTGAAATTCTCACCATTCCAGGAAGAAAGTTCATTAGGAAGCCCTGGTCTGAAGAGGAAATCCTAACAGTTAAAAGGGCCTTTCGAAGGGAGATCTCCTTAAACCAGCTTCCAGGGAAGGCAGCCATTGAAAAGGTGCAACAGAAAAATGCCTGTCTTCAAGAGAGAAAGTGGACAAACATAAAGGACTTTATAAGAAATCATTTTAAGGTATAGCGAAGTCAAAACAAGGCTTGAAGAAAACAAACAGGAAATAACCCAAGAAGATAGAATGGAGTTGTTAGGGGAGGCAGAACTTTATTATTCAGCTGACAAACAGACACTGTATAGGTTTAAAAAGATAATGCCTTCTTGCAGACAGGAAAGTGCAGGATGAACTTAAAGAACGTATTACACACCTCCTGAAAGCCTCCTTTATTAGAAATCACTGTTGTTGAGGAATGAATTCAGAGATAATTATTTTTGAGTTCAATTGTTGTTACAAATATGCCATGTTGAAAAAGTGTTATTACGCAATGTTGAAAAAGTGTTTTTAAAATTACACTTAACTGTTTTCTTTGAATGATTTCAAATCTGCTGTTTTTGTCCAAGTGCTGTGAATGGTGCCCAAAGAGATTAAAATTCTTAAAGTATCCTTTAGAGATGTCATTAAAAGCAGATCTCCTGTTCAGTTGCTAAGAAGACAGCCAGACCTTTATCAAGGCTTTAAGGGATAGGGCATTTGCGATGATAAGAAGTTGAGCAAAACTTAAATACCTCAAATTTCAAGAAGTCACTGGTTTTAAGGAATGAATTAGTTAAACATTCTTGAGTTACAATGTTGTAGTAACTATTATGAGTTGTTATGCAGGTGTTTCTTACGATTAAAAGAGCTTGGTGAAATGAAGAACATGTAGCAAAGATAATAGAAAGCATTTCTTTGACTTAGCTCTTGAAAATTGTTCATACATTTCCGTGTTGGATTCCATTAGTCACTTCTTCAAGGAGAAAGTTAGTAAAAACAAGACTTATATTAGAAAGTACTTGAAAAAAATCAAAGTTTTAGAGTTACACATTCTCAAGTTTTTGATTTTGATTTTTAGTATTATTTGCTTCATAGGGAGCTGTTTTGATTCCGTCTAATCATTTTGCCATACAAAACTTCAAAAATTTGCCATTTGGCACATGTTTTTCTAGTTAGTTGTTGGTTCTCGATCATTTAAATGATGGTGCATCTTGATTTTGCATCATCTCATTTAACCACCTTGTTTAGAAAAAAGACAGTGCAGCTTAACAGCAGTTCATAAAATGATAACAATCTGAAACAAAACTGGACAGGTATCATCCATCTATCTCTATTTCTTCTTCCTTCATTGCATGATAGTCCTCACGCACATTTTGGTAACTTCCATTAAATATGGGCACCCATTACCCTTGTAACTCCTTCTTGTATATTAGCCATCATCAGTTACAGGAATTTCAGAAAAAATAAAAGCTGCTCTCTGAACTTTCTTTAGCAAAGCACTGCAGTAGTATCGTCTCAGATTTGATGTTGTATCTAGTATAAAGTAACATGGAGAAGAAGTGTCTGAAGTTCTACCTGTGCATACAACTGTGAAGTCATCATCCTGCAGGTCAGGTGAATGATGGTTTGTTGTTTCTCATTTCCAAAATACAACAGTTGTCACTGTCATCACTTTGTGTCATGTGTATTTGTCTTTCTTTGGTTTTACAGAACAGTCACTTTCATCTTAGTCATCTGCTCCTTATTGTTGGTCCCTCGTATTAGGTTTATGCCAGTGAAAATCTGGTGTCTACATCTGCTGCCTCAAAGTATAGTTATTTTTTTTTTGTAATTTTACTGCATTTACTAAACAGACAAGGGTGAAATAGATCACTCTCTATCCAATTAAAAACTTTTTTGTTACATTAACTTTTGCAGGTGCAGGATGCATAAAACCATTTGTGCTGCACCGCAGTAAGTTAAAAGAGGCCTCCTCCTCCCCTTCCCCAAAGCATGTACTTGTTTTTATACTAGTTTCCTCCTAATGGAGTTTCAATTAAAACAAAATGCATTTATTAGTGACAATTTAGATAGCTGGAATAAAGGGGAAAAGACTAGGGGTAAGGTCCGCAGTTAGGACATAGAAAAAGTATGTAGTGCCTATTAGAAAAGGTGTGCCCCAATTATGTAGTTTCTCAACTTGGTTATTTTTATTTTCTTGAAATGCAGAATTAATTAAGTAAAGAATATTTGCAGTGGTCTTTACAAATAAAAATAGTCTGATAATTTGACTAAGGGCAGGAGTCCCCCTTTGGTGAGGTCCCATTTTTGGACATAATGTACAATGTTTTGGACATAAAGTATGTGGTACCCTTTTGGAACACAAGAGTGTCCTAACTCTAATTACTCAATTGTCATAATACAGAATTGCTTGAAATGGAATGCTTTGGTATTATCAAATAGAAATTAATAATGCAATAGTTAACCCATATTTGGTGACATGTCCAGTTGAGGAGGGGGTCCCTCTTGGGATATAGTTTATTGCTCCCACTAGAACACACTTGTGCATGCTCACTATTGATTTTTAAATTTCTCTTGAATATTCTAAACTACTGTCTACTGTCCTTGAATTTGGTGTATTAGGTAAACAACCTCTTACAGTAACATTGACAAATAGGAACAAGTAGTTGGCAAACAGTTTCCTTTTTAGGTGAGGTCCACTCTTAGGACAAAATGTAAGTATATGGTCCCCAGTAGGACACACATGTTCCCCCATTGTTATGCAATTACTCGAGGTGGTTATTTCAAAGTAATTTTTTTAAATTGGATTGTTAGGTAAAGAAGCCATTGCAGTAACCTTTTTAAATAGAAACCAAAGAGCCTAATAAGTTGAAGCAAGTTGGTAAAAAACTTCCTTATATGCGAGGTCCCCTTTTAGCACATATTGTGAGTATGTGGTCCACATTAGGACACACATGTGTGTCCCCGATCATTATGTAGCTACTCAACTTGGTTTTTCTAAATTAATTTCCTTCATATCGAGTGTTAAGTATAAATACCTTTTGCAATGGCCATAGCAAATAAAAACAAGTATCCCAATAGCTGAACCAAGGGCAAGGGGCAATGTCCCCATTAGGTTAGTCTGGTACGGTTGTCCACAATTGGGACCGTGCACATGTATGTGTGTGTGTGTGTGTGTGTAAAGTGTACTGCATCGGGGATTGCGACAGGAGGCAACCGACGCGCTCCGAAATTTTGCTCTCTAACAAACACTTAAAAAATTTAAATATCGAGTCTGAAAGCAGGGAGTTGCTAAAGAACTCCCTGCTGAATATGAGAGGATTTTATAAAAGAAAAGTTGACAAACCGCAGTGAGTACAGTTGATCGGTGATGCTTCAGTTGATAATCCGGTGCCACAGATAGCCAATTTCCGAATTTTCTTCTTTTTAAAAGCAAGGAGTCAACCACCCCTGCCCCCTGTTTGCAACTTTCTCTACCCCTGATTGCAACTTCCCCTACCCCCTCATTGCAACTTACCCTACCCCCTGATTGCAACCTCCTGTGTGTGCCCTGATTGCAATCACCTCTGTCCCCCGATTTTGTCTGTTTCGAATTTGCAAGCATATACAAGTGTATGGCGTAGAATGAAAGAATGGAGGTTGATAAGTTACGAAATTGTGTGCAATGTGTCTAACGTATACAGTAAGGTAGGAGGGTGAATAGTGGCTCTCGACTGGCAATGCATGCAGTCAAACAAAGTGTAGCCTTATTACGTTGCGTGGTTTAAAATAAACGATATCACGTTGTTTAAGAAAAAGTGAGGGACGTAAATCGCACTTTTAGTTTTATGATTAACTCTGAGAAGAATAGGGTCTCTTTATGTTTATCACAGAAAAAACTGGAGGGGAGTAATATTTTCTCCCTATTGAACTGTAACATATGATATTCTAATTCATTCATGAGTACACTTAACAAATTCTACAATGTAATGGGCAATACAGGTATGTCAAACGATTCCAAATCTTACAGTTGAAATGAATTCATGGTTAATGGGTATTCTGAGTTCAATTGACACGTATTTTTTTTTCTAAATACTGCTTTTTATTAAACTGAGATTAGTTTTCAATCGATAACTTGTATTTTAATTCTTTGTTTTTTCAATCGTTTAAAATGTTTATGTATATCTTTCCAATCTTCGCTTGAAGGAATAAGGAACTATTAACAAAAAGATTTAAAAAAACAATATTAATTATTCCTCGATATATATTTAATGGACTATTGCCATTCAAAAATTGGTGATTTTAAAATTTTTTTATCTACGTTCTGTTAAGGGATTCATAAGGATGATATCGATAGCTTAACAAGAGTGTAAGAGGGTCACTACCATATGATTATGCTTATATTTTAACATAATACGTCGTTTTATATACAATAATTACCGAAAAAGTTAAAATTTTGAATTTTGTGGTGCCCTGACTTGTAAAGGTTTATGCATAATTACAAAAAGTGTCTGGTCACGAATTTTTGAAAACCAAATTAAACCGTCGCGTTACTCACTCCTTAAACAATTTTCTGTATGAAGGATATGGGGATTGTGTAAGTGGGATCATTAGTCATTGGTATATGAAAAAAGACGAGTTAAAAGTAGCAGGTTTGGAAGAATATTTTAGATTTCTTGTACCAACTCAATGAGCCGCTTTAACTACAGAACTACGAATGGAGATGTACTGTGGTCAGGTTATTAGAGCTGAGATCATAGTCATCTATACAAATACAAACGTGTCATAAAATGTGATTAAAAATCCAAGCACTGTCAAAGAACATTGACAATAACCGAAAACTGGGGGGGAAATACCTTTTACTTGGACCATGAATTCGGTAACGATAAGTTCATTCAGCCAGCACTGGAACAAACCTTCATGTTGAAAGCTCGTATGTTGAATTAATAGTAAATACCCATCCAAAAGAAATACATGATCCAATCCATAATCAACTTTCAGGGAATAAATAAAAAGTGACTCGTTTTCATGTTTCCATTTAAAGCCACGTCGTAAGTCGCTACTGCATGTTAAGTTCACAGGTTCATTGATGACAACTGTCCACTTTTGTTGACCCACTGTAAATTGAACAAAAATTAAGAGTAGCGAAAGTTTAAGCAATACAAAAACAACCTTTTTGAAGATACGTTGATACATTGCGACTTATTTAAGTTCACCGATTTTTTTAATGTTTATATATTTGGGGAATGTGTGAAATTCAAATGGTGAGCATATCCACAAACGATGTTTTGTTGCTACAAACGAAAATTTTCCCAGCAAATTTGAAGCACACGAGGCAAGCCCACAGGTTGTAGTGAATAAGGTGAAACTGTTGCCAAAGATTTATGCAACATCAAAGTCCGTTCAGAAACAAATTGCACTTTTCGTTTAACATAATTTTTTTAATGATTTACGAAACCAAAAGTAGTTTTTATTTAAAAACTGATCTACCAAAAGTAACTTAAGTGTAGAGTTGGTTTGGTACAAAATGTGCGTAGAAACTTTACGGGTTAGGACATTTTCACCCTAAACAGGTTCCATTTTTAAGATGGGCTACCAAAATGCTACTGTGGGCAATAAGGAGTGAATGTTTGTCACACGCATGAGCGTCCGGAAGGGGGGGGGGCACTTGCCCCCCCCCCCTGGAAAATCAAACTTGTGAAAAAATTAATTAAAAATTAAAATAAAAAAATTAAAAATAGATAATCAAAATGTCTTCACTCACAGCGTCAGTTTCTACTAAAATACGCGGACATTTGACCAGGAATAGCAAAAGAGAAGATGGTATGCTGAATAGTGAAATCGTAATTTGGGGACCATCATTCGTGATATCTATTGGAAATTTGTAATTGTAAAAACTATGCCAAAATTGTACTAGTTGTCAAGTATGTAGTGTTCATATGGCATCCGACTATTGATGAATGCGTTGGTCTTGGTTTGGTCCCATGCTGATCTCAAGTGGCGACGCGCGGATGTAACTGAGATATACAAGGTGAATATGGGGGGTGGGGGTGATTCATAATTGGGTAACGGATGTAGCCTATATAGCCTATATAGGCTGTTTGACAGTTGTAAGTTTTATCGTGCTCAGGCCTGCGAGGCCGTGACCGAGAGGCACATTTACCTTCAACAACTTTTTTAGATTGAAAATTCTAAAAATCCTAAAATTAGACATGAAATTCCTGTTTCAGGGCTGGGTACATGCATCTTATAACACTCGCCAAGTGTCGTTTCCGGCCATCTGGAGGGTTTGTAAGACTCAAAATTTTCTTGTACGCTCCGCGCCAACTGATGGTGGCGCTCCGCTTAGATAGTGTACACAATTCAATCATCCATTAATGACCTTGCCCCCCCCCCCCCTTGTAAAAATTTCTGCGGACGCCCATGGTCACACGTGCGGAAGTATTTTTAATACGTTCATCCCAATTACTTGTCGCAACTAGCGACAAAGAGTCTGTTCCTGTCTAAGACGAAACCATTTTGAAAACTAGACAGACTGTACTTGCAAGCAAGTACATTTAGAAGCCCTTGACCCTTGATTTGGGGATCGGTCTCTGTTGAAGACTCGGAAATGGCTAGTTTGGTTGGGTTTGGACAAATAAGTTTTGAAATGATTGAAGGTTACTTAATTATCCCAAGATCTTGAAGTGTGGAATGTGCATTGAAATTCAATGTGTGTCAGATGCGAGCAGGTAATCTTTTCTTGCATCTGATATGGGTCCAACATTAGGTTTTCACGCGGTTGTGTCCCCTTACCCGAAACCATAGACTTGACCTTATCATAACCTACTACCAACAACCCTTACCCTAATCCCGATGAGTTGCTAGGAAGACCGTAAATGAGATCATGCAGGCAGAGACCAATTTGATACTGTGTGGGGGACTATATAGAGCAGACCCATGTGATTGCCAGGAACAAGAGATAGGTCAACTATATAGACTTCACTTTCCTCAACATTATTGAGACGCCGCGGAGCAGCAGGACTAGTCGTTGGCTGGGGCATCATGGGCCGCAGTGGTGTAGCTACAGGGGGCTGGAGCAACCCCTCCACTGAATCCCCCAGCCCCTCCCCCCGCAGCAGTCCCCCCCCCCCATTGGCGACCTGGGCAAAAAAAATTGCATTCACGCTGGCCGATGATAATATTCGATCCGGGCTACCCGCCTAGTATGACATAGATACACTTGCAATACATCCACTCTGAATGTCGGACTGTCGGGTAGACTGTGACAATCTTTATATCTTCGGAATCTCTTGACTTTTTACTCGTCGGGTTTCTTGATGGATGAAATTGTCTACCGTTGGCGTGGATTAAAGTGTGCTTCTGGCATCTGGCATGTTTCTATCTCCTGCATTGGTGTAGCCACGGGGGGGGGGGGGCTGGGGGTCAGATTTCCATCAGGTCCCCCAGATTTTTTGCGTCCTGATAAAGTAATTAAGAAAAAATAAAATGTTTGAACGGAAATAAACTTCGAAGTATTCCCTTCAAAAACAGCAAATAAATAAAATGTGCAACAATTAAGAAAGCATGCATAAATGTGTGTCAAACACATTTTGTGGGCACGTATGAAAGCTAGAATAACTTCAAAATGCCTTCTTTCACTAAATAATATACCCTATATAATTTTAACTGTCATTTATTGCTTTTCACTTCGAAAATAAAACGAATGTCTCGACGACAAACTAGAAATGTGACTCTATTAGGTTAAGACCCTTTCTGCCTTTCGGATGGCTGGTTGATTTACTGAAAACAAGGCAATCATACACTGGAAACCACTCTTACACGACCATTCCTATACTTTATCATACACAAAATATGCCGTAAGGGTAAGGTACTGCCTTCGAATAATTCTTCCCTTCCATCCTTAACAAGTAGGCCTATGTCGTGCCTCACTCCTGCCCATGACAAGTGCAATTGTAGAACGATTTTTTCCACAAATCCTCTTTTTACTAGTTGGCAATGGCGTCCGGGGGACTGGTAAAATGTCCACAAGGTCCGGACTTCATGTGTTTCCCACATGATCCATACTTCTGCTTTGAGGTTTAAATATTTTGAGAGATTTACTCGTCGTATTTTTTTATTTTGACAACGTAATGTATCGATGACTGAAGAAATACTGCACCAATTTGCATCTAGGCACCAATGAAAACCGGCAAACATTGTTTCTATGGCAGTATCTATGTCACTTGTAAAATTTCTACAAATACTAAAAATGAGTATTTTGAAATTTTCAAGCTCCCCAAAAAGGAACATCTTAAAACGTAGGCTAATAATCAGTTCAAAGTTTTGACAAAGAAAGCACCATTTTGCATCTAGGAAATCTATCGCAAAGAAAGTTTCTCAGCGGGGGACACAACTACTTTTGGTCTTCCTATTAAAGCTGAAATCCATTTAATTTTATTTGTAATTCAGTTACACGTTTTTGAGTTTCAGGAAGCCATTTGGCTCACCGAGGACCCTATGCCAGAGCGAGCGTGGATGAACACCGGCGAATTTCGCCTTCTCTTTTCGACTAGTGCTCAGAGGTAACGAGGCAGGCGTGTACTAATCGGTCCCAATCCTGCTTCGGGTACCGCCATTTAACGTCCCCATCCGACGGACGTGAGCGTATCACCAAACTTTAGCCACTTTCCCAAAGGCTGGGTGGGGTGGAGGTTACTTGCTCTGCACCACTGGTCAACATTTGAACTGAGCAAGCGGACAACTTCCGGAGTCGCAAAACTTTCTGAAACGGACAACTTTCTGAAACGGATTACTTCCTGAAACGGGCCAAATTAATGCACCAATTTTTAAACCCCGTTAAATAATGCCGTATTTGCGATCTAGGTCCTCCTGAAGTTTACACTTTTTCCCAGGGGAGAGGGAGATACCGGTTCCCTGTAGTTTCATCCCACAGATCAGAAATGCCCAGTTTTCGGGTCCCTAAAAAGTGTATGTATTACCATTTTTCATAGATTGATATTTTATTCTTATTATTTGAGAAGTAGCATACATGAGATTCGTATTTCAAGGCTGGAAACATCCAGCTTAAAAGACATTGGAAGTGCCGTTTCCGGCCATCTGGAGGGTTTGTAAAGCCCAACATTTTCTTGTACGCTCCGCGCCAACTGATGGTGGCGCTCTGCTTAGATAGTCTTGCCGCGCCTGACACTAGGAGGTACCAGGCCCCCACTTGCCCCATAAAAATTGTCAAATATTCGGACAAAGGTTTAAAATATGCTGGGACGTTTTCAGTTGCTAAATTAATTCAACGGACAGACAGGAGGGTGTTCAGGTGCCCAAAACTTTGCCATCTATCTTGCTTTAGAGCCAAATTCGGGCAATGGTTGTGAAAATCGGATACTTTGTTTTTTTGATACTCTAATGATGCAGTGTGAGAATGTCTTCCCATACGTCTGCTAGAAAATTCATTTAAACACATCTCTTAATGTTACACTTTTTCAAAAGTAAAATCATACATAGTCGGAACTTCGGGCAGTCACACAATTTTATCAATATATATTGAATTTAGTCAAGGCTGGCAATAGTCTAGAGTAAAATTTATTAGTATGTTTTCCGTTTTATAGATCCCCCCCCCCCCCCCAGAAAAAAATATGAGGGACCATTTCATCGACTGGTAGTGATACATTTTATCTGGTAATTTTCTGATCAAATAGCCTGGGAAATGTCATTTTCGACTGTTCAGGGATCCGATTTTTTCCAAAATTTTTTGTCTCCCCGCGCTAACAAATGGTGGAGCTCCGCGTAGATATAGCCTTCCTACCAGAATTATACTTTTAGGTGAACATTTTTTGCAAAAGGAAACGCAAATTTCGACTGCTTAGATATCCCTATAAGCCCGGGAAACGCCATTTTCAAATGTCTGAGGGGTCGGATAATTCAGAATTTTCTGTACGCTTCGTGCCAACTAATGGTGGCTCTCCGCTTAAGTCTTTCTGGCTGAATTTTAGTTTGGAGTGAACGTTTATCTGCACTTGAAAATTAAAATGGCGACTGCTTGGATCCCCTTAATAAGCCTGGAAAATATCATTTTCGACTGTCTGAGAGGTACGAATTCTTCAAATTTTCTGGACGCTCCGCGCCAACCAGTGGTGGCGCTCCGCTTTGACTGTCTAACGGGCAGAATTACATTTTCCGGACAAAAATCTTCTGCTAACAAACTGAAATGCTCCCCTAAGCCTATGAAAATACCTTACTCAGGCGTGCACTGGAACAGCTACTTGCAACATATAGCGCCATTCCGGATTTGCAATCCTCGAATACATAGTCCAGTGGAGTAATTACCTGAGCTAATCAGTATCTGATCAAAAGTGTGTTTGAATATGAGAAAATCACAAATTTTTCACACCAGAATTAGGGACAATTAAACCTGGCAAATGCCATTTCCAGCCATCTGGAAGGTGTTAAAATCCACAATTTTCTTTGTACTCCTCTCGCTAACCGATAGTGGCGCTACGTTTAGATGGTTAACTCCAGTCCGCTACAAAAATATCCTGCCCCCATAGCCCCCCCCCCCCTCCAACGAAAAAATCCTAGCTACGCCACTGATGGGCCGCATGACCCCATGCACTTCTGGATGTAGGCTTAGTCGGGGAAATCAGCACGTACACTGTTAAAAATTTCTCTGTAAATTTACATAATTTTTATGGCAAATTTTTTTCCAACCAAATAATGTTTTTTTTTTACAGCCAGACTGTAATCATGAAAAAACATTAAGGGTTTGTTTTTTCTTTACAGTTTTTGCATGTAAATTAGTTTACAAATGTCTACTGTAAAATCGAATTACAGAATTGTTGTTTTTTTTTACCTTAATTTTATGTGAATTTACAGCCTACTGTTTTCATTCTCGTCGGCGTTTTAATAGTTATTATAATATCGCTTTTTTTTTCTTTTATATATTATTACGTAACATACACTTCACCATTACGTAGAACAGGTATTTGCTTATCAACGTAATGTGTCGTTACGAAGTTGTTTTCAATCAAAACACAATGGGGATGCTTCGTTGTCATATTGTTATCAAGTAGACTGCTATCTCTAGGAACTTTGTAATTGGAAAGTCACATTTTTTGTACAATATAATAATTGTTTTTAAAATAAATATGACAAAGAATGCAAATACATTGGTTGCAAACATTTCCAGACAAGGTAAACAATAAGTTTATCACTTCCTGATTAAAAAACGCCAAAAAAGATATTATTCAAAGCAACAGCAATCCTTTTGTTAGGAAAATGCCTACAAAATAAGCTCCACCCATTTATGCAAAATATGATATACGTCATAAAGTGGTAAATTTACAGACTCTTTCAAGTAAATTTGTGAAACGTTTTTAATTCGATTAAGTGCATGAGCGCCTGTGGCGATGAGTTGACATCAGTATACCAATTGTCAGTGCTCTGAAATTAGGGCCTTACAATTTCAATACTTAAAAATGTGTGACAAAACACCAGTTGTATGATATTTATAACTAAGAACGTAATAACTAAGTATGCTTTTATAATAAATGTAAGTTAATTTTCAAATAGGGCCATAAATTTGCCAAAAATGTTTTCCTTTTTAACTGACACTTCGCAGAACGATGCATGTTATATATTGAAAATTTTCTGGCTATTTCTTATTTGTTTGTTTGTTTGGGCTTATTTTTGTTTCTTTTTCAGCCTAAAAACAAAATGAATGTTTGTTAAATGACAGTATATTTATGTGAAACCAGAAAAATACAAAATACTGTTAAAATTTCTGTAAATTTACAGCAAAAGTTTTACAAAGCAGTAAAATTTGGTTAAAAAAGCAGACAGAAATGGTTTTTCAAATAAACAGAAAATACATGTTAAACAACCTTTTTTTATTGTAGCAATACAAAGTGTCTGTAAAGATACAGAAAATCTCTATTAAAAGTAAAATACAAAAAGTTTAAGTTAAAAAAAGTCTGTAAATTTACAGAAATTTTTAACAGTGTAAGGGGAAATCCAGTCGGAATTCAGTAGTCTGACCGAGTTTGTCCAGGCAGTAGGTGCTAAATTCCACACCTGACCGCCGTTATGCGTGTTTAAATATGCTTCCACATGTTTTCAAATAGCAAGATTTTACATCTCATCCCTCCTATAGAGCAAAAAGCAAACATTTTGCAAAGGTACCTCTTTCAGGAAAGCAAATTAGCCGAACCATTGCCGACGTTATATTTTACTTACTTCGATATGTTTTCCTTCAATTTGAAGGCCCAACAAAAACCAACCGGCAATTGAATTTCTGACATAGCCATTACCCCTAATTCAGTTAAATCTTCTAGTACCTTCCCATTGGTGGCATTACGAGACATGATTTTTCAGTGAGTCAGTGTGATGGGGAAAATTTTCGGTGTCCCGGTACTGGCCCCTGCCCATTTTAGTTTATAGAATTCACCATTTGCCCCCCCCCCCCCACCGCCCGACCACCTGAATTCGGCTGCGATATGATAGGTGAGGGGTGCCACAGAATGGTAGGAATAGTAACCCTTATCGCTAACTTAACCCGTATAACGACTAACCCTAATGGTAGTAACCCCAACCCCCACACTGATCCCAATTGAAAACAACTGGCTGGAAAAACCGATTTCTGCCCCATGTCAATTTGTGACATAGGCACAGGAGAGTCCACAAACTCTCTTGGGAAAGCTTGCCTCAATTTACATTACACACAGTTTTAAATGCACAGTTTATTATCTAGTACTCGATCCAGTGAGCTGTAACGGCAGCTCCGGACCCCTGCTCGATGTGTGCATAAGTAGGCCTATTGTTTTTCTCTCCGAAAACAGCATTTGCGCTTGGGGCTCAGGATAAGCAAGGAAGTAGGGAAAACAGGCCAGACTTAACCAATTGGATACCAGCTGAGCCGTAAAACTGCATCTAACGAACCGACCAACCGATTTAACTGAACAAATTCCAATGGTACATTGCTTGTTCCTTTGAAAATTACAAGTAGCCTGCATCAGTGGCGTAGCTAGGATTTTTTTCAGGGGGGCAAAGGTATGGAATTTCCCCAAAACTTTTCCCGGTCAATGTGTATGTATTTCATATAAAATATGCAAACTTACAAGTAGAACAACATTACCATGTCATTTTGTAATGTCACCTGCATTTTAATCTTAAAGTAAAACAAAGAGCAATCGGAAATAACAAAGTATATTATTTTGGTAAACAATATCTGGTTTATTTTTATGTACTAACGTAGTGGCGTACGCAGGATTTCTCTGAAGGGGGAGGGGCATGCAGTATGGTCTAAGGGAAGGGGTGTGCGGAAACTTTTTGACGTTTTCAAGGAGCCTAGATGCAAAATGGTGCAAGATTTTCGACTTTGACAGGAACAGTGTTAAAAGTTGAATCGTGATGGTTCATTAGGATAAAACTGAAACTTTTGTGTCTTGAAATGCATTTCCTTATGCCATTTATGCTACCTTACGAAGAAAAACTTGTCATTAAATTTGTACTTTTAGGAGTCAAAATAAAAGAGCATTGATCGATGTTTGTGGTATTTCTTGGCCACAAAATGTTATTTTGTCATAAAGATTATCTAAGCGGAGCGCCACCGTTAGTTGGCGCGGAGCGTAGAGAAAATTTGGAAAAATCAGACCCCTTGGATGGCCGGAAATAGCATTTTCCAGGCTAATACGAAGAATCTAGCCAGTCGCTTTCTTCTTTTGTCGTTTGCAATAAAATGCTTAATTCAAAATATGTTCGCAAACTGCAAAGTGATCAGAGAGTTAAGAGCTAATTTTACCCCCAAAATGTAATTTTGCCCAAAAGACCGAGCGAAGCGCCACCATTGGTTGGCGCGGAGCGAAAAGAAAATTTCGAAAAATCAGACCCCTCAGATGGTCAAAATAGCGTATTTATACTTGTAAAGAGAATCTAAACATGTAGTCTTTTTTATCGATGCCACCAGTGGGAAACAGGGTCTACCTTTTTAAGTAAAAATTGGAATTTGACAGAATTTGCCTAGGTCTTTTTGTAGGAATTAAAAAAAAAGTTGGCATCACTGAAAGACCTTGCAGTGACAAACCTTCCCCTTTGAAAATTTCTGAAAGATTGGGTGTCCTTATAAGCAATCTGTTGCCACATATGCTATCTTTTGAAGTAAAATCTGTGTTAATAAAGGTAGACTACGTATTTTTAAGAACAAAGAAAAAATGGCATCTGTGAGGGGGGCATGGCCGAATGGTTTCCCCTTCGCACACCACTAAGGAGGCCTAATAGTGGCTCGATCACACGGGATATCCTGTTAGAAAAGCAGTCTGTTAAGTGTAGAAGGCTACAAGGTACTCATTGTCCATTTATTGTTACACTCAAAGTGAGCAAAAAGCTATTTTCCCGAACAAGCTTGTAAGCCTCCAAGGATTAGGCTAAGTAACAAAATCTAAGTGTGCCAAACGGATCCCGTTAATTCTAATTTCTAGACTTACTTTAAGTTAACCGTTGGCCATGGATTGTTTCAGCCCCATCCATCGTTATGTACACAGAGTAAAATCGTACAGCTACTGCTAGCTCGTAGAAGAACATAACAAGCTTGGGGTCTACGGTAGTGACTTGTCAGTTTTCACATCCTTTTACTGAATTCCCAAAGTATCACCTGAATAACAGCTTCCTGTGCACTGAAATGCACTGATCATAACCCCCGTGCGTATACAAGCACAAGAGAACATTCAATCTGCTTCGCGGCGAGGACATTTCTGTGGAACGCGAATGGGGCCAGTTCATGCGACATTGACGAAATCGGAGTTAATTTGTTGCATGAAAATAGGAATAATGTATGAGAAATGTCTCACAATTTCTTATTCTAACAAAAATTTTGAGAAATTTTGGTTTTAATAAGAAGATTCATCAAATTTCCCCAAAATTTTTCCAGGGGGGGGGCAACTCCCCCCCCCCCTGCCCCTCAGTAGCTACGCCACTGGCCTGCATGTACACGCCTCGCTACGTTATACAATTATCACCGACACATATACCTTCGTACGGTTGGCGTACTGTTTCACATTAACAGTAAAAGTATTGTACAAATATGTATTTACACGGAAAGGGAAGAATAATTGAACAGCACTGTTTACTTCGTACAACATGGATTCGCCATGGATTTGCCATGGATTTGCCACGTTGAGAGGAAGAACTCTATTGTTTTTGGTGGATGTTCGAGGTTATATGAGTTCACCAGCGGTAAATCTGCAAAAACCTCCTAAACTGCCTGTAATCGCGATATCTATGATGGTCACGGTAGGTGTGCTATCACCATAGCACGATGGAGTCTAGATCAAATAAAGAGTTCTCTTTCGGCAAGGAATCACTTAGTCTTTGGGCTTTCTGGTTCCCTGATGGCATTCTGTTTAGCATACAGAGCAGTAATAGTGGATAGCACAGATCATGCAGCTGGCAACCCAGTTGACAAATATTACATGTAATGGTTGGGATCTGATACTTACAAAGTAAATCAAGAACAACATAAATAGCCCATGTGAGAACAACTTCACTCCAAATTCAGAAGTCGATTGATACTGTACTTGGCAAGTTTGTTACAAACTTAAACACATGTAAAAACAGTTCATGGAGTCCGAAATCATGTAATACGCACTCATATGCAAACACAATATAGACAAAAATATAGCGTTGTAATTCAAATGTATGTATGTATGGTCGACCATTGTAACAGTAAACTGAAGGAATGAAAAAATCATACTGTAGGTTTTCTTTCCAAGGAAGAAAAATCATCGAAGGGAATGTTTTGTCCATAGTAAAAAGTATACTTCTGACTTTCAAATTAAAATCAAAGTTCGGTCAAAATATTGAAATTGTCAACCAAGTAATTAATACTGTAACTTCAAGCACAAGTTATTTCACATTTGCAGTTAAAATAATGGGGATTTCCATGATGGTAAAATGTATTTCATAAAAATTCATAGAGTAGGCTTCGTCTTCTCACATTTCCCACATAAAACAAAGTGCGGTAACTCTTCGGTCCATGAAAAAGTATTCTCATGGTTATCCAAGTTGAAAAAAGTAAGGAGATATTTTAATTACGTGCCTTTAGGGTTTGCACACAGGGCACCTGTCCACGAAGGGGTAAATTTACTTTGTTTCCAAATCCAATGGCTGTTTTCTTCGTCCGATCCTCCCATTGACTCCTGAGTAAAGGAAATATTCCACACCAAGGATTCAACTCTTCTTAATCAATCATCCTTACATTTTAAACAAGACCGTTCAATTTATCAGATTACAATAAACGAGGCACAAAAACTAGGACACCAGCATTTCCTTCGTAAATTGGTACTGGTCCGCAGCCATCTGAAGCAAATATCTTTTTGAGTGTTGTGGTCAATTCAAAGATGCCTCCCATTAGTTGTCCTGAAACTGCTTTACAGTATCTACTTCAACACTGTTCTGTAGTTCTCCAACCTCAGGACTCATTCTCATGCCATAGCAAGGACATCAAAAGGTACAGTAGCCTGCATGTCATGGATATGTTATAATTCAACAATAATGGCTGCTAATCCCAGCCAACACACCCCATTAGGTCCCAATTGGGAACAAATTGGGCTACCAATTGAGGCCAAATAAGTTTTGTCAAGTGTTTGTCATTATGTCCCAATTGGGCTAACATAGCCCAACTGGGCCCCAGCTTAGCCCACACGAGTTAACCACATCTCCTTCATATCTCTCATGAGCCCAACGTCAGCCCAAGCCCAATAAAGTCCAAGCTATCCAAGTAAAACCCAATTGGGGCCCAACTGGGCTTGTTTGCTGGGATATTATGTGATAACGAAAACAGGCTTTGTAGTTTCAAACAAGAAAATCGCTATTCAAAAGGAAGCAGGCCATAAAAGTTTACCAGTACATTGGTGTTACAGTTCAATAGCAGGATAACTTCTTCAGTCCATGGCTACATGTATGCAGTACAATTTCCTCACTCACTAAAATGATTTTGCCTGACTCTGCTACATGGTACACAGAAGTCCAGACATAAATGAAAAGTATTTAAGACCCACTGACAAATTACTCCATCAGCTGTGCATGAGACAGTTTCACTATGACGTCATTCTGTTTGTGAAATGGAAAATGAAATTTTAAAAGTATATAAAAAGTTGTACCACTAACTTGGTTTTAATGGGTAAAATGTTCTAAACAAAAGAAATAACTTTCATACTTCTACCAGTCATATTCTTCCCTTACAAAGTGAGACTTGCAGTCACCCAGGTGACACCACCTGTCCTCTTAGGTGCTCTGTCCTGTGTAAAACTTAAGCTTTTAAGGTCAAGAACAGTCCCCCCAAACTTATTTTCAAGCAACCGCTAAGCATCAAAATTTTGTTCTTATCTCTGTTCAAAGTATCTTTCATCATATTTTTAGACTTCAGTATTGCATATTCTGGGTAAATCAAGCAGTAAATTTCAGATTTGAAGGGAAACAATGTTGTCACATGACTCTAAACAGCCAATCATGAAATCTACTACACTACTTCAAGTTGGGGTGACTGCTTTTGTTTTCTGTTTGTTTGGGACTGTGGCATAGGCCTGCAGTCAAATTTTGATAGACGCCACAGTGAGACTTCGTTGAACTCGGAAACTAATTATTTGTCATACGTACACAAATAAATATAGGCTTAGGCCTACAACAAATAGTGTACCTGTTTATTATTAAGTCCGATGCTACAGAACTGTATACATACAGATAAAGATGGCAACATGCAAAAACGAAAACCTTTTTCCATCCTGTAATTTTTTGAGTCAGCACCCAAAAGCACAGAGACAGTCTTTATAACCATCTCCTCCCTTAAAAAACATTTTGCTCCAACTTTAAATTTTACCATGATTTTGGGTCAACTATTTTGAGTATGACTAGGCCTAGGCCAGTAAAAGGCCGATGGCTTTTCAAAACCCTAAATTTGGTTAACTTCCCTTGGTGAACTTGGATTCAATAAAATTAATCTTGGTTCTCTTTGTAGAGGGTTTTACGTGTATTAATAGCATATAGTAACTCCGTCTCTCTTTTCCTTGTAGGCTATACAAAGTCCACCCCTCCCCCTAAAATGAATAGGTCTGCTTCATAAATTAACGTTAGTCTTAGTATACTACTACTAGTACTACGAATTGTCTTGTGGAACTGCTACTATAAACATTAGGCCTGACTAACTTAACACAGCAGCGACCATACGTTGATGCAGTCTTTGGCTCTTAATTTTCACTAACATCTGTTCATTGTTTATTGGTTTCTCTGGTGCAGTACTTCAAAAACGTGTACCTTTACTAACTGTGCTTCAGCATTTTATATAAGTCCTCCAAGGAAAGGAATCTTGCCCTTTCACTTCACGTTTCTTAAATTCATGACACCTGCACACCACTGCATAGTGACCACTGTCTGTAAGTACATGGTACCATTGTACCAGCTGTGCCTACTATGTTACATTGTACTGTACATGTGATGTACACATGGGTGTACAGCATCTGTGGGCTTTGTATGGTGCAGTGCTGTATCATGCTTTGTGTGCATGCCAAGCTATTACGTAATTGCTCCATTCAAAAAACATTTTTGTGCTTTGATCCGGTTCAGTGTTATCAAAAAGATAAGCAACTTGAAAGGCAACAAAGGTATGCATGATGGGGTGGGGAAGGGGATTGGAATTCTGTATGGAGAAAATGGAGAGAAGAAATAATGAGTACAATAATTTAGGAGGTTTTGCTTCTGGGTTGCAGATGACACCAGGCTGCAAAGCTACAACTACAAAAACTTCAAGTGTTGTTGTGGCGCATGAGGATATCATATACGGGCTAAGAAAGTGTCAGACACTGGAGTGGGGGAGGGAGTCAAGAGTTATCGGGCGTGGGCCAGGAACTGCAATGACAGGAAGAATTTCCTGTTCCAGCTGATATCCGTGCTGTGTATTACAGTATCTATGTGTAGCCTTTCCAAGGTAGGAGAGGGGGGGTTAGACTGTTGGGGAAAACTGAAGCTAAAATTTTCAGGGAAATCCAGGGTGCGGTTGGTGGCCTACTCGATTTGCTATGAATGGCTTAACCGTAATCCCAATTTATTTAAGCCCCACAAAATTTGATGAGTACGTGTGCCCCGCCCCCTCAAAAATTATATCCCTATAAATAAAATGTGCCTGGGGAAATGATTTGGTAAATATACACTGAGAAGAATCTAAACTGGTTTAGGTTACTACAAAGTTTCTTACTTTCCTGTCTTCTTCTTCTTTCAAAGGCAGCACAAACACCAGACCAGGCTATCCCGTGCTGTTGAACTTGGGCTAAGGGAGTCGGATGAATAAAATAGCAACAACCCTTTTGGTCTAGGTCTAAGAGCTGGCTTCTAAAGCTGTCCACTGAAGGGGCACAGCTAGCGAACCTGTTCCGGCAAAAGGTCCTAGCTAGGGATAGTTCTTGGATACAGAGATTTCTGATAGCAAAGCTTGTTTTTGAAGGGATAATGATATAAATAGCACCCACTAGTACGACAGGTAGTCCGTCAATTAAGATTTGAAGGGTTAATAAGATGATTCCTTACATTACTTGGAAGTAAAACATGCGTTTCCTTATACATAACAAAAAGACGTCTACACCTTATTGTACCAGTACAAATTGTGAGAGATCTAGTTGGTTATAAATTTGTTTCATTGAAATATACATATCCTTTCAAATGAATTTGCAACAGGTAGGCTTATACCAACAGACAACTTGACCATTTGCATTATGTACATGCATGTTGAACTGGACATGTTCCATTGATGTACATAATATATACCATTCACTGAATGGTTTCCAGTTTGAACCATTTGGAACCATTTGCGAATACCAAAACCATTCGCGAACCATTTGTATTCCATTCAGCTATGTGATCAGAAAACCATTCAGATGTACATTTCCATTCATATACCATTTCATATCCATTTGAGACCATTCGGGTCCATTCGGAACCATTCAACTTTTCCAAATGGTTTCAAATGAAATTTAACCCAGGGCAGTCTGCTCTGTCAATGTATATAGGAATTCTGCGTTATACATAGCTTTTATTGGGTCTAGCAGTCGGTGACAATACATTGCTACCCTGTATTGTTTTGTATACAAATTTGATCTTCGTCAGTGGCTATAATCGACAGATTTTGCAAGAAAGTTGTTTCATTTTGGAAATAATGTAAGTTTAGGTCAAAACTACCAAACGAATTAAGGGATACGATATTGTTTCCCATCCATGTCCAAAGTTTGTTTGAAATATTGCGGGTTCGTCGTCAAATCACGCTAGTTAAAGTTAAAGCTTCTCGGCGGCCGTGGCATTTTGCTACGTCTTTTTGGTTTGAATGATAGAGACCAATTTTCCCATGGTCTTCTGTCCATGTAGTTTTGGAAGTTCGTGGGCATAACATACGCCCGAAGACCCACCGCATAAGCAATGGAGATGGGAAAACAATCCAGTGAGCCATAACTGGAAAAAAGGACGGTTTGACTTGAACCAATAGGTTGCAAACTGGGCCGTCAATTCTATCTAACTAACTAAACGTCACTGTACAATATCAAAGGTATATTGTATCGTCTGTTTGCTGCCATGTTGGGGTAAACCGATACAAAGGTCATTTTAGTTACCGAAGTGGTGATAAATCTGCCTTCAAATATCCAAACGAAAGCCCCATTCTCTAATTTCATGTAGCGTTCTTCTTCTTTTTTAATTACAGACAAGTTTCCAAAATGAAGTTACATGCTGTTCTGCTTCTTCAAGTTTTTCTTACCTGCTTCGTTGGTATGTGCACTTTTTACTTTATGGCGCTCTCATATTGAGAGAACAGATATTTGTTCATCACAGATCGGTATAATTGAGTGAAACGGATGTTATATTCAATGACTAATATTAAATGAGTTGATTTCGTTTGTTTGAAGTAGTTAAAGAAGGTTTTGTTATTAACTTTTCAACTTCCGAAGAGATTGCAAGGTCAGTAGCTATTCATTCCGTCCAAAGCTCCGACAAAGGATGTCGTCAACAATGTGCTGTCGGGAAAAGATAACCAACAACTAGTCTGTTTGAGACAAAGTTCGTTTTCGATGACAATCTTGTTTTTGTCCCACAAATTGTCTGAACGCTTTCACCAGGTACACTTTGAAAAGGTGTTTAAGAAATCGAGAGTTTTCCAAACAATTTCTGTCTCACCTTGTAAATACGCTTAGATTCTAAACACACCTATCTAATTTCTAACCATTTCCTTTTCAAACTCGTTTTACTGCTAAACATTTAGTGATAAATAATTTAACATGTTTAGAATTCACAAGAGTTTTCAAAGTGAGAAAGAAGTGTTTGATTACGGTTTCGTAGATTGCATGATTAGAAGCGTGTGGTCTAAATTTGAAGGAAGGAACACATTCCTTGCACTCTACTGGTTTAACTTTACTTTGTCTGCCGTCATACAAAATAATGAAATTTTTATCTTTCCATGCTATGCCAGACGTGTCCGATCATGTCATAAAGAAATGCTGAATAATGAACAATGCTCCCATTTAAGTATGGACGGGGCACAATTGAAATGTTCTCAGCTGGTTCATTAGGGTAAACAAATCTCAGCTCAGGCATGTACAGACAAGAGTCTTTGTTAAGGAATTTATGGGAAAATAATGGAAGCGATCGTCGTTAAAAGAACTAGATTTGAAGAGATTTAGCAAATAGAACCAGAGACCTTTCAATTAAATAGTGACACCTCAAAAGATATACAACCGTTTTAAAATACATATTGTCTAAACAAATTGTCCGTTTTATCTCCAACTCTTGCAATCCTGTGGTTTAACATAAGTTCATGTTCGCTGAACAGTGTCGTGTTGCAATTATAGTGTATTTTGATTTAGTTAAGTTTTAAGTTTCTGATTTTTTTAGCCTCTTTTAAATAACGAATCATACCTATAAGATCCATAAGACACTAAAAATACATTTTTGTGCAATTAATTATTTCAATCGGTAAAGTACTTCACTTCGACAGTTCGTTACTTAAACACAACACGGTTCAACAAACAAGGAACAAGGTTTCGTCTCCATTGGCAACATTCTCCATTACGAGTCTGGAAAGTGAAGACGTTCTTATGTGAGATGAAACGAAATTATTCTACAAAGCCGCTTATTTGGTGCTCTTTATTTAACCTTGCGAAACAATATTTTATTCGTAACTCTCAAATTGGATCAATAATAGGTTACATCTATTAGAAGCTGGATTGCTCAGCTTTTTTTCAATGCTTTCTTACTGAATCTACACTTCACAACCAGGTTTAGGTTTAGTTAATGCAAATAATCACAATAACCTTTAACCTTTTACCAACTTCAATTAGAATGTAACCTTCGTCTACTGTGCGAGACTCCGCAGTACTTGGAATATGGAGAAACAGGAGTACTAAAATGTACTTTGAACAAAGATTTCTATGGTGTTTTCTGGTATAACTCATCTGATTATTTGAGAATTGAGCCCGTTGCCTACTTAAAGTTTGCCCGAACTGGAACACAGAGGTTTGGAATAGATGGGTATTCCATTGACTCAGCCGGTTCCCTTAGCATCGAGCAGGTATCAATTCAACACGATCGTAACTTCACGGCAGTAATACTTCCCTCATCGGAAGACGATTACTTTGGGTACAACATACAAGTCATTGTCACAGGTAGCGTATTGGTAAATATTAGAAGGAAGGTTTCAGTAATAAAAATGATTGTCATAAAGAATAGGACAAAAATTTCATGGTACGTAACTGAAACACACAACAGCTATTAATTAAAAGGTTATACCGAAGCACTCGAAAATCAAAAGAAATTCGTGTACTGAACCATGTTCATTGTTTGCAAGCTCCAAGGTATCTGTAGTTTGAAGTATTAAATATTGTTTTGTAGTATGTATTTTTTGCTGTAACTTATTAAGTAAGAATCTCTTCACAGTGCCTTCTCATACAAAGTAATTTTGCACAACATGTGGCAGGCTACCGGAAACTATTGTCATCCTTTTGTTTTTACTGGATCTGCTAATTGGATGATGTAAAATAAATCACGTGATATCTAAGTCGATGTTGAATAGAAGATAAAAATGGACAATTAATAAATGGTACTTTTAAAATCTTACCATGAACTGAAGTAGAAGGGGAGTGAGAGGCCGAATCATCGCAAATAAATTTCTCTCACTTGGAACCGTTTAACTGTCGTGGCATGATAACACGACTAACACCTTGCTTCTTCCAATTAAAAATAATGTTACTTTCTCCTAAGGGATGTCGGACCACGGGCCAAGATTTGGTGTACATTTAGTGTGCTTTGATTCGATTCAATTTACTTCCAATTTTAGAACCAAGGTGATTCAACATCCTTTCCCAAATAAATATTTAAAAAATAAAAATGATTTTTATATTTATATGTATTTGTCTTGTACTTTACCCACAGTGAAGCCAAATCAAACATACCCACGTATTGAGGATTGCAACGGAAATGAAATGATTTGCTTCAGAAGACTTAATATGACCCACGAACTCACTTGTAGTGTCAAAAATGCCAGACCAGCCGTAGACTTAAATTGGTTTATAAAAACCAATGTTAAAGATCGCTTTCTGCATTCTGAAATAATCTTGACATCAACGAATAATTCATTCTCTACGCTGGTAAAGACTTTGTACAATGTTTCTAACAGCGATAAAAATGTGTTGTACGTTTGCAAGGGTGCCAATCAGCACTCTTTGCTTACACATGGCTATTCCATGATTTTCATACAAAATGTTCGACAGAAATATGACGGCGTCGAACCAGAAACGATATATGGTCATTATTTGACCAGTGTAGAACTACACTGTACGAACCAGTCTATCTTGTACGTAATATGGAAGAAACAATCTAGTGGAACAAATCTCATTGAGAATATCGGAGATATTATATTCATCGATGATAATACTTATACAAATTTTAACTCAAGGAAATTCTATGTCACTGAGGAGAGAAGTTTGTACATTAATGAGATTAATGTAAGTGATGAGGGCGTATATATCTGCATCTTCGGGAATGGCATTTCAGAATCTTTTAAAAAACTAAACCTGCAAATGTACGGTAAGTTGTAGTCTTGTAAGTCGATTTTTTCATGAATATCCCTTCTTCATGAGATACACGCTTGTTAAATTAACAGCAAAATAAACATCTTATTGCACAGAATCACTTTTTCCGAAGAATAGGCTTTTTTCCTGCCTGTAAAGTACTTCCTTGTAGAGTTTTAAAAGTGGCATTTGATGCAAATCAATAGCGGATTTTGAAAAGATGGATAATGTTCGTTGAGCTTAAATCGACTTTCGGACTGAATATTTAGTGTAGATACAGTGTGATAAATTCTTGCTTAAATTAAACGGTCTTTGAAAACATTGGTAAATTAACTCAAAGTAGAACTATTTTCAACCAAGATATAAAGACAGCAGTCGTGGCTGTGTTTTATGCTTGCAGAATAGGTAATTAGTTCGTGAAGAGTTCACCTGGCGTCAAATCTTACGAACACAATTTGTTACGGAGGTTGGTAGGAGTGCCCTTCAGAAAGGATAGTTTATCAAATGTAGTTAGTCAGTCAGTCAGTCAGTCAGTCAGTCAGTCAGTCCGTTAGTTAAATGCAGTTTTACGGCCCAGTTTCCAGCCGATTGGTTCAAGTCGAGCCGGCCACCACCTTTTCAAGTGTAGGAATAAATTAGTCATTACTATAGATTGAACGTCTATTGCAAATATTTTAAAAAGTAAGCCAATTCTTTACAACAACTACATAAAAACAAGCAAAACAAGCAAAGTCTAAAACAAGGATTCTATAACTGAAATAAAATCGTACACGTACTAATTTAGAGGAATGTTAAGACGTGATTGATCTGATTGAAAGTGGTAACTGGTTCCATTCTAGAAAGTGATCTGGGTACACAGGAACTGAAAATATGACCTTAGCGGATGAATACATTCATATATTTTTAAGAGCTCACTCAGGGACCGCGGAGACGGGGGGGGGGGGGCTTGGGGGCTTTAGCCCCCGCACTTTTTTTGCTGTGGGCATTTTGGGTCGCCTAAACTGCATTTTGGGCCGCCTAAAAATGCATTTATTTTATTGGACATATTAGGCCGCTTGAATGATTAGCCCCCGCCCTTCAAAATTGGCTCCGCGGCCTCTGTCACTTAAATAATTTGCTACAGATCTCCCTATACAATTAAAACAGTAGTATTTTAAAACGGTCACGATATTAACTGTATTATTATCAGAAAACAACCCAGCTTTTTTGGTGAAATATTGCCTGTGGTCATCAAAGATGATTCTTAGAATTGAAGGAAACCAGGAAAACGTTAGTATTATTTCACTTGGGGCATTCTGGGGCATCACAATGTATGTCATCGGTCATATAAATTTGTTTTGTTGGTGATATAAGCACATCGTATGTAAATCATGATAACCAGAGGTAGACTAACAAAAACTGAGTTTATGACGTTTTAAAATCTATATAGTTCACATAGTGAATGCACTCATGGTGATCGTCACAGGTAAACCTTAAAGCTCGGTCAGATCATACATAGAGTCATACGCAGGGGTAGCGTCGGGGAGCCAGCTGGCGACCACCCCCTTTATTCGCAGGAAGATATTAAAGAAGAGAAAAAGAATGGGAAAAGAATAAAAGGAGCACCCTACTCATGATTTAACCCATATCAAAATATCCTGGCCCCGCCCATGGTCAAAAGATTACTTCTCATATTAAACACAAAGACGTGTAAACCTGAATTGCTTTAAATAAGTTGAAGCTCGCGGGATACGGAACTGCATCAAGTTTTGCAGAGAAAATGTCTCGAAATCTTTGTAAAGAGAGTATTTCAAAATATTGTACTAATTTCTCGTAGTATGTTAAAGAGGAGAAAAATTAACAGCTAGCTTTCTAATTTTCTTTTCTTTCTATATTCCATATTCTTATGCCTAGAGTAACCAACTATTCTCCAAATTCGGAGAACTATTGTAATATACTTCCGACAAACACTGGGTAGTTCTCCATCCAGACAAGCTGTGATCAAATCATACCCATTTGTAGTTAATTCAACAGACATTGTATATTAATTAAACATGGATTTAACACTTAAAATAACTGAAATATTACTGAACCACAGAAACTAACATTAGTTTGAAAATTCCTTTAACATCATTGATCGATACTCTTAACATATTGTAGTTTTTATTACAAAAGTCAACTTGAGGTAAACTGGAATTTCTTTCAGTTTCTTTTATTTCTATTCGAACACATATCACTAAATAACGAGACAACTTTGGTGCTGTTGAATAGCCATATCCCAATGTTATTGGACAACCTGGCTTAGGATACCCAAACCTAACACTTTCAAGATAAATTACCAATTCCTGATGTTAAGCTATAAGCTAGCCTAGTATATTGTTATTGAACTTAACAGTTTTGGTGTAGGCGTACTTGCTTCACCAATTTATTCTTAACTGTTTAGTTTGTGAGTTTGATATTATCATCAAGTACCTAGACTGCTAGACTACCGGAATGAAACAGCTTGCAATCAGCACACAATACTGAGTCTCCAAAACGCCAGTCTGAGACTTTCACCATCGAGCTATAACTTTGAAGGGCATGTGAAGTCCGTCGTATGTAAAGAAATCATGGTCTAAGGCGCAGGTCACACTACAACGATGTCGGATCGAATTTCGCTCCGATTTTGTGGGATTAACGGAAAGGAACCAAAATTTTTCCAACATGTGTAAATATATAATCTCTATAGCAGAACTGCGAAAATTAAGTTCATTCTAATTATTCCATGACGTCACATTCGAAGACAGTTTTAATCGGATACGTGTAGTCTTATAAAAGCTTCTTGTCAATGTGACGTCAAGACAAAATAAGTTTACATTTCACTTTCGCTTTCCTCTCATACCACTTATATATGTGCCCAAAATGGCACATTTCTCGTTCTTCCCGACAATGGATTCAGGAGATTGTAATTAAAACTCACAACAATGGGATCGTAATCGTATCCGATATCGCTCTAGTGTGACCTGAGCATAATGTTACTCACAGAAAGCACATAATTTGCGTAAACTGACTTGCAAGATGTGGGGAAGAAGCTTTCAAAAATTTGAAAAATATCCTTAACTCATTTAGGTCATTCCGTTACCAATTATGTCCCTTACGAGACTTCGCAATGGTATATATAAACAAAATGAGCAGCAGCAATCATCCCACGTTTTGAAGAAGTTTAAGCGAAAATTTATTTTTATGTGTAAAACAAGGACCAATTCTACTCAGTGTGGTTAAATACTGTCCAAATCGTACACTCTAAAAACACCAGGGTTAAATTTAACCAGGTGTTCTATTAACACCAACATAATCCTGGTTAAATTTTAACGCAACTCCTGGTTAAACTAACTCAAATCCTAGTTACTTTACCCAGAATTTGTGTTATTTTAACCAGAAGTTGTGTTAGTTTAACAAGGATTTGTGTTAATAGTTAAAATTAACCCCGGTGTTTTAAGAGTGTACACATTTCGTGAGATATCAGTAAATCAGGTCAAAAGATTTGCTTTCTAAAGTGAACTTGAGGGCAGTAGAGATTATATCACTTCCTCAATTGGACAAGAAATGCTTTCTTTCCCTTTGTCTTTCAGAATGTTGTTTTGGCCTTAAAGTAAATGAAAACAGGATCTCCCTGTGGGGAATGCAAATTCTGTGAAGTTCTCATGTCACCTATGTAATCTCATTCTGATTACATGGAATTGTGAAAGAGAATATTGGTTGTTAAGTTAAAAGGAAAAGAAACACTGTCCTTTAAATCACGGTCTCTAGCAACTCCCTGATTACATGTGAGGATATGACATGAGTATGAGGATATGAAAGTATATAAATATGAGGGTATGAAAAGGTAACAAACTTTACCTGTTTCTATCCAAAATGCTTAGAATAAGTACCGTTTTAACATAAAAATCTTGGTGTGATCTAAAATTCTTCCTTTAAGTAAGTACGGAAACACTAACTTGTATCTTAATTATTTTGATCCTCTGATGTTCCGTTCCGGTTTTATCATATTTTTAAAATGGTGGACGAGGCAAAGTGCTTCCCCATACATATGGTTTATTTTGAGGGATAAAAGTCTACAAAGTGCGAAGATGTTTCGCCTATTTTTATCTTCCAGTGCCACCAGATCCACCACATCCAATAATTGAAGGTTGCAGTCAACAGCAATACTGTGTTCTTTTTGTCCCTACGAAGGGACAACTCACCTGTATAGTCAGGGGAATACGGCCTAAGGTAAAACTGGTATTTGAAGCTGTAAGGGATGACCAAAGAGAGTTTGTAGAGTTCTCCAACAGTCACTACAAAATCATTTCAAAGGGTTTCAAGAATGACGTTTATCTGACTTCAGACTTTACCGTACACGTTTCTGTCAAAAGACGGCTTGCTATTCGTTGCAAGTCAGTAAATTTAGATGACGTTCCATTTCACTCATCAACAGAAATTGATTTGGAGCTATCACAAGGTATGAAATAGTTTGATAATATATAAAAGCAGGAGCTGATTTACATGGGGTGGGGGGCTCCTTCCCAAAAAGGTTGAAACTTTTAATTTACTTCATAAAACAAAAATATGACCCTCCATTTATGCCAATCGACCTAAACCTTTCGTCATTTCAAATGACCCCTGCAGTGTTTTAGGTAAATTTCTGATCATTAGGCACTTTTTTCATTCTTCTTGTTGATATAATGGTTTCATTGCAAAATATAAGCATAAAATAACGATGACGTAGATTCTGCGAACGAGCCTGGTAAAGGCCATTTCAGGCCGTCTGAGTGTTTGCTGTTTCGAAACCTCTTAGCTGTTCCTTACTTTGGTAGTCTTTTGGAAATAATTGCATTTTCGTGAATACAATCTTCTTTTCCCCTCTTCAAACTAAAATGCTCCCGTCTGTAGCCCATGCCCGTGGCTACTCTCTTATTGCGACAGTCTGAAAAACTATCAAAATCTGAGACATAAATGTATATTAACCATCCGTGATTCGTTTTACTTTAAAATTCTCTTGTACGTCCTGGACAAATTTTTTTATATCGAAGCGGAGATCCACCAAAAGTGGATATACGCTTAGATAATCCTACTGACTTTCAATCGCCTCCACATTTATCAAAACCGCCACAACTAACCTGCTCATCCCCTTCTGAAAAATCCTGGGTCCACCTCTGATGCAAATTAGGAATAAAAATAATATTATTCCAGTGGCACCTGCATCATTCATTTTTTCACACATTTGAATTGCTAATACGTTCGGTCCAGACAGAGAGAGAGAGAGAGGAATGGGGGGGGGGGGAGTCCAGACAAAGAGAGAGGATGGGGGGGGGAGAGATCGGGAGATAAGAAGGAGGTGGGTACGGGCATCAGTTTAATCAAAAAATTACTGGTGTGTTGAATGAAACTGGTATTTAACAAGAGACTTTAGATTGTCGTGAGAGTTCCATTGCCTGATGTTATGAGACTTTCAGAATTGCATTTTGTTGAAAGTGGACTCACATGAATAAGGGTGTGTGTGTGTGTGAATTCAAGGATAGGAACCTCCTAGCAGGGGTGGCGCCAGGATTTGCCCGATTTGCCCGGCCAAGCTCCCAGACAGGGGGCCAGAATTTCAATGCCCGACAAAGTTGATGAGTTAACCCCCGTGGGACGTGACTTGTCAGAATCTGAGGCGCGCGTAGCGCGCCGAAATTTTTGAAAAGAAATACTTTAAAATCTGGTTTATTTTGAAGTAAGAATTTAAAATTTTTGTAAGGATCATTAAAAAGTCAAGGTGTTCATTGAAGAATCTATCCTCAATAAGGGCAAAACCAAAAACGTTTTATACGCGACAGCTGAAATTCTGTTGGGGTTATGCATTTAATCGTTCAAGGCCTACGTACTATAGTCTCAAGCCAAGACTAGAAGTTTGCCTGAATTTTTTCCCCCCTTTTGAACGAAGATTTGAAAATTAAGATATTGCAGAAATTTTGGAATTTAATATAAGAACATTTGGTTTTTGGTAAGGTTATAATGAAGAATTTGGGTTGTTTAAGTGATATGCCTTTCAAGAGCAAAATTAGGTAGAATGTCGGAGTGCAACTAACAGAGCTGGCTTTGGTAACTGAGTATCCATCAAAATTGGAAAATTTTGCCAGTTTAAAGAACCTGAAGCTTATTTGGGGGAAACTGTTATTTTTTGACAGGTTTTAGGGTTTGGGGAAAGAATCTGACCTTCTTATCACAATAAAATCAAGTAGGGGGTGATCTGTATAGTTTTGTTGGGGTTACTGAATATCATCTTGCAGAATTAAGGCCCTGGGACCATATTGGAAAATTTCCCCGCGGAATAAGTTTGGCTTCCCATATATGTTTGAAGTTTTATATTTTATATATTGAAATTGGCGTACGGGAGCGTTTCATTTTGGGAGGGGCAGATTTTTTTGTTCGAAAAATGTTATCCTGCCCGAAAGACTATCTAAGTGTAACGTACAGATATTTTTGAAAAATTGAAAATCCCCAGACAGCAGCGAAAAGCATTTCCAGGGCTGGTAGCTAGAAGCAAAAGTAGCCATTATTTTGAGCTTTCTTTCGCAATAAAATCTTCATCTTATAATACTGTGCCAAAATGAAGAATAATTTGCAAGCATTTATTGTTCTGTTAAGTAAATATTTCGACCATCTAAGTGGAGCGTCACCATCAGTTGGCGCGGAACGTACAGAAAATTGTTAAAAAAATCTAACCCCTCAGACAGTCGGAAATGGCATTCCCCCGACTTGTAACTAGAAATGAAGCAGTCGTTATTTTGAGCTTTCCTTTGAAATGAAAGTTTCGATTTAAAAGGAAAAAACTACAACTTGCAAAGTGATCAGAAAATTACCAGATAAAAGGTACTGCTTTACAATTAGATGTACAATAATGGTCTTGTCTCTTTTCGAGAGAAAACTATGCAACGGAATTGAAAACATACTAATGTTTTTGAATCTACTAGGAATCTTTCAGTTGTTGTATTCAATTGAAAGATCTACCAAATAGATGAACTTTTCTACGTGACGGCCCGAAGTAGTCCAGACAATAGATGATTTTACTTCCAACGTATTTGAAAATATTTCACGTTACAAGGTGTCTTGAAATGAATTTTCAGTAAGACTTATGGGGAAACATTTCAAGCGACTGTTTATAACTACTGCACTGTGTGTAGCTAGAATTTGGCTGTCGGGGCAGGCTAGATGGCAGACCATCGGAATTGTGGATTTCCTTGAAGAATACGGCCTCCTTATAGGCAAAATCAAAAAGCTCGTCCAGGTGACTGAAGTTATCAGGCTCACATCTTTCAGTGTGGGCCTGTAGATGAAGGCTCCCCGACGAAATTGGATTTTCCTAACAACAGGGGTAGGTCAGTTTTTCTCGACGGGGCATAACCTTGCGCGCACGGATTGAAGATGGGGCGAGGGATAGCAGAGCTAGTAAGAAGTAGTTAAAACAGATCCAAATATTATTAAAATAGCGTTACAAAAGAAAAAAAGTTCATGATCGTTCATCCAGAAACTTCAGTCCTTTACGTTTTTTTTTTTTTCATTTTTACATTTCCCCGAAAAAATTGCAGTCCTTCCCCGATGGGGGATGAAAAAGGACAAGGTACATGGACTGAGATATTACAGAGCTAAGAAAAAGTCACTGAGAATCGATTTCAATATGCATTAAAATGGCATTACAAAGCAAAAAATGTCTTCAAGATCACCAGCCCAGTAACTTCAGTCCTTGCAGTTCTTTTTAATTTTTTTTATTTTTTAGGCCTCCCCCACGAAACCAGCGACCTTCCCCGACGGGGGGGGGGGGGGAGCAGTGTTCCTCGACCGGGGGCATGGCCCCCGCCCCCGCTGGCGCCATCCCTGCCTCCTAGTTCCGACTGGCTGGAACTTTAAGGGATAAAACTGTTCTAACAGAGAAGAGAGTTGTGATATGCCAGGAAGGTGCCCTGACTTCAATTGACTGTTGAAAAGCTAGATTACCTATTAAAAAATCCTTTGGTACTTTCTCAAGATCTTCAGTAGTTCTCGAGACAGATTTCTTGTTGTCAATGCAAAAGTAATTATATGGAGTGCTGCACAATGTTCTGTTTCCATGTTTGTTATTTTTTTTTTTTTAATTATTTATCAAATAGTTTGCGGTTTGGTAAGTGATACTGTTAGCTTTCCAGGACATAATTTTCACTTGCACTTATACTAATGTGACATTCGAAATGAAGACACCTTTGTAAAAAGAAATGAAAAATAAGCCATATATGTGTCCCTCTCTCGACGCCACACGGACTTGAATTTTGGCTCGTGTTTATGTATTTTTATTCGCTGATAAAATTTTATTCTGTAAAATAGTGTGTTTTGATAAACAATTCTACATCAAATACACAACTTCTTTCAACTCTTTACGTCGTTAGACCACTATGTGTCCTTAATGAACTCTTGGCTACGGTCGGTGTAGGTTGCCCTACAAAGTTACATCCAGCCTCGCAAGTAAGCTGTTAAATAAACACACCTCGACGAAATTCACCCAATTTTACTGTGGTCACAACTTAGGGCTTGTATAGCATTTGCAGTAATATTTATAAATCCTAGTCTTTATGGTAAAGGTTTTATGACAAGATCATTTTCTGTTTTTGTTTTCCTGAAATGCAGAAAGAGAAGTAGAGCTTAGCGGTTCTATCAAAGGGAATGCAAACAGAGAGATTGTCATTTTCTTTGGTTTAGCATTCCTTGGCTTATCAATATTCGCAATTGCTGTTGTTTCAGCATGTAAAGGTAAGTTTCACAGGTAAACCATTTGCTGTGGTAAATTGACTATGCGTTCAGTCAGGGAAATATGAAACTGTTAAACGTTTTCTTGAGCCAATGTATACTTACAAACAATTTCTGATTAAAATTTCAGGATATTCATTATTTTTTCCCCCTTTTCTCATAGTTATGAGGACACGATTTCAACATTCCAATGGTTATGAATTTCAGGCTGAACAGGTAACTTTTCTTTTCTCCAAATCTCGATTTTACCATCTGTGTAATGTGTTAATCACATCAGTAGACCACCAATACTCATTTTTATTGCTTGTTTCAAAGATATTTTGCAAATAAAGATGGATTCAGAATATTTAACAATCATTCAAAATTTCCCTTTGTTAAAGGAACACAGTTTTAACCCTCTTGCGCAACTTTAAATTGATTATATATTCACCGATTCAAATTGATTATCAGTAACCACAATAGTATTCTACATAAATTATGAAAATAAGCAGCAACCGAATTTTCGGGGAGTTGCGCACTGTTTTGAAAGAATTTTCCTCACTGTCTAACGATAGTCCTAAACCCTTACCTAATCGGCAACTGTATCACAGAATACAATCTATATTACAATAGCAACAACTTATCGAGAAAAACCTTGTTTAACAGTGCGTATCAGTCAGAATTTTCTCACTTTTCCAAAATACAGCATCATTGTCTTAGGCATTTCTACTTGTTCGTTATTTTAAAGTCTTTGTCAATTCAGAGAGCTGAAAAATCCCTGTTTAACTGATTTCACTACATGACATAAAAAGGAACAAGCTTGGCATTCACTTTATTCGTTTCTAGTTTTGCAGTAAAATGAAGTTCGAAGGCAGAAACTTGTGAAGGAAGTGATGAAACATGTTTGTTTTAAGAGTAGTGAAACCGTAATTAACAAGGAAAGGTCAGAAATTCAAGCCGAAAAGGTTTCTCAGTAAGCTGAAGATTGCACTTTTGGGCCCATTTATAACATGTTAATAGTGGAAATACCAATTATAAAAACAATACAAATACCAGAAGCATGCTCAAGATGAAAGCACTTCACCAAATGCATGGGATTGTGACACATACATTAACATATTGATCACATCATTCCCGTTTTTGCCTTTCCACACAGGAGTTAGACTTGCTGGCTCTCCGAAAACCAACAAAAGGTAAATATGTACTGATCATTTGGAAGCTTTGTAGCTTTGAAATAGTAGCCTACATCTGGATAAACTACAATTAACATTTTCCTTACGTTATTCTCCCCTGACCTACTCCCTGAACTTCTGCCAGGAAACGGACACTAAATATTTATACATCCTTCACTACATGGCTGAGACATCTGATATTATTAAGAGCCCTTATTGAACAATTATGATTAAAACAATAAACACAAGACATTTCAGACTCTAAACGTTATTAGAAACAACAAACTTTCATGGACAACGTTTCCCTTGTCAAGTAAAAAAAAAAAAAAAAACAGTTTCAAACACACTAAACAGTCTTCCACAAATTTTGTTATGTTTTGTAGAAGACTGTATAGTGTATGGAAAATTGTTCGTTTTTTTTTAACTTGATAAGGGCATGCCTGCAACGTTGTTCCTGAAAAGTTGTTTTTTTTTCAATGAAATTAGTTTTAGAGTGTGAAATGGCTTGTTTATCGTTTTAATATTAAATATTTTATACATTTAATAATATCCAAGCAAATTTCTTACAATACCGGTAAAGCATACAGGGGCATGCTGAATCTGAATCTGAATCTGAATCTGGTTTATGACGGGGATATTGAAATAGGGGTACCCTGGAAAATACTAATCATTCAGTTAATTTAATAAGGAAATATATTTATGTCGTATTTCACATGTTTTATATTCGACTGAAACACACCTTAAACTATTATGATAAATGAGTAATTAAACACCATGTTGTATTACGAATACGAAGATGATCATTTCATTAAATTAAAGAAAAACAGTTGAATGTTGCAACGTATTTTTGATCATCTGTGGTATTTAGTTGAACGTATATTTCAATAACAGAATTATATTAAAACTTCTGTTTGCAATCAATGTATCTTTCATTTTTGGACTCAAGCATTCCTATTTTACCTTTTTTCCCATTTTTAATACAATTGAAGCATTTTTATACGCGTACTCAATATTTTTTGAGGTATTTACTTTTATAGTTCGATGATCTGACGTTATAGTTCGATGATGTGAAGAAAACTAAAACAACCAGCTGTCGTCATAATTTTTGCACCATATCTTTAACATAGATATTACTATAAAACAACGCATTACAACTCCCTGAAATTCATCGAGACCCTTTTAACATCAAAACAATCTTAAGACAGCATGTATAGACATTGATGTAGCCCCAAAGAGTTCATGTATGCTTTGTATGGACCAATGTTTGTCCTACCCTGGTACACGTACGTCTTACTCAACCTGTCAAACATCGACCGCAATCATTTGACAGTTGATAATCCCCTAACCCTTAACCACCCCCTCCCACACACACACACACACACACACACACACACACAAAGCACGGTGTTGTAGGTGTACAAAATTCGTCATCGTTATACTAAAAATACCAAATGCGTTTGATTAATTGTAAAAACAAATTATTTGTAACGTTTTTCCTTTCTGGGTTTTTCACTGGAACATAATTCGTTGCAATCACAAAAATGGCAGTGTGCTACATCTGGTGTATACAGCATAGTGAACAGAAAACATGTTACCCGCATTGAGATATGCCCATGAGTTACTTTTCATCAAAATGAAGACCAATATGAATGTATGCAAATTCGGTCAAATGTTTTGTGTTATTACACCAATGAAGTAGCTAGATTTAATTCCCCGGGCAAACACTAACATCCCCCCCCCTTCTTTTGTTCAAAGTATGACCCTTACGTCACGGCGCGTAGCGTGAAGAGTCTATTTTGTTTGTGTCAGAAAATATTTGGAAAGTAGAAGATTTTATTCAGTTAATGTTAGATTCTGGGTTTCCTGTACAGAAATTTGGAGGCTTCAACAAATCTACATTAGAACTCGTATTGTTATTGAAGAATCTGCTTCTTATATGAACAAATCCGAGGTTGGACGGCGACTGAAGGTCGTTGATGTAACATCATCTTATCTCATGCTTGCTGATTTATGCTCTCCGACAACACTGGAATATTTCGGAAACCTTGTTTCCTTTTTTACACAAATATTTGAAATAAAGAGCAAATTAAGAGAAAACGTGCAATTTTATTAAACAATTTAAAAGTTGTCAGGTACATCCAGTTCAAGTTATTTCAGGTGATGTTTGTCCCATTCCCAGAGACAGGGCATGTTTTCAAAATTTGTTGCTTTTTCAGGCATTTAAATGTTTGAAACTTATAACGGGGCCATGTAATTTCAGGACGCTATTTAATTTTGCAAAAAGAAGCTATAGTTGACCATTGTCATTTAATGATCTGGAAAAACATAAGGGGGTACTATCTTAATAGTTTTTCATTTCTTGGCTGGAAGTTCCCAAAACGTTTTTTTTTTTTTAATAGTGATTGCAATATGCAATGCGGTTACCTTTTTAAGAAGTAATTTCAAATACAGAGCTTTCAGTATAGAGAATTTTGGATTTTATGGACGAAAGGGATATTAAGATACTGATGATCAAGTGTCTCATGTGGCTAATTTTGTTTTTATTTTGCAGGACGCGATAGTCCTCTTGCAGTTACGATATACCACATTATGCTGTTAGCAGATCCCTAGGTCTTGAGGAAAACTTCAGCAGTTAAATGTCGCTTTCACTCATTTCTAAATTTCCGGGTTTTTTTTTTTTTAAAACATCTATAATGGTAGCTGTTTTGAGTTTGTATAGACCTTACTTGTATCTACAGTTCAGACATTCTCAGACCAATGAATGAATGAAGTGTATTTGGGCTAATACTAAAACGTAAAAACCAAACGCGTTCCTTTAATGACATTTAAAATGAAAGATACAGAATTGATTTCCAATAATCTTTCTATGTGCACCCCTTGCTTTCAATAGACAAAATAGACCTTTTTAAACGACAGCTACAGGATAAGTACCAACGAGACTTCAAGACGTTACTTCCGGTGCCGTATGACATAAAAGTACAGTATACCGTTAATGATATATTTGTTGCCAGTGATATGCAATATTTGGAGAAAGTGGTTCATGGTCAAGAGGGAGAGCTTGAAATTTGGAAGAAGCTGGAATTTCAAACGTATTTTGATCCACTCTGCAAAAGCATATATGTTTTGGAAGGCGAGCTTGGCTATGGCAAAACATATCTCGGTTTTTTATTCGCATATGAATGGTCCACAAAAAGGTCCAAATCACTAATGAAGGATGTTGATATTTACATACTTCTTCGTTTGCGTTATCTGAAAGACATTACGTCCATTCCGCGAGCGATCAAAGAGATATTGTTACCCAGGGACACTACGGTAAGCGCGGAAGATGTCGCTTTCATACTTTACCATTCAAAATCTGTTGTGGTTTATATGGATGGATTTAACCGGTATTTTAGGGACAAGGACTTTCGCACTACCTTAATGAATGACATTTACACAAATACACTTTGCAATAACTGCCAATTTATCTTAGCGACCACTCCAAACTGTCGTCCAGACGAACACTATGAGGTAACAAAGCATATTAGACTGACCGGGTTTTGTAAAAAAAATTGGAAAGAATATCTTAAGAGGTCTGTGTGTGGAAAGGACCTCAAAGAAAGGCAAACAATAATTAACATTATACAAAACAATGAGTTCTTACGCGACGTTTGTCAGATCCCCTTGTTCTTTGTTTTATTCACACATATTTGCAAGGATTATGGTAGTCTTCGTCGAGGTAAATTTAAAACTGTGACAGAATTTGTTGGAACTTTGCTGAAATGTTTTCATTGCCGAATGATTGCCACGGATGATGATCATAAAGCCTTAAACGCTCTTTGCCTGGAAGCAATAAGTAACAATGAGAACGGTTTACTATGGGAAAAGGATGATATTTGTCAAAAACTTGGAAAAAATGTTTACAACGAATTCCGTAAAGTGGGCGTTTTAGTAGAAAGGACATTCGGTAGATCTAATCCTAGCAGTTCCTTATTTGAGACCAACAGAGCTAAATATGATACGAAGGTGCGCTTTTTTCACGACATTATCTGCCAATGGTATGCGTCACATAAGCTGGTAGAAGACGCAAGGACTTTCAGTCAAGACGATTGGGTCGAATGCATCAAGAGGATAAGCACAGGTAATTATCAGTATGTGTACAGATTTGCCTGTGGTCATTCTAGTGAATTCGCTAAAAGATTCATACACCTTCGCTCTTTTCCTGTGAGTAAGGAGGAAGACAAGTTTATTATTTTGTGCATTCGTGAATTAGCCGGAAACTTCGGCGCGGTTATGGATATCATACAAACGATGTGCTCTTCTCTCATTTCAATCATGTCATATGATACTTTCTTCCTCCGAAGATCAACTGTGGAGCTACTACAATTTGCAGCTGATAACGATGTGAGTCATTGCAAAATTAATTATCGTTACAAATTGACTGTTCAACCTGTATAGTAGAAATAAATTAAAATTACGTTAACAATTTTTTTCCCCCAAAGATCATTATCGAAAAACTTGTTCTTGGAGATACGAATTGCGGATTCAACAATGAAGAAAATTCTCTGGAGTTAAATCCTGGGCTCTTCCTCCCAAAACTGAAAACTCTCCACTGCTTATCAGTATATGATCCAGGAAGAGAGATTTCTACCCAAGATCTGAAAGGATTTCTAAAGTTTGCTGTAATGTGCCAGTCTCTCAAGAGTATCAGGTATTTATCTGGAATTATTGAATAACCATTAAATCCGTCTTAAGTAACATATCTTGATGTATTAAACATGAGAAGACTTTGGGAAGAAAGAAATGTGTTATTTGCACCGGAACGACGTCCAAATGACGTGAGAATTAAGTTTGAGTTGTTGTGGTCGTGATTGGCTCTTCCTGAACCGAACAATCGGTTGAAAACTGGGCCTTGAATGTCCATCTGACATAACCTGAGTTCCAATAAGAACTTTATCTAATATCGAAATGATGTTTGTTGTCCACTCTTATTTTGAAATATCCCCAAATTTTGTTGAGCCTTACGGTCAGGTCTAAATGCATGGTCAAGTGGCTAGGACATCCGATGTGCAGCAGAGAGGTCTGGAGTTCCACTCCCCGGGTCATATCGAATACCTTACGGAAACTTACTGCCATTATGCTTGGTGTTCAGCATAAGGAATGAAAGAGGGAAAATAAGCCAGGGATTTACAACTAAAAAAAAAAATTTGGTCAGTCCGACTTCAACCAATCGGTTGGAAACCTAGCCGTACCTCATCTCACTTACGATCATGTGATTGTATGTTATCAAGAGAAAAACCTGCTATAATATATGTACGGATCTTCGGCTATTCCCTCCGATAATCATTCATTAATGGTTGGGCATCAATTTTTGGCTACTACATTTTACTTCGAGATGTATTCTTTAACGAATATAAATATTCAGAATTCAGAATAGAAGTTGTACCACTTCCGTCTCTGAATTTCACAAGTTTGTTAATAGTTTTACAAAAAGTTACTTTTTGTTTAAATGTGAAACGAGACGGAATTCCACTTCTGGGCAGTCTTTTAAGTCAAAGTGTTTTTGAGATTGTACAATTGAACACAAAATGGCAGAAGCACACCTTTTCTCTGTTTAGATTTTAATTGTCTGACTTATAAGTATTGTTTTGCAGATTTCGTGATTGCTTACTTCCTTTTCTACGACCTAAAGATCTTAATAACGAACGAAACGCCTTAGGTAGGTCATTTGTCATTTTTGCTCCTCTGAATCTTTGTGAAAAAAAATAAAATGAACCCTCGGTTGCTTAATGATGTGGTATCTGCTTTCACCCCTTGAAATGAAATAAAATTAAACACTACTGTGTCCTAGATTACTTAAATTTTAAAAAAGGACGGTACTGCGACAATATCAATTGACTAACGATTATTGTGAATATTACCACAATGTGAAAGAAGAAGTGCTTCTCCTGCATTTGCGATGATAATGTTTTGTTTACAATCATAATTAATCAAGTTATGCGTGTGTTAAATAAAAAAGCATCATAAATTTGCAGAGAATGTTTTAACTTTATTGTGCTTCCCTTGCATTAAGTCCTTTCATCAATTAAGTAGTAATTTCAAGTAAATTTTATGTCCTTTTAAGATGAAAGTAAAATAGATGTAATCTGGGAGGTACCTGATCATGGACGTGATCTGTACAGCTTGGATATGCAATCTGGAAAGTGGCATGTGAGTTTACGACGTTTATATTCTTACACTTCGTTCTTTCTACCTACATCTTTAGTATGGCGAATCCACATCTTCATTAATCATTACATCGGGTACTGGGGCACCATCTTTTTTCCATCATCGCAAAAATCAACGTCAACATCACTTTAACAGCAGTGGACATTTGTAATCTCATTGGCCTATCATTTTAATTTAAGCCCAACTAATTTTTTTCTAAAATGGGGAATGGAAAATCAAACCTTCTCTTTGGCCTATCACCAATAAGTCTTTTGTATGGTATGCATGGAAGCATAGTCACCGTATTGCATAGTCACCTTTAGAGTACAAAATAATTCTTGCTACCAAATATACATTGCATCAATAACTGTCTCACCTAAATCTTCCTCCATTCATCATCGATTAGTATCATAAATAATTTTCTCCCTAATTAGTTCAATTATTATTCTTTTTGCCAATGCTTAGCCAAAAAATAAGCTACAATGAATATACTAGCAATAAATTTACCTCCAACATTAGTTCACCAATGAAGGTCGCTTTTTTTAGACATTGTAAAAACAAACAGTATTCACTTCATAAATAATGCCCCACCTATGTGATTTTCGTTTTCAGCGTCAGGGAAATGTTATGAGCAAAGCTCAGTATGGTGAAATGGTAAGTGTGACTGGCGACTGCATCTCAGTAATTAAAAGTTTAAAATCAATGTAATGATAATTGTATTAAAGGCCTAACCATCTTACCCCAAACGACAATTTGTGCAGCAGTCCACATAAATGCTCAAGTGACAAAGCTGTTTGACTGAGAGTAAGTTGAAAATCCGGGAGTACTGCAGCTCATATTGGACAACATGTACTGAACTGAGGTTGTTTTGATCACACATTGGGTTTGATTACATTCCTGAAGCAATAAATAAAATGAGCTTTGTCTGGATGAGGAGGGAGTTTTCTGCAGTTGTAGGAGGGGGTTGAGTAAGTTTATTATGAGTTTATTATAAGTAAGAAAATAAAGTTTGTTACATACTTTTACCGCTCCATCAAACAGGGAAACGAGATAGATTTTTGAGACAAAAAGCTTTCTCAAAAAGTGGAGACAGATTACTTTCTTGACAAGTTAATATCACAGAAGATACAGTTTTAAGTTCAATAACACAGTCTAAACAAGTGCGTGGTCATAAAACTAGTTGATTAGGTGTAACGATATTTTGGGTTGTTTTTTTTTTTTTAATTTCATGTATTACATTACATCATTACATTTTCATGTGGTGTCTCAATAGCATCTTTTCTCGAATTTCAATTATGAGGCAGTGGCATTCATTATGAGAAGCTTTGGTGTCTTAATGTGCACGTCACTCAATTAAACGGCTGGCACAGTTTTCCCCACAAGCTATAAGTATTCTGTTAATACAGTCAATTGGGGAGGTGCGTTCTAGTGTCATCAAGTGCATTGTTATTACTATGGTCTACACAGCTTAATCAAGGCGCGTGTTTTATTTTTTGCATGTAATTTTCTGGCAGGTTCAATCTTTTAGAGCCGTATCATAATGTGGGTAAGTTACATGTTTTTTTGTTCCCTTCCTCTTTACACACCGGTAACTCACATTTCAGGAAATCTTTAGAGTGTCGTAACTAGCAAAGTGTGTTAAATAAAGTTAAAAGGTATGAACCTTATAAAAGGACTGCATATTTTGCAAGCTGAGAAAAGAATATGCAAACAACGTCTATGAGGTGATCTAATATCAAAGGATGAAACATATAAGTTCACTTTGATTCAATATGTCTAAAAATTCAAGATTTACCTATTAAACGTCATTTTGTCTTTCGCCAACAAGCTAGGTCAAATTAGTAGAATTATATCATGTCAGTTAGTAACGTCTGAATTGCTTCATAAACTTTATGATTCTCTTTTATTCGTGTTCCCCTGGTTTAAGGACTCATTTGCAAAGACGACCACTTCTAAATACTGTACTTGCAGCCTATGCAGTAGGTTATCATATTTTTAAAAGCCGTCTTTCCAATCAATCACCAATCAATCATCGCATAATTCAGTTTTGAACTGATTTCTGAAATAAAAAAAATTAAATATTTTTTCAGGCTTTCGTTTTGGTGCAACATTGAAAGCAGAAAGTGACGACACCAGGTTTATATTGAGGAGACGGGTAAGGTATGATGACCTTGAAGGCCTCCATCACAGACGTTATGGTGCAAAAACCTTGTAAAAAGGGCTTTGTGTGACAACTATCCCCTCTCCCCTCCACCTTTGACCAGTGAGGAAGTCGGTTGAAAAGTTCTTAGACGCCCAATTAACCCCAATCAATTCCAATCACTGTGGAAGAGAGCAACTTTGCGAGTTCGGCAGAGAAAACGAGCTTTTTGTTATTAATTTTTAGTACTCAGATCCTTCGTTGGAAGCATTTGCCATTGCAAAAGTTAATAGACACGTCCCCAATCTACGAACCACCACGACAGAACAAGCGCAAGTACCTGGCTGAGATGGGATCAGAATCACTAGGAACGCATAGTCACTGCAACTGTATACAGTTGTCGAAGGGACATAGGCCCTTTTTGGCGAGTTTATGTTGTCCCTTTTAACGTATATTCGAAATCAAGAGAACATGTTGCATAAAATTTGAAATTTTAATACTTATTTTTTTGTAATTGTTCATTTAAAAATTAAGGACATGAAAATCTGGAGAATATTCTTATTCAAATCGCAAAATTGTCTCTTTAAGAAAGTCGGTGCGAGCTAACGTTCGTTTGGGTGTTTTATTTTATAACTCATATTAACCCTAGCCGGTCAATTATGTAAAAAATCTTCAAATCGTTTGGCTACGTTTAAAAATGTGAAAATATGGATCTCAAAGTGAACAAAAAATCCATTTCATTGCAGGAAAAAAGAAGTTGTCTGTGTCTTGGGTAGACTAATGGCGTTTGAAATGTAACATCAAGATATAAGTGGCTGATTTTTTTTTTCCATATTTGGCACATAGATTCTTAATGTTTAGAGCAAGAAAAATGATTTTGGTGGGGACTAAAGGTTAATTCACAAGAATTAAAACTGCGAAAACGATTAAATGTATTTCGCAGAATGAGAGAAAAACATTGCTTTTGGTGGAGATTAGAGGTAATATAGATCACGTGAAATAACCAGGAGTTAAAAGCCTTGATTATATTTTACGCTCAGGTCAGGGAATGGATAAATTTTATATTTAGTTTATGAGTGCATTATGGTTAAAAGGGAAACTATATTGGGGAGATCGAATGTCATTTTGTGTCACCAACCATTGCAAAGCGAACCTTTGAAAGGATTCCCAAACATACATCTCAGGTAGCAAGAGGGAAAAGAGGCAAATTCCTAAGTTTTTTTTCTTTCTGCAAGGTATAATTAAGACTTTGGGCTTTCAGGTTAACTCGACTACTGTTTGACAGTAAGTTGTTTGTAAAAAAGGAAGACATAATTGTGACGTTTTTACCCCTTAGGTCTTTTTTGTATCAAAAAGGCCCGGTAAAACAAGCAATTAACAAAATGGATGATTATTCGTTCCTGAAAACACGCAAAAAAGAAATTGTATGAAGTTAAAAGCATTGACGTCATCCATTAATATAGAATTTTTACAAGGCGAATTTTCCGTTTGTCTTATACTGGTGAGCCGACTAATCTAACTAAGAGGTCGTAGACGAAAGCTTTCTTTAATAGAAAAGTTATCTTTAACGGTTACTGGCCTTTTATCAGCGAGGTTTGTTATTTTGGAAATTACGTTTGTCTGAAGCCTCTAAGATATTTAAAAATTAAATCACTTCGTTTCATAATTACCTTACCTAATTACAAAAACGTTCATGTAATAGGTCATATCTGTGTATCATTTAAATAGAGTAGATGTACTTTCGTGATAAATTAACTTAAATGCAAAAATAGGTGGCCTCCAATAGACATGCTAAATATACTGTACTTAACATTATTTTGTACCTAATACTTTTAGGTAAAGCAAATTACGAGACGTTAACTGATATTTACTTTTTAAGTGTATTTCAATGTTCTTACTTTGAATAAAATCTGCCTCCTTTCAAACAGTTTGTGATTCAAAATTGTATTTTTTTTTAAATCATCAAAAATGAAATTTAAAAAAGAAATCTTGGTCAAGTTTTCAGCATTTATGCACTTGTACATCTAAATATATATTGTGACGCTATTCGTTCTTCTGCCACTTAAACATTGTTAAATTCAGCCTTTTTCTACAGCTTACAATTTTACAATCGAAAAGGATGCAGTTCAATTCAAACGTCGGCTTGTTTTCTCCTTGACCACGAGGGGAAAGTTGAGGGTTAAGTTTTCATAGAAAGATTACAACAGGGTATAGATTCCCATTGTGGCTGCTTTCACTTATTGACCAGAAGCAGTGCTTGATCAATACTGTTGAAATTATCAAGTTAAAACTACAGTGGGCAGTTCAAACATCACAGCAAAAGAAACATACTCCCTCTACTGCTTACTGTCAAATATAAACATCTCGCGGTTCTGAAATTTATTTTAAAAGACCGCCCTATTCATAGAGCAACTCTCAATGTACTCCTTTTCCGGAACTGTTCATTAATCTATAAATGAAAGTCCCCTTAGGGTGAAAATGAGAATTCCCGTGATTTAGGGAAAATGTGCGGTGAACTTCCAAAAATGATAGTGGAATACCTAAGGTTTTCGAAAAGTAAACAATTCGGAGGTCATGGATGGCTACATTAAGGTTACATAAAACTCCTAGCTCGATAAGGAGCTTTCATGACGCTTACTTCAATTACAACGATATTAAGTCATTTCTTTCTTTGTCGGTTCGAATGCAATGCAAACTAACGCAACATAAATATGAGAAATATCAGGCTGGAGCAATGCAGGAGATGCCGTCATCATGTTGTAGATGGAAACCTAGAAACGAAAACTGCACTCTTAAACCATTTGGATAAAATAATCACCAACACTGGTCACGTGCATGGCAATAATGAAATTGGGTGAAACTTACTTGTCCAACATTGTTGAATTATTATACGGGTGTATTATGCGGTTAGATATCTCTTCCTTGGGTTACCTACCACTTGGCTGTTTAACTATTAAAACAGAGGCCGCGGAGCCGATTTTGAAGTGCGGGGGCTAATCATCGAAGCAGCCAATATCTCCAATAAAATAAATGCAGTAAAAGACGGCCCAAAATGCAGTTGAAGGCGGCCCAAAATGCCCACAGCAAAATGGGCAACTTTCTGAATTGCTTTTAAATGATGCCAATTTATCACGGCCCCATTTTGTGCAAGCCTGGTTCAGAAGAGAAACAAGTGCTGGTAATATACTTCCTTTCGGAAGGGTAAGGTTTGGTTAGATTGAGTTTTACGGGCCAATTTCAAGCAATTGGTTGAAGTCGAGACGGCCATTGTACAGTTGTGGCTCACTGGCTTGTTATCCCTACTCCATTGCTTATGCTGAGCACCAAACACAGATATTTTCCTCTTTTTTAGTCTTGGGTATGACACGGTCAGGAGTCGTACCGGAAGGTATTTCTGTTGTTATAGACTAGTTGCTCATTGAACCTCATATAAAGAAGTACATTTTATGGCAAAACTGCAACTATGGCGTCAGTCACTGTCACGCTTGAAATGTCTCGTAAACCTCGCAGAACAGAAAAGAATGGTTTAATTTCTATTTGAAAAGCGGCAACTTAACGGTTCGTTGAAAAGATAATACTCGAAAAGGTTTCGTTCTGAATTTCTTTTCCGACAAAAGGTTTTGTTTCGTTAAAAGGTAGAAAAAAAGAAGTATTTGAACAAAAACATTTAAAGCAGGCGCGTACCGTTGAAGCATGTTTTTATGCTTTTCTTACTTTAAACCAGACTCAATATCCTTTGTTGAGTTTGCAAGAATACTTAAACAAAGGGACTTAAGTAGAGCCATCTGTCTGAAATAAATAACTTCGCAGCCAGTTAGGAAAGTACAGGTTAATGCACTCAAAAAGTTAGATTGAGATAAAGAATTATGTAAAGTACAGTGAACATTAACCTCGCTGCTTGACCTTTATGGCAACGGGAAATTCTACTTTTTTTACACAATGTGGTAACTGCACTTTTTGTGAATACTGTACATGCAATTTTATTCATTCAACTTAAAATAAGTTCGTGTGGTCCAAACGTTGAACCAAAAAAGTCTTAAAGAAGGATTTTGTGTTGAAATGGCCTTTGTTGTTAGTACTGTGTTCAAACATTGAAAAACAGGCCGTGACAACTGCTAGATGAAATAAGGTTTTAGTTAGTTAATAAGGTGAAGTTTTACGGGCTACACTGTTAAAAATTTCTGTAAATTTACAGACTTTTTTATCTTAAACATTTTGTATTTTACTTTTAATAGAGATTTTCTGTATCTTTACAGACACTTTGTATTGCTACAATAAAAAAGGGTTGTTTAACATGTATTTTCTGTTTATTTGAAAAACCATTTCTGTCTGCCTTTTTAACCAAATTTTACTGCTTTGTAAAACTTTTTCTGTAAATTTACAGAAATTTTAACAGTATTTTGTATTTTTCTGATTTCACATAAATATACTGTCATTTAACAAACATTCATTTTGTTTTTAAGCTGAAAGAGAAACAAAAATAAGCCCAAACAAACAAATAAGAAATAGCCAGAAAATTTTCAATATATAACATGCATCGTTCTGCGAAGTTTCAGTTTAAAAAAAAAAAAATTATGGTCCTATGTGAAAATTAACTTTCATTTATTATAAAAGCATACTCAGTTATTACGTTCTTAGTTATAAATATCATACAACTGGTGTTTTGTCACACATTTTTAAGTAAAAAGAAATTGAAAGGCCCTAATTTCAGAGCACTGACAATTGGTATACTGATGTCAACTCATCGCCACAGGCGCTCATGCACTGGATCGGAGCAAAAACGTTTCACAAATTTACTTGAAAGAGTCTGTAAATTTACCACTTTATGACGTAAATCTCAGTTTGCATAAATGGGTGGAGCTTATTTTGTAGGCATTTTCCTAACAAAAGGATTGCTGTTGCTTTATATATAATAATATCTACTTTGGTGTTTTTTTAATCAGGAAGTGATAAACTTATTGTTTACCTTGTCTGGATATGTTTCCAACCAATGTATTTGCATTCTTTGTCATATTTATTTTAAAAACAATTATTATATTGTACAAAAAATGTGACTTTCCAATTACAAAGTTCCTAGCGATAGCAGTTTACTTGACAACAATATGACAACAAAGCATCCTCAATGTGTTTTGATTGAAAACAACTCCGTAACGACACATAACGTTGATAAGCATATACCTGATCTACGTAATGGTGAAGTGTATGTTACGTAATAACATATGAAAGGTAAAAAAGCGATATTATAATAAATACTAAAACGTCGGGAAAGAAAACACTAGGCTGTAAATTCACATAAAATTAAGGTAAACAAAACAGAACAATTCTGTTATTCGATTTTACAGTAGACCTTTTTAAACTAATTTACATGCAAAAACTGAAAAGAATACACAAACCCTTAATGTTTGTTCATGATTACAGTCTGGCTTTAAAAAAAACATTATTTGGTTGGAAAAAAATTTACCCTAAAAATTATGTAAATTTAAAGAGAAATTTTTTAACAGTGTAGTTTCCAACCAACTGGTTCAAGTCGAGCCGGCCACGGCCTTTTTTACAGTTTTAACTCACTTGCTTGTTTTCCCTGCCCAGGCCTTTGTTGAGTACCAACCATAATGGCAGTAGGTTTCCATTTTAAAGGTCTTCTGTATGACCCGGCCGGAACTCGAACTCCAAGCCTCCCAACTTCAAGTCTGATACTCAAAACAGTTTTAATATGAGACGTAAAAGTAGCTAAAGTAACCGAACCCTACCTATAGCAATATAACCGAACGCCTAATTCATACGAACTGGTCTCGTCGTACTCGCGTCAGCGGTTTCCCTTCTCTAAGGGTTTCTGCGGGAAAAACAAGAAATATTATGAATCCTTTCGTTGCCCTTCCCACATACCCTTTTCCACCTACACGTAGTCTATGACTCCAACATACTCAGAGGCACTTGAAACACACAGTAGGTGCGATACCAATAACGCACAAGACAACATATCTGCAGCATTTGTTGTGCTATGAAGGCCTGGTGCGCAAAAGAGAGGTCATACTTAATATTGTCTCCATTATCGTAAATCTGAGTTTTCATACGGTCGGTTGAAATGTTCAATGAATATTAAATCCTGTTTTTTCGGTATATACAATGTGTGTATGGTGCAATCTATCCTTGACCCTTGAACCAAATTCCCCTTCCCTTAACTCTACTTTTTTCTCGACTCTCTGGCGAAGAGCCAAGGGGCCAAAACCAAACATTTACTCCCGGAAGAGTTTTGCTTCCTTAAGGAGCTAAACGTCCCAAATGGACAAGTACGCCCTCTAAAGGGCAAACATGTTTGGTCCTGCTCTAGACTGGCTGAATAGAACAGAAGCCACACCCTGGATGCAGTGTAACGTCATGCCCCCTTCCTTAACTCTACTTTTTTTCTAAAAGTCCCCTCGACTCTCTGGCGAAGAGCCAAGGGGCGAAAACCAAACGATTACTCCTGGAGGAGTTCTGCTCCCTTAAGGAGCTAAACGTCCCAACTGGACAAGTACGCCCTCCAAAGGGCAAACACTGAGTGGCCCAAGGGGCGAAAACCAAACGAAGAAACATTACTCTACTGAAATGCATCGTCATTCCAATTTATCTACCATCAAAAGCTTATTTAACCTGGAAACTGCGTATGTATAGCCTGACAAGGACAATAGGTGTGGACGTTAAACACTGCCCCCAATCAAACCAATGAAAATTTCCCATGGCACGGAGTTTCACACCGGTAGCAGAGCGAACCAAGCCATCAGAGCGAACCAAGGGGCGAATTCAATACCTCAATGAAAACAATGGTCAAACTTGCTTGTCAGCTAATGGGTTTTGGTGTCTTATAACTTAACTTGCAATAAAATACTTCATTCATTCGATTCCCTTTTTTTTTCTTTTGCGGCCCTGGTGGCGTGAAAGCGCCGTGACACATGCAAAAGTAAGGAATATATTTTCAGCTACGGCGCTTTCTTTGCGGAGCATTAATTGAAATACCGGGCTACGGCTCAGCTGATGACTTGCTGCATTTCTTCCTGGAAGAAAGTATAATTTCATTTTATCATCCAATCATCTCCTGTAATCGACGTTTTGATGACTTCACTTGTGTTGCATTTGACTGACTTGACACAATATTAGAGCCCATCAGTGTCTACTGCTAAACTTTTAGAGGCTATCCCAACCCTGCAATTTCGGTCTTACGATTATACTCCGTGTACTGCATACGGGTGTTCAGTTCTATTGAAATCATATAAGGCTTCCTTTTGGATAATGAATGGTAAGTATAAGTTATTTGAAACAATGTTAATTGTTTACAAGAATATCCCGGTTGGAAATGACGACGCCTCATACCTCTGATAAAAAGTTCGCGGATCTAAAATCTCATAAAGTATACAGGCTACTATATTAGACTCACATCAGGCATAAACCAGGTAGATTATTAGCAATTAGATTTGCGACTCAGATGTGATAATTTGAGATGTCTGATCATATTTTCAATCAGTCAAGTTTGATTATACTTTCAGGGCAGGAGAACAACATACACTGGCTAAAAAAATCTATTTTAAAGTCAACCAAAAATTAAGAAATTGTCAACACATCGGACTTCACACATTTCGTCAATTATGTTAGTAACCATAGGCGGGATTACGGGGGGCACTTGCCCCCCCCCCCCACTTTTCTCCAGACCTTAGTTTTTTTACGCCTTAGTCTGGTTTCGTTTGCTTACAAGTAGAAGCTGGAACTAACAGAGCTACGCAAGTAATACCTAATCAAGTTTAATAATGTTTAAACAGGTCATATACTGCATTGAAAACTCTATGAAAACAATATTCATCCAATAAATGTCTCAACGCTATTTTTCCGAAACGCTTCGCGTGCACACGTTTAAAATATGTCAGGGTTCGGGGTTACTTTTTGTAGAACACCTCTTCCATTGTCACTGAAACTTATTACCAGTGTCCGGGCCGTACACGGCTAAAGATCTTCTGTAAGAAGTGCAAGGGGGAGGCAGGGAGGCGGTTGTCTTCTGGTCCCCTTCTCTGACCAAGTGCCCCCAGCTTTCTCAAAGGAAGATGATCTTATTTGACCCGAATCTGGAGCTCCACTCTTTTTCGACTGAAGTGAAAAGGGGCCCACCCTTTCTTTAATTTCCATTAATTTCTCTACTGAGATGTCTCAAAAGTCAATTTTTCGGCTTGTTCTGCGCGTACCATCACAGATAAGGACTCTTTAAAAATCTAATGAAAAGGACTCTGTAGGAAACCAACGGTACGTTTTTGCTTTGTACAAATATCCTCAGGGGTCACCTTTATTCAGCTGTAGTGAAAATGGACCACTCTTTGTCTAATTTTATTTCAATTTCACTATTGTGATAAAGTAAAAGTTCATTTTTTCAGCGCGCTCCGCGCGCCCTTTTACAGGTAGCGGCTCTGTGAAAGTCACCTGAAAAAGACTACATAGGAAACCAGAGTATGTTTGTACTCCAGTAAGAAAGTCACCGTTATTCAGCTAAGGTTAAAAGTGGCCCATCCTTTCTCTAATTTTCATTCAGTTTCATTACTGAGATGTCTTAAACGTTAAATTTTTCGGCGCGCTTCGCGCGCTCCATTATAGACGAGGGCTGAATTTACATCGCATGAAAAGTCCCCTAGCTTTCTGAAAAGACGATCTGGGGCACCAAGGAGGAAGCCCCTGAAGAACCTCAATTTTAAGTAATCCATTCTCCCTCCCGCACCCTCTGCATTATCGATTCCGAATGACTTTAGAAATACGAAGTGAGGAAATAATTGAAGAAAGTCAAATTGTGGTATTTATATCTGATGTAATTAAAAGTTGAAGATAAAATGCATCATTTTCATGCCTACAATTTCGTGAATACCCATTAGCTTCCGGGGGCTTCGCCCCCTGGACCCCCACCGGGGCTTTGCCCCTGGACCCCACACCGTTAGGGGGAGCGCTTCGCGATTCGGCGCCTTTTGGTAGTGTGCCCGAACTTGCCCCCACCCCATCCCACTTTCAGAGATCAAATCCCGCCCCTGGTTACTACTAACCGAATCTCAAGTTTGTCAATATTTGACAAGTTTTTTGGGCTTTAAAATTAACTAAAAAAAGCTCAAAAGTAAAAAAAAAAATGGCCTAATTTATGAGTCGAATCAAGTCGAAGATTTTACAAGATCCCGGATCCGTGCCCCTGTTGATTAGTTTCTATTCAAATTTGACTAAGGCACTTTTAGAGTGCAGGCCAACAACTTAAACCCTTATACATCACAACGTCCGGTCAATCACCTAAACCACCCACTAAGGCAACCGCGTCAGGCAGCAGCGGCTGCTTGAGGGCAACGATGAGCTTGAAGACAGCAATGCACCCTGACGGCAAGAACAGGTCGAAAAATAGAGAAACACAGGTGCACCATGCTCAAGGGTGTTTCTGAACACTTCGCGGCACTAGCTCCAGGGACACCGAATCAAGTTAAACATACTCAACATTTTCATTCATATTACGTTAATTTTATTCATGTTCCAAGACTTTGAATATAAAAAGGATCTTCGAAGTTTATTGCGAGCACAGAAAAACGTAATATCATAAACAGTTTCTCTTGTGTCAATAACAACAAAATCACCATTGCGAGCAAAAAAATAAATATCACCGTTATCGATTAAGGGCTAAATGATGGCAAAAGTCGCACACAATTTCTTCATTTTTTTTTCATGTTTTGTAAATGGTCGAAATTTCTCTAACGGCCTGCAAGAAATAAATTGTAACAGAGGAAGTTCAAGCACAAATTTTATCCCATGGAAGGAGAAGCAAATTTTCACAATGTGGCGCAACTGTTATTCAAATTGGACTTACATTGCTCGGAATATCACTAAATGAATTCTACACCCTAAAAACAGTTGAGTGAAAAGCGGTGGGAAAAAATCCAAAGTGCTGAACATGGGTAAATTACTGCCCAACCAATAGGTTAACAATCTACCCATATTTGTTGTTCTACTGACAATTATTTTAATAAAAGTGGTTAGTTTATACCTTCTGGTTGAATAAGGTTGAATTTGGGGAATTAAAAGGTAGCAGTAAAAAAGATAGCAGTAAAACCTGGACGAATTACTTAAAGTGCTATGGTCGTTTAGAAACTAAAAGTTTCACTACTGAGTAATCGATGGGACAGGAAACACAAAGTGATCGATTGGGATTATTACTTCAGACAACACACTTCACTCTGTATTCAACGAGTGCATTGCCATTGGTTCCTCAACCACTCCTGGAGGTCAAACTGTGTAAGTTCAAGGGTACTTTGTTAAATCTCCTTTCCGTCCAAATCATTTATGTGGATATCTACATGTGATTATATGAAAACCAAAACAAGTATCCAACAGTGTAGCTGCTCGACAAATGTGTTAGATAAATATTTTAACCATTTCTTGGTCAAAATTAGTTGGGTGAATTGGTTGAGTAATTTCTTTTGCCCAGCTAATGGGTAAAACGCTTAACCAACTAAGTTCGGCTTTTTTTTACCCAATTTCGATCGGGTGACATACGGAACCAACGGTTGGGTAATTTTATGCCCAGGTTGGGTAATCATATTAACAGTGTATGGAGTTGTGTTCCAAAGTGGGCTTGAGGGCGACAGAGGTTATCCTCCTTCCTCACTTTGACAAAAAACCCTTTGTTTTCCTTTGTTCTTTCAGAATGTTGCGTTAACCTTGAAGTTACAGAGATAATATACCGTATAAAGATTGCAAGATCTGTAAAATTCTCGTGTCACTTATGAAACTATCATTCCTTCATAATATTGGATTGTTGGGGGAAAATGATTGTACAGTTTAAAGAAAAGAAAAAAGACGACCTATTAATTTGAGGACATATTAGATGTCATGTGTGCTTGGTTTAACTATCTTTAAAAAATGTGACGGCTTAACGTGTTTTATTTCTTAATAACCACATTCGGATCTGAATGCAAATTGTTCTAAAAGGCTTAGAATGAGTAACCCTCTAATGTGACTTCATGGCCTGACTGGGCTGAAGGACTATTGGCCCGATGTAGCGGCAACGGACTTGTTTTTAATCATGTCGATCTTGTGGCATAAAGGGTTGTTCCTAAGGCTGCATGTTATACTTTGAAGTTTTGGTACTTGGTGGTTGCCGCAACTTTTAAAGTGAGGGATTAATTACTTGTTGGTAATTCTTCGGGGCCGGGATGTAGCGGCAACGGGCTTGTTTTTAATTTGTTGTTCTAGGTCATGTTATTGAATATGTATGGAGTTCATGTCAAGTACAGGTCAAAATTTATTGACGGGTTTTCGACATTGTACCTCATGGTTGTAGGTTTGTGACGGGTTTCCAACCATGCATTCAGGGTTGCACAACTTGCATAAGTTGTATGTGTAGTGCGTTGGGCCACTTGTCGAGGGGCCCTGGAGAGTCCAGGACGTGGTGTTGACACTGTTGTAGACTAGACTGTATGTATATCTGCTAGCCCGTATTGACTGCACTAACCGTGTACTGCATGGATTGACTGTATATCATTTGTACTGGATAAAGTCACGAAGGTATCGTATATTGTATCCTATTTCCCACTTATATACTGTAAGAAAGGACATATCATTCATCTGTTTCGGAACCAGAACAGTACTTACGCATGCTGCTTCATTAAGATATCAATCAGCAAACTAGACACTTGAGCTGTTATTCATTTATTGGAAGTTGTGTGTACATGTAACCTTTTACTTTAAATCCTTGACACGGGAGTTCGAGTCGCAACGATGCACTACTGTCTTGTGTTTACCGTGTGTTATTCGGATATCTATTATTGAGGCTAACGCTGATACTGTATTTATCTGGGTCGATGGATATGACCTCGTAATTTCGTAAACATTCCTTCGCCATTGGAGTGAGGCAATTGGCCTGGCTGGAAGGTTCGGAAATATGTAGCAAGGCGGTAAAAACGCTACACCCCCAAAACGGACAAACCATTGGTTAAGCCGGTAGACTTCGGTGCCTCAGTCGGGCAGAGATTATGTTCTGGAATGGGATCTGGCGGGAAAAAATATCACCGCCCCCATTGAGAATAATTTCAATAGTGCTTCTTAGTTGGTTGAGTATGAATAATACAACTGAAATTTATTTAGAGATGCTCAACTAGTAAATGGACCCAATCATGCAAAAAGCCTTTGTAAATATGGAAAAACAGAAAACAGTGGAATGCTTTGTTAACAACTTGCGTCATAATATCTTTCATAAACTTGTGTTACCTTGAAATGTTCCAAAGAGTTTTTTTTTCTTTTTTTTCTTAACTGTAGTTAGTGTACGTCTTTCATGATGCAATGAGGTATTTAGTTGGTTTAAATCAAACTTCTTGAAAGCACGACTAGACAATAATAGGCCTATAGTAAACCAAAGCGTATATGTTTATTACACCTGCAGTTATCACATAAGCAGTAAGGGAAACTGTACAGTTACTAAAACTTTATCAGCGCATTTATTTTTGGTCAAGAGACTATAGGACCGGCTTAACCTGCATATTACTATTTTCTACTACCGCGATATTGGAAATTGGTAAGATTTTTATCCTTTTGGTGTATTTCTTCGAACATCTTAGTGGTTCCATTTAATAACTACTGGCTTAATAACTACTGGGTAATTACATTCAGTCGTGTGGAGAGTGTCAGGTGAAGGCAGACGGTGAACTACCAAGACTGATGTAGGCCTAGTCTTTATTATAGACAGATGGTGCAGAAGGGATGTTGAGAACTGTTGCTTTGTTTGTTGAAATTTTACCTATTTTGAAGAAGACTGAGAAAGTTTGAACGAATGCACATTCGTGCCGAGGGGACTGAACATCAAACTTCCAAAATCATGTCATGAAATTTTAACATCGAAACCAGAAGCAAAGTCTCCCATCTGTCAGGCACGACCCACTGCATAGCCTCAATACAATCCAAGGCAAAGGTGGTAACAAACACACAGTTCAGTCCTCAAAGGTCATTGCATTAATTCGATAAGTAGACGAAACACATTTTTGCAGTAATATGTCAACTAATGTCTTGTTCTATAGGCTAAACAATTAAAAAAAGTCAAAGCAAGTTTAAGAGATCATTTAGACTCCCGTTTTAATGTAAACTTCTTCAGTAGGTTTTAGGAATGTCACCTTACTGTCCATACTGTCCATAGGAACATATAACTCAATTGTGGAATCCTTCCAACTACCCGTCAGAGAGTGCCGCGATCCAGCAATGATCTGCCAAAGGTAAGGAGAGAAAACTTTTCGTGCAGCAGTCAGTCAACTAACTTCTAAAAACTTCCTTCATTTCAATAAGGCAAATTTACAACATCGACGGAGAGTCGACTAATACAGACTGTTTAGCAAAAAGGTTTTTGATTAACTGCAGCCTAGTGTATTGCAACGGCTTATCTTTTATTAGGGATAGTGACTACGGCTATGTTGAGAAATTTGAAACAGTGTGCATCGGACCGGATAGTTGACATGACTAGAACTACAATATATACTAATATCCATTATATAAAAAAAAACACAGAAGGCACGTCTTACTTGCAGGAATTTGCATACCAAACCAAGTATAGCCCTTTGTACTCTCTTCATCCAATTTATTCAAATCATGTTCTTCTTTCTGGGGGTCGGAACTAAGAGAAACGGCGCCTCCTCTCCCATACACGAATTTTGGACCCCCCCCATTAAGTTAAGATTTCACACACATTTGACGGAAGTGGCCAAATCCCCCTCATTCGAGCAAATATTGACGCTACTGGTTCAATACATCAGGTGCAGTGTCAACGTGTAGTCGACAGACAGCTTGTCACGTTTCTGACGGATTATTTATAGGGAATTGACTTACATATTACAAAGGGGCAAGATATTTATCTCTCACCTCTGCAAATGATGTCCGCAACTGATTAATTGAAGGGCGTAAGCTTTCTTCATATCTCCAACAGTCGAAAAACAAATTATTTCTGTAAAAAATAAAAATAAACTATGGTTGGTGACAGTTTTGCTGGGTTAATAACTGTTTGAGATCTGTCAATACATATGCAAATGAAAGGGTGAGCTCTGTCTAAATGTCAAACACGAGGTAAACCCCGAACAACATCATATCACGTCAAAGTGTGTGGGGAAGAATTTAAATAACACGTGATGTTTACACTTACATGTATTACACCCTGACGTTGTTGCTCCGTTATTCATAAAAATTTTTTAACTTTCAAATCGATTTTTGAAGTTTTAGTGCTCATCACTTGGAACTACCATAATTTCATAATGTTACATGAATTAATTTGTCAAGTTACAGAAATGTATAACACATTTCCCATACTATGTATTCAAAGAACAAAAGAACCGGTAGGTCTGTCTTTTTTTTAGTATTATTATTTTTTATTTGGGGGGACGTTAATTTGGACCTACGTGCGGGACAATGTCGGATACACTATTGCCCATAAACGTGATAATTGGCAAACTTGAACACGCAGTTGAGCGTCATGTTCGCCATTGTTCCGAGCATTCGGGGTAATCCCAAACGTCTTTAAAATTTTCGTTCCAACATAACGTGCCAGTGAATAAGATATTTATGCTCCAGGCAAAAACGTGACCAAAATCATGTGACTCACAACCTACAACAAAAATATGAGTTCATTGTTTCCAATTATTGATTAGAGGCAACATTTTGAAGGTGTTTCCCAGCTGTCCACTTTCCACTGCCTTCGTCACACCAACAATAGCGTAGAATCCGAATAATTTAATTCTGTTTTAAAGCGGCTCATTGAGTTGGTACGTAAAATCCAACGAATTTTTCCAAACCTCTTAAGTTTTCTTCCCATTACAATGGCAAATGGTCAAATTTACACAATCCCCATATCCTAAATACAAATAACTGTTTAATGAGTGAGTAATTAACAGTTCAATTCGGCTTTCAACAATTCGTGACCAGACACTTTTTCAAATTATGCAAAGTACCGTTACAAATCCGGACATAACCAAACTAACAATTCTAACTTTTTCCTTAACTATTGGATATGAAAATTGACTTGTTATGCTAACTGTAAGCATTTTCATGTGGTAGTGACCCTTCAACACTCTCATCGAGATATCGATGTTAACTCAATGAGCCTCCTTAAACTGCAATACGATTGCAAAGCATTGCGTCATTATAATTGGACACTTTGGAACATCTCATTTCCTTACTTTCTCTCCCCATTTTCAATGAATGCGAAACCTTAAATACACAAAAGAACACTAAAGAGCAAGTGTCAGGCTGGCTCTTAAGTTAATTAAAACTTACTTCAACTCCAGATAATACTCTGGCCACTCTCTTGATATTTTGCTACAAATCATTCCATTTAGACTTTGGAAGACAACAGGAATGGGATCTACAACAAAATTACGATGTCAACGTATTTATCATTTTGATATATCATTGGTTAAAGGCAGATCAAAACCTCTACTTGTTCATAAAAAGACATGTTTCATATTTTAGTACAATTTTTAATTAAAGGTCCTGCAACTACTGTTTAATCTAGGGCCTTTCCACCTCTATGTAGTAACCCGTTATGGAGAATATTATAATGTTGCTGTGTATTCTAGTTTACAAAAACTGTCTTGTTTGTTATACCACCATATGGCAAACTATTTGCATGGTATCTGGGGAACATGGAAACCTGCTAAAAGACTGTATAACTTGAATAAAACAACGAAGGTTTGAGGGGCTCTTCTATCATCAAAAACTTTTAACAACGCTATGTGTCTTGTATATTTATATTGTTATTGCATAATTTTATTATCTTTCCGTTTTGTCAGTTCTGGTTTTTGATGGGGACTCTTGGGACTTTGTTCAGTCATGCCTTTGCGCTAGCACGTAACCACTTATTGCCTGAATGCCAGGCGTACTAAAGCCCTAGGCAGTTCTCCTTGATATCAACATACCTCTAAAAGTAGAACAATGCAATTGTTTAACAGTACCCCGGCAGTCTTTTTATTTGCTTAAACTTGCAGCACGTTCTCATCGGGGCAATCTAAAATTAAAATGATGTTTGTCTGCAAATTTTCGGTGGTAGAATACCAACAGCATTTTAAACAACTATAGTCTAATTAGCCGAGCCGTCTTGGCTGCACAAAATTACAAAATATTAAGCAGAGGCCCGCTACCCCCATTAATTTGCCAATTATGGGGTATCACTTGTTAATTATTATGAGATAGGGTGCTGAGGAAAATTTTATCATTTGGGACGATGAAAGTGTTACCAAGTACTTGAATGACTGGCAGGCGGAAACCCACACAACCTTTCAAATATGAAATCACTCATTTGTGACTTGATGAAGGATTTGTACTAATATCGAAAAAGCTACATTCTTAAACCCAGGAGTTTTTTTTTTTTTTTGGTGTGAACCCATAATTAATCTTTAGGGTTTTCGTCATATTCGCCGTGACGTGGTGTGTGAAGGTCTTGTAAAAATGAATCTGTTGTTCATACTATACACACCCCGCAAAGACTCTTTTGTGATTGCGCAAGTCACAAAATGATAGGACTGATGTCCATGGGAAAAAAGTGTTTTCCATTCTTTATTTCTCTTGTAAATTGCCTGGTTTCAAACATGAATCAACACATTATTTTGGGGAAATTCAAGCTGTGGGTGACGTCATACTTATTCGGAATTAAAATGAGCACGTCATCATTCGTATTCACCCAAAACGTTCATTATTAAAGTATGTTTAACTTCCTCTAATTGGAAGAGTTTAGACCAGGCTTCCTTAAACAGCGGCGCGCGCGCCACAAGTGGTGCGCGACGTGGTTTGGACTGGCGCATAAAAAAAAGAATATTGAAAAATTTTCAAAACTTTTTTTGACAAGTATTGTTCTGTCTCAAAAATAGGTACTGTAAATAAATCCACTTCCCTCAGACTGACGTCACATACCGACAAGGATACAATTACGTCTTATTTGTTCTCACAAGAAAGTAAAATCCCCTTCACTGTTTACATTCATAAGAGTCAATACTTTGTCGATACACCGTTACCTGTAAATCGACAAAAACTGCAAAGTTTGTGAAAAATTTTGGCCCAGAAATTTAACAAATTTTGAACCATTTTGCATTTAAGCTCCTTCTGAAACACAAAAAGTTTTCAAAAGGGGAGGGGGCACTCCTCCCTTTATACCCTTCTCCAGAACGGCGATCAGTGGCGCGTAATATCGCTAAGGTTTAGCAATGTGGTGCTTCAGAAAATTTAATTGAGGAAGCCTGGTTTAGACAATTCGGTATAAAATGAACAAATTTCTTTTGTGCACAGCTTTTTAATATGAAAACGTCGTGGAGTTTCTTTGAATTTATGTGCAACTATAAAAGATGGTAACTAGAATGGACAGTTCCATGTTGCATTTAAGGGTAATGAGTGTGACAGTCATTTCTTACCGCAGGAAATTAAATTCCAGATAAGGGCGGCAACGCACCAACTATCACTAGCTTGGGAATATTCATTCCTCTGAGAAGCTTCGGGTGGAAGTTCATTCATTGGGTAGACTTGCTGATAAAGAAAAAAAAACAAAAACAAAAGCAAAAGAAAATCGAAAGATTCAACATAATATTCTTATATTTTAAGTATGAATGTGCATAAATGGAAAATAGCTACCTTTCAAACATACAAACCTTTGTTTTGATAACATTGATCTTAATAGAAACATCGTCAGGTAAGTAGAAATCGTAGAGTTTGCACTGTCCAGCATCTGTCACCAAAACTTTTTTTGTTGATAATCCTGGATGGAGGAACTAAATGTGAAAGCATTAATTGAATGACAGATATAGTAGTACCCGAGAGAAACGATTTGCATTGAATATAGTGGGGTGGACATTAACTAACTTTCCAAGAAAATCAAAGCTATTGGGGGATCTATTAATGAGTGAGGCACGCACCTACCTTACTAGGATGAGACCAACAAATCACACCGGTATCAATGGTAGTAAAGTAAGGATCTGTTTACGTATTTTGCCCATGGGTTAAAAACAAAAACCTCGTAATGTGTGAGAGCAGATAAGTAATCATAACAACTTGAATTATTACAAACTGTACATTCTTTTGCCTTTAGTAGTAGTAGTAATATATATATATATATATATATATATCTATATATATATATATATATATATGTATATCTATATATATATATATATATATATATATATATATATATATATATATATATACATATATATTATATATTTATATCCCCTCTTTTATATTTCACCTTTTTTCTCTTTTTTTCTTCATTTCTTACAAGTTGGAAGAAGCTTTCACAGTTAAATGTTGCATATCTCATTTTCGTAACAAACACTTAAATGGCAATGTATTGAAAGACGTAAAAATTAAAACATTTATACAACAGTATTTAACAGCAAATACCCCAAACGAATGAAGAATTCTTAGGCCTTCCAGAATGTCCATTAGATACGAAGCTACTTCGACATTCCGTAATCGTTCAAATTGACTCTGGGTACTTTGTTTTGACTTGAGTAGACTTTCCAGGGAGGTGCACGGAATATAATGATGAACCAAGTAAAGATTGGCTGCAAAAAGAGTTATTGGAAAGAGAAAAGTCTCTTAAACAGTTTACCTCCGGAAATGTTTGTGAAGTCATATTTTTTGTTTGGTTTAATGAATATACCTAGGACATAGATAAATAAGAATGAGTTGTTTGAAATGTGAATCCTAAAAGTCACTAGCTGGACTAAGACTTATCTGCTGAGCTTTTACCTTATGCAGAGGAGCATGCCGTTATCAGGAAATCCTCTTCGAAACATTAAAATAATCTGTTGAATGATTTTTAAGCTTACCTTCTCTGATGCAAACACCTTCAAGTTTCACCAGGTTCTCATGATCTGGCATATCTAAAACACGCTTCACAAAAGCGTCCCAATGGATTTCTCCACCATGCACTGAAATCTCTGAAAGGAAAATTCCGAATGAATGAACGAATGAAGGAACGAACGAACGAACAAACGAATGGACGGACGGATGGACAGATGGATGGATGAATAGTTAAATAAAAAAGGTGAATGAATCAATGAATAAATAGGTAAATAAAAATACTCTAACTCTGCAAGGACACAGTCAAATTTTATACCACAGGATAATAGGCGCCAAGGCACAACCAAAATAAAGTAGAAAGTTAAATAATTTTAAAATGTTCAGATTTTCGAAGCTCAGGAATCATTCCGAATTTTTTATTCAAACTTAAACGTGAAGAGCCTTCTTTTTGAAAAAAAAAGAGAAGTGAGAATATTTTCATGTCTGCACTCCAAAAATACGTCTCCAACTATAATGACAACCTTTATAATTTGATAACTGTAACAAAACTCAGTGGGACTCTACAAAACTCGCAAAAATGCAGGTGCAGCTAAAATTGCTCCATTAAGAAATCTGCAAGTTTGAAAAATACACAGTAAAAATCGTTTTGAATTAAACAAAACAGTGATACACAAACAAAAATGAAAACTGAAAATTCTCTTTACTTAATGCATCTTTTGCTCCTTTATTTTTTTTCTCTGTTAATTTACAGCGATTTGTACGTCATTGAAATTCTGAGAATTTTTTTTTTCTTTTGGGCTAACAAATGTGCATCCAATAAGGGTTGTACAATCGTCTAGTACTTCAGATTCCATTCACATTTAGTCAGTCGTATGTTATTATGACGTTAACAAGTAGAAAATTACATCAGCTACACCGTGCAGCATTCTTTCGCCCCCATAGAGCCATAAAATATCGTCGGTTCTGCATTCTGTATTTTCATACGGTTCAACTTGAAATATTCCTTTGCAAACACGTTAGCCGAAATAATCACTTGATACTTGTACGGCTTCCTTACCAGTTATACCAGAGAGCACAACACATTTCTTGCTATTGCTAGAGATAGATATTGTTCCCATCCATCTGCCGCATACATATCCAGAGTTTATTTTGTGGATCAAACACATGTCGTTCGCTCGAAACAGTTTGTACTTTGATGATCTACTTTTAAGATCAAAGCAAAAATCTAAGGGAAAAATTGACATGGAACATAATAAGAAAACTTCATTGAGATCCAAGTTAACTTTGATTTTAATGTGCATGGGTCAAAACGAATAAGACATACCGTATTCATCATCCGAGATTGGGCAATAGTCAGAAAAGTCTGACGATTCAGGTATTTGAGGTAAATCTGACCTTTGTAGTCTGGCAAAAAAAATGTAAAGATTTTAATCATTAAATAAATACAATTGTTAAGAATTTTAACCCAAAAGTATTTAAAAAGCGCCAGTCCCTTTACAGTATCAAGAAGATCTCATGCATAAACAATCCATAACAAACTCATAGTCTGTATGCGTAACAAATTCATTGGGGTTTTGTTTGTGTAATGCTTGCAACTGTAGCACACAATTGTTTGTAAAATTGTAAATCCATTTCGCAATGACACAATGTTTAAAATTTTCCCTATCAACTTCTTTTTAGAGGCAATTTTTTAACACCCGAGGAAGTAGGTGCCAGTTCTTCCGACCGACTTACTACCAATTCGTCCTACAACTATCTTAAGGTTAAGCTCATCCGGACACAAGACTTTTATTGCTTCAGGGTGATGAAACAAGGCCATAATGTGTTACCTGGATATTCTGGGAAAAAATAATTGACTCTCGTTAAGAGACAGAATAAGAAGCCAGTTTAGTTTTTTCCCCATGAAGAGGTAAATGTAACAACGAAAAGGGAAGTACAAATACTTGCTCTATAAAATTTCATTTCATTGACTCTATGATAATTAATTACTTTGAATAAAAACCAAACACTTACCCCTCCGAGAAACCTGGAAATATTCGACAAAGTGCATGAGAAATAGTCAAAAGCAAAACGTCTCAACGAAGAATATGAACTATAAAACATTCATTAAGGTTTTATTCACAAAGCACAAAATAGTTTACCCTAACACTTTGTTCGTAACGACTTCATGACAATAACGTTATTGCTCAAATTGGAGTTTTTTCTGGTCTGCTGGGTCTACTTTTGTCATAGTTCTGAAAAAAATGATTACTTGAATCAGTTTCCAAGGTCTGTCAATTCATGTTTGTTACTAACTCCATTACTAATAAATTGGTCATACACTTTATTCCCTCCGCTGAAAATATGTACAACTTTAAGAACTGTATCAGGTAAAATTTTTCATCAAATGCAAAATCGCATGACACGGAGCATTTATTGTTAGTTAGTTAAACGTAGATTATCTCCTTAAAAACGCAAGGTCAACGAAACACATGAGTCAATCCGTTAGATTATGATCAATCTAACTATTAAATCTTCAAGTGCCAGCTTTAAAAAAAAAACAGAAAAATTCCAACCCCTTAGTTACTTGCATCATTTTGTTTCCGATAAAACGCTTGAATCCGCAGAGCATATTGTTGAAATTGATTTGAGAAAACTGTTACATTGAAGACGATATTATACCATCATATGGGACAAATTTGATTACCGTAAAATGAAATTAAATATTATCAAGGTTAAGTGGTAATCAGTATTGGATGGAGATATTTGAAGAATGTGTTAAGACGTGTTGTGACCTCTTTGAACATAGGTTCTTTTCTTCCAATTTAAAAAAAAAAAAACAGTATTAAGGCAATGTTAAGCTTTCTAATTTCCCATTGACTGTTCCATTGGCAAATTTTTCATGAACCATAACAAACCCATTGGAAGTCGGTCACTAACTGAGGCAATGTACAAAGAAAGTTTTTAAATAAGCATAGGGTTACGACAAATAAACAAATTAAACTTAAAGTATGACAATATCTTACATTTTGGGAGCGTTCTGTCGTAAACGCTCGCGCTTTCTTCTGCTTTGATGTCTCTTGAAGTCTCTATTTGATGTCTTTAAAAGCAATTTCGAAAACATACAGAAGAAAAGTCAAAGAACTATCAAAGTCCTCGTAACGTTTCCTTTTCAATTTTGTTTAATATTTCTGTCGCAATGTCAATAAAAAAAATATTTAGATGGTTATCGTAGCGAATAATTTTTTTCCAAACACTAGCTTCGTTAATCAATTTGCTTAGTTCACATATTTCAGTTAATATTCTAATATCCCCAAAAGCAGTTTTTCTTAAGCAAACCTTTCTCAAACTTACAATGAGCGTGATGATCTCGAAGCTGCAATCAAAACATAATTTAAGCAATTAGGAAAAACATACATTTCTATGAACAACATATGAAACTATTTCCAGGAATTTCAGTAAAAGAAATGAATAACTTACCATAAGCTTTTCTCACAATAAAGAGGGACGGAGTAATAAGAATCAATGAAGACACAAACGCTAGGCACATTATCTTCCATTGGTCGTATTTGCTTTTTGTGAAGATGCCTATGTCTTTCAATAGAACATGCAAAGAGAAATACACTTTCGAAGTAGAAAATGAAAATAGTTTGTCGTTTGATGATATTTCAATATAAGTTGCAATATTAAAAACATTTTGTTACAATCTTTGTGACAATAACCCACCAAATTTTTCAAATGAAATAAATCTAATTTACTCATGGAAATATAATATATCTATATATATATATATATAATGAAAAAAAGAGAGGGTAACGCCTTCATCATATCCAGTAAATCATAGAAAACAATATATTTCAAGCTACCTCGCTCTTCCTCAGTTGTTAACGACAAAATGGAAGTCAACAAGCTGAACTACGAGCAAGCCCAGCACTTAGTAATACAGGGAATACAGCATAACACAAAAGAATTACAATTAGATAACAATTAGACATAATGGGCCTAAAGAGATTAAGAAGATTACGTTTGTTGTACCCAGGAGTAGTTACTCAAAATTGATAGATCCCTTATTTAACCCTGTTATATGTGACTTAAGCTTAAGGATAGTGCTCAATTCGTATTGTTTTCGTTTCTCCGCCGAAGGAAAATTGCCTGCAAGTAAAAGAAATCGTAAATCGGATAAAGAGTGGCCAGGTAAGTTAAAGTGAGCTGCTACAGGAAAACCCGTTTTGTTGTGTCTGATAGAATGTTTATGGTTATTAAATCTTAGTCGAAATCTATCACCTGTCTCTCCCACGTATGCAATTTCAGGGCATTTAACACAAAAAGGTAATATACAACATTGGACGAGTTACAGTTGAAGGACCGGGAGTAAGTTTGACTCAGAGGAAGTGTCAATGAAGTGGGTAGAGTTGTCAATAAAAGTACAAAGTTGACACCTAGGTTTATTACAGGGTCGGTTGCCTCCTGAGGTAGCGCTCGAAAAAGGTTTGTTTCTGCTAACAATAGATCTTAAATTACGGGGTTGTTTACGCGCTATGGTAGGAGGTAGAGGAAAAATTTCCTTAATTTCAGGGTCACTTTGGAGGATGCTCCAGGAAGACCTGATTTCCTGTAGGAGGGTCAAGGTCGGGATGATGGGTAAGGACTAGGGGATGCGCTCTAAAGTGTTCGTCTCATACTGTAGGAATCACGCTTGAGTGGTTCAACACGTCGGAAAGCGGTATCTAAAAGTTTGAAAGGGTAACCTCTGCAAAGGAAATAGTGGAAAAGGTTTGTACTTTCTTTGACAAAATCAGAGTTATCGGAGCAAATGCGTTTGTATCTAAGAAGCTGACTGTAAACTATAGATCTTTTAATATGTAACGGGTGAAAGCTCCTATAATGGAGGTAAGAGTGTCTGTCGGTAGGTTTACTATACACTTTCGTAGCAACACGACCCTCTTTAAGACAAACCTCGACATCAAGGAAGGGGATACTGACTTGGGAGGACTCCATTGTAAATTTTATAGAGGAATGTTGGTCATTAGCCAGTCCTCCCAAGTCAGTATCCCCTTCCTTGATGTCGAGGTTTGTCTTAAAGAGGGTCGTGTTGCTACGAAAGTGTATAGTAAACCTACCGACAGACACTCTTACCTCCATTATAGGAGCTTTCACCCGTTACATATTAAAAGATCTATAGTTTACAGTCAGCTTCTTAGATACATACGCATTTGCTCCGATAACTCTGATTTTGTCAAAGAAAGTACAAACCTTTTCCACTATTTCCTTTGCAGAGGTTACCCTTTCAAACTTTTAGATACCGCTTTCCGACGTGTTGAACCACTCAAGCGTGAGCGGCTCCTACAGTATAGAGAGACGAACACTTTAGAGCGCATCCCCCTAGTCCTTACCCATCATCCCGACCTTGACCCCCTCCTACAGGAAATCAGGTCTTCCTGGAGCATCCTCCAAAGTGACCCTGAAATTAAGGAAATTTTTCCTCTACCTCCTACCATAGCGCGTAAACAACCCCGTAATTTAAGATCTATTGTTAGCAGAAACAAACCTTTTCGAAGCGCTACCTCAGGAGGCAACCGACCCTGTAATAAACCTAGGTGTCAACTTTGTACTTTTATTGACAACTCTACCCACTTCATTGACACTTCCTCTGGGGTCAAACTTACTCCCGGTCCCTTCAACTGTAACTCGTCCAATGTTGTATATTACCTTTTTGTGTTAAATGCCCTGAAATTGCATACGTGGGAGAGACAGGTGATAGATTTCGACTAAGATTTAATAACCATAAACATTCTATCAGACACAACAAAACGGGTTTTCCTGTAGCAGCTCACTTTAACTTACCTGGCCACTCTTTATCCGATTTACGATTTCTTTTACTTGCAGGCAATTTTCCTTCGGCGGAGAAACGAAAACAATACGAATTGAGCACTATCCTTAAGCTTAAGTCACATATAACAGGGTTAAATAGGGATCTATCAATTTTGAGTAACTACTCCTGGGTACAACAAACGTAATCTTCTTAATCTCTTTAGGCCCATTATGTCTAATTGTTATCTAATTGTAATTCTTTTGTGTTATGCTGTATTCCCTGTATTACTAAGTGCTGGGCTTGCTCGTAGTTCAGCTTGTTGACTTCCATTTTGTCGTTAACAACTGAGGAAGAGCGAGGTAGCTTGAAATATATTGTTTTCTATGATTTACTGGATATGATGAAGGCGTTACCCTCTCTTTTTTTCATTATATTGGAAATCCAGTACGCGTACTTCAACATATATATATATATATATATATATATATATATATATATATATATATATATTGTTAAATGATATTGATATTGCAGTGCTGGTCTGTCAGCATTAATGAGTCTTTAATGCCAAAGCAGCCACGGGTTAAGCAGAACATACTGCCAGTCCAATTGAGTCCAAACTTCAAAACAACTGTTAGTTACATCGACTCAGTTACTTCAAACATTTTTCTGATTGATTTTTGTTCCAAATTTAATCTTCAGTTTAGCAAATGACTGGATGTAGTGACAAGGCAGTTTACTCATTTTACCTGAAGTAATATTTATGGTTGAAATGTTACTCCGATCATTTCCAGCTTTAATGATGTTTGTGTCAGTTTCCTCTGAAACAAGGCAAAGTTCGATACAAGTATACAGTGAGGTATATGGTGTTTCTTCCGGATTAAAAATCTTACTCTTACAGCGATTATTTCATAAATAAAAAGAAACTTTTATAGTGTGTTTGGACGGAAAATAAGAGAGCGTATGGCAACTGCAAGAAAAAGAAATTTGACAATGTACACAGCTAACTAAACTTGGATGCAAAGGTCGTGCACTCATGTTATAGTCAGGGAGAGGGTGAGCGTGCGTTGAATCGTCCTAATGAACGGCAAATTATCGTATATGTGGAACAATAAGTCGTGTGTTTTACATTTCCAAGTATCCATTTCCCAAAGGTATGCGCTTGAATTACTTCATTATAAGCAAAACTTATTTGATTGAAATAAAGGGTATTAAGCATCGAAAGATTTTCTATCAAGTAGCAATATGTCTGAAAAACAAAATAAAAAAAAGCAAAAAAGGAGAAACCTTTCCCTGGTTTGTGAAGGGCTTTTGTCAGAAACTTGCCATTAATTGATGATACAGCTGCATCACGTTGTAATATAATACAACGTCACGTGCATGACCTCTGTACTATCGTTGCGGAGGACTCGAATGGTAGGTAATTGAACCTTTGTTAAGGCAGAGACGTCAAAATGGAACATCAGGGAATTTTAAAAAAAAGTATAGGTTTCATAAAAACCCGTGCATTTATATATGTGAATAGTCTGTTAAATTAAGCAAAGCCTTGATACCGCGTGTTTGGTCTAACGGTAAGAGAATCCGCCTCTCACCCGGAAGGCTCAGATTCTACTCCCAGGTCGAGTCATACCAAAGACCAAAAATGGAACCTACTGCCGTTGTGCGTTTTATCAAAATGTTAATGACTCGGTAGAATTCAGGAGTAATTTCCGCGTTAAAATAGTACAGTGACTCGAGTCAATGACTCGACTCGAGTCGCTTGAAAATTTTAAAAACTGGCGACTCCAGTCACCAATATAGTGACTCGATTACAACACTGTCAATTGGAATGGATTACTTAAAATAAGTCTTCCAGTCGAATATTTGATTAAACAATGGTGCTGCTTACCCCAAAGAATGATAAACTTGCATTCGTACTACTGAAGTTTGTGCGAGAATATTTCCACTAGTCCGCGCCCCTTTTAAATGACATATTCAGACATTTGGCCTACCAGTATTCACTATTAATTCTGTTAACAATCTTAGCCGGAAAGCTAAACGGTTGTAGTGGCAGACAACCCTCCCTATGCACAAGTTCAGCCCGAGGCATTTCCCTGCTAAACCGATGTCGGGAACAAGAGTCTAGTCTGGAGTCCCATGGAGTTTGGGGCCATTTTCTGCAATTATACAGTCCTGAATATACACTACTGAGCACTTATTCAATTTTGCCTTGTGCAAATTTCCGAACAAGCGAGTATGACCATATGCAATGTTTATAGCTAACCGTTCAAAAATTCTCCAATTTTGTTGACATGGAACATGTACGTACCGCGGCTGGTGGGAACCCTTTACTTTATAAATAAATGGTCTCAAAAAGGACTTGGACGAATTTCCGAGGGCAAAATCATAAGGACGAGAAAATGCCATAACTTCAAAAGGGCGACGCCAAAAACCAGGTCTCGAGATCGCAAATATTGATCCAATGTTGACTATCAGTATTTGCAACTTATCAGCAAAATATTTGAAAACGATATCTTTAGCCCATTTAAAATTTTTTAATTTTTTTTTACATTACGATTTGAAAATTTGGTTTCGAATAGTATGTTGAATGTTTTAAATTTATCTTATCTTCTTAGTACATTCATGTGCATGACGTAATCTCTTGGACATTCACTGTTTGTTGTCGTTTTATGAATCAAAAAGTTTTCTAAGAAGTACATGCTTGGACGAATTAACTCACCATACGTAAAAAATCTTGCGGATACTTCAACTCTTTCTCCAATTGATTCCAAACGACTGACGCACCTCACAGACCCATCATATGTCAATCGTTGATACCAAAAAGACGAAACAGTGTCATATGTTCCTTCAATCTGTGAGTAATACCTGTCAGTCCTGTTGGTTCCTTCAAAATTTTTCATTGAAAGGTTATTTATGTACCACGAAATGTGAGATTTGGGTCTGGAAGCAGAGGCATTGCACACAACCCTTATCGGTTGTTCCACTATAACTGTAATGTTTCCAGGGTTCCTTACTCCATTGATAAATATGTGCAACTCTGGAAGTACTAGATAAATAGTTCATTGTATAAAGTGTAAGTGACATTAAAGACGGTAACATCTGGCTTTGTTGAAAACCACATATATTTACAGTAATAACATGACTGAAAAATAAACCGTACATATATATATATATATAAATATCAATATATATATATATATTTATATATATATATATATATCAATCTATATATATATATATATATATATATATATATATATATATATATATGTATATATATATACCCAGTCAGCAAAATCCGGCGGTCCGTCGGCGGCCATTGTCGGCTTTCGATCGGCCATAAATTGACGTTTGGTCACTGAAGGACCGCCGGAGGGCCATTGGAGGTCCGCTGGCTACATCCGGGTCGTTTACAAAATTGTATGCTGGGTAAAATTTTTCAGCCAATCAGCTTCTTTGCCTTCGGAGGTCCGCCGGCGAGCCACCGGACATTTCTCCGGCGGACCGCCGAAGTGGTCTGCGGCGGTCTGTTGCCGAGCCGACCAAATTTTGCTGACAGGGTATATATATATATATATATATAAATATATATATCAATATATATATATATATATATAAAAGTTATTAAAACTTTTAAAAGTTTTTAACTCTCTACCGTTTTTAACATCTTGTTGCCTCAGAAGATTTGTCACGATCTTTGTCTTCTATATATATATATCTATAAGGTCGAAATGCTGCGGAGCACTGTTGAAATGTGTAGGTCGAAAAGAGGTAGTAAAAAGTGCTTAAAAGTTCGCGGAAAACTCCACGACGTTTCGGGTATAAACCCTTCATCAGGTGGCAAAAACCAAACTGAACAACCAACAGTGACAATTGGACACGACAAACATCAAATCCGAAGCGATCGCTGTAAAAACAGAACCGGACGAAAGTGACTGTCAGAAAACATGAGTGCGAAGGATGAAACACAAATCAAAAAAAGAAAAAGAGCGTCCTGGATGAAAAAATGCACGTAAAAATCGAACATGTTCTTAAAAAAGGGAAAACAAGAGACAAAAACTAGGTCCGGAAAAAAATTGTAAATAAGGCCTACACAGAAAAAAACGAGCACGAACGGGTAAGTGTAAAAGGAGTAAAAACTGGTACAAAAAGGGGGTGAATATTACAAAAGGTCAATTCTAACGTTAAGCCCGTGTGGAGCGAGAGTACCTAGCCTCATGATCAGTCGGTTTTCAGCACTAAGGCGGTCACGATCGGAGCCTCGGCACATTACAGCTGCCGTAACGGTTAAATGCTGTATTGAACAAGGTGAAGGGGAATTGAAATGTGCAGCCACCGGGTATCCATGGAGATTCTGTTTGATGGACCTAAGGTGCTCGGTGACTCGATCCGCGAGGCGGCGCTTGGTCTCTCCCACATACAACGAGTTACATCTCCCACAAGCTAAAATATACACTACATTTGAGGAAATGCAGGAGAATTTTTGTTTGACAATAAAGCTATTGCCGTTGGGGCCAGAAATGTTGACGAGGTCGTGTTTGCCGACAACTGGACATGTATTACACCTCGGACGGTTACATGGAAAGGTACCAGCCGTGTCGTCGAAAGAAGTTTGTGGGTGGGAAGCCCGAACTAAATGGTTGGCTAAATTTTTCTCAACTCTAAAGGCAGTGATGGGGGGTCCGGGAAAACATCACGGGTTGAGGGTCTTGTCGGAGCAACTTTACATTTTTGTGGATAGCGTGTAAAATAGGACGGATCGAAGGGTGATAAGAAATAACTAAAGGAATACGTAGATTGGTACCAGATTTGCTCTTTTTCTCCAAGGCTTCCTTTCTGCTGGTTCCTTGAATTCTGCGTAGGGCATTAGAGAGGATTTTGGCAGGGTACTGGCGTTTTTCAAAAAAGGACAAAATTTCTTCAGAGGCAGTAGAGAAGTCAGAATCCTCCGAACAAATTCGTCTGGCTCGCAAGAGCTGGGAATAAGGGATAGATTTAGTGCAAGATTTGGGGTGATTGGAAGGGTACAAAAGGTAGTTATGCGAGTCGGTTGGCTTAAAGTGTAGGTTAGAGGTAATTGTACGGTTGTTGATGGACAGTTTAAGGTCGAGAAAAACAACAGATGAGTCCGAGATACAATGGGTAAATTTCAAAAAGGGGCAAAAGGAATTAACAAAGTCGATAAAAGTTTCTAAATCACGACGGGATCCAGAGGCAACTCCTACAATATCATCAATATACCTATATAAGTATAGGTCGTGGCCCGGTATACTGAGAAAAAAGTTGTTCTTCAAAGTGGCCCATGGTCAAACAGGCAACAGAGGGACCCATTTTGGTTCCCATGGCCACTCCTTTAACTTGACGGAAAAAACGCCCATTAAACTGAAAACAATTTTGCTTGAGAACAAGTTCCGTTAAACGTAGGAAGGTGTCAGTCGGTACAAGGGGATCACGCCGTTTGTCTAGGTAGTAACGGATAGCTGTTAAGGCAGCATTATGAGGAATTGACGTGTAGAGGCTGGACACATCCATGGTGAATAAAAGACGTTCTCCACAATTTTCAGGAAACTCAAAGTCACGAATAAGTCTCAAGAAATGTGGCGTGTCTTGAACAAACGACGGCAAAGCTGAAACTAAAGGTACCTTTCCATGTAACCGTCCGAGGTGTAATACATGTCCAGTTGTCGGCAAACACGACCTCGTCAACATTTCTGGCCCCAACGGCAATAGCTTTATTGTCAAACAAAGATTCTCCTGCATTTCCTCAAATGTAGTGTATATTTTAGCTTGTGGGAGATGTAACTCGTTGTATGTGGGAGAGACCACGCGCCGCCTCGTGGATCGAGTCACCGAGCACCTTAGGTCCATCAAACAGAATCTCCATGGATACCCGGTGGCTGCACATTTCAATTCCCTTTCACCTTGTTCAATACAGCATTTAACCGTTACGGCAGCTGTAATGTGCCGAGGCTCCGATCGTGACCGCCTTAGTGCTGAAAACCGACTGATCATGAGGCTAGGTACTCTCGCTCCACACGGGCTTAACGTTAGAATTGACCTTTTGTAATATTCACCCCTTTTTGTACCAGTTTTTACTCCTTTTACACTTACCCGTTCGTGCTCGTTTTTTTCTGTGTAGGCCTTATTTACAATTTTTTTTCCGGAGCTAGTTTTTGTCTCTTATTTTCCCTTTTTTAAGAACATGTTCGATTTTTACGTGCATTTTTTCATCCAGGACGCTCTTTTTCTTTTTTTGATTTGTGTTTCATCCTTCGCACTCATGTTTTCTGACAGTCACTTTCGTCCGGTTCTGTTTTTACAGCGATCGCTTCGGATTTGATGTTTGTCGTGTCCAATTGTCACTGTTGGTTGTTCAGTTTGGTTTTTGCCACCTGATGAAGGGTTTATACCCGAAACGTCGTGGAGTTTTCCGCAAACTTTTAAGCACTTTTTACTACCTCTTTTCGACCTATATATATCTATATATATCTATATATATATATATATATATATATATATATATATATATATATATATATATATATATATATATATATATATATATATATATATATATATATATATATATATATATATATATATATATATACGTGTGTATTGAGATTTAGGCGAAATATAGTCAGAAAAACGAGACTGTTGGGAGAACTCGATCCAACACCGATTTCGCCTAACAGACCGATCCAGCGTTATGTAAGGCTCGATCGACCTGTTAGGCAACTTCGCTAAACCGCCATTACAACCGGAGACAAAATAAAAACAATAAAATGCATAGATTATATTTCCCCTATTCGTTTTGAGATGTAAATGCACGTTATTTCAATGGCCCGTAATTCCTTAGTGTTAACGGATAAATGCACGTAAGTTGGTCAACATCGAAGCAAGAGACATTATGTGGTAAATCGGACTTGCGTATAGAGTTACGCATTCCCATTTAAAAACAGTGTGTAAAACGTTAAGGCGAAACAGTTTTTTCGCCCAAGGGCGGAGTTCAACCAACAGTTACGTTTTTTTTTATACTATATTTCGCCCTGCCCTTGTGTGTGTGTGTGTGTGTGTGTACTTATGGAGTCACCCATGCCTTTTCTGTAATACAACACTGCATCAAAACCATGTGGTCCAAGCAACGTACACCGCAAAGATTACACGCTGCACACGTTTTCATTACTGTAAATTCAGAATATGAATATTAAAGGATAGTCTTACTCATGTGAAATTATTTGCGAGTCCCCAACGTTTAATCTCTATTATATTCAGTCTTAATGAAATATTGGCGATACAAATAAACGTTTCACTTGTCGAGGCAAACAAATTGTAAGGTGTTAAGCCGCGCTTGTGTATACGGTGAACCTGTAAGATTTAAATGCAACACTTAGTGGAATGAACTGAGATAAGTTCTCACCAAAGGTCTTGTAGCCCAGTTCTATCTCCTTATTTCCATAACCACTTGCTGACTTGCTTCTACACGAAATAATTCCATCTTCCTTAAGAAGTTTGAGAGTTATGGCACTAGTGGAATTAAACAATTGTTTGGTCCCGTTTTTTCTCCCCCCTAGTGCTGTAACATTCACGTCTTTAAAATGGTTGCTATTTTCGTCAATTATCCACCACAAGTCTACAGGAGGTCGTCCTCTTACCGCATAACAGAAGAATGTAACGAGAGTTTTGGCTTCAACGGTAATCATGTCGGTGAAACTGTTCACAGCATTACTCGTGATAAACAATGTTGGTGGCACTGGTTTTTGCATGTGATAAAGCAAAGCACTTGAATTAGACTTTTTCCTATGCAATTTAGTTTTCAAAAAACAAAAACAAAAAAAAAAACTTTCAACAATAAGCATACTATAGACAAACATTAGCAGCTACTGAAGGCGGGAATTAATAAGGTTCGTTGGCATTACATCGTCTCAATTTCAGGGAATCAAGAAGTGTTTTAGTTTACATTTATCCAAGATACAGTTGTGCTAAGAATTGGAATGATTTACGCTGACGGATCCCACTAATTGCCGACTAAATAATAAGAAAATCACTTGACTGATCGGATATGTGCATATTAAACGGTTTTCAATAAGCTGCATAAAATTAATTTAGACGACGTTTCACTCATTCAATACTGATAGACAAATGCCCTCACTCCTGGGTGTCAAAAGAATTCGTAAGACGCGCTTCACTGTCGTCACAAAGAAAGGAAGATTCCAATTCGTCTACATTTCGCGTGCAGTCATAAAACGTTTACACGCGCAAAATCGGACAAAAACTAAGGTATTTTTGCGCATGTTCAATGCCAGCAAATCCCAAACATTGACCTAAGAGTGAACATTCAAATAGTATCAAATTTTAGCGGAACGCAGTTTCCCGCCAACAATCTAGGAACTTTTTTTTTTTTAATTACAGTTGCTAAGGTTTGCGTGAAACTAGCTCCTTAAAACCGTTCCCCATGCCTTTGCTATGATTTGTTTTATTCAACATGTAGACAATTCACGATGTAAAAGTGCCTCATTCTACTGGATCTTTGACTCGAAAAAAAAATATATAAATGGTAGAACCCAAAATATTAATAATAACGCTATCTTCTCACCGGAAATATAACAACGACTGTTAACTTTCAGAACATTTATATGGTCGATAGGGACACTGTCTTAAAATTTATATTAGTTTAAGGGCGATAACAGAAAGAAACAATTCGAACCATTGTGAAAGAGGAAAGTGTTAATCCCACCAACTGATCTGTGTAGCGATCTACGGGGGTACCGAAAATTTTTCGATATCGAAAAGGAATAAATACTGCCTCGCAATGATCAATACGAATGTAGATAGCATATTTGGGATTGTAGGTGTTTCGCGACTACAAAAGGAGAGGGAAACAACCTTGAAGTTTTAATATAGAGTTTACAGGGATTGATTGTTTTTGGGTGGGGGGGGGATTGGGTCCACGGTTAGAGAGTACACTCTTGCCTTCGAAAAAATTGTCTTAATTTTTAAGAGGACCGAGATGCTGTCTTTGACGCATTGGAAACAAATTGAAACACACATGACGACCAATAGGGGTCACGCTCATGTTCCTAAACAGATAACTTTCGAGCGACATCCCCGATGCAAGTATAGTACTGCTTTCCATCGACTAATTCCACGGAAGGGGACATGCCTCCAGTCCCCAGCGCACGGCAATTACAATGAAATACTATGTACGTGTATAAAAATCATTGCGAATCATTTTCTAAATACATTACGAAAATTAAAAAACAGCTTGAAAAATACAACCTTCAACTTTCAGCATGTATTCGGCGACGATGCTTTCGTTGTGCCAACACTGAAACAATCCTTCATGTTTCAATGTAACTTTTCTGATGAGTAGTGAATAATCATTCAAAAGGAGAACATGGTCTAAGTCAAAATCAATTTGCAGCGTTTTGTGGAAAAGTACATCATTGTTATGCTTCCAAATCCGTATTCCTTTGAAATTATTATTGCATGTAAAATTCACGGATTCGTTGATGATCACTGCTCTGTTCTGTACTCCGTTTGAATATTGAATGAAAGCAAAGAACAGAAAAATGTCTACCAAAACCGGAGTATATGCTTTTGAATTGTGTTCAGCCATGGCTACTTTTCAAGCCCATTGATCTCCAACAAAGTTGAAAGTTTGGGACTCTAATGTTAAGAATGTCAATAAAGGACCATTTATGATTTTACCAAGTCATGAGTGAAGAGGAAACACTCCAAGTATTTAAAAGCAAAAAAGTATGGAGCGCCTTGAGGTTGGCGAAATGTTGTCCTTCAGTTGACGTAATGGCTCCTTTGGAAGGGAGTTTAAAGTTTAGTTTCACCGAACCGCTCTTTGGCAGAAAGTCGGGAGGACTTTAGAGGAAGTATTTATAACCAAAGAAGTAATTTTGTATACTGCTGTTCGTAATGCTCCTCGAGAGGAAATCATTGGCGCAAATTGCGACTCAACAAAACGATTGAACTTAAATACTTTAACGAATTCCAAAACAGAAACCGTCAACGGTATTTACGTTAATACAAATTACGTATAAGAGTTACCAAAGTAAAAATCTTTTTCTTTCTAAACTCAAATGAAACCGCAACTGGTTACCTGTAAAAGTTGCCTACTGCTTAAGATTTGCAAACCTGCTATTATAAAAGTTTCATGCACTTTCAGTTTTTAACTATTGTTATGCATAACTGTTTAACAAGGATTCCGCCGGGATCTAATTATTGGAGGACCATATTGACACGTGTTCATTATTGGGTATATTTTATCAAGACTGCCGGAGACATTCTTAGGGAGAACTGTGTTATCTGAGTTGGTTTAATAAATGTTTCTTAGATGTGTCTTTACGTATATTTAGATTTGACATTAAAATATGATTGAAGGCATCCTTCGTCCACTTCAATGTTCGTTAAGATCATGAAAGCCTTCAGCAAGCTTTCAGCTAGGAGTCAATTACTAAGCTGATCAAGAATATTTTTGAAGCAATATGATTTTAAAAACATTCAATAAACTAAGGTCAATAGCATTTGCTGCCATCGAACGAGTCAAAATTTATATTCGTAAATGAATGATATTTTCTGACTCATTCTAGCTTGTTTGAGAGAGAAAATTATTGCTTAAAAATACATTCAGCCTCTAACCTCGTCTTTACTTATAGGTTCCCGCGAACTGACGGCATGTTTCTCTAATATGATTTCCTTTAGTGGAATCCACATTATTTTTTTTTTGAAGAAAGTGGCCCACTTAAGTGCATTTTTCTTTTCTAGCGTACTCGTTCATCAACTATCAACATTGGTAGACACATATGAATATTAAAATAATCATCCATGTGCGTTCACAAAAAAGGATAAAATGAACTAGCTTAAAGTCAAAAGTCAAGATACGATTTGAGATAAACGTATGAAAGCAATATTGACTATTTAATTGATGCATCATTTAGGCTACCCGTCTGAAAGAGATGAGGTAGGCCTAACCTTACTCAAAATGCATACATGGGTCATCTGTGGAAATTTATATCTGGCCAATATCTGGTCCGGATATAGAATTTGTATCTGGTTATAACAAAAATTTGACAAATATAACTTGATGAAACATAAAGCAATATATGGCCCATATAAAATTCGTTATGGTTCAATTTTAAATGGGACAGATATGGTCCATACATGGCATATCCATACATGGGCATTTATGGAAAAATTATACGTGGCCCATATCTGGGCCAGATATGGAATGTTAATCTAGCTTTAACAAAAATTGGATGGATATAGCTTGATACATGAAGGAATATATGGCCAATATACGATTTGATATGGCTCAAATTTATATGGGACAGATATGGTGGATAAATGTCTCATAAAGGGACTTATATCCAGGCCATATCTGAACCATATATGTCTTCACCAAAATTGTTTGGTGCACTACCTTTGTGTAAAGAGTATCGGAAGCCTTGCTTAGCCATTATACTTTTTCTAAAGTCCTCCCGAACCTCTGGCAAAGGGCCATTCGTCGAAACCAAAACTTTCAAGGCTGCCCGAAGAAGCTAATACGTCCACTGAAGGACAATACGTGACCAAAAATTATATCATAATTAATATATTATATATAATAAAAATCATATGTATATCTGGCATGGTGTTTTAATCAGTTATATTTGGCTTGATGTGGCCATATAAAACTTTATTTACATATCTGGACTGACATTTCATTAAGTTATATCTGGCTTGATACGGCCTTTTAAAGCTTGATGTAATGTATCAAGATACCAGTATACAGGGTTTTATATCTGGCTCCATATGGCGATATAAGACTGTTTAACAGCCAGATTGTTCCAGATATAAGCCAGATATAAATTTTGAATTAGAGTAACTTCTGGAGCCCTACAGTTAACATTAACATACAGTTACGCCCTTCGGGATCTTAGAGTCTCAAAATTGAGCTGTTTGTACTAAAAATGCTTTTTGCTTATTATTTGTGTTCATCTTCATTTCCTTTCAACGTGCCCCGAAACGGTCTTGATCAAAAACCAGACCAAACCAAACCCAACAAAAACCAGTCGGATGACAAACGTATTACCGCACACTACCTACACACAACAAACCGGACGGGAAAGTCTTTGAGAAACCGCCACCTCACAACCAAAAATGATTTTTCATTTTTAAGACGTACATCGATACAGGCACGTTGCAACAAAATACATCTCAAACCTGCCGGACAAAAACACAAAGGCTTACCACGACCATCCACACACGAACACGGAACGAAAACGTCCGTAATAAACGTAAAAGACGCACCAAACACCACACCAACAACCCGCCAAATCACCACCCGACACCAACCCAAGACCAACCCTACACCAACCTCCAAGAAAAATCAAGAACAACCCAACCCACGCCCGAAGGCCAAACCACGAGGTGCCACTTCTCTATGTATCTACCTGGGGCTTGACCACTTTAGTCCTTGGGCTCGGTATAGGTGCCCCAGAATGGTCATCCCCAGAAAGATCATCAATCGACCTCTTTAGTGAAGGCTACGGAACCCCACCCTCACAAAAATCAAACCAGTCCTTCCCTGATGGTGGATCCCTGAGGGGAGGATCTGAGGCAGGTTCTCCACCATCGGACAAACCCGTTTCAGTCTCGAAATCTGAGGAGAGCCGGGGATCCTCGTCAACCACTATCACTTCAACCTCCCCAGGTGTCAGTAGGGAAGACGGTGGAGACTCAACCTGAACACCCCCACTGCTACCCCACACCCCTTAGAGGCAAGAAAATCCTGCTCCACCTCTTGTGCTGCCTCCTCCAGTTCCTGAGTTGAAAAATGTGGAACTCATGATTGCAAGGGTTCATAACCGAAGATGATTCCACAGAAGTGAAGGTCGTCAAGGTTGACAATGAATTGGGAAAGTCTGGGAAAGAACTGGGAGACTTGTCCATCACTCTATGGATTATCGAGGTCGTCTGTACGGGGGGTATTTTGATACAGCATTTTCTTCAATACAATGTATTTAGCAATAATTTTATCAATAAATTCAGATTCAATTTATGGAAACTTAACACTTATTTTCATGTAGATTTTTGTCAAATTCAAGTTCAATGAGCATTTTAAATGGAAGATGTATTCGGACTAGACAAAAGATGACAACCGTTGTGCAGCTGTTGAAGTAGATTTATGATTAGATATTAGACAGTTTGACTGTGTTTTCAGTCGGATCAACCTCGCATGCACTCACGACCAACAACAGCCCTCAAGACCAACCCTGCACCAGGCCCCAAAGACAACCCGGGCGGCCAACAAACACAGGCTCAAACCACTCTGGGTCCCCACTCCCGGAGCCAACAACACTCATGAAGAAAAGTACACGCCCGAAGGCAACAACACGCAAAAAGTACTTGGTAAATACAGGTGTACCTTGTCCAAGGTTACTCCCGAGGCAGCTGTGGCAACGGGTAACCTTATTATTCCCACGTTTAAAGAAGCAAATTACCATCATCTATTGATAAAAAGAACATGCGTGGCGGAATACTGGCTGTAAGGTTGACGGCCCTCGTTTGACACGGTTGCTGCTTTACCAAGAAAATGTGCTGCCAGATTTAGCAAATGCGTGGCGCATACTTCTTTATCAATGTTTGCATTGCTTCTTCGTGTAGATGAATTATATTCACGTTCATATTTCTGTATGACTATTTATTCTCAAAACAAATGACTTACTGGCATACCATACTGTTATAAATGCAATGCCCGGAGTCTGTCCATGGTACTTGCAGATTATTTAGTATCATGAAAAATTATTCTTTTTTGTTCACAGGAAAGGCATAGACGGTAAACAACATGGCGTTTCATGCTGCTCTGCTTATTGTCTTAATCTGCGTTGTTGGTGGGTACATTGTGCATACCGTGCTGCTTCTCTTTATGTTGTTTTACATACTAGCAAATTCTAAGGGATATTTAATGGGAGGATTCTCTGACTTATAACGATAACCATGAGAGAAAAAATAGAGTATTTCAAGTTACTGAGATATAGGCCTACTAACGTTTGGCTTGGTTTTCGTTTTCATAATTACCTTATATCTTACCCTTTAATCGTTCTCTCAACACAGCTATTGGACATAATTTTACAATGCTTTGTAAGAATTGCTAGGTTCGAATCATTTTTACGGCTATGATAGGAAATGGATCGTGATACTAGGATTTTGGTAAAATCTTTTACAGAATGCATCAGACTTGCAGGATTTCAGGAGTTCGGCCCCTGGCCGGGTTATTCTGAAGACCAGGGGCCCGTTCCACAAAGAGTTACGCACAATCTTAAGTATGATTTACTGTTGACTTAAGTATGGGGAATCAAACTTAAGATTGTACGTAAGTCTTTGCGGAATGGGCCCCTGGCCGGGTTATTCCGAAGACCTGGAACCTACTACCATCGTGCTTGATCCGACCGACTTACACCATTTGTTTAGAAACTGAGTGCTAAAACTGTATCTAACTGATAAACTAACTAGCCTTTGATTAGACTGTTGTCACTTTTGTCACTTTTGGCACCTTAGTCTTCATAGCTTGTACATATTTTGTTAAATTGCGCACTTTGTCCCGCTAAACATGTTGTTCGTCAAGAGATTGAATAGCTTTTTCATCGACAACACATGTTTGGCTACCTTTTTGTGTGGGAAAGTTTCAACTAGGTCCTTACCGGAATGTAAAAAACGGGTTACGTTTCTTCCTTATTGTCCCAATGGTCCACTCAACCGACAGGCTTAAATTTTATACTGAAGTTATTTTCAAGATGGGTCACCCCTGTTGACAGACGAGCACACCTCCTATGAACATGTACACCGTGAGTCTCACGGTTTGGGACATCATCTCACGGTCAAATTTTCAAATCCCACGGTAAAATAACATTATTTAAAGAAAAAAAAAACTCTAAACCACATCCGAAATAACAGCTGTATTTGTTCCGCTTACTCGTAAAACGAGATTGCGATCCCATCGTAGGGCATAGGCTGACTGCTACTCACAGGCCTGGCAAGTTGGTACACGTACCCTAGACTGCGCATGCAGCATGCAACTTTTTCGGTCGTACATACCACGCACACAGCGTTGCATAGACCAATAAACACGGCGGTCCATTTAGTGGTGCGGATAGCGATTTTTTTTTAAACAAAAGCGGCGAAAGCGGGGGACGAGTGGGGGGGGGGGGGCTGGTCCCCTTAATTTTTTTAGATTTTTTTTTTTGGGGGGGGGGGCATGGCAATAACTGAATGTCGAAAAATAATTTTTAAGTTGCTTGTATTACATTTCGGCTATTCTTTGGCTCAATTATTACTTTTCAGAGTGCAAAACTTGCAAAGCTTCCGGGGGCTCGCCCCCTGGACCCCCACATTAACGAAAGGATTAGAAGAGTTTACTTTCACCTTTCAAAAAGTTGAAACAAAATGTTTTGCAAGCTGTCTTTCCTTCTCAAATCAGGGCCTTTTAAACATACTGAGCGGATCGGCATGTCACCATCCAGTCCCCTTATTGGCCCCAATGACACACATTTTCCCAAGTATTATGTCCCTTTTAGGATTATAAATAATACCTATACAGAGGTACTTTTTGCTTCCATTAAAGTCCACTAAAAAGCGGGCCCTGTTGCGGACCCCTGGATAGTTAGTTAGTTAGATGGAGCTTTACAGCCCAGTTTCCAACCTATTGGTTCAAGTCGAGCCGGCCACGGCCTTTTTCCGGTTGTAGCTCACTGGCTTGTTTTCCCTCCTCAATTGCTTATGCGGAGTATCACGCACAAGGGGAGTAGGTTCCTTTTTTAAAAAAAAAACCCACGCATATTGCCCAGAGATTTTAAATAGGACTTCCTATTGATAAAATGCCCCAAAACACTTTCGATCTCTTAAAAGTGCCCTGTCTCAAATCATCAATCACATGTTCAAGTTTGAGTGGCTTCAACATGTAAGCTTTGCCCCTTAAATTATTTAAAAGTATGTTTCTCCTTTATCAAATGCCATAGCAATTTACGATTTCATTCTCGTCCCTTACCTCACCCCACTCGTAAACTAAATTCATAGTTTAGAATCCTTAATTTGAATATGACTTTTGACCATTTTGGAGCCTCTCAAATCACTTAAGCCGCTGAGCTTCCGGGGCTTCTCCCCTGGACCCCCAACGTGCCTTTCCCCTGGACCCCACTAGCGGTCCTTGAGCGGGCCCCTGGACCCCACGCCGATGGCGTTTTGCGCTTCACGCAAAACCGGACGCCTTACGGCGTCACCATTATGTCGGCTGCATAAACTTGCTGCCCCCAGACTCATCTTGGTATAGTCCCAGTACAGGACAAATTTCGAACCTCCAGGTTTGAGTTACCAGTCTCCAGGTTTGGTTACGAAAATCTCAGGGTTTCCTACTTTGGAGGTTGGCATGTCTGCCAGGCAGATAATCAAGGCAGATTTAAGGGGTTTGAGAAACCTCTAAACTATTAAAGTAATACTAGTTATGTAATCACACCAAACTTAGAATGCACCATCTTTGTTTAATGTGCATGTCGTTGTGAGTGTGTGGGCTTATTGTTTGTTTGTATGTGTGGGCTATACTTGTTCGCTCGCATTCGCGCGGTTGGGTTGCTTACAGACTATCCCACTTCCTCAAAAAAAAATAATAATAATAATTATTAAAAAATCGACAAAGCAAAGGAACGCACCTGATTAATTTTAGGCCCCCATATTTTGTACTTGAATTTGCGAATTCCTTTTAACTGCTCAACGTGTGCATGACGCAAAGGTTTACGCAAAAAATCGCATGCAAAGTGACTAGCTTTTCTAAGCAAAATAACATGGTCTTAAATAGAAGGAGAAGTATACGTAGCTGCGTTTCATGTACAAATCTGGGACTGAGCTAGTACAAATTACAATAACTGTGCACCTAATATCTCCTTAGCGACCTTCACAGAATGCTCGATACCGGCAATAGCTTTTATAACAGCATTAAAACACGACTGCTTTAGCTAACGTTAGTTTCTTCCATGGTCAACGTAAAATATTTTAAATTTTAATTTTTTTTAAAGCTAGAGAGTAAGCTCTTTCTGGCTTTTCAGCCCAGATCTGCCCATGAAAAAAGTAGACAAATATTTTGGACTCTGATGACCCACCCAAAAGACCGTTAGGCTTTTGAAGCTGGGTCAAACATTTGCTCAAGGCAGCATCGGCCTACACCAAGACGACGGACTCGCCCTGTTCAGAAATTAAATCAAAAGCGCTGCCAACAAAGTAACCAATTACTGTTTACTGTTCAGGTGATTACTGTTCAGGTGAACATACAGTCAGTAAATTCACAAGGTGTGTCGCTAAACTTCTGGAACGGCAGATACCAACCGTATGGGAAATTCAAACGACCAGCCGCCTCACGTCAACAACAACTTCAACCACCCTCCCACATACTCAAACAGCTCATGTGTTATGAAATCAGCTGTCATGCGACCAGGGAGCCTTTGAAGATACTTCAAGTAAAGCGCTGAAAGCGAGTGGATTTGACGTTGACCCCTAACCACCCACAGCAAAAAACCGCAAACTCAACTAAACATACCAACAAAAAAGATAATTGTTGTTCAATCTCCTTATAGTAAATCGGTAACTACGAACTTAAGCGCCATTTTTCAACGGTTCATAACCAAGCACCGACACATCGACACTTTTCCAAGTTGGTACATTGAATTGTCACGTTGGGACGAAGAATCTTATCGGACATTTGAGGTTGCCAGGGATCAAAACAAGAAAAACGTAGTAAACACCATATTTGAAGTTAGGAATGAGTAACACTCTTTCATATTTGGAATAAGGATTTCTATTGATTCAGATACCTATTGTTTGAGGTTGGGGTCAAAGTTCATTCGAGGTCGGCAAAGGTTTCACTGAAAAACCTGTGATTGCCTTCAATTTTCGGATCCAAAGAGAATTTCACCTTTAACGGCAAAAATCATCCTGCAACCTGAAAAGATTATCCCTGTCCCTTGTCCCCTGCTCTCTCCTAAATTATATATATACATACATACATACATATATGTCCAACATTTCTTCCGACGAAAACACATTCAACACATCATCACCCGTATACCAAGACGCATTACTAAGAAGTGGCTATGGGTACAACCTAAAGTACGAGACCCAACCCCCTAGCACCAGTCATTGCAAGGGAGCCCCGAAACGAAGACGGAATAGGAACATAACCTGGTTCAACCCCCTGTTTAGTAACAGTGTCATAACCAGCATTGGCAAGAAATTCTTTAACAGTCAAGCCTCGCTGTAAGCGTTAATGAGGCTTGTGACGTCATCCTCTAAAATGGAAACTCCGCCCACAAGAGAAAATCATGAGTTTCGCAGAATAGGTACCTAACATGCTGGGGAAACTTCCAGCTTCTGAATAATGCATAAAAAGGCGTTCCTTGTTGCTGTGTCCTTGGTCTTTTGAAATCTTAAAGTCTTTTCTTTACTAAAAATATCGTGAGGTATTGTTTCTTTCGCAATTTCACAGAGAAATTTTCCATCAAAAACAGGTCAACTTTTGGTGGGTTTTTTTGACTGGCCTCAAACTTTGCGAATACCTGACCGTATTCAGGATCATTGGGGTGTAAAACTTCCAAAATCTAGTGTTTGAGACATAAAGCTAACTACTGATACCTATTACACTACGAGCAAAACAACAAAATAGTCGCAATGAAGGTTTTTGCAAGTTGGAATTTTGCACTTTTTGGCCTCGTAGACCATCGCACAAGGCGGCAACGTTATGGTTTACATATGGTAAACTATTGTCATTGTCTATTGTCATTGGCTAACATGGATACTATTTTAGTCATTATGCCAAGTAATAAAGTGAATTTTAATAAGACTGACTTTTAAGGTTTTAAACCACTAACAAATAACATTAAAATTTTACAGACAGGCCTAGTCTATACTAGGCCTTGGCCTATGCATGCTAAAACTGCACACTATGGTACATAGTGAATGTATGAATGTGTACTGATGATCTGTGATCATCATACAGATACTACTTTACTAATCCTTGCTTGCTGTATGAGTGAGTTTCCATTTTAGAAAAAAGCTTGTAAAATTTTTTAAGAGGCCTGTAGCACAAAAATATTGTGTAATATGCACCTTGTGAGTTGAATCGGAGCAATGTACAGTACCAACGATGAAGATGAAGAACCAAAATAAGCAAATTAGTGTTACACTTACAAGTATTGCAGGCTACATGAAACAATTGATATAGGCCCTACAGCCATTTATTTACACATACACTTTACCAGCCTGTCGGTTGTTTCATGTGGTTTTACCAGACAAAGTGAAGAATTTTCAAAAGGGAAATGACTTGAGGAATATACTTTGAGTATATGGAATGCGCACCTATAAGAGCTCCATCAGTTTCAGGATTTTTTTGTTTATTATTTTGCCTGGGCCATTGTTCTCAGTTTTCTTACTTACCGTATTTTTGTACTGTTGTGCTGAATCATATTTCTACACAAATGAATTAATTGTGCCTTAGTTCTAAGCCTGTTCCTGTTGAAATGTAATTGCTAGTTATAGCCTACACCTACTAGTGCTCTAGGCCCATTTAGGGGTTAAGGGCAACATTAGAGCTTGCATTGCTATGTACCCTTTTCTTGTATAATGGCACAAATGGGATTCTGAGTCAGTGTATCCTAGAGGACAATTTTTCTCTACACAAGCAAAATGCCAATTTACTGACTTAAGAATTTTGGTTGTGCACTTGTGTCCTGTATCATCAGCTGTTAATTCTGATGGATGAAAACTCATATGTTCTTCTGAGACTGCCTTCTCATTTGAAGTATAAACTGTTGGCATTTTACACCACTAACTGGGCAGAGGAGAGATGAATAATGTAGCAATTGCCCCATCATATAATGGCATCTTACAGTCAAAGTTTTTGTCACTAACTTGAATTAACTTGATGGCCTGTTGTTACCTTGGATTCTCAGTTTATATGTCTCCAGTTGTGCATGGGGATGGGGGTTGTGTACTGAGTACCCAGTTCCCTAAGAAACACTTAAGACCCACCCAGTTCCACATGCTGTTCACATCTTATATTACTAAACAAAGTGTTTCTGATCCGAGGCTTCATTTCTTCGACTTCACCACCTAAGGATAAGGACTGACTGTATAGCGTTAATTACCCCAGAGTTCGCTAACAAGCCTTACAAGAGAACTATACATTCCAATATCCCTCTATTTTACCTCTTTATTGTCTAGTTTAATGCCACAATTTTTCTGTCATGTTATTGTTTGCAATAATTTATGAGTCTAGTACAATAACCTTGATTTACTGATTGTATAATGTGGTAACGTGCAAAGTGTATGGCCATGTATGTCAAAAGGTTACCATGAGTCGGTCAATTTAAAGGTGTTGTACATCGTGCCATACGTTGTATAACACTGTGGTGATCGACTCAAGGTACTGACGTACTTAAGATACAATCACTATAACCCTTGCATCGGTAGCCACTTAATTGTTACAAGCTTTTCAAAAATTGTCTCTCAATGTAATTTTCCTGCTATATACATGTAAATCAAACGTAAAGGAAGGCTCGACGAGGTTAACATGATTAATACTTATGTGGAGGATATTTTCTAGCTCGGTGTAGTTCCATTTTCGCGCAACTAATGCAAACACCTCAGTACGGGAAATTGGGCTTTTTACATACGGTGCAAGGCAGTGTCAATACCTGCTCTAAACTTTGCGTATACCTGACCGTATTTAGAAATATTTCATGGTAATGTTAGATTTTTTAGGCGTATAAGGAAATTTCTGATGTACCCTCTTTCTGGCATACCATGCCAAAAAACTTGTTTTCGAGAAAAAACCAAATTTTCCGAACAGAATGAAAACTGTTTTTACGAGTTCAAAAAATGGTCTCAAATTCATTGCTTTGTGTATAAAATACTTCAAAAATGCTGCGAAACTATCGGAAAATGTGTTCTCGATTAATTTTAATGATGATTTTGTAAGATTATGTGTTTTTCATGTCGAAATTTGGATTTGAAAACAGTTAGTTTTTGCTTATTATATATCCCAGCCAACACACTATATGGGGCCCACATGGTATTTCCGTGGGATTCGTGGGCATACGTGGGCATGGGAAAACCACATAGGCCCCATATGGCTCCCATATAAATTCATTGAACAAATTATCATGGAATATGTACGAATACTTCATGAAAATAACTTTTGATTTGTTGGAAAAGATTATTATTAGGCTATACTATATGGGTAAGAAATAAAAGTAGATGCTTTTTATATATGGGTTGCCCACGTTGGCCCCATGTGTGCCCCATATATTGCAGATATATGTGGGTTTCCCATGTGGGGCACATATTGGGCCACTATGACAGGATGCATTTTGTCTTTACTTTCAAATTTCAAGATCCGTCGATCCCTAGAAGGAAAAAATTCATATAATTTTTTATAAGGACTCACAGTACCAGCACCAATAACTTACAATTACTGTAACTTATTATTATGTAAGCTTAGAACTTCCCCACAAACATGCACACCATAACCACAGTGCAATTTGGTATACGAAATCTGTATTTGCATGTCGAACCAATTTAATTATTTATCAGTGTCTTATGCATGCTTAAAAATTCCCCGATTTTTTACAGTTTTACCTTTCCATGTATATATGAAAGAATAAGTTTCCATGTATTTTTTATTATTATTGTTTCTGTTTTAAATCCTTGCTCACGCATTCTAAACATGGTTTCTGGCCATGCTACTGATTTAGTACTAATTTGCATGAACCATTCACAAACATATTGTTGACAGATGACAACAATACACATGCCTGTGACCTACAGGGGTGTTACGTAATGTACCGACGCGACGCCAGCTGCATATCCAGTGCATACGTCACGTACGTACACACTTCGCGTGGGTTATTCAAACGGCACAGTACGGCTGCCAAATCGAACCAATTACTTTGCAAACTGCCTTTCCTGACGCCGATTATTTCCAGCTATCCAGTCATCCCCGAACGTAAGTATCACATCATGTGTATGAAAAATGTTTTTTTTTTTCATTTTAAAAGATAAAACAATTGTAAAACAGACTGTTTAGAATCGATAAGCTGTAACTTGTAGGCTAGGCTAGGCCTTAACGTTACTACAATACATAGGCCTAGGCTATGTAACGTTAGTTAGACCTTGGGCCTAGCCTACGTGCCTAACGCAGATTGTTAACAGGAATCATGCCTATACTACGTCAGCGGAAGACTAACTTAGTAGCAGTCATACAGTTCTATTTTTTTCTGCTTTTGACCTTGCTTAGTCAAGAAAACAGGCCTAAGCTAATAATTTTTTTTATTTATTTCTGGTAAATTACTTTAAGTTAACAGCTGATGCACAATGTTCATGTAGGCTAGCCTAAGTTTGCAAAAATTAGTCCAAAGTTATTCCCACAAGTGGCTAGGCCTATGCTGACTACATGGCTACATTGTGAATAAAACTTATTGTACTGTATGGTCCAACATTAATACTGTTAAGAACAATTTAAGAAAAAAAACAGTGTAAATGTTTCTCTCGGAGTGGCTACTCCAGCTCCAGTGGCTACGTCATGAGGCAAATACATCGTTAGCCAACTGCAAGGTTAACAAATGTTTCCCCCAAAAAAGTCCTAATTAAGTCCAATGCTTTTTCCTGATGTGGCTACGCCGCCTATACTGGCTACGTTGTGATAGCATAGCTGGCTACAGTGTGGACTTATTTATGGTGGGGTATTCTATAATTGTACCAGCTTTTTTATTTCCTATTTTTCAAGATGGCTGGTTTCCCACAATCCTAGTTGCATCATATAGTTACATGATATGTACCTGTAGATATATAACTCGTTGACAGATTTTATGCTGACTGCAACTTCATGCTTAGGCACACGAACACCACGGTGAACAGGAAACTCATTTTCAGAGTTTGTAGCTACAGTACATGTGGGCACTTTGACACAGAAGCCGGTCGTTTCGTCCCCTTGCCAGTTCGCCCCCAAACAGTTCGCCTCCTAAATACAAGTTCGCCCCCCTAAGACCTGCCAGTTCGCCCCCAACGACCTGCCAGTTCTCCCCCGAGACCTACCAGTTCGCCCCCTAAAAAACGATTTCCATGAACAGTGAAGTGAAGTTCTTATTTAATTATCCTCTTTCAGGATGAGATTTGGTTCATTTTTAAAAGGTAAAACAAGTTGTTCCTTTGTACCTAGTTAGGCCCAACTCATAACCGTGTAATTCGCTCGTGCACAATTGCTGAGTGTTAATTTTTTTGACAGTAGATCGATGTAGGCTTTCTATCTGAGTTATCGTTACTTCATCGTTCATGTGCTTCTTTATGTTAATGTCCACACATCATATCTTGTGGTTGTTTTTCTTGGTCTATTTATTTCTTCCAATAACTGGTGCAAAAAAATCAAATTTTTTAAACAAATGCTAAACTTGCATGTCAAACTTAAATTTATTCTGGACGTGCAAGAGAATACCAGGTCAATTTGACTTATCATTGGTTGGTTTTTGTCACATTCTTGAAAACAGTCGTCACTTGTGAAAATTACTGTTATGACAACTACACAACTGCATTTTAAGGTCACTTTATTCCATCTCAAACTCAGAAGTATTTGGGGCGAAACGACCTCCACATTACTGGCGGCGAAACGACCGGTAACCTTTGACACAATTGGGGATTTTGGGGATGCAAAAAATTTGAACACGATTTTGTTCTTTTTATCGAAGCACAGACATATTTTCCATAGAAAAAGCACCTGAGTTGCTCTTGAGTGATCTAACACTGCTGCTGTATGCAGATTGTAGATCTACTGTACAGCACTAGACTAGCAGCTTATCCATCTAATGTTCATTTTAACTGCTTTGCAAAAAAATAACTACTAAGTTATCACTTTGGGACCACTTACCTGTAAGATTAACTCTCAATTTACTTGATAAACACATGTCATGGTCCCTTAAAGTAACAAATTTTTTTTGTACTCTGTCCTGCTTAAAACTAACTTTGGGCTACGTCTTTTTTAAAGAGATTTACCAAATGGAACACAAATCTAATTCTCAATAAATTCCCATTGGTCTAATTAAAAATCTATGGCTGGGAGGTGTGCGTATTGACGCCACCGCTTCCCTTGCCCTAGCTTTATGTACATCTGTACAGTATTATCACTTGGAAGTCACACACTAGTTTTAGAGTTTACGCGGGGAACATACAAGACATCTTGCATTTAGAAAATGAATGTCACAGAAAATCGCAGAAACTTAAAATTGCCATTTGTACATGAAACCGAAATTCACGGAAAAGGGAACTATAGAAAAGGCAACTGTGAATATTGAGACTTGAATGACAAAAATGATAATTGTTGAGAAACCTAATTGTGCGATTCGCATTAAAATTGTTATTTGCTATCTTTAATTTTGATATACAGCTGTAGTACGTCTAATATGGCGCGAGAAGTTTCTGGCAGTTCACGCACGAAACGACGGAAAATCAGGTTATTAGTAGAAGAGCATCTTGATGACATTTGTGATACTATTGGAGAAAGTATCTATGAGGAAAATAGAGCTGGTGTTAGTCATCAACCTCAATGTCATCTTAATACTTTAAGTACCAACCTTGAAAGAAGTGAAAGTAGTTTCAGTGACATTGAAAACTGTGTTCATGAGGAAATGATTATTCCACAGGACTGTGTGGAAAATGGTGGTTGTGAGACAGAAAGTTCTGATGATATTTTGTGTAATGCAGAGAAAGGCATTCTTAGTCAGCAGTTTAGTGAGGAAGAAAGAAGTGATGATGATGGCATTGACACACTGAAAGAAAAATTAGCTGATTGGGCAATTAAACACAATATTCCAAATGCAGGCCTCTCTTCTTTACTTAAAATATTGAAAAGTTCCAACATTGATGTTCCTCTTGATCATAGGACATTGCTCCATACCCCTAGACAAGCAGATGTCAAATATATTGGTGGTGGTTCATGTTACTATTTTGGATTAGAATACTGTTTAGGGCCACTTTTGGATGACCATGACCTGGACAGAAATGATTTGAGACTTCAGTTAAATATAGATGGCATTCCCATTTTTAACAGCTCCAATAATTCCCTTTGGCCAATTCTTGGCTTGATAAAGGAGTTTCCAATGTCATCCCCATTTGTTATTGGCATTTTTTGTGGTCTACACAAACCAGCAAACCTTAAGGAATTCCTTGGAGATTTTGTGTTGGAAATGAAAACTATTTTGAATGATGGTTTTCACCACAAAGACAAAGTTTACAACATATCAATTGATGCTGTCATTTGTGATGCACCGGCTAGGGCTTATGTAAAGTGCATTAAGTCACACACAGGGTATAATGCATGTGAGCGTTGTGTTCAGACCGGTGTTTATGTGGCAAGTAGAATGACCTTCCCAAATGTAAATGCAGTGCAAAGAACAGATGCAGATTTTGCTCTTCAGAGAGATGAAGATCATCATACTGGTGTGTCCCCCCTCCTAGATCTTGGTGTAGGAATGGTTTCAAACTTTGTTTTGGATTACATGCATCTTGTGTGTTTAGGAGTGGTCCGCAAACTCATTTTCATGTGGTTAAAAGGGCCTCTCAAATGTCGCATGCAAGGTAGGATCGAGAGAGATGTTTCAAAAGCTTTGGTTGTTTTAAGAAACTTTATACCAAAGGAGTTTAATCGAAAGCCTCGATCATTAGTGGAGGTAAAATCATGGAAGGCTACTGAATTCAGACAATTTTTATTGTATTCAGGACCAGTTGTTTTGTATGGAAAGTTGAGGCCTGAGCTTTATCGTCATTTTTTAGTCTTATCTGTTGCTATGCACATTCTACTCAGTCCAATTTTGTGTCAAACATTTTGTGAGTATGCAGGGAACTTGCTTCATTTATTTTGTCAAAATTTTGAACTTTTCTATGGACGTGAGTTTTTAGTGTACAATGTGCATAGCTTAATCCATTTGGCTGAAGATGCAAAAAAGTATGGTGCACTGGATAATGTGTCAGCATTTCCATTCGAGAACTATTTGGGCAAGCTTAAGAAAATGGTTCGAAGGCCACAAGATCCAGTATCCCAAATAGTTCGCAGAATTCATGAAAGGAAGTGTAACAGGGGTGAAAGATTTGAAGGTAACAATCCTGTTGAAGGCATGAGTCAACTTCATTTATCTGGCCCTGTGCCTGAACAAAGGCCCTTTGTAGGAGATTTCCAGCAATATAAGCAGTGTCAGAGACAAAATAGTGTAATTTCTTGTAGCCAAGGAGATAACTGTTTTAAACTGTCAGGAAAAGTAGTTCTGGTTAGGAACATTCTAGTTTCATGCACAAGCAAGGAAAAATATGTCGTCATCCAGGAATTTACTCAGCATGAGTCCTTCTATGATTACCCCATCGCATCTGCAAATATAGGCATTGTGTTAGTTCATGATCTCTCAAGACAAGTTCGTATTGAAGCCTTGGATGATACAATGCAGAAAATTGTCCTTTTGCCTCACACTAATGGAAAGTTTGTTGCTATTCCACAATTACACTCATCATAGGCAGTAATCAACAAGTAAACAACTAGTAAACAAGTAAAATCTTATGCTTAAACTTTCAACTGTTTGCAGCATGTTGCCATACGCTATTGTGGGATTCACCGGAACAGATGATGTTTCAATTATTCCAACATCTTGGTTTACTGGACCAGAGGAAGACAAGTGTTATTGGCCTCCAAAGCCTACAAACCCTATGAGGATAAACAAAATGATCATTACTATGAGTGCTCCAGAGAAAATGACTTGGGAGCAATATGACGTTCGTGTGTTTGGAAAAGCAAGTAAGTTTTTATTTTCCTTTCATGATTTCTTGTCATTCTAAGGCAATAATTCGTGGTTTTCAGACTAATGCCTGAGCTTCATTCGGTTGGTTTTAGCGTGTGCACCCAGAAGAGTCCTCCTTATTGGTAAAGAGCAGCAGTTTTTATGTACTGTAGTAGCCCTATTGTGTGTTCGTGCATGTCATTTTGAGGTGTTAAGTTTATGTCATCTCTGATTTCTTTTATCTTTCTTAAAAGATGCCTGTACGAGCAGTCTGCCAAATTTTTAATCTTTTTTTTTTTTAAATTGGTACTAATTTTGTATCACAATTAATGTATTTCCAACTGACACAAATGAAGTAACACATGGGATAGTTAGTACGATGAGGTTTAATGACCCAGTTTCCAAAGAGTTAGTTCAAGTCGAGCCGGCCACAGCCTTTTTTTCCAGTCGTGGCTCACTAGCTTGTTTTCCCTTACCCCATTGCTTATGCAGATTACAATAGCAGTAGGTTCTGTTTTTGGTTTCCTGAAAATGAAAACCTATGAATTCATGCAGACAAGACTTTTGCAAAACATGTTTAAGATCGTGCATTCTAGTACTGGCGTATACTATGGCTCATCGGTGCACAAATACTACGCAACTACATAACTGTTCACTGTCTGAAGCCAAAGACCGGCTTTATCGCAAATTGGTTTCGATGATTCAGCCAGACGAAGCCATTTATAATGCGGGCGATTGCGTGCACAGTAACTGGAAAAATAGTTTTTTTTTATTTTGCAATTGAAAAAAGAACCAAACACATTTTGTTCTGTTTGATTCGTTTTATGCAAATTATGATAACAGATTTTCACTTCATAGTCTTTACTTTGAAGGACAGCAACTTTTGACAAGAGAAATATTTTTACCTCCCTTGAAATGTTTGTTAAAAAAAAAAAATGCGCGCCTATCCTTGAAAAGCTGTCGCAATTCCTTTTCCTACTTAAACATATCTCATTTTAAAGATTGCATGGTGGTTGCTTTTGTAAAAAATACCGCTGCTATTCAACAAGTTACGTATTCACAAAAAGGTATATGAAATGTGGGCAGTTGTCTCTCATTCTTTTGTCCTTGAAATTTTATACTGTGCAAATGTTTAAATATCTTTGCCTGTAGGTGAAGCATTACCCTTCACCGTATGTTGAGTACAACTACAACTGTTGGTTAATATTTCCTACAGTGGCATCAAAATTGTAAATAAAATGAATGTAATGTCAAATTAATGAGCCGCAATGACATCACAGATTTACATGATGCACCAAATCAAAGCCTAGTTTTGATTAAAGTCTTTGGTAAGACTTGACCTGGGAATCGAATCCGGGCCTTCAGTGTGAGGGGTCACAGATGGGACATTTGCTAGTTTGCAGTAGCATTGTACTCCATCCACTCTTAAATTAGCCCTTCAATGTCTCATTTATTCAATGGCATACCCTGCATCCAAACTTTTTAGCAAAAGAAGTTTTTTTTTGAAGAATACCTCAAGTACCTTAATTGTCCCTTCAATGATCTATTTGTGCATTACTTTACAGAGGACCTTGAACGGGCACGCAAGAAGGCTTTAATAGCCGAAGACACATCAAATGTTGAGACTGAGAATGATGAAACGGAAAAACCACGCAAAAGGAGGTAAATAAGGAGTCAAATAAATAAAGTATTAGGTTTCACATAAACACCAGGATGGCAGAAATTGTGAAACCAAGGACCATGTTGAAAGGGAATTCCCAGAGATTTTTGCATGGACCCATTCTGCACAATGTGTGTAATTTCTTTCTTCACTCACCAAATTAAATGGAGTGCAGCACTTACTGAACCATGTGTGGATTTTTTTTTTTGTTTTCTGTTATTCGATAAACATGTTGTTCATGTTTGCTGTACTGTAGTTGAGTTGAGCTCTGAGAGCTTGATGCCTCTTTGGTATGAGTAAAAGTAGTTGTAATGTTTTTATCACCCTTTATTACAAAGCTTAAAATGGAGGATCAGCTCCCCCTTCGATTTTGGCAATCCTTTCCCGAAAATATTTTAGAGAGCCCCTTCCAAATTTCAATTTCTTTGTGCTTTCACTGATCCATATGTACAAGATGCTAGGATGGAGTGCATCATGATGCTAGAAACTTTGAAGAAAAAAAAAAGGCAATGCACCTCAAAATTAAGTGAATACAGGTTTTGAAAATGTTGGTGGGGGCTTAAAGAGTATTTTACACATGAAATTGAAGGGATATCAAGTGAAAATTTTCAGCTGTTTGTAAACTTGCAATCAGTGCAGGTAGAACACAATGAGATTTCCTAAAGGATCATGTGGCAGGAAGTGCTTATCAATAACAATGCCAGGTTGTAATGGTTGTAGTTAAATATAGAGCGAGAGCATTTCATTTTATATCTCAGCAAAAGAGCAAGCAATGTACAATTTGGGTAAAATTTTTTCTTTCGATTGACAGAAAAAACAACAAGTACATTAGTGACAGCAGTTCGGAATCTGGGGAAAGCAACACAGATAAAGTTGTGGAAGAGTTTGAAGTGCCACCACCCCCACCAGGTCTAAGTGTAGCTAGCCCCCAAATTCAACAAATTTCACCTAGTCCTGCAACTCCTCCAACTAGGCCATCAGCTTCTTCATCTGGTTCTACAGACCAGCCTTTTCAGTTGGTTTGCCAGGACACACCAGTGCGGCTTCCTACCATGACACCAGAAATACAACCAGTGAGGACTTGTGAAAGGACACCAACTCAGCAGAAAACATCTTCAGGCAAGTGTCTCATTTCATGGTTATACCTTCCCATTGCAGGCTAATTACCTTCTCTACAAAACCAAAAGTTATTCCTGTGGTTATGCTTTTTAGTATTCCTAGGACCTACCACAAGGTTTCTATCAAATGGGGAAGAGGGCGGGGCGATTTGTCCTTCCATTCAGAAAGAGGACACACCATCCTTTTTCATTAAAATGGAAAAATGTCAATATCTTGTTTTCTTAAGAGGAAACTTTTGCAAGGATTAACTCACATAAATAAAAAGCTTTTAGAACCCTTCAGGTTGTACATTAAGGGGACCTCGAAGCAAACTTTTGTCCTCCTGAACCTGAATCCATATGTTACTAATGCCAAGTGCAGCATCAATGTGGATGAGAGTTTGGCAGTAATCCCCCCCACCCCTTTCTCAGTTTTTGGCAGAATCCCTGTACCACCCATTCACCTCAATCAGCCTGGGCTGTGCAAACGTAGACATTTCAAATTAAAATTGATTAGCATGTATTCGTTCAATGGATAGAGTGTGCTGTCACTCAGTGGGTGATATGTTTCTTTTTCTTATAAATAATTTTCAATTTGTAATGATTAATGGCCATCCATACTTTCATGACTTCTGAAGGGGTAAGAAATGTACCTTCCCTTGATAAAGGGACTCATTGAGTTGACTTGATGGGAGTGTTAAAGGGTACTAACACATTACAATGCTAATAATTACAGTAGCATATCCTACAGTTAGGGAAAAGTTAGAACTTTGAATTTTGACTCTGACTTGTAATGGTTTTGTGCATAATTAGAAAAAGTGTCTGGTCACAAATTTTTGAAAACCGAATTGAACAGTGAAGTACTCACTCAAAAGACAGTTATTTGTATATTGGATACTGGGATTTTCAAAGTAAGACAATTTGTCATTGGTATGTGAAGAAAACTTAACAGGATTGGAACAATTTGTTGAATTTCATGAATCAACTCACTTTAAGAAGAGCAAAAATTTACTGATCTGTGGTAAACCAACGTTCAGCACATTTAATTTCAAGTCAACCAAAGAGGTAGCAATTTTGAATAAAGCAAGATCAATTTATAAAGTTACAATTTAAGAATCCATCATTTAGTTCTATTTGTTTCAACAGCACCTGGAACAAGTGATGTGATACTGAAGAGGGTTCTGGCCCTTCTGGAAGGGATTAAACAGACCCAAGCTATCCATGGGGCACAGCTACAATTACTCATGAAGCAGGCAGATGTGCAGCAAACTGCAATTAACTTTGAACTGCCAGAAGGGAGAACATTCCCAATTCAGACTAAGGAAGAGTTGGAAGGGTTTGACTCACATCTGGAACAGGATAAGGCTTTTTTTAAGGGACTGGTAAGTACTTTTCAGTGAAGTAAAGTTTTCTGTAAAAGTGGAAATGCAGTTATCACAGTGGGTAATTCACATTGTAGTCTGCTGTGTTTTCATGATTGCCCCTTGAGAGTCATGTGACAACATTTTAGACTTTTTGGTTGACCTTGAATATATGCAATGTGGAGGTCATGAAATATCATGAAAGATAGTTGGAAGAAAAATAATACCACATCTAGGATCTTGCTGCTACTTCAAAGTTGGAGTGACTGCATTTGGCCTTTAAGGTTACCTTACAACAGAAGCATAGACACGTCTCTTTGGACTTAAAATGATTTGTTATTGGTGCTGATGTTGAAATCGTAATTTGATTGAACTGATTTCACTCTCCAACTTCCCACTCCCTGCACTCAACCTTTAACAAGTCTCAAACAGTGTAACTGTTTGGCAATTTTCGTCCTCAGGAGTATCTCCAGACTTTCCTTCTTCATTATTGTTAATCTCTATTACAATCTCTCTTCTGTTATTAGGTCATCATGCTTGGAGATAAAGGTGGGCGGAACCTTGAAGAAATGGTGAAAAGGGTTATGACCCATGTGATGTCAGACACCTTTGCATTACAATGCAATATTTCCGGAAGAAACAAAAAGACTGGCCTCGGACAGACTAGAATGTTTGACGTCATTTACAGTAAGACATTAATTTGGTAAAGAAGCCAGTTCAGAGTTGTAAAGGCCTGTATACAGGAGCAACATTTGTTAAACATCTTCAAAACACTTCACCTGCAGCAAACCCAAAACACGTTTGTTTTTGGTTTGTTGCTCAGTTTCGACAGAGTAAAAACAATTTAAAAACATTTTGAAAATGTTTTAAGAATGTTTTGAAAAGAATTGGCAGGACATTTCTTTAGCAACATTTCCAAAACATTTGCAAAACATGCTTTAACCCTGTCTTTGCAACAAACCGAAAACAAGCATGTTTTGGATGCAGATGGATGTTTTGTAAATATTTTGGGGAATGTTTTGCAAATTTTGCTCATGTATACAGGCCTTAACTGCGGATGTCAGGTCATAGGTCACAGGGGTTTAGAAGAGTAACCATGCTGTTGTTCTCAACAGCAGAAACGTGTACTGTCACCGCACTGCAATGTAGTGCAGAATTTACTTTCAGAGTACCCTTGTGACCTTTGACTTGTTAGACATTGCTATAATCTGAATTGGCTTATTGATTAGTTGTAAGCAAAAAAGTACATAAATTAATACTTGTTTATAAGCCATGTACAGATAGAAGGAACTGTACTTAACAAAGCCCTTTCTGAGAGGCTTCAGACAGTCCTCAACAAAGGTGATGGGACAAAGTAAGCAACACAAGCAATGAAAAGATCATCCTCCTCCCTACTCCGGACTTAGTCCCATGTATTTTGTCGAAGATAGTAGAATATCTGAAATTCATAAGTAGGTCTCTTCTACACTAGTATTGTGTACTGTAATTAAGATTGAGGGTTGTGAATTGAAATTAAATTAGTTTCAATACTTAAAATATATCAGCCAATGAAGCTACTAGATTAAATAAGGATAAGACCTTCAAGTGGGAATGCAAGGTTTTTGAATTTCTCATGCCTCTAAATGTACTCCCATTCTGAAAACGTGTTTCCTTGAGGAAAATTGCTTGTTTGATTTCAAAGGGGCTCATTGAATTGGTTAATGAAATTCAACACGTTTTTCCAAACCTGTGAAGTTTCCTTCACATATGAAGGACAAAAGGTCAAAGTTAGCCAATCTGCCTATCCTTCATACCAATAACTGTATTAATAGTGAGAACTTAATGGTTCAATTCCGTGTAAAAAATTTGTGACCAGCCTTTTCTTTAAATTATGCGCAAAACCATGACAACTCAGAACAAAAAGTTTAACATCTTCCGTAAGTATTGGATATAAGGTAAGTTTAGATGAACTTTTACGGCCCAGTTTGAAACCTTCTGGTTCAGGTCAAACCGGTCAAGGACATACCTTTTAATATGTTTGTATTCCTGTCTGTTTGCTTTTAGGAGCAGTAAAAAGGAATTCCCAAACCTGTTCCAGCTCAAGGAAAGATGTGGAACTGGCAGTTGCAAAGTGGCTGATTAGAAGCAGAGACAGGATTGGTGGCAGTCGACGTGGACGGCTCCATAGGCATAATTCAGTCGTTGAGGAAGTGGTGTGAAAGCTTTGTTAATATTTTCTACAAAAAGTCAAGGTGAAGCAAGCAAGTGTAATGTCATGAATTTACATTGATGGGGGCTATTTTGGTTTATCTATTTTTCGTCCTATTGTTTTAACCTTTAATTGATTCAGGTGTAAGTTTTCAAAATTCCATTGCCTGGAGTGCAGTTATAGTATAAATGAATCAGATATTAGTTATAAAAAATTGAGGATCAATGTGAAACCATGACATCACACCAACTTGCTTCAGTTTGTTTTGTTTTAATTTGTTTAAATGTGTCACTATCTTAGTATTAAATAGTAATTAATTAAATTATGAAAAAATTTGTTTGTTTTTTATTTAAAATATATATTTTTTTGTTTAAAAATATAAGTAACCTGAACTTTGCATACAGTACATTCTCTCTAGTGGGTAAGTTTCTCCCTTTGGGTAGGTGGTGCCACCATCTGACGTCACGTAGCAGTTGTCAAACCGCACATTTTTTAGGAAAAGCCCGAGTCATATGTGTGACTCATGCAAAATAAAACTAAGCCTTTATGATTTAGCCGGGGGTTTTAAGACATTAATGTTCCACAATAGCTCTTTGGCTGGTGGATGCAAAGGAGCTTTTAATAAGCGGAGTATGAAATTAGTTCCATTCTCATGATCAAGGTAGACCAGTTTCTGCTCTCATGCGTCATAATAGCAGAGCTTCATAAGTTGCAAACCTTTTACTCTGTGTGGGTTTGGGATATTCAAAATATTCATATATTGTCTTTCTCTATTGTTTTAAGTTTGCTGGGCATCAAGTAAAGTTTCACCTGAAGCTTTTCCCTCTAAGATTGAGTCGTTCTCAAACTAAGATCTCAATATTTCAGAGACTTTTATGATTTTTTGCCTATTTGGAGGCAGTTTATCGGGTTATTCGGGAAAAGCATCCCAAATTGCTAATGTTAGGAAGTTGTGTGCGAATGCTTATCGTTAGCATGCATTTTATGCACTGTTCCAACATGGGAGGTATAATATGTAGTTCTGTAGAATAGGAGTGGCTATGTAAATGTTCTTTATGGTTAATATAGTGTCATTCCCTTTAAAAGTTGAGGTGACAGATTGTAGTCTAGGATACCACAGAAGCATTGCCCTTACTATATTCAAGATCTACAGCTCTATAATTCGCCAGCAAGTAGTTCCATAGGCATAATTCAGTCGTTGAGAAAGTGGTGTGAAAACTTTAAGCATGTGCTGTTGGACTGATGGCTTGATCTCTTTGTTATCAGAGAAATTGTGTTCTTGTGATATTAGCAGTGGAATCATTTTCTACAAAAAGTCAAGGTGAAGCAAGTGTAATTTTAATTTTCTTTTGTTTTTATTTGTTTTAGTGTGTTACTATCTTAGTATTAATTAGTAATTAATTAAATTATTAAAATATTTGTTTTTTTTTTCTTAATGTTACAACCAGCTTTCATCTCAAATCATATTTTTACCAATATTGTAATTTAAAGATATAAGTAACCTGAATTTTGCATACAGTACATTCTGTTCCTTCCTTTTGCTTGAATCTTGAGCATATGTGTCCCAAATGACATAGAAGCCTTTGGCTAAGGGAAAATTGTAATGTAGATAGGGGAATGATTTATAGTATTATTGATCGGTATTATCTGAGGTTTTGAGCTTCCATGCCTCCAACTTTGCAATGTGCAATAATAAGTTAAATATTATCCTTGATACAAGTCCTGCCATTTCTATACAACTTCTTATGGTAAACCATGTCCTGAAAAAAACCAAAAAGCCTTTCTTGTGCCATTTTGCAATGCCTTTTGTAAAAATATCTCAATTTTTATTGTAAATACTGTACATGCCTATATGTCCTATCTCCCAGTTATTTAAAGAATTATTCATAAGTGTTTATTACACTAGAGATGAAGGTGCCTTTCTATATTTGAATAAAGAACAGTCAGTACTTAATCCCAAACTATATCATTTCTTTCCGTCTGATTGAATACTATCAATACCTGCTGATCATGCTAATTGAGCGCAAGAGGTCACAGCCAACCTTACAGAAATCTGAAGGACCCGTGAGGCTACAATAGACCAGAGGTAATATCTCTATGGGTCCCAACCCACGCCTGCCCAGCAAAAGCCTAGTGTGGCCATTAAATGCCACATCCATTTCCCATATAGGCCCCATATCATATTCCATATATGTCCCATGTGGGCCCCACATAAGACCCACATGGATCCAGAATATTACCTTGTCAGTTTATTTGTTTCCCCATATAGGGCCCACGCAGGCCCCATCAAAGCCCCATGTAGGATCCCATATAGGCCCCGCGTTTCCCCCACGGACACATCGGTACGGGGCCCATGTGGGATTCCCATGTTGGACCCATATAGTGCACCATATTGGCCCCATATTGGCCCCATATATCATTGCTGGCTGGGATGCAAAGGCTGTGACGTCATGCATATTCAAATTAGAAAAGAAGCGACTTTTGTTGGCTGTGCACACTGGCTGTTAACCTCTTGGACAGCTGCTTCCCACCTGGGCACAAACTACATACTTTACTCAACAGGAACACGGTGAAACTGAGTTACAGCTGCACGGCAAACATAGACCAAATTATATCAGCGCACAACAAATACATACTGGCGAAACAGGAAAAACAACCTGCAACGCGAAGCAACTGCAATTGCAGAAAGCAAAGTGAGTGCCCATTGGAAGGCAACTGCCTCGTGAACAACATTGTGTACCAAGCAACTGTAACACTCCACGACAACCACAACGAAGAAACATACATTGGTCTAACAGAGAACACATTCAAAAATAGATACACCGCCCACAAGTCTAGCTTTAAACACAAAGACAAAAGAAACGCAACTGCACTCAGTGAATACATCTGGAAACTAAAGGATACAAATGTAGAACACTCCGTAAAATGGAAACTAATGAACAAAGCTCGAGCATACTCCACTTCATCTAAAACTTGTAACCTCTGTCTGGAAGAAAAGTTCTTCATTATACTCAAACCTTCCTTAGCAACTCTAAATAAAAGAAACGAACTGATAAGCTCTTGTAGACACAGGAACAAACATCTACTGTGTAATTATTCTAATAGGTAATGTATCTTGGCTCGCTGTACACCGTTCGTGCCTGTTCACATCGAAGACGGAACGAACACGTGCTTAAAAACGGACACGTTCAAAAGCAGCGAACATATACGTATTTAACGTTATTGACATCATTCTACTTCAGGCTTCTGAGGAGTGAGGACCTACATTATTGGCCCTTACGAAACAGTTCTGTAAAGCTATGTTGTAAAAACTTATTGCAACCTTTTCAATATTACAGCTCCCTACACAGGGTTGAGCACTTTACCATTGCCTGGTTGACATTATTAATTTTTTGATTTCTTGCCGTAGGCAAAAGGAATCTATGCGATGGTGATGTCGTGTGTGTGTGTATGTGTGTGTGGGTGTGTGTGTGTGTGTATGTGATGCTTTGCTTGTAAACACGATATCTCAAGATAGGTAACTGTGACGGGTCTCATACTTGGTGTGTGGGTTGGCCATATTGAGTAGATGATCCCTATTGTATTTCGTGGAGGTCAAAGGTCATTTGAGGTCACTAGAGGTCAAAGTGTGAAAACCTTGTAAACACGATATCTCAAGCAGAGTAAGCTTGACTGATCTCATACTTGGTGTGTGGGTTGGTCATATTGAGTAGATGATCCCTATCGATTTTCTTGGAGGTCAAAGGTCATTTGGGGTCACGAGAGGTCAATAGGTAAATTCCTTAGAAATTGCTTGTAAACACGGTATCTCAAGAAGGGTAAGTGTGACTAATCTCATATTTGGTGTGTGCATTGGCCATATTGAGTAGATGATCCCTATTGTTTTTGGTGGAGGTCAAAGGTCATTTGAGGTCACTAGAGGTCAAAGTGTGAAAACCTTGTAAACACGATATCTCAAGCAGAATAAGCTTGACTGATCTCATACTTGGTGTGTGGGTTGGTCATATTGAGTAGATGATCCCTATCGATTTTCTTGGAGGTCAAAGGTCATTTGGGGTCACGAGAGGTCAATAGGTAAATTCCTTAGAAATTGCTTGTAAACACGGTATCTCAAGAAGGGTAAGTGTGACTAATCTCATATTTGGTGTGTGCATTGGCCATATTGAGTAGATGATCCCTATTGTTTTTGGTGGAGATCAAAGGTCATTTGGGGTCACGAGAGGTCGAAAGGTCAAAACTTCGTAAACACGATATCTCGAGAACGGTACATGTGACTATACTCATATTTGGTGTGTAGGTTGTTCATATCGAGTAGAGGATCCATATCGTTTTTGGTGGAGGTCAAAGGTCATTTGGGGTCACGAGAGGTCAAAAGGTCAAAACTTCAGAAACACAATATCTCGAGAACGGTACATGTGACTATACTCATATTTGGTGTGTAGGTTGGCCACTTTGAGTAGATGATCCCTATTGTTTTTGGTGGAGATCAAAGGTCATTTGGGGTCACGTGAGATGGAAAGGTCAAAACATTGTAAACACGATATCTCGAGAACGGTACATGTGACTATGCTCATATTTGGTGTGTGGGTTGGTCATATTGAGTAGATGATCCCTATTGTTTTTGGTGGAGATCAAAGGTCGTTTGGGGTCACAAGAGGTTGAAAGGTCAAAACTTCGTAAACACGATATCTCGAGAACGGTACATGTGACTATGCTCATATTTGGTGTGTGGGTTGGTCATATTGAGTAGATGATCCATATTGTTTTTAGTGGAGATCAAAGGTCATTTGGGGTCACGAGAGGTCGAAAGGTCAAAACTTCGTAAACATGATATCTCGAGAACGGTACATGTGACTATGCTCATTTGGTGTGTAGGTTGGTCATTTCGAGTAGATGATCCATATTGTTTTTTGTGGAGGTCAAAGGTCATTTGGGGTCACGAGAGGTCAAAAGGTCAAAACTTCATAAACACGATATCTCGAGAATGGTACATGTGACTATGCTCATATTTGGTGTGTGGGTTGGTCATATTGAGTAGATGATCCCTGTCGATTTTCGTGGAGGTCAATGGTCATTTGGGGTCACGAGAGGTCAAAAGGTCAAAACTTTGTAAACACGATATCTCGAGAACGGTACATGTGACTATGCTCATATTTGGTGTGTGGGTTGGTCATATTGAGTAGATGATCCCTATTGTTTTTGGTGGAGATCAAAGGTCGTTTCGGGTCACAAGAGGTCGAAAGGTCAAAACTTCGTAAACACGATATCTCGAGAACGGTACATGTGACTATGCTCATATTTGGTGTGTGGGTTGGTCATATTGAGTAGATGATCCATATTGTTTTTGGTGGAGATCAAAGGTCATTTGGGCTCACGTGAGGTCGAAAGGTCAAAACATTGTAAACACGATATCTCGAGAACGGTACATGTGACTATGCTCATATTTGGTGTGTGGGTTGGTCATATTAAGTAGATGATCCCTATTGTTTTTGGTGGAGGTCAAAGGTCATTTGGGGTCACGAGAGGTCAAAAGGTCAAAACTTCAGAAACACAATATCTCGAGAACGGTACATGTGACTATACTCATATTTGGTGTGTAGGTTGGCCACTTTGAGTAGATGATCCCTATTGTTTTTGGTGGAGATCAAAGGTCATTTGGGGTCACGTGAGGTCGAAAGGTCAAAACATTGTAAACACGATATCTCGAGAACGGTACATGTGACTATGCTCATATTTGGTGTGTGGGTTGGTCATATTGAGTAGATGATCCCTATTGTTTTTGGTGGAGATCAAAGGTCGTTTGGGGTCACAAGAGGTCGAAAGGTCAAAACTTCGTAAACACGATATCTCGAGAACGGTACATGTGACTATGCTCATATTTGGTGTGTGGGTTGGTCATATTGAGTAGATGATCCATATTGTTTTTAGTGGAGATCAAAGGTCATTTGGGGTCACGTGAGGTCGAAAGGTCAAAACTTCGTAAACATGATATCTCGAGAACGGTACATGTGACTATGCTCATTTGGTGTGTAGGTTGGTCATTTCGAGTAGATGATCCATATTGTTTTTGGTGGAGGTCAAAGGTCATTTGGGGTCACGTGAGGTGGAAAGGTCAAAACATTGTAAACACGATATCTCGAGAACGGTACATGTGACTATGCTCATATTTGGTGTGTGGGTTGGTCATATTGAGTAGATGATCCCTATTGTTTTTGGTGGAGATCAAAGGTCGTTTGGGGTCACAAGAGGTCGAAAGGTCAAAACTTCGTAAACACGATATCTCGAGAACGGTACATGTGACTATGCTCATATTTGGTGTGTGGGTTGGTCATATTGAGTAGATGATCCATATTGTTTTTAGTGGAGATCAAAGGTCATTTGGGGTCACGTGAGGTCGAAAGGTCAAAACTTCGTAAACATGATATCTCGAGAACGGTACATGTGACTATGCTCATTTGGTGTGTAGGTTGGTCATTTCGAGTAGATGATCCATATTGTTTTTGGTGGAGGTCAAAGGTCATTTGGGGTCACGAGAGGTCAAAAGGTCAAAACTTCGTAAACACGATATCTCGAGAACGGTACATGTGACTATACTCATATTTGGTGTGTAGGTTGTTCATATCGAGTAGAGGATCCATATCGTTTTTGGTGGAGGTCAAAGGTCATTTGGGGTCACGAGAGGTCAAAAGGTCAAAACTTTGTAAACACGATATCTCGAGAACGGTACATGTGACTATGCTCATATTTGGTGTGTGGGTTGGTCATATTGAGTAGATGATCCCTATTGTTTTTTATGGAGATCAAAGGTCGTTTGAGGTCACAAGAGGTCGAAAGGTCAAAACTTCGTAAACACGATATCTCGAGAACGGTACATGTGACTATGCTCATATTTGGTGTGTGGGTTGGTCATATTGAGTAGATGATCCATATTGTTTTTGGTGGAGATCAAAGGTCATTTGGGGTCACGTGAGGTCGAAAGGTCAAAACATTGTAAACACGATATCTCGAGAACGGTACATGTGACTATGCTCATATTTGGTGTGTGGGTTGGTCATATTAAGTAGATGATCCCTATTGTTTTTGGTGGAGGTCAAAGGTCATTTGGGGTCACGAGAGGTCAAAAGGTCAAAACTTCAGAAACACAATATCTCGAGAACGGTACATGTGACTATACTCATATTTGGTGTGTAGGTTGGCCACTTTGAGTAGATGATCCCTATTGTTTTTGGTGGAGATCAAAGGTCATTTGGGGTCACGTGAGGTCGAAAGGTCAAAACATTGTAAACACGATATCTCGAGAACGGTACATGTGACTATGCTCATATTTGGTGTGTGGGTTGGTCATATTGAGTAGATGATCCCTATTGTTTTTGGTGGAGATCAAAGGTCGTTTGGGGTCACAAGAGGTCGAAAGGTCAAAACTTCGTAAGCACGATATCTCGAGAACGGTACATGTGACTATGCTCATATTTGGTGTGTGGGTTGGTCATATTGAGTAGATGATCCATATTGTTTTTAGTGGAGATCAAAGGTCATTTGGGGTCACGTGAGATCGAAAGGTCAAAACTTCGTAAACATGATATCTCGAGAACGGTACATGTGACTATGCTCATTTGGTGTGTAGGTTGGTCATTTCGAGTAGATGATCCATATTGTTTTTGGTGGAGGTCAAAGGTCATTTGGGGTCACGTGAGATGGAAAGGTCGAAACATTGTAAACACGATATCTCGAGAACGGTACATGTGATTATGCTCATATTTGGTGTGTGGGTTGGTCATATTGAGTAGATGATCCCTATTGTTTTTGGTGGAGATCAAAGGTCGTTTGGGGTCACAAGAGGTCGAAAGGTCAAAACTTCGTAAACACGATATCTCGAGAACGGTACATGTGACTATGCTCATATTTGGTGTGTGGGTTGGTCATATTGAGTAGATGATCCATATTGTTTTTAGTGGAGATCAAAGGTCATTTGGGGTCACGTGAGGTCGAAAGGTCAAAACTTCGTAAACATGATATCTCGAGAACGGTACATGTGACTATGCTCATTTGGTGTGTAGGTTGGTCATTTCGAGTAGATGATCCATATTGTTTTTGGTGGAGGTCAAAGGTCATTTGGGGTCACGAGAGATCAAAAGGTCAAAACTTCATAAACACGATATCTCGAGAACGGTACATGTGACTATGCTCATATTTGGTGTGTGGGTTGGTCATATTAAGTAGATGATCCCTATTGTTTTTGGTGGAGGTCAAAGGTCATTTGGGGTCACGAGAGGTCAAAAGGTCAAAACTTCAGAAACACAATATCTCGAGAACGGTACATGTGACTATACTCATATTTGGTGTGTAGGTTGGCCACTTTGAGTAGATGATCCCTATTGTTTTTGGTGGAGATCAAAGGTCATTTGGGGTCACGTGAGGTCGAAAGGTCAAAACATTGTAAACACGATATCTCGAGAACGGTACATGTGACTATGCTCATATTTGGTGTGTGGGTTGGTCATATTGAGTAGATGATCCCTATTGTTTTTGGTGGAGATCAAAGGTCGTTTGGGGTCACAAGAGGTCGAAAGGTCAAAACTTCGTAAACACGATATCTCGAGAACGGTACATGTGACTATGCTCATATTTGGTGTGTGGGTTGGTCATATTGAGTAGATGATCCATATTGTTTTTAGTGGAGATCAAAGGTCATTTGGGGTCACAGAAGGTCGAAAGGTCAAAACTTCGTAAACACGATATCTCGAGAACGGTACATGTGACTATGCTCATTTGGTGTGTAGGTTTGTCATTTCGAGTAGATGATCCATATTGTTTTTGGTGGAGGTCAAAGGTCATTTGGGGTCACGTGAGATGGAAAGGTCGAAACATTGTAAACACGATATCTCGAGAACGGTACATGTGATTATGCTCATATTTGGTGTGTGGGTTGGTCATATTGAGTAGATGATCCCTATTGTTTTTGGTGGAGATCAAAGGTCGTTTGGGGTCACAAGAGGTCGAAAGGTCAAAACTTCGTAAACACGATATCTCGAGAACGGTACATGTGACTATGCTCATATTTGGTGTGTGGGTTGGTCATATTGAGTAGATGATCCATATTGTTTTTAGTGGAGATCAAAGGTCATTTGGGGTCACGTGAGGTCGAAAGGTCAAAACTTCGTAAACATGATATCTCGAGAACGGTACATGTGACTATGCTCATTTGGTGTGTAGGTTGGTCATTTCGAGTAGATGATCCATATTGTTTTTGGTGGAGGTCAAAGGTCATTTGGGGTCACGAGAGGTCAAAAGGTCAAAACTTCGTAAACACGATATCTCGAGAACGGTACATGTGACTATGCTCATATTTGGTGTGTGGGTTGGTCATATTAAGTAGATGATCCCTATTGTTTTTGGTGGAGGTCAAAGGTCATTTGGGGTCACGAGAGGTCAAAAGGTCAAAACTTCAGAAACAATATCTCGAGAACGGTACATGTGACTATACTCATATTTGGTGTGTAGGTTGGCCACTTTGAGTAGATGATCCCTATTGTTTTTGGTGGAGATCAAAGGTCATTTGGGGTCACGTGAGGTCGAAAGGTCAAAACATTGTAAACACGATATCTCGAGAACGGTACATGTGACTATGCTCATATTTGGTGTGTGGGTTGGTCATATTGAGTAGATGATCCCTATTGTTTTTGGTGGAGATCAAAGGTCGTTTGGGGTCACAAGAGGTCGAAAGGTCAAAACTTCGTAAACACGATATCTCGAGAACGGTACATGTGACTATGCTCATATTTGGTGTGTGGGTTGGTCATATTGAGTAGATGATCCATATTGTTTTTAGTGGAGATCAAAGGTCATTTGGGGTCACGTGAGATCGAAAGGTCAAAACTTCGTAAACATGATATCTCGAGAACGGTACATGTGACTATGCTCATTTGGTGTGTAGGTTGTTCATTTCGAGTAGATGATCCATATTGTTTTTGGTGGAGGTCAAAGGTCATTTGGGGTCACGTGAGGTGGAAAGGTCAAAACATTGTAAACACGATATCTCGAGAACGGTACATGTGATTATGCTCATATTTGGTGTGTGGGTTGGTCATATTGAGTAGATGATCCCTCTTGTTTTTGGTGGAGATCAAAGGTCGTTTGGGGTCACAAGAGGTCGAAAGGTCAAAACTTCGTAAACACGATATCTCGAGAACGGTACATGTGACTATGCTCATATTTGGTGTGTGGGTTGGTCATATTGAGTAGATGATCCATATTGTTTTTAGTGGAGATCAAAGGTCATTTGGGGTCACGTGAGGTCGAAAGGTCAAAACTTCGTAAACATGATATCTCGAGAACGGTACATGTGACTATGCTCATTTGGTGTGTAGGTTGGTCATTTCGAGTAGATGATCCATATTGTTTTTGGTGGAGGTCAAAGGTCATTTGGGGTCACGAGAGGTCAAAAGGTCAAAACTTCATAAACACGATATCTCGAGAACGGTACATGTGACTATGCTCATATTTGGTGTGTGGGTTGGTCATATTGAGTAGATGATCCCTATAGTTTTTGGTGGAGATCAAAGGTCATTTGGGGTCACGTGAGGTCGAAAGGTCAAAACATTGTAAACACGATATCTCGAGAACGGTACATGTGACTATGCTCATATTTGGTGTGTGGGTTGGTCATATTGAGTAGATGATCCCTATTGTTTTTGGTGGAGATCAAAGGTCGTTTGGGGTCACAAGAGGTCGAAAGGTCAAAACTTCGTAAACACGATATCTCGAGAACGGTACATGTGACTATGCTCATATTTGGTGTGTGGGTTGGTCATATTGAGTAGATGATCCATATTGTTTTTAGTGGAGATCAAAGGTCATTTGGGGTCACGTGAGGTCGAAAGGTCAAAACTTCGTAAACATGATATCTCGAGAACGGTACATGTGACTATGCTCATTTGGTGTGTAGGTTGGTCATTTCGAGTAGATGATCCATATTGTTTTTGGTGGAGGTCAAAGGTCATTTGGGGTCACGAGAGGTCAAAAGGTCAAAACTTCATAAACACGATATCTCGAGAACGGTACATGTGATTATGCTCATATTTGGTGTGTGGGTTGGTCATATTAAGTAGATGATCCCTATTGTTTTTGGTGGAGGTCAAAGGTCATTTGGGGTCACGAGAGGTCAAAAGGTCAAAACTTCAGAAACACAATATCTCGAGAACGGTACATGTGACTATACTCATATTTGGTGTGTAGGCTGGCCACTTTGAGTAGATGATCCCTATTGTTTTTGGTGGAGATCAAAGGTCATTTGGGGTCACGTGAGGTCGAAAGGTCAAAACATTGTAAACACGATATCTCGAGAACGGTACATGTGACTATGCTCATATTTGGTGTGTGGGTTGGTCATATTGAGTAGATGATCCCTATTGTTTTTGGTGGAGATCAAAGGTCGTTTGGGGTCACAAGAGGTCGAAAGGTCAAAACTTCGTAAACACGATATCTCGAGAACGGTACATGTGACTATGCTCATATTTGGTGTGTGGGTTGGTCATATTGAGTAGATGATCCATATTGTTTTTAGTGGAGATCAAAGGTCATTTGGGGTCACGTGAGATCGAAAGGTCAAAACTTCGTAAACATGATATCTCGAGAACGGTACATGTGACTATGCTCATTTGGTGTGTAGGTTGTTCATTTCGAGTAGATGATCCATATTGTTTTTGGTGGAGGTCAAAGGTCATTTGGGGTCACGTGAGGTGGAAAGGTCAAAACATTGTAAACACGATATCTCGAGAACGGTACATGTGATTATGCTCATATTTGGTGTGTGGGTTGGTCATATTGAGTAGATGATCCCTATTGTTTTTGGTGGAGATCAAAGGTCGTTTGGGGTCACAAGAGGTCGAAAGGTCAAAACTTCGTAAACACGATATCTCGAGAACGGTACATGTGACTATGCTCATATTTGGTGTGTGGGTTGGTCATATTGAGTAGATGATCCATATTGTTTTTAGTGGAGATCAAAGGTCATTTGGGGTCACGTGAGGTCGAAAGGTCAAAACTTCGTAAACATGATATCTCGAGAACGGTACATGTGACTATGCTCATTTGGTGTGTAGGTTGGTCATTTCGAGTAGATGATCCATATTGTTTTTGGTGGAGGTCAAAGGTCATTTGGGGTCACGAGAGGTCAAAAGGTCAAAACTTCATAAACACGATATCTCGAGAACGGTACATGTGACTATGCTCATATTTGGTGTGTGGGTTGGTCATATTGAGTAGATGATCCCTATAGTTTTTGGTGGAGATCAAAGTTCCTTTGGGGTCACAAGAGGTCGAAAGGTCAAAACTTCGTAAACACGATATCTCGAGAACGGTACATGTGACTATGCTCATATTTGGTGTGTGGGTTGGTCATATTGAGTAGATGATCCATATTGTTTTTAGTGGAGATCAAAGGTCATTTGGGGTCACGTGAGGTCGAAAGGTCAAAACTTCGTAAACATGATATCTCGAGAACGGTACATGTGACTATGCTCATTTGGTGTGTAGGTTGGTCATTTCGAGTAGATGATCCATATTGTTTTTGGTGGAGGTCAAAGGTCATTTGGGGTCACGAAAGGTCAAAAGGTCAAAACTTCATAAACACGATATCTCGAGAACGGTACATGTGACTATGCTCATATTTGGTGTGTGGGTTGGTCATATTGAGTAGATGATCCCTATTGTTTTTTATGGAGATCAAAGGTCGTTTGGGGTCACAAGAGGTCGAAAGGTCAAAACTTCGTAAACACGATATCTCGAGAACGGTACATGTGACTATGCTCATATTTGGTGTGTGGGTTGGGCATATTGAGTAGATGATCCATATTGTTTTTAGTGGAGATCAAAGGTCATTTGGGGTCACGTGAGGTCGAAAGGTCAAAACATTGTAAACACGATATCTCGAGAACGGTACATGTGACTATGCTCATATTTGGTGTGTGGGTTGGTCATATTGAGTAGATGATCCATATTGTTTTTGGTGGAGGTCAAAGGTCATTTGGGGTCACGAGAGGTCAAAAGGTCAAAACTTCATAAACACGATATCTCGAGAATGGTACATGTGACTATGCTCATATTTGGTGTGTGGGTTGGTCATATTGAGTAGATGATCCCTGTCGATTTTCGTGGAGGTCAATGGTCATTTGGGGTCACGAGAGGTCAAAAGGTCAAAAGTTCGTAAACACGATATCTCGAGAACGGTACATGTGACTATGCTCATATTTGGTGTGTGGGTTGGTCATATTGAGTAGATGATCCATATTGTTTTTGGTGGAGATCAAAGGTCATTTGGGGTCACGTGAGGTCGAAAGGTCAAAACATTGTAAACACGATATCTCGAGAACGGTACATGTGACTATGCTCATATTTGGTGTGTGGGTTGGTCATATTAAGTAGATGATCCCTATTGTTTTTGGTGGAGGTCAAAGGTCATTTGGGGTCACGAGAGGTGAAAAGGTCAAAACTTCAGAAACACAATATCTCGAGAACGGTACATGTGACTATACTCATATTTGGTGTGTAGGTTGGCCACTTTGAGTAGATGATCCCTATTGTTTTTGGTGGAGATCAAAGGTCATTTGGGGTCACGTGAGGTCGAAAGGTCAAAACATTGTAAACACGATATCTCGAGAACGGTACATGTGACTATGCTCATATTTGGTGTGTGGGTTGGTCATATTGAGTAGATGATCCCTATTGTTTTTGGTGGAGATCAAAGGTCCTTTGGGGTCACAAGAGGTCGAAAGGTCAAAACTTCGTAAACACGATATCTCGAGAACGGTACATGTGACTATGCTCATATTTGGTGTGTGGGTTGGTCATATTGAGTAGATGATCCATATTGTTTTTAGTGGAGATCAAAGGTCATTTGGGGTCACGTGAGGTCGAAAGGTCAAAACTTCGTAAACATGATATCTCGAGAACGGTACATGTGACTATGCTCATTTGGTGTGTAGGTTGGTCATTTCGAGTAGATGATCCATATTGTTTTTGGTGGAGGTCAAAGGTCATTTGGGGTCACGTGAGGTGGAAAGGTCAAAACATTGTAAACACGATATCTCGAGAACGGTACATGTGACTATGCTCATATTTGGTGTGTGGGTTGGTCATATTAAGTAGATGATCACTATTGTTTTTGGTGGAGATCAAAGGTCGTTTGGGGTCACAAGAGGTCGAAAGGTCAAAACTTCGTAAACACGATATCTCGAGAACGGTACATGTGACTATGCTCATATTTGGTGTGTGGGTTGGTCATATTGAGTAGATGATCCATATTGTTTTTAGTGGAGATCAAAGGTCATTTGGGGTCACGTGAGGTCGAAAGGTCAAAACTTCGTAAACATGATATCTCGAGAACGGTACATGTGACTATGCTCATTTGGTGTGTAGGTTGGTCATTTCGAGTAGATGATCCATATTGTTTTTGGTGGAGGTCAAAGGTCAGTAAAAGGGTCACGAGAGGTCAAAAGGTCAAAACTTCATAAACACGATATCTCGAGAACGGTACATGTGACTATGCTCATATTTGGTGTGTAAGTTGGTCATATTGAGTAGATGATCCCTGTCGATTTTCGTGGAGGTCAATGGTCATTTGGGGTCACGAGAGGTCAAAAGGTCAAAACTTTGTAAACACGATATCTCGAGAACGGTACATGTGACTATGCTCATATTTGGTGTGTGGGTTGGTCATATTGAGTAGATGATCCATATTGTTTTTTATGGAGATCAAAGGTCGTTTGGGGTCACAAGAGGTCGAAAGGTCAAAACTTCGTAAACACGATATCTCGAGAACGGTACATGTGACTATGCTCATATTTGGTGTGTGGGTTGGTCATATTGAGTAGATGATCCATATTGTTTTTAGTGGAGATCAAAGGTCATTTGGGGTCACGTGAGGTCGAAAGGTCAAAACATTGTAAACACGATATCTCGAGAACGGTACATGTGACTGTGCTCATATTTGGTGTGTGGGTTGGTCATATTGAGTAGATGATCCCTATTGTTTTTGGTGGAGGTCAAAGGTCATTTGGGGTCACGAGAGGTCAAAAGGTCAAAACTTCATAAACACGATATCTCGAGAATGGTACATGTGACTATGCTCATATTTGGTGTGTGGGTTGGTCATATTGAGTAGATGATCACTGTCGATTTTCGTGGAGGTCAATGGTCATTTGGGGTCACGAGAGGTCAAAAGGTCAAAACTTTGTATACACGATATCTCGAGAACGGTACATGTGACTATACTCATATTTGGTGTGTGGGTTGGTCATATTGAGTAGATAATCCAATTTGTTTTTGGTGGAGGTCAAAGGTCATTTGGGGTCACGAGAGGTCAAAAGGTCAAAACTTTGTAAACACGATATCTTGAGAACGGTACATGTGACTATGCTCATATTTGGTGTGTGGGTTGGTCATATTGAGTAGATGATCCCTATTGTTTTTGGTGGAGGTCAAAGGTCATTTGGGGTCACGAGAGGTCAATAGGTAAATTCCTTAAAAATTGCTTGTAAACACGGTATCTCAAGAAGAGTAAGTGTGACCAATCTCATATTTGGTGTGTGCCTTGGCCATATTGAGTAGATGATCCCTACTGTTTTTGGTGATCAAAGGTCATTTGGGGTCACGAGAGGTCAAAAGGTCAAAACTTCGTAAACACGATATCTCGAGAATCGTACATGTGACTATACTCATATTTGGCGAGTGTGTTGGCCATATTGGGTAGATGATCCCTATTGTTTTTGGTGGAGGTCAAAGGTCATTTGGGGTCATGAGAGGTCAAAAGGTCAAAACTTCGTAAACACGATATCTCAAGAGTTACATGTGACTGTGCTCATATTTAGTGTGTGGATTGGTCATATTGAGTAGATGATCCCTATTGATTTTCTGAAAGGTCAAAGTTCATTTGGAGTCAGCATGTTCTAAGCCTGACAAGCTTTCCTGCACAGTCTTTCAAGAAATGTCACTTGTAGGGTCCTGTAACTTGTCCTGTAGATGGCACATAGTGAATACATGGTCCCAGAAGTTTTTGGTGGAGGTCAAATGTCATTTGGGTTCACAACGGGCAAGGGGGATCTCAATGTAGGAAGATTGGATGCCTTGCATGTGTACTTTGTGGGCACATTATGGAGCCCTGTTAATTGAAAAACATTGCCAAGCAACGTCAATGTGAAAAAAGGCCTTACATTTCAGCGGCAAGGAATCACTAAGCCTTTTGGCTTTCTGGTTACTATTACGGTTATATATATATATATATATATATATATATATATATATATATATATATATATATATATATATATATATATATAGGTCGAAAAGAGGTAGTAAAAAGTGCTTAAAAGTTTGCGAAAAACTCCACGACGTTCCGGGTATGAACCTTTCATCAGGAGGCAAAAACCAAACTGAACAACCACCAGTAACAATTGGACACCACAAACATCAAATCCGAAGCGATCGCTGTAAAAAAAGAACCGGACGAAAGTGACTGTCAGAAAACATGAGTGCGAAGGATGAAACACAAATCAAAAAAAAAACGCGTCCTGGATGAAAAAGTGCATGTACAAATCGAACATGGTCGATTGTTCCCATCCCTTGCTCTGTAGGATCCTCTCTTCTTAGCTAATTATCCATATTCGTTTTTGTTCCTTATTTTTCAATCTCCTGTCGTACAGTTTACCGTTTCCTCGTGTCCATTTTCAAGCACGTGTACAAAACTTAACTTTCATTTTTATTCACGGCCTCATGCCAAGCCTAAAACATTTCGTTTCGAACCTCCGAAGGAGTTTTACGGGGGAAGTACCCCACTACCCAGCCCAAAGTTTTCCATTTATTTATTCTCTTGCCATGGCCACCTTTGGTAAAACCAGATTTGCCAGCCACATTAATGTTTTGGGAACTTGTCTTCGTAGACATGTAATTCCGAGAGGTTTCAGACTTAATTTTCACGTTCAGTCCGAGTACGATTTTGATTTTAGACGGGATATCTCACGATACTTACGTTCGTATTCTTTCAGTCTGATACGTTCTACCATTTGTAGTATGGAAAGGAAGAAGGCTTCTTTTGACACTACCATTGAGGAAAAAAAGTCACCTCTATTTGAAACCTCACCCCAAGCTGCAGAAGTTCGCTTCCTTATTCATATATACAATCTATGACTTAATAACTTCTAACAAGACTCTAAAGCCAGGACCTTGGCTAGCCTGTTGCCCAAATCCCCGTCCACCGAATTCGAACCTAACAATAATAACCAGCCAGACACCAAGCTTGTAGTCACCATTCCGCCCGATCTGGAACTCTCTTCCTCTGAGCGCTCAGTTTTAAGCGAAAGGTCTCAACTTTGTTCCACTGAACCCCCTTCCTGATGAGTTTTCCATACGCAGAGACGTTTCGTCTTTCTGTAGGAAACTCCGCCTTCGCTACCATTTCGGGATAACAGACCATCAGGATGATACCCCCTCAGAGGACGTTCCCAACCCCGCCAACCCTGTCCGTTCCTCCTGGACGCCCAAGCCAGGAGAAAATCCCACCCTTGACAATGTAATCAATACCATTAACAAAGATGCCAACGATCTCCTTCCCTCTAAAATGACCTGACTGCGTAACAATCGTCCTGAAGAACGAGATGCCATTTTATCCCTTAAAAGTAACAGGGATATCATTATTAAACCAGCTGACAAGGGTGGTGCTGTTGTGGTTTGGCGGAAGGACCTGGGTATTGCTGAGGCCAACAAACAGCTATCCGACCAAAGTGCTTATTCAGAACTTCCCGCTGACCCCACTCCTGAGTGCCAAAAGTTAGTTAAAAACACTTTGACCCAACTCATGGAAAATAAACAACTACCCCAAAACGCTTCTTCTCTACTTCACCCTTGCCCACAGATTTCTAACTTCTACCTGCTTCCCAAAATCCACAAAGCCAACAACCCTGGCAGACCTATCGTCTCTTCACACAGCTGCCCACCGTACTTATTTCTGAGTATGTGGATTCTGTGCTCTCCCCCTTTAGTTTCAGCTTTGCCGTCGTTTGTTCAAGACACGCCACATTTCTTGAGACTTATTCGTGACTTTGAGTTTCCTGAAAATTGCGGAGAACGTCTTTTATTCACCATGGATGTGTCCAGCCTCTACACGTCCATTCCTCATAATGCTGCCTTAACAGCTATCCGTTACTACCTAGATAAACGACGTGATCCTCCAATACCGACTGAAACCTTCCTACGTTTAACGGAACTTGCTCTCACGCAAAATTGTATTTAGTTTAATGGGCGTTTTTTCCGTCAAGTTAAAGGAGTGGCCACGGGAACCAAAATGGGTCCCTCTGTTGCCTGTTTGACCATGGGTCACTTTGAAGAACAACTTTTCTCTCAGTATACCGGGCCAAAAGGTACAAAAGGTATATTGATGATATTGTAGGAGTTGCCACTGGATCCCGTCGTGATTTAGAAACTTTTATCGACTTTGTTAATTCCTTTTGCCCCTTTTGGAAATTTACCCATTGTATCTCGGACTCATCTGTTGTTTTTCTCGACCTTAAACTGTCCATCAACAACCGTACAATTACCTCTAACCTACACTTTAAGCCAACCGACTCGCACAACTACCTTTTGTACCCTTCCAACCACCCCAGATCTTGCACTAAATCTATCCCTTATTCCCAGCTCTTGCGAGCCAGACAAATTTGTTCGGAGGATTCTGACTTCTCTACTGCCTCTGAAGATATTTTGTCCTTTTTTGAAAAACGCCAGTACCCTGCCAAAATCCTCTCTAATGCCCTACGCAGAATTCAAGGAACCAGCAGAAAAGAAGCCTTGGAGGAAAATGGCAAATCTGGTACCAATCTACACTCCTAAAAAGTTGGTTTAAAAAAATTCACTGGTCACGTATGTCAAATACCTGAAATTGGTTAAATTTTACCCAATAATTGTTGATTAATGGGTTATCCAAGAGGTTTTTTACCACTTTATTGGGTAACCAGTCTGTGGGGTAACCAAATAAACAACACATATTGGGTAAAATTTAACCAATTTCAGGTATTTGACATACGTGACCGGTGTTGGTGAATTTTTTTAACCAACTATTTAAGAGTGTACGTATTCCTTTAGTTATTTCTCATCACCCTTCTGTCCGTCCTATTTTACACGCTATCCACAAAAATGTAGAGTTGCTCCGACAAGACCCCACAGCCCGTGATGTTTTCCCGGATCCCCCATCACTGCTTTTAGAGTTGAGAAAAATTTAGCCAACCATTTTGTTCGGGCTTCCCACCCACAAACTTCTTTCGACGACACGGCTGGTACCTTTCCACGTAACCGTCCGAGGTGTAATACATGTCCAGTTGTTGGCAAACACGACCTCGTCAACATTTCAGGCCCCAACGGCAATAGCTTAATTGTCAAACAGATTCTCCTGCATCTCCTCTAATGTAGTTTATATTGTAGCATGTGGGAGATGTAACTCGTTGTATGTGGGAGAGACCAAGCGCCGCCTCGCGGATCGAGTCACCGAGCACCTTAGGTCCATCAAACAGAATCTCCATGGATACCATTTGGCTGCACATTTTAATCCCCCTTCACCTTGTTCTATACAGCATTTAATTGTTACGGCAGCTATAATGTGCCGAGGCTCCGATCGTGACCGCCTTAGTGCTGAAAACCGACTGATCATGAGGCTAGGTACTCTCGCTCCACACGGCCTTAACGTTAGAACTGACCTTTTGTAATATTCACCCCTTTTTTGAGCCAGTTTTTACTCCTTTTACACTTACCCGATCGTGATCATTTTTTACTGTGTAGCCCTAATTATTATTTTTCCGGACCTAGTTTTTGTCTACTTTTTCCCCCTTTTTTCCGACCATGTTATATTTGTACGTGCACTTTTTCATCCAGGACGCTCTTTTTCTTTTTTTCATTTGTGTTTCATCCTTCGCACTCATGTTTTCTGACAGTCACTTTCGTCTGGTTCTGTTTTTACAGCGATCGCTTCGGATTTGATGTTTGTTGTTACTTTTGGTTGTTCAGTTTGGTTTTTGCCACCTGATGAAGGGCTTATACCCGAAACGTCGTGGAGTTTTCCACAAACTTTTAAGCACTTTTTTCTACCTCTTTTCGACCTACACATTGCACCAGTGCTCCGCAGCATTTCGATCTTATAATATATATATATATATATATATATATATATATACATATATATATATATATATATATATACATATATATATATATTGTTCTAATACACACACACACATCAATATATATATATACATATATATATATATATATATATGGATGTGTGTGTGTGTATATATTAGAACAAGCGACAGAAAATGATACTTTCATTTCCAACTTTATACGCCTACACAAACGATACAATAAAATTATCAACAAAATATTTCCAGCGTCGTATACACCGCATTTTAACTGTTTGTTGTTAAGTTTGGTTTTTGCCACCTGATGAAGGGTATATACCAGAAACGTCGTGGAGTTTTCCGCAAAATTTTAGCACTTTTTACTCCCTCTTGACATATATATATATATCTATGTATATATAAACATTGGATGTGTATATATATATATATATATATATATATATATATATATATATATATATATATATATATATATATATATATATATATATATATATATATATATATATATATATATATATATGTATACATATATTTCACTTATTCGGCACTTGGGGAAAATTTGTTGTTAAAAAGTCTAAGTGAGCGTAAATTTCTGCCCTAACGGTGATTTCCCCCTGCGAGGAGGTGAGCAACATTTTCAAATTAGGGGGTTGGTGAAAGGCTAGAAGGGGCGGCTGGTTGAAAGTGGTCAAAAGGGAAACATCTTCTTTAACGAATTCGAAGTCCTTTTTTAGGGTACCCATTAATCTTTTCATAGTGGGGTAGTAACTCGTCACAAAAGGAATGCGAGTACTTGGGGATTTCATGCGGTACTCGAGAAGCTCTGAACGGCTACGTTTCTTGACTCTGTAGATCTGTCTTTTGATAATGGAGAGGGGGTAACCAGCTGAGGGGAAGTAGCTTGTGAGCTTGGAAATATGCTTGTCAAAGTCACTGGGGTCTGAACAAATACGTAGGATGAAAACTGTTATAAATTTAGATAAAAGTGTGTATCTGTAGGTTTGGAATAGACCGAGGTAGAGAGGTTATTGAACTCACGTTTAACACGAACGTCCAGGAATGCTATAGCATTTAAAGATTGCTGAAAAGTACACTTAATGGAATGATGAAAGTTATTAGCATGTTCTTTAAAACGACCTAAATTATCTAAACCATGGGTCCAAATAAAGAAAATGTCATCAACATAACGACAATACTGTAGGGGTTTAAGGGAAAAGAGGATAACAGACCCTGTTCAATTTTAAATGTTGGCAAAGCTAGGCGCCATCTTGGTACTCATCGATTTGCAACAGGAAAGCGAAACAAAAAATGATACTTTAATTAGATTTTAACGACCCTCAGTTGAAAACACAAAATTGTTAAAATCCTTCCACATTGCTTTGGAAATCCTAGCTTGTTGGTTGCTCATGAAAAAGATGTCGAAATCCTGCGGAGCACGTGGAAATGTGAAGGTCGAATAGAGGTAGTAGAATGAGTTTAAATGTTTGCGGAAAACTCCTCGACGTTTCGCGCACAAACCCTTCGGGGATAAACCCCCCAACGGTGTTAGGTTGTTGCATGTTCTATTCAAGATGAATAAAATATATTTCAACAAAATTCTGCAGTAAAATTAACAATTTTTAAAAATTACCTTTCTTTTATATAGAATGCATTTCTCGTCCTCTGTGCGCGACTCCACAGTACGTCGAACGTGGAAGAATAGGTATACTAGAATGTGACTTTCCGAAAGTCTTTTACGGTGTATTCTGGTACAATTCAACTGACTTTTTAAAGACAGATCCTGTTTCTTACCTAAAATACGAAAACGGTGGAACAGAGAGGTACGAATTAAGCGGATATTCCATTCGTTTAGATGGTACCCTTATCATGAACAACGTATCAATTCAACACGATGGCAACTTCACTTCAGTACTTCTCCATTCCCTAAAGGAAGACCAAATCTCATACAACATACGGGTCATTGTTACAGGTATGTACTAGATATCGTGGAAACAGATGTTACGTTACTGTGATTCTATACCTACCACTTCCGGCGAAGGGTTATAGTAAAATGAATTTTTGGCAGATTTGCCGACGCAAAGTTTCAAACATTCCCAAAACTACTGAAGTGAAATATAGTTATGCAACTAAACGTTGCGCATTACGATATTTTAGTACGATAAAGGCGTACGGTATGAAATGCCTGTGTGTAGTGAAAGACAATTGTATGCAATTGAAAAACATTTATTTAAGGGTTGCAATTACAAATATTTACGATTCATTAAGTAATTTGTCTAATAAGTGAACATGCCATGAGAGGGGAGTTCCATACTCTGTTGCTGCTTTTGAAAAGTTGCATCTAAAGTGAAGACTGCCATACCAAAATCTATGTTAGGAGACATAAAGATCGAATAATTTGCCGATCGTCTTTTAGTTTAACTTGGTTTCGAATTTTGTCCAGACTCTCACTCAATGGTCAAAAGCCGGGGTCAAGAAGCGGTGCATCCTTATCTCCCTCCCCAACAATTATTTGGTATTGTCTTGTTGGAAGGCCCTTTAATTAATTTCCTCTCATTTAAAGCCATTCTCGCCACCCTACTCCAATCGTTAGTGACGAGTCATGTCCCGACCACAAGGATGTTACAGCATAGCTTCAAGCTCGGACAAAGCTAAGGGAAGCATAAAAACAAGGTTTGGCAACGCCGTTAATTTTTTGTTGCTGTATTAGATAATACAAAGACTTTTTTATTTTTTATTTCATGTTTGGGGCAGAATGACTTGGCTAGGTCTTCTCACAATTTAAAACTTAGAAAAATGTTATAATAACATTTGAATTTGTCTTACAATTTTCTTACAGTAAAGCCAAATCAACAGTACCCGCATATTAAGGATTGCAACGAAAATGAAAGAGTCTGCTTCAGATCGTTTAATAAGAGCCACGAACTGTCTTGTAGTGTAAAAAATGCCAGACCAGCAGTTGACCTAAATTGGTACATACTATCCATCGCTAACGAGCGAGTTTTGCAATCTGAAGAAATCTTAACTTCAGCCAATGGTTCTCACACTTCTTTGGTGAAGACCATGTACAATATTTCTTACTGTAATAGAAGTGAGATATTCGTATGCAAAAGCTCCAACGAACCTTTTCTGCTAGCTCATGAATATTCAATAATCTTTATTCAAAGTTTTGATGGGATCAGCTATGATGATGGTAAACCAGAAACGATATATGTCCAGTATTTGACCCATGTTGAACTTAGCTGTACAAACCAGTCTGCATTGTACGTAATATGGAAGAAACAATCACGTGATACAAATGTCATTGAAAATCTAGGAGACTCTTTATTCATCAATGGTACCTCCTATACAAATCCCTATTTAAGTAATACTTACCTCAGGGGAGGAAAAACAGTGTACATCAAAGACGTTGACGTAGAGTTTGAGGGCATATATATATGCATCTTCGGAGATGGCATTTCAGAATCTATTCAGGTGTTCGACCTTCAGGTTTACGGTAAGTCATACGTTCTGTAGCTTGGACGCTTGGTCTCACCCGTGCTGTTATGAATAATTACTCAATTCACAAAACCAACATGTCAACATGATTATGGAAAATTAATAATTGCTTTACATACGACTGTCTTGATTTGTAAAAAGGAAACCCAGTTCTGACTTCATTGGTTAGCATGGGAATTTATGGAATCGAATGAGGCATTGGGTAAAATTACTGCTGTCATAGTCATACAGCCATTCTTGAAAAATTGGTTTTGGTAGAAGTAGGAAGTCATCTAAATTCATCATGAGTGAATTTCGAAAAAAAAAAGAAAAAACAATTGTGCATGACCGTGCGAGACTCTTTCTTCCAGAGGCTGCGATCTTTTGCCTGACTCCAGATCCCAAACCATGCCATAATCAATGCCCGACTGAAATTCTGTTCAATTCAACAAAGTTTTCAAAAATATGCTGGGGACAGGAAAAAACAAAGCCAAACAAGTTTCAACTTAATGTGTGTGCACACTTTTCTATAGAATATGTAATTAGACTTTTTATTTGGATTCTTGAATTCCATCTTTTCGCAATATTTTCATGGAATGTATCTTTATCTTTTTGTGATTCATACCGAGCCGAGTATACCGTACATAGTGTCACTTTTTCCTGAAAATGCTGGACTTTTTGCCACACAAAAAACATTTTTTACGGACAGGAATCTGTTAACAGCCATTGTAATAAATTTGACGAGTATCTCAAAACTCCCTAGGGAATATTCATTTTAGGTTTTGTTTCATTTTTGCCCAATTTCTAGGGGCTTACCCGGATTTCGCTGTCACTGGAAATACCACGTAACATACATACTTATATATAAATCTTCACATCATTGATACTGAGAGGAGAATCCTAACGTCAATTGAGGTTTAACCTGAAATTCTCATTACACATCGTGACAGCCGTATTTTATTTTCATACTTTGAAAGTAGGTACGATTTGCAAAAAAATAGGTAATTTTATTTGCAGTACTTCTATATATTATCTTCATAGAAAGGTAAGGTATTCTTGACAACCTAATTTGGCAAATGTTGGGCCATGATGCTCCAGTTGAACGTGGCTTTTCAATAGAACCAAGTTATGTATAATAAATAGCGTGATAAGATCTACTTTTATCACGAAATTTACTGTGGTGTTTCTTTCACTCCGATGTTATGTGTAATAAAGGTATGGAAGCAAAATCAAGTTATTCATCCAAATAAATTATGTTCATTTACTGTTTATGACTTTGCATTTGCCTCTCACTTTTCAGTGCCACCAGATCCACCGTATCTGATAATTGAAGGTTGCAGTCACCAACAATATTGTGTACTTTTTGTCCCAGCAAAAGGAAAACTCACATGTGCGGTGAAGGGAATAAGGCCTAAGGTGAAACTACAATGGGAAGTTGTCAGGGATGATCAAGCAGATTTCATAACTTTCTCTAATAGTGACCACAAAATCGTAGAAAAAGGTTTCAAGTACGATATTTATCTGACATCAGATTTTGATGTGCAGGAATCTGTCACAGAACGGTTCGCTATAGGTTGCAAGACATTGAATTTAGCTGATATCCCTTTTAAAACATCAACAGAAATACATCTCGAACGATTGCAAAGTAAGTTATTTTTATCATAGATAAACGTCCTCAATATTTGATGTAATATTTCGTTTAATTGACTTGCAGCAAAGGGGTTTGTTATTGTCAGGTCATCTAACTGCCTTCATGCCCACCCTCATCAAATAGCAGAGCTTCAACTCTTATGTAATGAGAAAAGTCAGAATGCAGGAAGCATTGTGAACACATGCGCTATTCAAGTACTGTTTTCAATTTATTACTTTTTTTTATTCCTTTTGTTCCTTTGGTACCAAACTTTGTCTGTTCAATTGCATGTAATGCTTTTGGCAGGTTTGAATGCATGATTGAAAAGGAAAATGGTTCCAATTACTACATTAACATTGCACGACGCAGGATAACATCTCTATCTTCCCAAAAGTCTCAAATAAATTCACAAATGGAACTATTAGTTACCTCATCGCCGTGAGGTGAAACCTTTACTCCTGACTGTCCAAGGTAATATAATCCCAAAAATGAAAAGCCATTATTTTTTCATACCTTTATTAAAAAAATAAAGGTTTTATTTAAATATTGCGCAGGACCATGCGTTGCAAAGCAAAGCTTGCAAAAGCGTCGTCAATCGGTTGTTTCGTCTTTTCATTTTTTCATCTCAAACATTTTTTGTACAAATGTCCATCTCCAAAGGCGATAGGATTTTATATACAAAAGATGAGAAGGTTGTTGTAAATCTATTGTGAATTGCAATTCCTGGTTCTTAAGGTAACACTCTGCCGAATGTCCCTGATTAAATTGTCTCCAAGCAATAGTTTTTGGCAAGAATTTACACAAAATCATGTGACGACTAATGCGCTATACATATGGAGATTTTACGCTGTCTCAATTAAAGTTCATTTTTTTAAAGACTGACCGTCAGACCCCACCGTTTTGTAAAACCTACCATAAGGTAAACACGAATCTAATGGCTTAATTGGGTTATAAATCTGAAAATGCCTGATTGTAGAGCATTTCATTTTTAAGCATCATTTATGGTTGAAAGATAAATTTTCAAACTGTAAATAATATGAATGCTGGTAAAATTGCTAACTGCAACAATTGAAGTGCTATATGAATTTCTATTCCTTATATGAGTATGTACGAGGTAACACATTTATTGTTTATATTTCTTCCCTAATTAGGTAGACAACAGAATCCTGGGACCAAAAAACAGGGAGATACATCTTTGCTTAGCATTTTTCTGATCTTGGCAGCGTTAATTGTCATGATTTCTGTGATTGCTGCAATTGCTGTAGCAAGCTACGGTAAGGCACCTAGTTATACTGTAGAGTGTTTCCAGATGACGTCGTAATAGGTAAACCACGCCCACTTCCTGACAAAGTCAAGACTTCTCATGGTGAAAGTTCCCTCTAACTTTTTACTACATCCTCATTTGCTGCCTGATAACCTCTTAGCGCTTCAGGGAGGGAATGAATCTCACTACACGTACACTTGATAGTGTCAAGTTTCACATCTGCTCAACTGATTGACAGAAACAGATATATTAAACTGCACCAGAACGTACGTATCATTTAGGGTTAGCTAACGGGCCAGTCAAACATGTGTTAATTGCTTTCCACGCAGTTGGAACACGGTGAATGCATAGCTCAATTGTTAGGGTATTGTATTTCATTTTCTATATATATGTTTCATTTTGTTTGAAACTCATTACAGTTTTCGAGACACGATTAAGACAAGCAAGTGCGAACGAAGAACCAACAGAACAGGTAGTGTTTACACGTTTTAAAGTTATTTTTCATCATATGTTTGAAGCCGGCAATGACATCAGCACATGGCCATAAGTGTTATTCGGTAACGTTGTCCAGCCATATCACAGTTTAAATTTTAGTCCGATTTCTTTCTTACTTTTTACATAGTTACCCCAAAGTGGTGTATTACGAACATGCGCGTAAACAATGGCCGACCAACCCACGACTTGGTCACACAAGTTGCAGCATTTTGCATGTGGAGACCTTAACGGCGATTTTTTTCTTCACAAAGACGCTCACAATCGTCCCCCATGTCCCATTCCATATCAATCATAGCTGGGTGCTGAAGTTAATGACTCAACATACCATTTTAGTGTCAATTTTACCAATGATATCTTCATTTCCGTCAATTATGTGCGGCGCCATAGAGTAACTTAAAAAAAAAAACAAAAAAACATACAGATTACCGACAGGGGATTACTCACCAGAAGTGTGGGGAAGCTTTATTCTAACCAAACCTTTAAAATAATGCACAAAAGAAAGTAACGTTGTAGATTATAGAAAAACATTGCGCACAAAAACAGCATTAAAGAGGGGTAGGGGACTTTAACATCGAGAAAAACCAACCATAGGAACAAGAGTGCACAAACACAAAATCCGCTTTCGGTTTTAAGTCTTTGGGTTGACAGACTGCATAATAAAACTGGGAAGATTCCATCTTAAATTACACGAAAAGTGGCTTGAGTAACTATTAATTTAGGACAACTGAATTGAGAGGTACACAAATATAATAAGCATTGCAAACCACTACATAATGTGATATTAAGCGTCCAATCAGATTCAGAAAAAGTCAGTTTACCGATCATATACTACTCTTTTCTAGCCAATACTAATTAACCGCAATTAACAGGTCTAACCACAGTAATAGCTTGGTTTGCTTAATTGTTATGAAAAAAAATGAAACCTTATGCTCCCCGCTGAAGTATGTATTGGCATTTGTTTTGCAAATGCGAAAAGTGATTTGATAAAAGGGAAAAGGGATATGATTGCATATGAGTGACATGAGCACTTTACATCCCCCACAGGGAGTTCCTGTTCTTTATAACTTCAAGGTCAACAACAGTGAAATGAACAAAAGGAAAGTGGGAAACCATGTATTGCTTGCCAATGTCAGAAAGTGATATAATCTCTGCTGCACTTGAATTTAACTTTGAAAACAAATATAGTGACACACTTCACTGGAGAAATATCTGGAGAAATACATGTTCCATTTGTTCAACACACTGTGTATACTGGGTTCCCTTTTTCCTTAATGAAAAATAAATTTTCCTTAAACTTCCCCATTACTGCACATAGAGTAATACATCTTCACAAAAATAAAAAAGAATCCCAGAAGGTTGTCTTTAGTCTTTTACTTCTGTAATCGGCATTATTGTTATTGTAATGAATTTATATTTTTTCTGTTGCTCTAAGGATGCACTTACTCTATTGACACATTAATGATTTAATTCCCATTTTTCAAATTCTATACGCAGGAAATGAGCTTGATGTCTCAGCCACCAAAGCCATCAAATGGTATCCTTTTTTTCATTTGTTGCTTGCTAATTATGGCACGTTTAAGTTAATAACTACTTGATTTGTCACGCACCGTCACAGACATAAACTATATTAAGCTCCATCTTAATATCTTCCTTTACAATCTTTTAAAATCGTTAGTGATTGATAATAAATGCACCATTCAGTAAAATTTTACTCACATCAAAAAGGACGGCACTGAAAACTTTAAAGCATATCAGTTAATATAATTGCACTGGGCACGTTGCTAATAGAATTCGCCCACTGTTCCGTTCATTTCGCCATCATTTAATATAAAGAGGGTTTATAGTTGACGCCGGTTATATGTGTGTTGTTTACCACCAGCAGACAATGTTCATTGTCAGAAAGCCAGTGAATGGATGTTATAGCCTTTGTTCTGTTATAGAGCTTTACGATAACGGCAATGACTCCGAAATCAGTTCGCGGCGGAAAAGGGATTGTAGCATCACTTTGACTCCTCCATTGACAGTCCTAGTCCAAGGTTAAATTACCGTCACCCTCAATTGGCCTACACAATCACAGTTAAATTATTTGCACGTTAACGTGAGTGTGTCCTGTTACCATAACTGCCAGGTAGGAATATGACTATTTCGGTCAACTTAGTGACAAGGGAGACCTTTGGTTAAACTGTTCATGGGCTAATGAAATCTAAAATCTACCACACATAGGCCATCTTCATGACAAGACATATTCCAATAACGATAACCTGGCGATTATAAACATTCCTCCTACGGTTCAGTCAATCGTCCACATGGTAATAACTTTCACGTGACCACCTTCCCATCTGCCCGGCTCAGGAGTATTTGTGATTACAGTGGTGTGATTGCTAAGGGCTTCCTTGCGCTGGGGGATGCTACCATGCATCGCCTTTCCTCCGGTGTTAAACGTTGGTGTCGTTATGTGGGTAAAGAGGTGTTGTAAATTGTGTGTCGCGTTTGTTTCTCAAAGTTCCTGTTTTTGTTTGGAACCTCCCTCCACCTGTGTACTCTTCAGCACCTCAAACAAATTATCTTTTCATTATGTGAGCGATAGCTAAAGCGCGGTAATTTCGCACCATGGATTTTCAAAAATTTTAAACTCCTGCCAAAGTCACATATTTAAACTTATTCATTACGAAGTAAACTTATCCTCTCATTTCGTTTTATTAGAAACGATAGATCTTTTCAAACAACAGCTGCAGAAAAAGTACCGACAAACCTGGGAAACACTGCCTACCGTACCGTATAACAGAGAAATAAAGTATGCTGTGAAGCAGATATTTGTCGAAAGCGAAAAACAATTCTTACAGAATGTTGTTCTTAATGAAGATGGAAAGTTTGAAATTTGGAATAAAACGAAATTTCACAATTATATAGATCCACCGTGTAAAAACATATATAGATATGTTTTAGAGGGCGAGCACGGTTATGGCAAAACATTCTTAGGTCACTGTTTTGCATATGAATGGTATACAAAATGTTCCACTTCACTAATGAAAGATGTTGATATCTTTATATTTCTTCGACTTCGTTATCTAACCAACATTTCGACCATACCTCTGGCTATCAAACAGACGCTGTTGCCTGCGGACTCTTCAATATGCGTCAAAGATGTTGCCTCTATACTATACCACTCCAAATCTGTTGTTATGTATTTGGATGGATTTGACAGATATTTTAGGACAAACGGCCTTCGCCGTAACTTAATAAATCACGTGTATTTGAATACAATTTGCCAAAATTGTACATTCATTTTAACCACTACGCCATATTGCCGTCCAGAAGAACATTACGAAATTACAAAACATATGAGACTTACTGGATTTAGTGAAACAAATTGGAAAGAATATCTTGAGAGACCTGTTTGGGGTAATATTCACATGGAAAGAAAAACAATACTAAAAATCCTAGAGGGTAATAAGATGTTGAATGACTTATGCCGAATTCCCCTGTTCTTTGTTTTGTTTACCCATATATGTAGGGATAATGGCACTCTCCGTCGAGGTGAATTTAAAACAGCGACAGAATTCGTTAAAACGTTGATGAAATTTTTACATAGCAAAATTAAAACAGTTGTTACAGAGCATTCAGCCATTGCAAACATTTGTTTTGAAGCAATGAGTGGCAATGAAAATGTTGGTGTACTTTGGGAGAAGGATGATATTTTTAATAGACTTGGTGAAGACGTTTACAATGTATACCTTGGTATAGGCATTTTGAGTGAAATGAAAATCAATGGATCAAATACCAGCAGTTCCCAAAGTGAAACCACAGGAACTCAACACCACACAAAAGTTCGATTTTTTCACGGTATTTTCTGCCAATGGTATGCAGCACGAAGGCTTGTGGAAGTTGCCAAAAACTTCAGTCAAAACGATTGGAAGGACTTCATTCAGAACATAAATGTACGAAATTACCAGTATATGTTTAGATTTGCATGTGGTATTGATGCAGAATTTGCAAAGCGGTTTGTAAGTTATATTCGTGATCGTAAACAAGAAGACAAGTTAACGATTTTGTGCATCCACGAACAAACGGGAAACTTAAGTTATTTACAGGATACGATAAAATACATGTGTGCATCTTCCGTTTCAATTGTGGAATACAACACTTTATTCCTTCAAAGATCGACCGTGGGTCTTCTCAAATTTGCAGCTGATGAAAGGGTAAGTGATTTATAGGTAAACTAAGTTACCAAAGCATGTCATCTTTCAACAAAGTGCATTTGTAAAGGCTTGGTTTTATGTAGGGAAATTTAATTTTCTTTTTATTTTATAGTTATCTCGCTAACGCCATGTCGCTTCTCTACATTTCACTTTGCGGACATTTTTTTGTTTTTTCTTTCAAATATTTGAAATACTCCTGTTTCCATTTGCTTTTGAATGTCGTGTCTGGTTCGCTGCTTGATTCATGCTGAGGTTTAAGAAATCAAGGCCTGCATTGTAGAGTTAATGAGTAAAATTGCATTTGCCTAATATTTTGACTAATATTTGAAGTTTGAAAAAATTTCATTTAAAGTTTCAGTAACACCTGCTAAACCAAGATATATTGAAATTTATCTAAACTTTCTTTCCAAAGATCACTATCGAAAAGGTTGTTCTGTGGGGAAAAAATAGTACATTTGATTCTAAAAAAGACTCTCTGGAGTTAAGTCCGGGACTGTTCCTTCCGAAACTGTCAACCCTCGTTTGCCTCTCACTGCATGATCCAGGCAGAAAGGTTTCGAAGGAAGATTTTAAAGGGTTTCTCAAGTTTGCTTCATTGTGTGTCTCCCTAAAGAGTATCAGGTATGCCTCGATAATAACTGGGTAACTATAAACTCCTTTATATATTAATTTACTTTGATGGGGGAGATTTTACTAGGAACCGATCGCATTATTTCTTAAACACGAAGTTCATAAACCTGATCGGTGTCAGTAGTGTAGGCAGGATGCGATTTTTTTGGTAGTGGGGGGGGGGGGCTAGGTAACAAGTGGGGGGCCTGGTACCACCGAGGGTCAGACACGGCAAGACTATCTAAGCGGAGCGCCACCATCAGTTGGCGCGGAGCGTACAATAAAATTTTGGCCTTCAAAACCCCTCCAGATGGCCGGAAACGGCACTTCCCAGGTGTTTTAAGCTGGATGTATCCAGCCTTGAAATACGAATCTCATGCCTGGTACTTCTCAAATAATTTGAATAAAAAATCAATCTATGAAAAATGGTAATACATACACTTTTTAAGGCCCCCGAAACTGGGCACTTCTAATCTGTGGCCTGGGGGATGAGACTAAAAGGAACCGGTATCTCCCTTTCCCTTGGGAAAAATTGAAAATATCAGAAGGACGTAAATCGCAAATGCGGCAATATTTGAATCTGAGCGGAGCGCCACCATCGGTTGGCGCGGAGCGTACAAGAAAATTTTGGGCTTTAAAACCCCTCCAGATGGCCGGAAACGGCACTTCCCACGTGTTTTAAACTGTATGTACCCAGCCGCAAATGCGCCAATATTTGAATGGATTTCAGCTTACCTAAGGCAGTACCTTACCCTTTAACAGGAAAACCAAAAGTAGTTGTCCCCCCCTCTGAGAAACTTTCTTTCTAGATGCAAAATGGTGCTATGTTTGGCAAAACTTTGAACTGAGTACAGGCCTAAGTTTTAGGATTTTCCCTTTTTGGGAAGCATGTAAAATATCAAAATATATTTAGTTTTTGTAGAGATTTTACAAGAGACATACATACTGCCAAAGAAACAATTTGCAAAATGGTGTAGTATTTGTTCATCGGTACATTACACAGTCAAAATTAAAATACTACGAATAAATTTCTCAGAATAATTGAACCGCAAACAGAAGTACGGATCATGTGGGAAACACATGAAAGCCGGACCTTGTGGACATTTTACAAATCCCCCGGACGCCAGTGCCAACTAATAAAAGGAGGACTAGTCGAAAAAATCGTCCTACAGTGGCACTTGTCATGGGCAGGAGTGGGGGACGTAGGCCTACTTGTTAAGGATGGAAGGGAAGAATTATCCGAAGACAGTACCTTACCTCACCTGCTTACGGCATATTCTGGGTATGATAAAGTATAGGAATGGTCGTGTAAGAATGGTCTCCAGTGTATGATTGCCTTATTTTCAGTAAATCAATCAGCAATCCGAAAGGCAGAAAGGGTCTTAACCTGACAAAGTCACATTAAAGTTTGTCGTCGAGACTTTCGTTTCATCTTCGAAGTGAAATGCAATAAACGACAGTGCAGATCACAAACGGTATCCAATATAGTGAAAATAGGCATTTTGAAGTTATTACTTGATTTCATACGTGCGCACAAAATGTGTTTTACACACATTCATCCATGTTTTTTGTTTTTAATTTTTACACATTTTATTTATTTACTGTTTTGAAGGATATACTTCAAAGTTTATTTCCGTTCAAACATTTTATTTTTTTCAATTACTTTATCAGTACGCAAAAAATCTGGGGGGCCTGAAGAAAATCTGGGGGGTCTAGGTCCCCCGTGGCTACGCCACTGATCTGTGTTTTGAAGTGTAGAGATTCATTGAAAATATTTGAGACATATTTTGACATTTTTCTTCCGCCTTTAGGTTTCATGATTGTTTGCTACCTTTTCTACGACCTAAGGATCTCAGCAGCGAGAGGAATGTCCTTGGTTAGTCAAATCTCATGATCTTCTGATCAAACGAGTAACGAAAGATATTTTGGGGTCATGATGTAATCTATGTAGCAAACCCATACCGTCCCCATTAGGGTACAACCGCACGACTCCATCTAATTTTGCACCCAAGGTTAATAAGAGCCCCATTTGTGTAGCCCATATGCATGAGGGATATGACAGTGCCTGCCAATATTTTTTCCACATATCTTCCAAATGGGCCCTAGAATATTCCATATGTGTCATGGGTTCAGTGTTGTAGTACTCGAGTCTCGAGACCAGTTTTTCATGGTCTCGACACCCTGTGGTCTCGGTCTCGGACTCTTGCGGTCTCGAAAATTGTCATGGTCTTGCTTCGAGACCGGCTAAATATTTGTCGATTTTATTTTTGCATTGCAATATGCATTGATAACTTTAATTATTTATTCATTCATTTTTTAAGTGAGGTGCTTGCTGTCCATTGTTTTTGATGATGGATATCAATGAATTTTTTCTAACCTCACGTTACCTTTATACACTCATCGTTTATTTTTCAAAAACGTTAATCTCTTTGAAAGATATGCTGATCGTTAAGGAAAAAAAATATTCACCTATTGCGCACACACACTCCATCCATAAAGGTTAAGCTTTCTTGTGAGTTGGTGAGTGGATCTCTTGACTTGGTCAATGAGGAACACAGAACTGCATTACACTACCGTATATCACACAGGTTCGGTTATTCTGTGTAATCAGTAGTAGCAGTCCGGTACTCCACCGCATTGCGTGTTCACTGTGTGTGTTGAAATATCTTAATTTCCCTGTCTTCCTTCAGTGTTCCCCTTGTTTTGGATGTTATATATTTCCCTCAATCTGGCTACTAATGACTTTTAAAGGACCAAACCTCTCACACCAAACTAAGATTCTAGTAGGGGTTTACCAAAGTTCTCAATTGCTTAAGCTCTTTGATTGAAAGCTGCTGTGATTCAAACAATGCAGAGTATCAAAGCTTATATAACACAGCAAGTACTGTACTGAGAGTGTTTTGTTTATACACATTGAGCCTTTTTATACTCTCCCTGAAGTAATAAATTGCGATTGTGTCTAGATGAGAATGAATTTTAGACAGTTGTGGGAGGAGCTTAAGTAAGAAGGTTAGGAGACTTGGTACTGTTTGGGGTGAAAGATTTGGCCCTTTATTTGGCTTAGTTGAAAAACATGACGAACAAATATACCAGGGCTATATCAATATTTCTCAAGTTATCCCGCATCTAGCAGGCCCCCATGCTTTCAACACTCATGTTCCCTCAAATGCAATGAAGTCATTCGGGTAAACTGCGGGTCAATTCTAATGTTCATTTTTGGTCTAATGGAAAACTTGACATTACAGGGCCAATCTTCTCACCACTGCCGTAGCTGGGGAAGGGGGGGGGGGGTAAGTTGTACCGGGCGCAAACTCCAGGGGCCCCAGATCGAGATCACTTAACAAATGTTGCACCTAAAATTTGCCGGGAGCCAAGGGTGGCTTCTCTTCGGGGAGAAGATCCAATTTCGTCGGAGAGCCTTCATGCTTATGATAAAAGAGGTAAGCCCGGTAAGCTTTAGCCTGCCACGACGTCTTGTTGATTTTGCTTACGAGAAGATGTTTTTCAAGGAAGCTCAAAATTCCCAATTTTCCTGATATGAAGATCCAAAAATGTTTCAATATAAGCTCTACATTTTCAAACATTCTCAAACGAAGTTAAAAAAAAAAAATCAATTTTCACCGTAAGAAAAAATATTAAACCTCGACCAACTTCAGCCTTGATTTTGCCCATATGGACTTAGGCATATTGATCTACAATAAAGATTTTCCATTCTCCTTTTTGAATAAAACCGTATTTTTTTAATATTCTGCCATTAAATTTCTCAAGCTCCAGATTTCTCAAATATATGTTAAAAGGAATTCAACCTTTTTCGCGAAAATTTCCGGACATCGTCCAAGTGTCTTGATTTGCATGATGATATTTAGCAAATCCAACGAAATACCAGTCGCCCGGCGACCTATTTGATTCTGCTCCCTAAACTCCAAAATCCGTCATAAAAATATAATTTTCTCAATATGAGCTTCAGAATTACAAAAAAATTGTTGGAAATTCAAAAATATTAGGAAGAAATATTCCGGTTTCGGTGGATACACTGGGTTTATTTTTCTCTTGAACGTCAGATCACTTCATAAAACCCCAATTTGTTTAATTTCAACCTATCAAATCCCCAAACTTTGTCGGGACTTCGAAATGCTCACCCCGCTGCAGGACCGTGACCCCCTGTCAGGCAAATCCTGGCGCCACCCCTGCCATGAGCATGACATTGAAATAGCCAATTAAACTTTTTAAGTTGTGTACATATTCAAACGATTGCCCCCGGAAGATGGGGTGGAGGCCTAATTTCGTTTCTTGACCCGGTCAGGCACCACAAACCCTAGGTACACCACTGCCTCTCACCCCAAGCTTCAGTTTTTGTAGCAGTCTACAAAAATTCTCAATTGGTCCATCTCTTTGGTTTAGAGCTACAGTAGTATAAAAAATGCAGAGTACTGAACCTCATATTACACAGCATGTACTGTATCGGTACTGAGGGTGTTTTGATTACACACTGGGTCTTGTATACTTACATGAAGCAATAAATGGAGAATGTGTCTGGAAAAGGATGAATTTTAGACAGATGTGGGAGGGGCTTAAGTACGTTGCTTTGGAGAATCCGAACTCTTTGGGGTGAGAGGATTATGCCCTTAACCATGACGATTTCTGCAGTAATTTTTCTGTGAGTTGGACAAACTTACTCTCATGCACGTGCACCAATCCGTATAAATTTTTCAACACTAAACACTTGTAAAACTGGCTGACTCCCATTTAGTGACTAAGGCCACATTAGGAAAAAAGAATTGGAATAAAATAGGTTATTATAATTCCATGTTTGACATTAAATCAAATTAAACATTAACAAATCAAAGGCGATGCACTCTTGGTGCTATACAGCGTTTTAGAGCATTTAGCATTTAGGTAAAAAGTATTCAGAACTTTGGATATTTTGTTTACCTAATCAACATGTCCAGTCGGTCTCAGGCTCGTTATCGGTCTCTGACCTTGTCGGGCTCGGTCTCGAAATTCTGCCCTGCTCACGGTCACCACACCCTCTGGTCTCGGTCTCGATTATGCCGGTCACAACTACAACACTGCATGTGGTCATGTGGGGTAGACCATATGGGTCCCTTTTGAATCCCGAGGGCAAAATCATATAAGCCCCATAAGGGCCAAGCAATGGGATCCATAAGGACTTATATGGGGATGCTACGTTTTGCAAATTGATGTTTTGTGCGAATATTGTAATAATGTGTGGCTTTTACACAAATAAAGCAAGATTATTTCTTCCACAAAACGGGATTCGTACCATAACAAAATACTGTAAATTAAGCTGTTTTCATCGGGAATTAAATACATGGTAAAGTCATTAATAATCTAGTCTCCATTTCTCTGTCATTTTAAGATAAAAAAGATATAGATGTTTCCTGGACCATACCCGTCTGTGGATGTGATTTATACCTACTGGATATAAAGTCTGGACAATGGCATGTGAGTGTTAGAACGCAGAATTAAATATGCACGTTTCTTTCTTTGCCTGTCATATCATCAGGATTTCCGAAATATTTATCTATATCGCTCTTCCTGGACTCGTTTTGACATATGCATTTTTTTCCAGTCCCAGTCAGTGAATCGAAGTTGACCACTTTCGACTTACACATTCTGACTTCGATCTGCCAACTTCGACTCACTGATTATTCATCCCGCTTGGGAGTACCATGGTAACAAAGAGAGAAAATTGATTCACGCGGGGTATTTATAGCCTGTTGTCGCTTCTGTGAATCACGAGCTGTTCTAGCGTAGTGGTCATAGACTCTGCCCGGAAAGCGGAGGATGGTGGGTTCGGTCCCCCGTGCGGCTCAATTTTTCTCTCTGGTGTTTTTCTTCAACCGTTCCTTCTTTGATAAGTGTTTATACTCAATCTTGGACCGGTATAAAATTCATGATCGAATGTATTACTACAGCACTTTTGACCTACACATTCTAACTTCGATCTACCAACTTTGACCTACTGATTATTCATCCCGCTTGGGAGTACAGTAACAAAGAGAGAAAATTGATTCACGCGGGGTATTTATAGCCTGTTGTCGCTTCTGTGAATCACGAGCTGTTCTAGCGTAGCGGTCATAGACTCTGCCCGGAAAGCGGGGGATGGTGGGTACGGTCCCTCGTGCGGCTCAAATTTTCTCTCTGGTGTTTTTCTTCAACCGTTCCTTCTTTGATAAGAGTTTATACCCAATCTTGGATCGGTATAAAATTCATGATCGAATGTACTACTACAACACTCTCGACCTACACATTCTAACTTCGATCTATCAATATCAATATCAATATATATATATATATATATATATATATATATATATATATATATATATATGTGTGTGTGTGTGTGTGTGTGTGTATATATATAAATATATATATACACACATAAACATGACGGTAAAACTGCAAAACAAGGGTGCTACAGAATTGAAAGGCTGGATCTCCGAGGAGATACAAGTAGCGGAAGGCTAGGATTTAGACAAATTAAACAGCCAAAGGGTTTGAATTAGAGCTTTCGAGGAATACTACCTCTTTATCAATTCTTGGTCAGAGAATGACAAGGAGTGAGGAATTTTGGAAGCATTTAAAGGCGTTGACAATGGTCTCACCTCTATTGTGACAGGACAATCCTTCTTAAGGCAATTGAGCAGGTTGATTGACCGGGAGGGCCTGATCGGATTACTCGGGTGTAACCCATCAACACTACACTCTAAAAAATATTTAAACGATTTTGTTTAAAAATTAGGATACTCACGAAAATGAGTATCTCTATTCGAAAAAGGTGAGTACTTCAACTCAATTTGTGTAAAATTTTGCACATATTCAGCAATTTGTGTTAAGTTTTGCACAAATTCAGTTGAAGTATTCACTTTTTTGAGTAGAAATACTCATTTTCCTGAGTATCCTAATTTTTAAACAAAATCGTTTAAATATTTTTTAGAGTGTAGGAAAATCCCTTCAAAGCAATTAGAGAAATTGTTAGGACGGAATGGCCTGATCGGATTATTTGGATTTGTATCATCAGCAAGCTGATAAGTCGCTCCTGATGTTCAAGCCGAAAGGCGATTTGGTTTTGAGATTGAGTTCCCAGAAATTTGCTTTAGCTTTTCTGGCTTTGTCGGTCCATGTATCTTTTTGGTCGATGGCAATGACCCGTAAGTTTTTGATAGAATGATGAGGCAAATTGAAAGGTTTGCAACAGGTTGTTCAACCTTTTTGGTTTTAATTGCTGACCTGTGCTGTGTTATTCTCATTCGAAGATTCTCCGAAATACTGCACACCGCATACATTGCAGTATATGAGATAAATGACATTTTCGGAAAGACAATTACTTTCTCGTCTGATTTGGAAGGTGCGTGCATTTTGATTGCTCTGGAAGCCTTTTGTGGAGTCAATCAGGACGCATGTCTTGCAGTTGGAAGGGCAAGGTAAAAAAATAAAATTTTCGTTGTTTTCCTCGACTGAGGCTTTGTCCTGGAATTTTGCCCGAACCAAAATGTCCCGTAAATTTGAGGGCCGCTTGAAGGCAACAACGGGGGGTTGGGGAAAGATAAACCTTAGGCGATCGGTGCTCTGAAGCGTGAGAATATGCTTTTTGATGAATTTGGCTAGTGGTGGTAGACCGGGATTGTACTCAGTTACTAACGGCACTCTGTCGGAATTGCGCTGACGAGTTTTGTACGTCAGCGTTTGCGAGCGAGGGGTTTCTTTTGCCTTTTTGATGGCATTTTCAATTGAACCCCGAAAATACTGCCGGTTACGGTGGTAACCAGATATTTCCTTTGCCCGAGTGTCAAAGTCTGTTTCAGAGGAACAGATGCGTTTTATGCGGAGTGCTTTACGGTACGGAATGTTCTTGGTGCAGTGCTGAGAATGGCAACTGCTGGGTAAAAGGTAGTTGTGCTTGTCCGTTGGTTTGTGAACCAGTTTCTATGGTTACAGTGGTGCCCAGGAGGTGGACACTGGACTTGGAATGGTCGGCCGTAAATTTGATGGTAGGATGGAACGAATTGATGTTCTCAATAAAAAATTTTAGACGGTCTTCAGCGTGGGGCCAGATCATGAAGATGTCGTCTATGAAGCGTAACCAAATTTGTGGTTTCAAATTTTGTCGAGACAGGATTTTTTGCTCGAAGTTGCCCATGAACAAGTTAGCAAATGAGGGAGCCATTTTGGTTCCCATGACTGTACCATGAATTTGGAGGTAGTGGTGATCACCAAAGATGAGATTGTTGTTGGTCAGAATCAGATGCATGAGTTCGCCTAAGTCTTACTTGGTGGGAGTTTTGCCCCGAATCGGCTTGAAGGCGTTGGTGCAAGCGGAGATGCCGTCCTCATTTGGTATGTTTGTGTACAACGAGGACACGTCAAGAGTGGCCAGAATTGTGTCCGACGGGAGATTTTTGATCTTCCCAATTTTGCGGATAAAGTCCGTAGTGTCCGGAACGTAGGAGGGGAGGGTTGGAACCAGGGGTTGGATATTTTGTGAATTTTGGGCAAAAAATAGGAACGGCCTGGTTAAGGATCTACCTGGAGGAGATTCGGGCCGGTTTCAGAGTCAATAGAGCCGTTGCGGACCATCTTTTGAATGGACGCCTCCACTTTCTTTGCAATTTCCCAAATAGGATCTGAGTCTAGACGTCTGTAGTGGTCGGGATTGCCAAGTAATCTAAGGGCTTCCTCCCTGAAGAATTGAGTCCACATTGCAACAATCGCAGAGCCCTTGTCTGCCGGCTTGATAACAATATCATCACGATGCCGAGACTTCGAATGGCATGACGTTCACTTTTTGTGAGATTGTCGCGGAAATCTGGGGAAGGGGTGTGGTTTTTCACATCCTCGTCAATGGCCAAAATAAATGATTCTAGTTGCGGACAACGCCCATTTGGTGGGTTCCAGGTGCTTTTTGGTTTAAATTGATACGATATAGCGTTGTCCGGTGGTGAATTTAGGCCGTCTTCGTCAGCAAAATACTCCCGAAGGCGCATGCGTCAGAAGAAGGCTTTCATGTCTAGCGATAATTTCTGCGTGTCAGTCTGCCTTGGTTTGGGGCAGAAATTCAGTCCCTTCGAGAAAATTTTAGTTTCTCCTCCAGAAAGCTGACACGATATGGTTACAACCGCGGTAGTGGAGGTGGGAGGCTCGGTAACCGGTTTACGAATAAATCTGCAAACCCTTCCTTTTCTGAAAATTTGAAGTCACTTGATTTGAAGTGACAGACATATATATATATATATATATATATATATATATATATATATATATATATATATATATATATGTATAACTAAATATATATATATATATATAACTAAATATATATATATATATAACTAAAGAGTGAAGAGTGAAATATAAACATGTTTATGCAAAGTGAAAGTAATTTATAATATAAAGAATAAATCAAACTGAAAATCCGCCCCGACGAAAAATTGACCGTCTCCACTGGGACTCGAACCCAGACCTTCTGCTCTACGTGCAGACGCCTTACCAGTTTGGCTATGAAGCCAGTCCTGGCTGTTCGAGTTTCCAGAAAGGAGTCAATGATTCGTCGAGAGGGCGCTACACAGGGTTGTGGACATATATCCATTTCAAACTCCGATCGGCCTTTTGACAGGGATCACTATAACTAAATATATATATATATATATTTAGTTATATATATATATATATCGCTGGATCGACCGGTAGGGGGAAATCGGTATACCGTTAGAACGCTAAGGCGAAAAGAAAACGATAAAATACATAAGAATATATTTCCCCTTTGCGTTTTGAGATATGCATACACATTATTTCAATGGCCGCTCATACATTTGTGTTAACGGATACGTGTACGTAAGTTGGCATACATTTAAGTAATTACATGTACTACGTATGGTATGTGGGGATTTACCATACTGTTACGTATTCCCATTGAAAACGTGTGTCAAAACGTTAAGGGGAAACGGTTTTTTTAGGTAGATTCGCCCTATGGGTCGTTTTTTCAGACGATTTTTTCCCCTAATCCGCAATTAGAAATATAACATATATATATATATATATATATATAACATGTGAAGTCCGTGCGTTGGTGGAAAATAAATACACAAAATAAGCAGAAAAAGAGCAATGCCTCTGCCACCAACCAAGAAAAACGAAAACGATGGTACATTCTGTAATCCCGTGCTTTATAGATGAACAAAAAGCAAATAGTAACAAAATACAGAATATGTACAAACTGAACGTTTCGAACCTCCTAGATTCCTTATCGACAGTATAACGGAAAGCTTAACAATGTTACGGAGAGGAAAGTACAAGCGACCTGATCAGCGGTCACGCTTGTTGGCCATGAATGAAAGGTCACGGTTAAGACCGTGGACGTGACTCTCACACCTGAAGATTAGCCTTAATTCTTGTTTTTTACGAATCTCAGTTGTAGAAAAGCCTCCCATCAATATCGCGAATTTTAAATCGTTCACACTGTGGAGGGGTTTGTTGAAGTGTTCTGCGACAGGGAAGCCGGTGCTTTTGCTACGAATGCTAGATTTGTGGTTGTTGAATCTTAGCCTAAATTTGGAGGAGGTCTCACCTATGTAAGAGATCGTCGGACACTTGTCACACAAAAGAAGGTAAATGACATTGGAGGAATTACAAGAGTACGGGCCCGGTGATAATTGAATTCCCTTGGGGTGGATGTGCACTGTACGCACTAGATCATATGGTTGCATACTTGGCAACGACTACTACCACAAGGGAAATTACCTCTGGGAGGGGTAGCCAGGGAAGGATTGAGCTTGGTGTGAACCAAGATTCTGCGTAAACTGGGCGGTTGCTTGTAAGCAGTAACTGGGGTTCATTGAAAATATCTCTGATAGTGGGGTCTAGGCTGGGAGATTTCGCCACGAAGTCTTGATTCTTTGAGTAGGGAGGAAAGTTTAGGGTTATAGGTAACTACAATGGGGGATTCGTTTAGTTTCATTCCTGGCACGGTAACAAAGCAGATTGTTTCTATCTAACTGCTGGACCTTACTGAAGTAAGAGTCAATAAGTTTAAAAGGATACCCCTATGTAAAAGGTATCCAGCAAAATCGACCATGTGTCGTAGTTGGTCGGCTTCGGTAGAGCAGATACGTTTGATTCTTAGGAATTGACTAAAAATGATCGAATGTTTGATATGAGAAGGATGGAAACTGCCAAAATGTAGATAAGAATGACTGTCCGTGGGTTTTGTGAATAACGAAGTCTTAAGGCAACAGCCTGTGACATGCACAACCGTGTCCAGAAACGGTAATTGAGTTTGTGAATATTCCATAGTGAACTTAATGGAACTATGAAAAGAATTTACAAAATCCTTGAACTTAAGTAATTCCTGTAGGCCATGAGGCCAAATTAGAAAAATGTCATCAATGTAACGAACATAAAAAGAGGGTTTCTTGGGGAAAGCCTCGAGGAGGGGTTGCTCTAAAGAGGCCATGAAGGCCATGTACTTTCCTCTCCGTAACATTGTTAAGCTTTCCATTATACTGTCGATAAGGAATCTAGGAGGTTCGAAACGTTCAGTTTGTACATATTCTGTATTTTGTTACTATTTGCTTTTTGTTCATCTATAAAGCACGGGATTACAGAATGTACCATCGTTTTCGTTTTTCTTGGTTGGTGGCAGAGGCATTGCTCTTTTTCTGCTTATTTTGTATATATACATATATATATATATATATAATAAACTGAAAAAAATGTTGGAAGCGGACAGAGTTGCATAATTTCTTTTTTTTTTGTTATGTTCATGTAATATTTGCAAGTTAGTCTAACATTGGCTAGTAAGAAAGACGATATCACCAAATGATGAAAAACTGAGGTCCGAGCTGGGTTTGAACAACGACCTACTGCTCAACGTGCAGTACGCGCTACCAACTGACTATCGGAACTCTGCTGGAAGAACTGGTCAATTTAATTTAAATACCATACGGGACAGTTTTTTCATCATTACGCCACTAGTAACCTCCGCCAAGCTTATGTGAATACGGAAGTGTAGATGTGACGGTTCGACTTCTAAATATAGAAACTGTAGAAATTGTTGGAAGCGGACAGAGTCTCATAATTTTTTTTTTTTTTTTTGTAATATTCGTCTAACATTGGCAACCTTTGCCCTAGTAAGAAAGATGATATCACCAAATAATGAAAAACTGAGGTCCGAGCTGGGTTTGAACAACGACCTACTGCTCAACGTGCAGTACGCTATACCAACTGAACTATCGGAACTCTGCTGGAAGAACTGGTAAATTTAATTCAAATACCATACGGGACAGTTTTTTCATCATTAAGCCACTAGTAAGCTCCGCCCAGCTTATGTAAATACGGAAGTGTAGATATGACGGTGCGACTTCTAAATATAGAAACTGAAGAAATTGTTGTAAGCGGACAGAGTCGCATAATTTTTTTTTTTTTTTTTGTAATATTCGTCTAACATTGGCAACCTAGTAAGAAAGACGATACCACCAAATGATGAAAAACTGAGGTCCGAGCTGGGTTTGAACAACGACCTACTGCTCAACGTGCAATACGCTCTACCAACTGAGCTATCGGAACTCTGCAGGAAGAACTGGTAAATTTAATTCAAATACCATACAGTACAGTTCTTTCATCATTTCCACACTAGTAAGCTCTGCCCAGCTTATGTAAATACGGAAGTGTAGATGTGACGGTGAGACTTCTAAATATAGAAACTGAAAAAATTGTTGTAAGCGGACAGAGTTGCATAATTATTTTTTTTGGTAATATTCTTCTAACATTGGCAACCTTTGCCCTAGTAAGAAAGAAGATATCACCACATGAACCAACGAGATATCATTTGGTGATATCGTCTTCCTTATGCGACCAACAATTACTTAATTTCTTCAGTTTCTATATTTAGAAGTCGCACCGTCACATCCACACATCCGTGTATATGTATATATATATATATATATATATATATATATATATATATATATCTATATGTATATATATATATATATATCTATATGTATATATATATATATATATATGTATATATATATATTATATATATATATATATTTATATTACCTGTTTTATGTGGACATCGGCACTAGACAGGATTATGGGGTCTTCTAGATATATTAAAAGGAGAGAGGAGCAATTTCACTGGTTGCTTTTAAAATCATCACATCCGTGTATATGTATATATATATATATATATATATATATATCTATATGTATATATATATATCTATATGTATATATATATATATATATATATATATTATATATATATATATATTTATATAGTAGGTGGAAGTTGGTAGATCGAAGTTAGAATGTGTAGGTCGAAAGTGTTGTAGTAATAAATTCGATCATTAATATATATATCTATATATATATTATATATATAGAATATATATATATATATATACATATACATATATATATATATATATATAACGTCCGTATTTCTCTAAAAAAGTGTGTATAAACGTTAAGGCGTAACGCCCCCAAATATTTTCCCTCTAAGGTCGACTTTTCAACAACTTTCCTCCTAAGTGCCGAATTAGGCAAAGATATGTATCACTGCATTTTTGTTGATGAATGGCCATAATGATACACTAAATTTGTGGAGTAAAATTTACGATATACGATATATACGGTGACGGAGAAATTGTAAAACAACATTGCAGAGAATTGAAAGGCTGCATCTCCGATGAGATACAAATAGCGGAACGCTACAAATTTTTTTTAAATAAAACGGCTAATAGTTTCAGTTAGAGCTTTCAAAAAGTACTTCGTCAAAGAATAACAAGAAGAAAGGAATTTTGAACATTAGAAATTTCGTTTCCTTGAGGGAACGACAAAATTGCTTTCGCCTGCTTTAGGGATTATATATCCAAAAGTCACATTTTTTGCGGTTAACTCACTTGCAGTGGACATCAAGTGGTTCGAAGCATAACGACGTAATTTTCGCAATTATAGAAAATTATTCGCTAAAACTGAACTTCATGGATAAAGTTGACATTAAAACGAATTTTAAACCAGAAAAATCGGTCCAGGTTTGGTGGAATTAAAGACATTTTTAGCGCGGCGAAAACCTCAAAGGAACAATGGTCAGTTCTTGGCTTTCGTGCCGGGTAAATACTAAGCAAACAATCTCCTGTGGTTAAATGACGTTAAAAAGTCGGCCAGTTCGTTCCCTGGTCGGCCAGTTCATTCGGTCGTCCTTCAAGCGGACAGATTCTCATAAAAGTTTTTAAACGGTGGTCACAATGGTACCACCCATGTGGTGACAAGATAATCCTTGAAGCAGGGTGTCAGCGGATTGATAGACCGGGAGGGGCTAATAAGATTACAAGGGTGTAACCCATCAGTGACAGGATAACCCTTTTGAATCAATTAGGCAAACTGTTTGACCGGGAAGGCCCAATCGGATTACTTGGGTGAGTGGCATCAGCTAGTTGGTAAGTCGCTTCTGATATTCAGGGCAAAGGGTGCCGTGGCTTTGAGATTGAGATCCCAAAAGTTTATTTTGGTTTTTCCGGTTTTGTAGGTCCATGCATAGTTTTGGTCGATAGAGATGACAATTAAAGCTATGATGCAGTGATTCGGTAAATTGAAGTGGCTTGCGACAGGTTGTTCAATCTTTTGGTTTTAATTGCTGACCTGTGCTGTTTCATTCTCATTCGATGTTCTCAAAGAACGTTTTCAGATGATCTCCACCGTGGGGCCAGATCATGAACATATCGTTTATGAAACGTAACCAAATTTGTGCTTTCAAATTTTGTCGATATATCGATATGTGTACGTGTGCGTAAGTTGGTAGAAATTGACGAAATTGCATGTACTACGTGGGATGTGAAAGAATTTACCATGCTTTTACATATTCTCAATAAAAATGTGTCAAAACATTAAGGTGAAACGGTTTTTCGCCCTATGGGTAAATTTCAAATATAATGCTTTTATTGCTTTAATTTTGGCCTAACCGTGGATCTATCGATATATATTTCTCACTAAAATCGCTTCCGTTGATTCCTAACGAAAGATATTTGCAGTTGCAATATCTTTTCAAATCGTGCTACTCTATGTCTGACAGGTATAATTAAGCGTGTGTAGAAAAGTGTGTGCAAATTTACACCTTACCATGCCATTAAAAAGCCTCAATTAAACATTCTAAACACAGTCGCAAATATACTTTATGCAACACTCCAACCATACTGATTTTCATTTCAGCGTGAAGGTAATGAGCGGGAGGTAATGTGTAATTCTTTCTACGCTCAAATGGTAAGGTTCCATTACAGACTCTTTGTGGTAGGCCTATGAAAGTTTACAAATTTACTCCGTGTTGAAATAGCTACAGTTAATTATAAAGACCATGCATCATGCTGTGTGATCACCCGCTCCAAAGGGGGTCTCCCCTTCCTGTTTGAAAAAAAAAAAAAAATAAGTGAATGTTTTTATGTGCTGTCGGGAGCCACATAATTTGTATTCATTGGAAAATGTGAGCATAGCTTGCCTGTTTTCAGTTCACCATTAGGCGTAAAACTTTACTAATTTATTATTTGGTTTCAAGTAGTAATTTAGATTTCAACGTGAATAAAATTAAACGTTAGTCACTTCAACATAACCTCTGACTATCTCCGAGTATTCTATGGTATTTTGGAAAAGGCAACAATTCTGGGGAAAGCACGTATATTATCGTGTTATGTAGTTTGGTGCACTCTCCATGACCTTTAGCAGACGCCATTTTGTTGTTTACGAGGAACTCGCCCTTTCTTTTGTTCTAGATTCCCAGGGCCCTTCCTGTTTCCCGTCACGTGTTACCGGTGGACGTGAAATATCACAATGCCGTAGTTCCTCGTGCACATTGTAACCCATATTGTCAAGGTGTGGCCACTTTCCCCCTTTGCAGCCTCCTCATTGGTCATTTATATCATTACACTTATTTTATATTGGTGCGTCATAACTTTTGACCAATCAGGGGACTGCAGGTGTTCGGAGCTTGCAGGAGGTTCCCAAGACCGAGCCTGCGAGCTGGACACTCCTGCCGTAGACACAGAAGGATAAGTATGTAGTCAACATCTCAGTAATCATATTAGGCCGGCCTAATTATTTAAACTTGATCTCTTTTTGAACTCAATCAACGAATAAAATCACAACTGGAACTCTTCTTCTTTTGTCTGGAGCTACACCTCAAGATCCCGTACAACAACTTATTATCTCATAATCGTATAGCTATTGATACTGGACTTTTAGTCTCGCTTTATAGAATCGGTTATCTTGGCTACATTCATATAGATTGAAATATTGTTCTTCCAGAGGATCAGATAAATCAAAAAGAGGGTTATAAAGCATAATAATAATTTAAAATAGAAACACTAGTCTCATGTCTTCGACAATTGTCAAAACAATGATCGTTTTTTTTCAGCAAACGATTCCTAAAATCATCTCTTCCGGTGGGTTTTAAATGAACCAGGACTGTTCTCCTGTTTACTTACACAATTCTCATTACATTTTTCTGAAATTCTGGTTAAATTTATGAAATTCCTGGTTAATATGACGCGTATTTGTTAAAGTAACTGGAATTTGAGTAAGATCTAGGTTACTTAATCAGGTAACGTGTTGGAGTAAATAGAATACCGGTCCTGGTTAAAATTTAACGCTTGTGTTTTATGAATGCATGGGAAGAAGATTCAAACTCAGTCTCAAGCGCTTTATATCGGAATGTTAAATTATATCAAGCGATACAAATTTCTTCTAAAGGGTAACTGTCCAAAGTCGCTCACTGAAACATCCGTTTCAGCTCCCCCACAGACTACGAGTAGAAACCAACAGAGGAGGGGCAATGCACTAAGTAACTCGCGCTTTTTAATAACCAGAGAATATGATGTTAGTGCACCATTTTGTGTTTTAATACATGTAATTTTCGTTCTTTTGATTTTATGATAGGTCAAAACATTTAGAGCCTCCTGCTAACGTGGGTAAGCTGAAGCGTTCATTTTTTGTTCAAAATCAATTGGTTTTAAATCCATAGAGTGGGTATTGGAAAGCGGTTTCCTAATGTATGCCTGTGTGTGCAAGTGTATCCTGACATTTCACGTATTACGAAATTAAAAATACTGTATTCACCCCGTGATTTGTTTTCTTTTTCCAAGGAGGCTAACATGAGAATCAGTGAATCCCTCCTAAATGTCGGTCCAACCTATGAGCATTGTCACTGATTAAGCATTGGATAGATGTTCTGCTTTTGTCAGGATGACGCCATGGGATGCAGCACACCTCGAGCGGGTGATGACGTCATCAAATATTTTATATAAAACATGAATATTGCAGTTCAATAGTCCTTTGGATCAAAACATCAACTTAATGGACTGATGTGCAGCAGAAACCTCAAAGCCCTAAGAGTTTGTTTTATGTGTTTTCTTTTAGTGTCCCGTGGACATACGGCAAACGGTAACGTCTGGGGAAAATCCAGAGAGTAAGAAACAAGGACACAACCAAAACATACGTCGATTAGACTGTATGAACCGCATGAACCACTTAACTACTACAATTGAAAGCGGATACAACCTTAATATGAGAGCAAAGCATCTTGGACTGTAACGGTATGCCGTATATTTGGAATGATCCCTTTAATCTGACTATTCACAGGGTGAAGGCAATGTAAACGAGAGGTTAAGTGATATTTATGTGCAAAATTGGTTACTTAAAGTTTTTGAGAACTCACAGTGTGAAAATTACCGTATTTTAAAATCTAGACTTGTTAAAGAGAAAATTATCTTTCGACTTTGAATAATCGTAATTATTCCAGCATTTGTCGATTTCGTTGCGAAAATACGAAGATTCCTGCGATTTTTGGGCGTTTCCAAGGCTTTGATTCAAATGAGAGGCAGTTGAGATTTGTAGTAGTGGTTCAATAAGCGATGGATTTCATTATCTCTTCCAATGTGCCTTTCGAAACAGAAAGAAAACTTTACTTAAAACGATTGTAGAACTGGCCCAAAACACTTTGAAGATGAACCAGGATGAACCAGGAATGTGCAGAAAAACTTAGCTTCATTTTGTGGTATTACTATCGAAAGATTTAAATAAATTATTAAGTTCCTATGCAATTATGTGCATTTGTAGTCAGGTCTAAGGGTGTCCTATTCAGTATATGTATGAAAGTGTTCCGATCTCTCTTCAGCTTTGAGTAGGGGCTGGGGCTGGTGACAAGAATAATTTTCTGATGATGAAAACTGGTATTTTATGCTGGTTTGCCCAGATGCAGGTATTTGTGCTTGTGAATTATTTTGTGTATTGCTTCATCATTTCATTTATCTATCGTTTTGTTCTGCATCAATTTGTGTAATTGAATAGTTTGTATTTGTATGACTCTGACATCTCTTTGGAGGTATAAAGAGTAATAAACTGAAACTGATCTCCTAATACTTTCCGAGAATTTCCCAAAATAATGTTGGTCTATTAGTTGATTGTCATGAGCTTCATATGCGGGACTAACACTCAAAATTTTGCTGGGGAAGCACAGACAAACCGTAAATCCTTTGGCCCTACTTCTAAACTATATCAGCTACTCGTCTGCCAAGCCTCTTGTCTTACTCGTACCAGTTCTTTCATCTAAGTATTACATGGAAATGTTTCTTCGGAATGATATCATCTTTACCATGTTATCATTGAATGTAAAAGTTAAAACTTTGAAATTAAAGGCATATTCTGGAGACAAAATTCGTCACCTTTAAAATAAGCAGAAAAATTTCCTCTTTCAGAAGGTGAAAACTGCATTCCAATAGCTTAAAGCGTTCGGAAGATACAAATTTTTAAAGTATTGCCAATTTTTCTTGGGATTTGATGGATCATGGGAAATCTGTGATGTCATTGTGGCACATTAATTTGACATTGCATTCAGTTTATTTATAATTATGACGCCCCTGAAGGCAATATTAAGCAACATTGTTGGTTGTGCCTTACATATGGTAAAGAGTACTGCTAGACCTACAGGAAAAGATATTCAAACATTCCAACAATATCAAATTTCAAGGACAAACAGGATGTTCAATTATAAAGAAAAACAAAAGGAATCTGAAGCAATGTGCCCACATTACTTAACTTTCTGCGGCTTTGTTGAAAAGCAGAGGTATTTTTAACAAAAATAACCCATCTTTAAGGTGAGATACCTTGAGTTAGGAAAATGGTATTGTGATAGGGTTTGAAGGACATGGTGTGGAATATTTTTGTTTTTCTTACAAGACGGAGGCAAAAAGCCACCAGAACATGCCTTTAAGATATAAGTGGAAATATCTGCAGCTCGCACCCGGAATCAAAGGAAAACTGTAGTCCCACTTCACTAGACTCGGAGTTGACCAGTATAGAGAGAGGGGTCTGGAATCTGGAATAACATGAAATGGGCTCTACCTAAACACGTGGCTCGAAAAGCTTCTGAGAGGCAAAAATCCTCCCGGGGTTATTTCAAGGATGCTTCCAAAAAATAAAAGTGTATAAAGTCCACAGGAAACTTAAAATCGTAAGTTTCTTCCCTTCCTTCTCTCGAGATTTTGAGCCTAGCTCTAGCTGAACTCAAACTTCAGAAGATTGATCCCGACCAGTTCATGATGAACTTAACATTAAAGGTGCAAGCATTAAAGCTTTAAATTCAGAATGTATTCCTGAGAGTCAAATACATGGTAACTAATTAAAGTGAAGGACGGACTTAATCTGACTTTCGTTTTGTACGGGGGTGATTCGCGCATCAAAAACTGTTACAGCGCTATCACACTCCTTGGCCGTGAAAAATGTTCGCTGCCGTACAATCAAGAGAAGTTGAAGCATGGAAGTACTAAACGGTACTCATCCGTGCTGACAACATGGATTTCTGCAAGACATTTGCAAATACCACATACAACGAACAATCATCGCTAATAACAAGAAAAGTTGGCGAGGACAACTACTCGCAAAATTAGCAAGACATTGACGGCCCGGTTTCCATGGAACGCTTTATCAACGTTAATTGTCGAGTAACTTGTGATGGTTAACGCTGCGAGAAGGTAAGGAAAATTGATATGAACAAATACGGTGGCAATCAGTAGACATTGGAAGTAATTCTGCGAAAAATCCTTTGCTTGGGGGTGTGTAGTATTACGTACGTGTATATGCCATATAAAATTGAACAAGGGAGCCATTTTCCCAAGATTATGTTCCCGAATTCCCAAGGTCCGATACAATACAGCAAGAAACAAATTCAACTGCCATCACGTTGCATGTGGATCCTTGTTGTTTTATTGAGTGTATAATTAATGCTACAGTAGTTTCTACCAGGATACACCTTCAAATTAAGGCTGATATATCTTAAACAGCTGTGAAAGGGACAAAACATAAGTCATTGCCAGTATGAAATTACTTCAAGCACACCACTCTTTGGCCTACAATTGAGTTACATATTGTTTTAGTGAAATATACCCCACAAAGAGAAATACTTGTGAGTTGACAGATTTCAGACTACACTCTGATCACATATGATGACCTAGCTAGTTCAACCCTACACCCCCCCCCCCCCCAAATTAAGACAAAATCAAAAAAGAACAGTTGTGTGATGCACAAAAGTTAAGGAAGGGTTTGCTAGATGAAAGCATATTATTCGCTATGATTAGGAATAAATTGGACTTACCATTTTAAAGGATAAGAATGCTATCCAACCAGTTCAGTACTCTATGAAATAATGCCAACAATTTCCACTGAATATGTAATTGACGTGTGACAGCAAATTGCATCTAGGGATAGTCTGGCCAGGATGGTTGTCTGAAACAATTCCACACCCGGCCCCAGGAGAACTTAGCTTACTAGACCAAATATTTTAAGATTTTTCAGGGTGCTAGCCATAATCCATCCCTTAACCTTATTTTAAAATATCTGGTAGATAACTAGCCCCCAAACAGGGATATGTGTTCAGTTAAATGGCCTAATGAAATGTACATGTAACAGAATACACATGCAGCCCTGTTAGCTAGGTAATTGCATTGGCTTCAGAGTCGCGCTAAGGACTGGAGAATGAGGAGGAGGGGGAGGGAGGAGGGGGAGGGGGGGTGGCAATAAGAACTTTGCTCCACTGATACCTTAAGTGTAACTGAATATAAGTCTATCAATCATTTAAAGCCCCCCCCCCCCCTTTCTCTACCCACATGACAAAGTTTCTTGCCAAGATATGTCTGTCACCGCTAGGCTCCTTCCAGATGGTTCCTGCCAGTTCTGGTAACTATTAATCTAAGATAGCTAAGATCTTTAGCTCCTCAAAAAGCAGACTAACTTTTGTTGCTAAGAAACTTACCCTGTCAAGTAGCTGTCATGTGTAATAAATCAGAACAATTGCAGTGCATGCAGCCACATGTTGCAATGGAAGCATTAGCTGCCTACCGCATCTTCTGAATTTGTCAATGGAAGAGCAGTCACTTATTGCAAAGGTTACTCTCTTATAACTAATTGACATGGTGATGAGTGTACACATTTTTTGAAACTGATTCCCTTCACAAGCTAGCGTACATGTGTGTTGCTCATGTTTCATATGCTAATTATTTTGCATTTTAATAAACGTCATATAAATCGAGAATGCCAATGTGTTATTCATGTAACAGCTCAGTAGCCTCTGCCTGTCACAAGAATCTTCAACATGGCTACATGTACAGAGCATGAAGTAAAATAAAATACCATATCAGAGAAAACTAATCTTCAAGTGTACAATATTTTCCTTAAACAATCTAACGAAACTAAAAGGTTGTTACAACATGTGACATAACTTATTTATATTATGCTCTTTTATGTATCCTTGAAGGCACTAGCACTACAGGAACTGTTTCAACTTTTCTGGAAAAAGAATCACCTACAATGCCAACTTTATGGCAGGAATCATGCATGGGTACCTTGCATTATCTTCTTGTTAGGCTGGAAGTAAAATGCCTTCTCTTTAAAGAAGAAAGTGCAGGCCAGGTCTGTATGGTGGCTTTGAGAACTACATCTCCACTGCAAGCTGATTGCCTAGAGAATTCATTTTAAGAACTTTTCAAGAACGTTTGTACCATTTTTGACGTGAATTCATAACTGCATGCAAAATAGAATAGACTTTTCAGGGTGCTGCCGTAATCTATTACCTAACGTCATTTTAAAATATCAGGGTAATAACTAACCCCCAAACGGCTGTCGTCAGTTAAATGGCCTTATGAAATGCAGTACATGTAACCGAATTCACATGTAGCCCTGTTAGCTAGGTAATTGCATTGGCTTCAGAGTTGGGATAACTTACTGGAGGACGAGAAGGGGGGGGGGGGGGGGGATGGCAATAAGAACTTTGCTCCACTAGCTGATACCCGAAGTGTAACTGAATATAAGTCTATCAATCAGTTAAAGCCCCCCCCCCCCTTACCCTCCCAATTAGGAAAAAAGGTTCCAGTAGCTTCCCCAAATGACTAAGTTTCTTGTCAAGCTATGTTTGCAACTGCTAGGCTTCTTAAAGGGCAAATTTCTTCATTCCAGATGGTTCCTGCCAGTCCTGGTAACTATTAAGCTAAGATAGCTAAGATCTTTAGCTCCTCAAAAAGCAGACTTGAACTTCTGTTGCTAAGAGACTAACCCTGTCAAGTAGCTGTCATGTTTAATAAATCAGAACAATTGTAGTGCATGCAACTGCATGTTGTAATGAAAGCATTAGCTGCCTACTGTATCTTCTGAATTTGTCAATGGAAGAGCAGTCACTTAATTCAGAGGTCGCGGGGCCAATTATGAATTAAGTACGGGGGCTGATCATCGAAGTGGCCCAATATGTCCAATAAAATAAATGCAGTTTAAGGAGGCCCAAAATGCCCACAGCAAAAAGGGACTGGGGCTAAAACCTCCTTAGCCCCCGTCTCCGCGGTCCCTGCACTTATTGCAAAGGTTACTCTCTCATAACTAATGCACTTGGTAATGAGTGTCCATATTTTTTGAAACTGATTCCCTTCAAAAGGCTAGCGTACATCTCTCTTGTTTCATATGCTAACTATTTTGCATTTTGATTAACATCATATGAAATCAACATTATGTGAATCGAGGTCTATGTGTCATTCATGTAACAGCTCAGTAGACTCTGGCTGTCACAAGAATCTTCAACATGGCAATATGTACAGAGCATGAAGTAAATTAAAATACCAGAGTAAACTTACCTTCAAGTGTAAATTTTCCTTAAACAGTCTACTGAAACTAGAAGGTAATTGTTACATGTGACATAACTTATTTATATTACGCTCTTCTTTGTATCCTTGAAGGCACTAGCACTACAGGAACTGCATCAACTTTTCTGGAAAAAGAATCACCTACAATACCTACTATATGGCAGAACTCATGCATGGGAACCTACCACTATCTTCTTGTTAGGCTGGAAGCAAAATGTCTTCTCTTTAAAGAAGAAAGTGCAGGCCAGGTCTGTATGGTGGCTTTGAGAACTACATCTCCACTGCAAGCTGATTGCCTAGAGAATTCAACTATTGGAACTTGCTTCGTATGACATACTTAATGCATATATTTCGAGACTGGGGAGGGAGGCCGGTGTCATCATGTTTGGATACAGTGACAGGAGTGCAAGTATAGGGGTGAAAATTTAGGCCACCCAGAAGTACATTGACATGGGAATGGCATATCATGACATCAGTGACAACAAATGTACTTGTAGACCCAAACTATCCTGCAAGATATATCATGAAAGTTGCATGTAAGCCTCGAATTCCTACATTTTAAAAACTTCATTTACAAAGATGGTATAGTGTTCATATATCTTGAAATATAACCTTTTCTTTAGAAAAACACACGTTTTTGTACCATTTTTGGAGTGAATTTATAACTGCATGCAAAATAGAAGAGTTATATGTTTTGTTTCGGAATTAATCATAGTGTCTATTATTATAAAAAAAAAATTAGAGCTTTCCACTGTCATGCTTGTTGATCAAAAAATGTATTATGGCATGTTGATGGGAAATTATAATTGTGAAACAATAAAGTGAAACAGCTGGTACAAGATTCCAGTAAGAATATGGTACTCTACCTGATTTTCATCTTTTCCTTTATGTAATATTTCTGTCAATTGACTTTTTAGGAATTCCAGTAATTACTATAATTTTGTCAAAAATTATTTAATATAACTATGAGGTATGAGTGCATTACATGTTTCCTAAACCTTTATGTATGCCTTGAAGACTAGTTGGGTCAGGCTATTCACTTACAGATGTAGATCAGAAAAATGACGGGGTATTACAGGATGTAGGAAAATCTATTTCCAGTGGTTAACAGCAGTTATGGTAGTGTTATAAATTGCATTCACCGGAGCAAGGACCTGTAGCACAGATGTATACCTACCATTTGTTTTGAATGAGAATGATGTCTGTTAATGACAATGGCAGTTTTGATCATTTTCAGTTTGCAATTAATGAGCTGTGCCTTCTCATATAGAATCAAGCATGCACTCACCTAGCGTATTTTATTAGCATTCCGGACCAAAATGGGGGGGGGGGGAGAAAGCAAGGGGTGATACTAACCGTGCACACTGTCCTGCAGATTGAAAGGCTGGCAAGCACTAGTCCACCTCCTTCTTGTAGTTTACAAATACATCCATAGAAAATGTATTGTCAAACTTTCAATAGATGACATTCTATTTTTTTCATGAAGGGCAGCAAATTTTTACATAGTTTTCAGACTCCAAAAGGATCACAATGAGGCCCCATTTTAAAGGCTGTGTTCTACACCCTCTAGTATCTTCTCCAATTTCTTGTTTAAATGTTAAAAGTTGTATGTAATTAATCGAAGCCACAGCTTCGATTGTAGGAATTGCTCGTTCAGTCACATGTTTTTGTGCCTTCGTAAGCGGTCGGTGCGGATGAATACTAAATCATGTTCCGTTTGGATTTATATTGCAATCGCGAGCTGTTCGTTCGTACAATGGAACAGCTGCGCAGTCATGTTAAGTTGTTCCGTAGGGGGATTTTCAACAAAGTTTAACTATTTCTATATAAGGGGATTTGCCCGAACAACTCCTGTAGTAAGGTGGCAATGTGCAAATAAAGAAGTAGTTCCACGTTCAAAGGTATTGTTCTGCATTGAAGGCTTCCTCTCTGGTTGAAAAAAGGTGTAAATATAGTTTGAATACAATTTATACCGTTCAGGGATTTCAAAATAAATTTCAAAGGTTGCATTTTCCAACATATGCCACTTTGTTTTGTCGGAACTGCTTCATCAAGCAACTTCGTCGACCGTACTCATTTCATTGTAAGCAAGTCCACTAACTTACGTTCATTCATAAACGCATGCAGCTAGCTATATAGTGTACGTACTGTGTCGTTAACGTGATTGCGACAGTAAACAAGGCCAGGGAACGATCCACCAATTTTAAGGTATTCAATTTGTCGTTCATTTCATTACCCTGTATGGGTTGTTAATGGCTTCTCTATTGTATTTTCAATGTTTGAAACAAAGGAAAGGACTGTCTACCCACGGTTGTCGTAGTTCTCAGTAAAGGACTAACGTTATGCATCGACGGTCGCGTAGTTGCTCCCAATACATTTGTATAGGAAGCAATTACGCGACTCTCCCTACATAGTCTAGTCCTTTAGGCTTCACTGAGGACAAAAGTTGTCGTAGTCTTACCCAAACACAGTTACGAAGGCCTAAAGCCAGACGTTGCAGAACAAAACAACTCTAACATTAACACTGAGTCGTGTCCTAGTGCAAAAGGTGCGCTCAGCGTATATAGGCCTACACACTGCAGCTATAGAGATGCTGCAGGCCCTTGCATCCCGAAATACGTATGATTTGAAGTTCCGGACTGATGCTGCTCGATTAAAGGGGGTTTCCTCCCTGAAGGGAGTGGAGGGTCTGACTGTCACCCCATATGACCGCTCTGTGGTGGTGACAGTGTTGTACCTCAATTTTGAGGTAGATCAGAGCCTGGTAGCGAGGGTTCTAGGACAGTACGGAACTGTCTCAGACTGGCGTTGGGTGAAATACAGTGAGGGTGAATTAGCCGGTATTCTCAACGGAAAGAGACAGTTCCGTATGAAGCTGAAACGAGACATCCCCTCCGTCCTGTTCATAGGGGGGTCTAAGGCCCACATCAGGTATTTTGGCCAGCCCCACACATGTTTCCAGTGTAGAGAGGAGGGGCATGAGGCCAAGTCGTGCCCAAACAAACGCTGTGGCAGATGCTTGCAGTTGGGGCATGACAGGGCAACATGTCCCAATGAGGTGCGGTGTAACCTGTGTGGGGAGGAGGGACATGTCTCTGGTGCCTGCCCCACGTCGTACTCTGCGCGTGCAAGCGCAGATGTGGAGCCGGCAAGTGAGCCCTCGTTGTCAGACCCTGAACCAATGGTGGAGGAACCCAGGTCCCCTACGCCTGATGAGGTGGCACATCAGGTGGAACAAGAGTTCCTAGCTTCTAAGAAAAGTGAGGTGGTCTGTGGGAACCCTGAGGTAGGCCCTTCCCAACACTCCACATCAGTACCTGAGGCACAATCCGCACCAGCTCCTGGGGAGGCTGGAATACTGACAGTGGAGAATGACCTCCAACTGTCATCGGATTCGGAGTCTGACAGTGCCATGTCAGATGTGGGAGGACCTGCCTCAGAGCCTCCACCAAAGGACCCACCATCTGGGGAGGGCTGGTTTGATTTGTGTGAGGCCGTTGAACTTGAGCCCAAGTTGAAAAGGTCGGCCTCAGGGGAGGTGTCCGACCGGGGAGGGGGAGTTAGTCCTTCTGTGCCACCAGCACCAGATCCATGTAACAAAAAGGCCAGGTCAGAGACAGTTTTGTAATTTCACACTCCACATTTCATGAATGGTCCCCTGTCCCTCATGACCCTGAATGTAAACGGCATGAGGGACAGTTGGAAGCGGTCCAGAATATTCCAATTTTGTAAATCATCAGGTGTGGACTTCGTTTTCCTCCAAGAGACTCACATTGTTAATGAGGACGATATCTACACCTGGTCTTACGAATGGGGTGGGGGTTTGTACGCTTCCTTTGGTTCCGCATCTTCCTGTGGATCTGTCATTTTAGTTTCTCCAAGATGGACTTCCCTGGTCGGAAAGGTTGATCATGATCATGTGGGCCGGTTGGTATGCATCACCATCAAACATCCTTGCGGGAACTTCTTCTTATGTAACGTTTATGCCCCCAACCAACCTACAGACAGAAGGAATTTTTTTGCTACCCTGCCATCCTTCGTTCCTGGCTGTGCCCCTTGTATCCTATCTGGAGACTTCAACTGTGTCCCTGACACACGGTTTGATCGAATGTCCACCTTCACATCTTCAAGCTGTAGTGTCGGTATGATGGAGTTGGACATGTTCACAAAGAATCACGATATGGTTGACGTTTGGAGAGTGCAGCATCCTGGCTTGTCCGTGTTCACTTGGCACCACCCTGATGGCACGGACGCCTCAAAGTTGGACAGGGTGTACGCTCCAACGGCTCTGTCACCAAGTGATTGCGAAGTTGTGGCATGTCCAATTTCGGACCATGATGCAGTTACTGTCTCATTCAAACCCCCAGAGTCATGGCCAGTAGGGAGGGGGTTCTGGAAAATGAACACAGATATTCTAAAGGAGGCTGAATATAGCAAAGATTTTAAGGCCAGATACGAAGGGTGGCGAACTTTGAGGCCGGCCTTTCAACAGATTTAGAGTGGTGGGATGATGTAAAGATCCGCATCAAACAGTTTACAGTGGAATATTGTGTAGCAAGAGCTCGTCGAAGAAGGGAGGAGTTCCTTTCACTTTGCTCTAGGGAGAGGAACGGGGACCACTCCGCACTTCATGCAATCCAGCAGTACCTAGATGGAAAATTACACGGGGCCCGGGTTCGTGCTCGTGTGCATTGTGTGGAGGCGGAGGAGAAACCAACCATTAAGTTCTACCGGGACGTCACAAAGAATGCCATCGATCGAAGTATAAAAGCTGTCCGTGACGCCCACGGTGTGGTACAAAAGGACCCTCTCGACATTGTAGAAGTGTATAAAAACTTTTATGAGCAGCTGTATACCCAGGCAGATGTCGATGAAGACCTTCAAAAGTCCCTATTAAATAACATTGACAAAACCCCCTCTAAAGATCAGAATGATGAACTTGGCTCCCCTTTGACTATTGACGAGCTCTGGAAGGCAGTGGCGAAGATGAAAGGCGGAAAGGCACCTGGGTCCGACGGTATTCCAGTAGATTTCTATAAACGCTTCTGGGGTACCGTAGCACATGATCTCCGTGACGTATTCGTCTCTGGCTTCCTTGCTGGCTCATTGAGCCACTCGCAGCGCACAGGCATAATTACTTTGCTGCCTAAGTCAGGAGACCCCCTCGAACCGAAAAACAAACGGCCAATCACCTTGTTAAATGTAGATTACAAGATTCTGGCGAAAGCTCTTTGCAACAGGCTAGGCACAGTTATGCTAGATCTTGTAGGGTCCTTTCAGACTTGTGCGGTGCGGGGACACAGTATTCAGCAGAACCTCTGGGTGGTGCGGGACTTAGTTCAATACGTGATGGACCGTGATCTTCCATGTGCCCTGGTCTCCCTCGATCAGGAGAAGGCCTTCGACATGGTTGATCATGGATTCCTCTTTAAAATTTTGAAGAAGTTTTGTTTGAATCCAGTTTTTGTTAAATGGACCTCCTTATTGTACAATAGTGTACATAGTCGGGTTATCGTTAATGGCCTACCGTCAGACCCCTTCAGTGTCCAACGTGGCGTACGGCAGGGGTGCCCCCTATCACCTTTACTCTACGTATTGTTTAGTGAATCAATAGCAAGGGCCTTTCAAGTAGAGCCTTTGTTTCAACCTTTTTACATTCCCGGTGGTGTTGAAGTTAAGTGCCTTCAGTATGCCGATGACGTCACATGCGTAGTCTCCGACCTAGCTTCCTTCAAGGCCCTTAGTGGCACGTTGTCTAAGTTTCAAAGAGCCACAGGTGCCAGACTGAATCCCAATAAGACCAAAGGACTTCGCCTAGGTAAGTGGCGGTCAAGAAGACTGCCCTTCGCTGCATCATGGGTAGACGACGCCATAAGGATAAACGGCACATGGTTTGGTTATGGGCAAACCGAGTTACTTACCTGGAATGAAAAAGTGGACCTGGTGGAAGCTAGGTTGAAGGACTTCGGCGAGCGCCACATTAGTCTGTTCGGAAAGGTGACAGTTATCAATCGTTTTATTTTTCCCCTTTTGTGGTATCCAGGCACCGTTCTGGCTGCTCCAAAGGGTGTCCTGTTGCGTCTCGAGAGGGCCGTGTTTAGGTTTTTATGGTCAGGGAAGACGGAGCTCGTAAGAAGAGGGATGGTATATCAGGATATTAGACGTGGTGGGTTGGGCCTTGTGCATTTTCCTTCCAAACTCCGTTTTCTCCTGACCAAGTGTGTTTATAGTGCTGTAGACAGCAGAATGCGTTTTGCCTATTTTGTCCGTTATTGGGGGGGATTATCATTCCGTCGGTTCTTTCCCTCCCTGTTTAGTAACAGTGAACCCCACAGCTGGAGGCCCTCGGAAGCATACAGTTAAATGAGAGAAACGCTCCTAATGATATCTAGAGTTGGGGACGTTTCGCAGTTAAGTGCAAGAGACCTATACCAGGCTGTTTTTGAAGAATTGGTTGGCCAGGTCCAATCCAATCACTATGCTTCAGGGTCGGAAGTGTGGCGTGTGGTCCACAGCAGATCATTAGATTACCGCAGGCGAGACTTGTTGTGGCGAATCGCACATGATGCGATTGTGACTAATCTCAAGCGTCTTCGGTGGCGTCTTGGACATGGAATTTGCCCACGCACTGGATGCACAAAATGGGAGAGTGTGTCACATGTGTTTTGGCAGTGTGAATTTGTGGCCCTCCTTTGGGAATGGTTCCAGGTCCTGACTGATCGCTTTACGATGGGCAACACATGGGCGGTCGGCCGGGACTATGCTTTGTATGGTCTTTCACCCCCGCCATGCAATACAAGTATTCAGGGCATACTTACCTTTGCTTCGGCCTCCATAAAGCTGGCCTTATGGAGAGACCGATGTAACGTTGTTTTTAGGGGGATTGGGAAGCCTGCGGACGTCGTCCTGGCGTCGGTGAAGGCGGAGGTGAGGCTGAGGGTTGAGTCCGACTTCGTTCGTTTGCCAAGGTCGGCGTTCGGTAGGCGATGGGGTCCACTCGTTTCGGTGAGGGGGAACCGTGTGGTGGTCAACTTGTAATAGAGTGGGTCTGTAAGGTGCTTGTAAATAGTTGTAAATATCTGTATGTATAGCTTTATTACTGTAATGAACATTTTCTGTACATAGTTTTGTAAATATTTGTACATATAGCTTATTACTGTAATGAACACAATTTTCTGTTTGATTTAGCAATCTGTAAATAGTTTGCGTTTATGTTTTTGGCCGATCCGGTTTCAGTTTTTGTTTTGTATGTGCCGTTTCAATGCACTTAAAGGTCTGTAGACACCCAACAGATTCCCCTCAAACTTTCACAAATCTTGCATTTCATATCAAAGAACACAACCCAAAGTTTTCACGGAAAATTTTACGATAATTACACTGTTAATTAATTAAAAGCTCTCTGTGTTGCGACATAGCAAACGGATGATGCGAGGCTAACATGTAAATACATGACGTACAAAGAGGGACCTGAAACACGCGAAAGTAATACCCATACACACTGAGGTGTATACTTCGTAGCACCGTTCGCAACATGTAAATCACAGTAGTATTGTTGTGAACTGACTCGCACAGCTAATCCATTTACGTTGCAGTGTACAGCGTGGGTGAGAACTTCGAGCAGATTTTAGCAAACAATTTTCGCAACGTTTGTCGTATTTTATTTAATTACATTGCAAACGAAGATTTAAGTATAGGAAAATTTTGTATCGCCGGTTATTGCAGCAACTCTAATAAAGACGGCGTAAGTTTACACCGTTTTCCGAAGTCTGAACCATACCGAACATTGTGGACGAGAGCCGTACGCAATACACGGAAAGACTGGCTTCGGCCAACAAACAATTCGTATCTTTGTAGTGAACATTTTACGGAGGATTGTTTTATTGAATTTGTTGGGAAAAGGTTTCAGGACTTTGGTCTTTCTCCAAACAAACTTAGGCGTTTAAAACCTGACGCCGTCCCCACAGTGTTTGGGACCTCGGGTAACACAGCAGGAGGTGATATTGCCGCAGGGAGAGGTGAAGTTGGAGCTGGTCCGTCGTTTCCCGGCCCATCAGCGTCGACCTCACAAGGTCCAGACAGGCCAGCTGACCAGCCTAGTGGTAGTAGTACTACTAGCACCAGCAGGGAGACCAACTTTGTATGGGAAGGCTCGGTAAAGAGGTGGAAAATTGGCTCAGCTTTTAAAAAGAGAGAACATTCGAGGGTGAGTACCTAGGCCAGGCCTAGGCATAACTCTTCAAAGACTCTTAATAGGCCTAGGCCTACCTTAGTAACTTCACAAGCCGATGGGAAGGCCGGGTTAGGCCAACGTTAGTGTTAGTAATTAGCCACAGGTTATACCAGACATGATGATGAAGTATGACATAGCTTAGGGTAACGAACCAACATGGGTCGGTCTAGACATATGTTAACATGAGATCTCTAAATCTTGCTACTCAACTTGTTTACACATAAGACCTAGGCTGGACCAATATTATGAGATGATCTTTGCAAAATTTTATTCATGAATAAGCCTAGCATAGGCCTCGGCCCCACACTGCAAAGTACAGTTGCCATATACGCCAAAGAATCACGTCAAGGTGGAGGTGTTTGGAAATATACGCCACACCAATTGTTGCAATTGTAATTTGTATGCCAGGCGGGTACGCTGTACACCAAATTTGTTGGCGTACATTTCTGTACGCCAAAGATCTCTCTGTGAAAGGCCCTACTTTCCAGTATGGCCTATGCCTAGCTACATAAGTTTCTGCACTGAATAGTTTCTGCCCTTAGAAAGTGTTGTTTTCCACTTTTGGTGCAGAAAACACAATTTTCAGTTGCGGAAAGGAGCAACATGAAATGAGAATAGCCTACCTGTGTGAATTGGAGACCAAATAAACACAAGTAATGCCTCCAGGAGGCTAAACTGAATAAAAACTGATTAGCCTAGGCCTCGGGCCTAGGCGTCTTTAATCATTTTGAGAATGACTCACTCTTTATGGCATAGAGTGGCTTTTGCATGCATAGGCTATATTGAATTGATGGGTGCTATTCCCCACAAAATCACCAAAACTCCCTGGTTTGGGAGTCTATGAGTGATGTACTTACCTCCTATTTACATATGTAACCATTATTGCCTGCAATAACTGTCTGGCAAAAAACTAACTAGCACCGTGGTAACCCCTACCGACTGAGGGCGCCTGTCACCTAAGATCGTCCTTCAGCATTTTTGCTGAAACCCCGCGGCTAGAGCCACAAAGGCCTAAGGGGGGCGCCCCCCACACTCCCCAATCCCAATCCCTAAAGTCTAGAGAAGCAACTAAACGTAAACGAACTACGCGACTATCTCACCTTATAGAAGTCAGGAGGCCCCAGCGTCTAAATCCGCGTGGCAAATTGGTTAGGCGGAGACTCGTTCGGTGAGGAGAGTCGTTGTTGGCAATCAAGGGTTGGACTGAGAGGCCGGGCCGTCGCCGGCCCTGGGGGGAGGTGGGATGTAAATAGGAGGTAAGTACATCACTCATAGACTCCCAAACCAGGGAGTTTTGGTGAGTCTATTTCGCTCTTACTTACCTCCTATTTACATATGTAATCAGATTAGCACCGTGTAAGACGGCGACGGTCCGACACCCCCAGGACAGCCCTAGCGAAGGCGCCCTCCTCGGAGACCACGTCGGTTAAGTAGCTGGCGACAAATGTTGATGGAGTCTTCCAAGCAGCTGCTTTCATGATATCATTGAGAGAGATTCCCTTAAACCAGGCTATGGACGTGGCATGGGCCCTGAGTTGATGAGCGTGGACAGGCTCTTCCGGCTCTGAAAATGGTGAGATTAGATTGACCAGCCATCTGGCAAGAGTGTCCTTGGCGGCAGCGTTGTAAGGTTGTCTTGGAATAAGGAATAGTTTTTCACGTCTGATTCCTTTGGTCCTCTCAAGGTACCATTTCAGGGTTCTGACTGGACAGACTTTCCTATCTTCTGGAACTGAGGAGGACGAAGAGATACTCGGCAGGAAGATCTCCCCCGGAGTAATAGAGACAGTCTCGTTCTTAGTCAGGAATTGAGGATCTGGGATGAGGTAGACACCGGCATTACTAAACCTGATAAACCCCTTCCGTGTTGTCAAGGCATGAAGTTCACTCCTTCTTCTAGCGGAAGCTGCGGCGATAAGGAAGAGAGTTTTGTAAGTCAACAACTCCAGAGTAGTATTGTGCATTGGCTCGTATAATGGCTCAGATAGGGAGGTCAGAACGTCGTTCATGGACCAAGACGGGATTAGGTTCTTTCTAGGCGGTCTTCGGTTGAACATCCCCTTTAGGAGTTGAGAAATAGCCGTGTTAGAACCGATGCTTGAGCCATCCGGGAAACCTTTGTGTATAGATGCGATCGCTGAACGGTAGTTCCTGATCGTCGCAACTTGCTTCCCTTCATTGAACAAAGTCAAGAGAAAGTCGGCTACGTCCTTAACTGATACTTCCAGGGGATTGAGATTCTTTCCTGAGGTCCATTCCCTGAATTTGGCCAATCTAGAATCGTAAGTTGACAGGGTGGAGCTTCTCCTAGATTGTGAGGTAATTAACGCAGCCTCTCTTGAAAGACCTTCACCAGCAAGGCGTTGTTTGATAATTTCCAGGCTGACAAGCGGACGTGTTCCAGGCGTTGGTGTAGGATCTTGCCCTTGTCTTGAGAGAGAAGCTCCGGATGAAGAGGGAATCTGAACGGGAGATCGATTAGCATCCTCAGCAGGATCGGAAACCAAGGCTGGTTCGGCCAGAATGGAGCTATGAGGAAGAGTGTCGCGTTGGATTGACTGAGTTTGCCGAGAACCCGTTGAATCAGGCACCACGGAGGGAAGGCATACAGATATAGATTGTCCCACTGGATGGCCAGTGCGTCTATTTTCCAGGCTACCGGGTGGAAATACCTCGTGCAGGAGAGCGGAAGTTTGTGGTTGACCGGAGAAGCGAAGAGGTCCACTTCCGGCTTCCCGAAGACGTGGAAGACTTTGTTGGCCCAGGTTTGGGACAAAGACCACTCTGCTTCTACTAGGTTGCCCCTGGATAGGGCGTCGGCCATGGAATTGTCCACCCTTGCTAGGTGGGAGGCTTTGGTCAGTATGTTGAAGCCGAGGCATAGGTGAAGAAGCTCCCAAGTCCTGTGGCAGAGGATCTTCGACTTGGTTCCGCCCTGGCGATTGATGTAGGCGACCGTTGTGGAGTTGTCGCATAGAATCGAGACTTGGTGGTTCACGAGCTTGGGACCCCAGGTCTGAATCGCGTGGTGGATTGCCATGAGTTCCAAGACATTGATATGGAGGGCTGATGTCTCCGGGGACCAATCGCCTGAAAGAGTCTCTGACTTCCAGACCGCTCCCCATCCTGTTAGAGAGGCATCCGTCGTAATCGTGGAAGTCGGTCTGTGTTCCCTGATGCTTCTCCCGAGGGCTACATTGTGTGGGACAGTCCACCATCGAAGATGATCCCGGACCGCGGGAGTTACTGGAACCTTCTTGGTTAGGAGATTCCGAGACGGGGAGAAGTAATCGAGAAGGTGTATCTGGATTGGTCTCATGAATAACCGGCAGGATGGAACCACATCTACCATACTGGCCATCAGCCCAAGTACCCGGAGCCAGGATCTTGCCGGAGCTCTGCGCTGGGAGATGAGGGACAAGGCTGTGTCTCGAAGAACGGCTTTGAGGTCCAGAACGGCGCCCAGATATGTGATCGTCTGGCTTGGAGTCAGGGAAGACTTTTCCTGGTTTACCACCCAACCTAAGTCCTCCAGAAGAGATACGGTGTAATCGGTAATACCTGCTGTCTCTTGAGCGGAGTGGCCGACCAGGAGCCAATCGTCTAGGTAGGCGAAAACTAGGATGCCTTTTCTTCTTTTCTTCGGAGGAAAGCAGGACGGTTTTTGTTACCCTCGTGAAAACCCAAGGAGCTGTCGACAGGCCGAAAGGGAGTGCTCTGAAGCAGTAATCGACTCCCTTGTAACGGAACGCCAGAAACCTGTGGTATGCTTGGTGGATCGGTATGTGGAGGTAGGCATCCTTTAGGTCGATTGAGGTGGCCCAAAGATTCTGATCGAGGGAAAGAAGAACTGTGGCCAAGGTTTCCATTCTGAACATGCGTGGTCGGATGGAGGCCTTGTTGAGAGGCTTTAGGTTGATTATGGGTCTCCATGCGTCCGGCTTTTTTTGGGTTAGGAAGAACGATGAGCGGTACAGATTTTGGTTGGAACCTTTTACTACGTAGATCGCTCTTTTCTGTAAGAGGCCTGAAATCTCTCGAGAGAGAGCAAGGCGTTGATCTTTTGACTTCGGAATTGGAGTCGTTTTGAAGAGGCCCCTTGATGAAGGATCGCTGAAAAACTCTATTTTGTATCCTTCCCTGATTGTTCGCAGGACCCATGGATCCGGATCGAGAATCTCCCAGGAGTTTGCAAACTGTAGAAGTCTCCCCCCTACTATCTCGCGTAGCCCTAACGGCAACTTTGACAAACTGATCAAAAGATAGTCTAGCAATCGGGCCGAGTAGGTTAACTAAAGCCCCTGTGTCACTCCTCGGTACTTGATCTGTTCCTGGTTGTCTAAAAGATTTAGAGAGAACCTCCGCAAAAAGAAGTAGAGCCGAGGAGAATTTCATTCCTATCCTCGCAGCAATGTCAATGTTGTGGAGTGAGGAATAGGATTTTCTGGTCGTAGTAGAGGAGAAACGGCCTTTCTGGTCCATCGCATTGGAGTCCTTAAGTTTATCAACACAGGAGACCGGAAGAGACGGGGCAGCAAAAAAGGCTTGGTAGTCGTCGTCGGCTATACGGAAGTCGGTAGACGGTTTTCTAGGATAGGCCCTCCATTTCTTGGCCTTAGCTTGCGACTCGAAACGGTCGAAGCACTCAGAGTCTACCAGCATGATCGATCTGGAAGGTTTGGCCGGCTTGTTTAGGGAGAGTTTTGACTTCGCTCTGAGAGAAGATTGTTCTGGTTCAGGAGGATCAAAACCTAGTTGTCTCCTAATAACTTCGACCGCCTTCTCAAAGGCGTCACTCGAAAACTCCGTACCCATGATGGGATCGTCATCAGAATGATCGTCGCCCTGTGGCTGAACGGGATTTTCTAGGACGTCGTCCTGGTAATCAACATGTTCAAGAAGAGACGGATCGGAAGGTGGATCCTCGGCCTGGTCCGGCTCGAGAAGAGGAGTTGCCGGAATTATTGCTGAGCCCCTACCGCTGTGGGCCGAGTCGGCGGATCGTTGGGTTTGCGGCGCCGGCCGGGCTTCGGCAAGGCTGGTGGATGAAGAGCAAATACCGGAGATGCGGTCAACCGATTGGGACAGGAGAGCCACGAGCCGTGAAAGGGCTTCTGTCGGAACACCGGAATCCTGGCGACGTTTCCTCTTGTGTCTATGGCCACTGGATGAAGTGGAGGACGAGGAGGAGGACCGGCGACGGTGTTTTCTTTTCTTGGATTTAGATTTAGATTTCGAGCGGTGCTTGGAACGGCCTCTCTCGGAAAAACCTTCAAAATCTCTGGGAAGAGCCGTGTGGAATTCCGGAGAGAAGGACAGGCGCGGAGTCACGGTAGGTTGGGCTGGAGTCGGGTCTGGGTCCGGGCTGGAAGAGCCGTGGTCATATTCCTGTGGTATGCCATGGGAAGGTGCGGAGGCCACGGCCGAACGGACCGGTCTCCGGGTGGCTGGAGGCCTGGGAGCCGGAATAGAAATTTCCATGGAATCTTCCAGATCTGTGTCGGGAACCGCCATGGTATTAGAGTCGGAAGCCGGGTGGCTTGGAATTCTGGAGTCAGTGTCAGATAGGGGAGTTTGACGGCCCGGGTACAAAGGACCACTCTCGTTATTTCCATCCACATTTCCATGATCTGACTGGAGAGTTTGTCGGTCCGGGTACAAGGGACCACTCTCATTATTATTTCCATCCGTATTTCCACGATCTGACTGGAAAGTTTTCCGGTCCGGGTACAAGGGACCGCTCTCATTATTATTTCCATCCATATTTCCATGATCTGACTGGAGAGTTTGCCGGTCCCGGGTACAAGGGACCACTCTCTCTAATATTTCCTTCCACGGATCTGGAATCCGATTGTGGAGTTTTACGGCCTGGATTCCTGGAGCCACTGTCTCTGTTGTTATTATTCCCGGTGGATTTGGAACCACCGGCTTTCTTCCGGCCTGCCGTGGCAGAGCCAGCAATTGATTTTCCCTTACTCCTGGATTTCTGGGAAGATGAGCCGTGGCTAGAATTGTCCGTGGATTTGGCCTTATTTTTCTTAGGAATGGATTTTCCACGGCCTTCAAACCAGTCTTTAATCAGATACCATTCACGGGAAGACCATTCACGGCATACTTGGCACGGAGAATTACTGTTGCACGGTCTGCAAGCCGGGCACAATGGATATAAATCCCAGGAACTGAACGGCTTGAATCTCTGGCAGGAGGAACATTTCGGACCTGGGAAGATAATTGTTAAGGAGAACAAAACAGCCGGGACTAGCCCGGCGGAGAGCAAGCTTTAAGGCCTGCCCGGTGAAAATAAAGCGGATTAACATATCAAGCATGAACAAGCAAGCCCCAGAAGGGAGCGAGCGTACTGTAAATCAGCATAAATAACGAGAAAAGCAAGAATTATGAAGTAATATAAACAACTTGACATGCAACGAGAAACGTAAGAAACTAACATGTGACATGCAATATAACGTTACTAACAACTACGCAATCCCGAAACTAATAACAAAAACGAATCAAAAAGGGATAACAACCTGGGCTATGGGACGGAACTCCGAGAGAAACCTGAAAGAGATACAAAATGAACGGAACGGAGGCCGAACCACGAACCCCAGGGGGGAGTAAAGGGAGGGGGAAGTCTCCAAAGAGACGAACCCGGGACCCACGAAGCCGCAACAAAATGGCGGCGCGAGACTGGTACCTGTACAAAGTATACGAGAACTTAGAGGATCGCGCAAGGCGAAAATCCTCGAATGGCGCAGGCTCAAAAAATGCCCCAAAAAAGTTCCTAAGAAGAATAGGATACTCATGGTTCAGCAGGGGTCGACGCAGAAGACGTCTCCACAGTGCTTGAGAACGATGTAAGATCGAAGAACTTCCAGAAAACGAAGTAAAAAGCAGTTTTCAACCAGACAATTTCTTAAGGCGTGTTATTCACGTTGAGGCAAAAATGCGAAGGACGATCTTAGGTGGCAGGCGCCCTCAGTAGGTAGGGGTTACCACGGTGCTAGTTAGTTTTTTGCCAGACAGTTATTGCAGGCAATAATGGTTACATATGTAAATAGGAGGTAAGTAAGAGCGAAATAGACTAAAGTATTTCACCAACCATACTACATAATGGCAGATAGTGAACCCCTTTCCGCTCGGGTCTTGTTTCCGCCCGTTACTTTCCGCCCCTAAAAATCTCGGAGCAGAAAGTAATGTTTGAACTTACAGGTATATGTGTTGAAAATAACTTCAAATTTAAAATCCAAGTATAAGACAACAATGAAATCTGTGGATAGGCCTTAAACTTTTTCAGCTTCCTCATCGAAAATCTCAAATATAGTCACAGGCTTATATTTTTTATGTATAAGTTGTCCATGTGTCTATAGACAAGCTTGTGCTGAATAAGCAAACAATGAATATCATATAGCTGTATGGTAAGTATGTATTAGTATATCTACAGTGATAGTGCTGCTTGGCAGTAACAGGTGTGGCAGTGAATAGTAAAGGACATTGATGAAGTTTGCAATTTTAAGGAAAAGTTGATGGGATCTTCATTTTACAAAACAAAAGGGGCAGAAACCACTGATTTTGAGGGGTCGGAAACTAACCTGTTTGCTCCAAGTGCCCCGTTCGAGCCATTAAAAATTAACCCTTTACCGTTGTGCTCCGATCGGGGCATATTGGCGCGGATCGGGGGTGGGCGGAAAAGCGGACGTAGCCCGCCCCGCATCGGCTTCCGTAGGCCATTGACCCCGTGACCTTAAACTATTGTCTCTCTCGCTGTTGTGGCCTTATTTTCGGGTAGCTACTCGCAGTTTCGAGCTCCGCGTGACACAGTAAAGATGTGTGACAGCCGAGCTCTCCGCATGGGTCCAAAAGGACCCAAACAACGGTAAAGGGTTAAAATAAGCCTGTGGAGTGTGTTTACTGCAAAGCCGATGCCACTGTCTCTGCGTGTGTGCACGTACACCTTTAGCCGAGCGGTGCAGATATTTTAGATTAACCCTTAACCGTTGTGCTCCGATCGGGGCATATTTGCGCGGATTGGGGGTGGGCGGAAAAGCGGACGTAGCCCGTCCCTCATCAGCTTCCGTAGGCCATTGACCCCGTGACCTTAAACTATTGTCTCCCTCGCTGTTGTTGCCGAATTTTCGGGTAGCTACTCGCAGTTTCGAGCTCCGCGTGAGACAGTAAAAATGTGTGATAGCCGAGCTCTCCGCATGGGTCCAAAAGGACCCAAACAACGGTAAAGGGTTAAGATGGGAACCAAAAGCACATGTACAGTACATGCATGTGTATGCTATACCGCCATGCTGAGCAAGCGTTTGTCAAAGAGCCTAAACATTGTATCTGTATTATTAAGTGAATTGAATCCAATCTTCATCGAGGTTCCTCAGTTAAGATCACACATCTTTTTGGAATTGGTCCCCAGAACTGAACTTAGAAATTTAAAAACTTGCAAGTTATGATAATTTAAAACTTATTTTACAGACCCTTCCTATGTTATTATGCGCCCTTGAGTGTGAGAGGCAGAGAATAGAGGGTGGAAACTGACGGACCCTAATATTTGTTATTGGTTATTATATTGGTGTGGGCAGGTCATACAATTCTTCAGTGCCAAATATGGCGGTACAAATGCAACCTGCAGGGGAAAAGATTACGAGGAGCATGATCATCAAATAGAACTCAAGCTCAGGCTAGTATCCTCAGGCCTGTTTTGAAGTATGTTGTTACATATGAGACTAACATCAAACTTATTTTGCAGGAATGTATTGTAGCTACTGACGGGAGCATTCTGGATCTGGAAAAGTAATGTACTAGCTTGTTTTATAAGTTCTGAATATTCATGTGAGCCAAAGTAAGGGTTGATTTCTAGATGCTGTCCACTTTGAAGAACTTTGATCTCCACATGCTACGGTAGTGGAGCGTTGGGAGCTAAACAGACTCTTCTGGGTTGATCCTTGTCAAATCACATAATTTTTGAGAAAGTTGTTGCTCGACCAACTCAACAAATTCCAAAAATATTTGTGTATTTAGACAGTGACGAAAAAAGCATATCCTGAAAATTTTAGCGAAACTTCTCAAATTTTGACCGAAATAAAATTCGTTTGAATTTCACAAATCAGCATTGGCATTTTGGTTTTTTTTTTTTTTTTGTCAGTTTGGAGGACCAATTTCTCAGCAACTACATACGTAACCCACTAGCCTGTAATGATATAAACATAATAAAACTAACCCATGGAACATTTTCAGGCTTTTCAAATGTTGATTTAATGATTTGTTGAGTTGTGGCTTCCTAAAGTGGCTCAAATTTGGGTTTTTGACAATTTTTGTCACACAATGTCCATTGGCCAAGTTGTTGTTTATTTGGGTTTTAAAGTTCTTCTTAAGCACAAAGTTCAGAGTTGTCAGGACTTTTGTTTTTTTATTTATCACCTTGATAAGTTGCTTGGTTGAACAAAATGGCGCTTCTTTGGGGTCAAAAAGGTCAATGTCGGTCAAGTTCAAAAATTTTGAAAGTTTTTTGGGGAAAGATATACAGTACTTGTCTGCTATGTGATGTTAAAACTCCCGGGGTTAAATTCTTAAATGTTTTTAAAAAAATTCCTCAAAGTCTGTAAGTTTTACTTTTTACAGTATATACTGTAAATGCGGATGCATGAAGCATTCGTTCTACTTGCTTGTTCTGAAAGCTTAACATTGTGTGGCAATTCATACCTGTATCAAGGGTTTAGGCACTGATTCCTCTACAAAATACCCACCACCCACCTATGAATAATGCTGATTTAAGTTTCTATTGGTGAATGAGGGATTTTCCTGTGTAGAGAGCAGGTTTAATATCCTTCATTGCTTTGTTGTTGCAGACACTCCTTGAAGCAAGAGAAGTTGCATTTCAGCCTTCCAAGCAAGAAGAACCTTCTCTCTCTGTCCGGGAACTTCTGAAGAGAAAAAGGAGTATTAGTTCATCGACTGAAGTTGCAGAGGTAGTCAACTGATCTCTACTTGTAATTGTAATGCATGAAGTTTGTTAACAAACAAAACTCTGTTTCAGACGTATATTCTTATTCAATAATTAATTTAGTAGCAAATTTAAACCTGGTTTCATTGCTCGGACCCTGTTTAATGTAGAAAAGAAGCTTATTTGTATGAGTGGCCATTTGCGAAATTTTGTGGAGGCCTAAAAAAAGGTTTGTTGCAATTGTCATTACATTGTACATATCTCATCAGTCAACTAGTTTTCTCCAGCTGTGACCATGAAAAGGTTCCAAGTCAATATGTTAAGTAAAGAATGATCATACAGCATCTGTTGGGTATCTTTGCAAAATACACCTATTTATGTGTTTTTGTGTTGTGTTAATTTATTTTCTGCTTGTTTCTGTATTTAGGTCGAAGAAATTCCTTTTAGTAAAGATGAACAACCGAAGACTCCAACCCAATTCATGTCACAAGGTGATTTTTGTAACAACATCTTATCTTTGAAAAATGTGTGCTTATTTTTAAGTTGATACTTTTAATGTTTTCTGTAGTCTCCTTTTTGATTTAGGTGTGCAGAAAACCATACTTATCACATGGATTTGAGTGAGTGATCAGATGCACATGCCTCAAAATTCAAGGCCCTGTTCGGGTTCATTTAAATGAAGAAGACAGTCAATGACAACATGACAACAATGACAACATGATATAACAACAGCACCAGTAATCCTTTTGCATGTAAACATGTCGGTGCATTGGATTTCATCAATGGTGCAAATGTGATGTACTCATTCTAAATTTGTCGCAGCATTTATTTTCTTTTTTCACATCTTTTGACAAATTGTAATTTCAAATAAAACCTCCAGCATTTTCTTCCCATGTAAACATCTCAGAAACAAGCCCGAACAGTGCACATGGGGCATGGGGCATTATGAAGTTGACGTTACCTGCCAAATCATTGCATGTGTAGAAGGCATGTACCTGTAGCCAGGCAAGACTCTGACCAAAACCTTCCCAAAGGGGGGGGGGGGATTGCAATTTTAGAAGGGGTAAAATGTGGGCAAACGTATGAATCCAATGGCAAACTTCTCAAGGGGGGGGGGGGGGTGCCTTCCCTAGCCGTTCCTTTGCTATGAGCTCCATGTGAAGTGAGATATCACTCAAACCTTGTTGAAATTTGTTCAACCCATCTCACAGTCTGTCCCTTTTTTGTGTGTGAGCTATTTTCTTACTCATATTTGTGACCGTCATGTCTTGGCTATGTATGTCATTTTTTTTACCAGTTACAGTAACTGACATGATAAGTAGTAGGAAAGCTTGCTACAATATGTATGTGTTATGCACAAAATGTTGATGCTGAATGTTAATTTTCCTTTCTACAGTGTCTGTTATGCCACCAACTGATGTCAGTGCAGAAGAGCAGGAACCTTTGACAGCATCACCGCATCCAACACAAGGTAGTTACTACACATGTATTGCAGTTCTACAATGCTGCCCCAACTGATAAGCTGTTTATTGTGCTGTCTTTTTATTGTAATGTAAAGAAGTATCATATAGGTGATTATGCATTGCATTAATGTTGTACCACTGACAGTCACAGTGCATCATCATAATGCTCCTCATACTGTGAGCCACAACTGGAAAAAAGGCCGTGTCCACTCGACTTGAACCAAAAGGTTGGAAACTTGGCTGTACAACTCTATCTAAATTCACAGACATACTTTCTCTGTGCTTTGTTTTCAGCATTTAGCAATGAGTACATGGAAAACAAGCCAGTGAGCCACATCTGAAAATGCCATGGTCGGCCCCACTTAAACCAACTGGCTAGAAACTAACCAACCTATCACACTGAGCCGTAACTGTCCATTCCCAAATGACTGCTAAGAAAGAAGTTCCGTAAACAAAGAGCAGCATGATTAGGCAAGTGAAATCTGTGTCGATATTTTTTCATGCAGGTACCCAAACAGACAAACTAATGGGTTCTGATGTTTGTACTCAGTGCTCTCTGGTCCCTCTCCCACCGCTACAGTTGATGGCAGGTGATGGTGAAGTAACAATATCAATTGAGACTGATGAACCCCAAGCTGAGCCAGATTTACCACCTCCTCAACATATTCCATCGGTGTCGCCAACCAAGCGTCACTCAGAAGGATGCTTAAGTGAGGGATCAGGTGAGCCAAAGCAGTCTTCCAGTCCAGGCTACGAGCCATCGTCCCACTCTTCAGATGTACACTCTGATGATGCAGGAACTTCTCCAGTGTAAGTACTGTATTATTTTTTGTTTTGTTTTCAAAAACCTCAACAGCACTATAGACTGAAAACCTTGGAATGTACTCTTTTAATATACAAGTCTGGCTGCTAGAGCATTACGGTAAGGTATGCAACCATAATTATGGGGTTACAGGCGCATGTGTATGCTTGAGGACTGTGTTGAACTACTGGACCATCACTTAACCCCACCGTCAATCTTCAATGATTCTCTGTTGGGTAGATTGTGATGACAATGGCAATGTTACCACCAAAAAAGAGAGGGGTTTCACACACAGGTAGTCAACTCAAACTGTCAAGTCAAGGGTCAATGTATATGTTGTCATATTGGAACCCTTCGAAAGTGCTTTACCAAGATGTGTTTCAAGGGCTGACTGAGTTGATATCAAAATTTTGTCAACGGTGTTGGAAAGTATTTCAACATTGCAAAGCTTTTTATTAGCCCTTACAGTGTTTTTACCGCTATTGATTTTTATTTTTTTATTTTTATTTTGAAAACATTCATTGCCTTGTACAATTGTCTAAATTTGACCATTTATCATTAGTTTGTGAAGAAAACTTTACAGGTTATTGGAATTTTAGTCATTGTACCTCTTTAATTTTTAAACTTGTCTGATCATGTGGCATTCCATTTACAGATGTATCATTGGTTTAGATCTCATGCTGGTCTTGTATCATAAAAGTTTTCCTCCTATCTCCTACCCAGCGGAGCAGACTGTTGTTTTCTCAGCTCTTCAGCTTCCAAAACACATTGTCCCTCAAAGCATACAGAATTGTATCCAATTTTATTTAGATGCAGACTTCATAACCCTAATATGACATATTTATGTACTCTCTCATGAATCATGCTATTGTTTTTGAGTGAGTGTGCTTTCTCCTGTGGTCTCCAGAATTTGTTCTGTGTTCACTTTGACAGGTGTTAGGGAACAAATAATGTGTCTTACAGCCTGCGATGCATGTTACCCACCTCCTGAATAATCCTACACAGCAGTCAAATTTGTGTTGCCTTAGATTTTTCTTAGCAGTGCTTCAAACTTTTCACCTTACAGGAAATCGAAACCCAGTGATTCCAGTGGCCGCTTTTTCTTGGTGATGGAGAGTTGCCTGCTTCTGCTCTTTCGGTTGTGGGACCTCTGCAGAGGACCAGCAGATGCGGTAGTGTGGAAGACACTAGGAACTATGGCCAGGATTAGAAGACAGTGTAGGGAATGTGGGAGCATTACTTTCTGGGACAGCCAGACCTTTGTGAATAGCATACCAGAAGGCAACCTAAGACTCAGTGCTGGGATTCTGTTCTCTGGCTCAAAGCCTTCGCAAGCACTGAGAGTTTTTCGGCACATAAATTGTCCAGTTATTTCCCTGCGGACCTTTACCAGACATCAAACTAGATGGCTCCATCCTGTACTCAGTCTAGTGCGGAAGAAAAAGCAGGAGGAGATGATTTCTGGCTTAAAGGAAATTGGGGCTCCGGTTAATCTCGGTGGTGATGGGAGAAGTGACAGTCCAGGTCATTCAGCTAAGTAAGGATCTTACACTCTGATTGACTTGGACTGGAACATGGTCCTTCATCAGGAATTAGTGCAGGTAAGTTTCATATCAAATGCTAGTCAGGTTTTGATTTTCAGATAATTTTTGGCTGTCTGAAACACTTTCGGAGATTGTAGTACAACTGTTTTTAGAAAGTATGGGTTGTGTTGTTTAAATGTTGCTGAAATTCAAAGTGCATGTTTTCTTATTATGTTCACCATGTAGAATAAAGCTTACTGTTTGAGGGACAAGACTGGTGTCTGAAATATGTACAGTACTTGAGTGTGAAATGAGATGTTAAAAGTTGAAAAAATAGACAGACACACTGCATGGGCATAACAAAGACTAAGAAAAGTGGAAACTTCTGCCATTGTGCCCCTTGTTTAGCACAAGCAATTGAGAAGGGAAAACAATCCAGTGGGCCACATCAAGAAAAAAGGGTGGTGACTCATCCATGTCTAGAAAAGTGAAGCATTTTAGGATTTGACAACCCACACTTGTTAAACCGATGTCATAGCTCGAAAAGCAGCAGTGTTATTCATCATGCTCTTTGAAGCTTTGTTTCTGCACCATATAAAAAAAAACGTAAGAATTATCATTTGTAACGTATACACATTGAATGCTCTTACACAGAGCAATGAAGTCTCCAGCAGTAATGCAATGGAGTTGGAGGGACTGAAGAGAGGCTTGGATTTTTTGAAACAGGAAGGCATTGATGTGGGCTCACTGGTCACAGACAGGCATCGCTCCATTGCCAAATTCATGCGAGAGCATCAGGAAGATGTCGAACATTACTATGATGTCTGGCATGTAGCGAAAGGTACAATAAATAAATAATGTAAAAGTCATGTTTTAAGTATCCACTTAGAAGAAGCCATACTGAACCCATACTTACATACTGCTTTTATACATATCTGTTGTTTTTTTAAAGTCAACTTGTGTAAAGCCCCTTCTAGAAAGATTTTTTTCTTGTAAGTAGTCATCCTGACTTACATTCAGATTTTACCTCTCAACCTTTTTTCCCTACTTGAGGATTCATATGAAAGCCAGAGCAAGCATTTTACACATTAAGTTATGTATATTTTCAAATGTTCTAAAATTTTGCTGTTTTTTTTTTCTACAGGGGTTTCAAAGAAAATTGACAAAATTGGGAAGAAGAAGTCATGTGCAGAAGCTGGGAGGTGGGCCAGAAGCATCAGGAACCACATGTATTGGGTCGATGCATCGACACCAGATGGGGACAGTGAGCTGATGCTGGCAAAATGGCTGTCTGTTGCGAATCATGTGCAAGGCAAGCACGAACATGAGACCGAAATATTCCCAAAGTGTTTGCATGGACCTATTTCCGATTCAGGCAGAAAGAAGAAGTGGTTGAAACCAAGTGAGTTTTATGTTTCTTACAACTCAACACCATTCTAATGGTTAATTCCCGTTTCATTTTCATACCAAGGAGAAGCTTGCCACATGCACCCACCAAGCAGACTCCTGTCTTGTGATCTGGAATTTCCATTATGATCATTCCAGAGGATCACTGTCTGCACCCCTGTACTTAAGCAAATGAGGCAGAATAACTAATACATTAAACAAAAATGATACTCTATATGTTGCTGTTATGTGTAATTGTTTGGAAGGAACTTCTGCGACAACACTACTTATTTATGATGAGGTGGTCAAAAGGAGAATTTGAGGAGTACCCCATATATGAAATTTTTGGGAAGTGTTTTTCAGTTGCACGGGTGTTTAGATTGTGGTCATGATTTGAAAGGTTTGTTCATATAAAGATAAATGGTTCAACTTACTTATTCATTTTGCAAGTTTATATAATTGCTTGTTTCCCACAAAATTTAATTTTCATTTTAATCACTGCAGGTACTGAAGCATTGGAAAAGGTGCTTAGCATTGTTACAAACAGTTGCTGCAGGAAGACATCAGGCAGTTGTCGTCCCCAAGGCACCAGACCTCCAATGTTGAAGTGTTTCATAGCGTTGTGATACACTTTGCCCCAAAGAGTTCACATTTCAGCTACAGGACTATGATCAGCAGGTAGATACTGTGAATGAAACTTATTTACAATGAATGTCTATTATGTGGATGGTAGTGTTTAACTTAAAATTTATTTTGAAAGTTCCAATCTTCCTTACCTTAAGAGGAACCAAATCTCATTCATCTCTTCCCTAAGCCACTCAGTCAAGTGAGGACACTCAATTCAACTTATCTTGAGCTTACTGTGACAGTATTTTACCTAAATTGCTTACGTTGCTTTTCACAGGCTTCAATTTGCAGCTATGCATTACAATGAGAATGCCAACCGACCTCAAGCTGTAACCAAAGAGGGCCAAGTACGGTATACACTCAAATTTCCCAAGTACAAGAAGGGAGAGGCCACAGTGAGCGAGGTTCTGACTGATGCAACCTATGGTAATAACAAACATTTCTAATTCTCCTCATTTACATACTTAATGTACTTACGTGATTGGGTTTTATCTGGTTTGGCTTTGTTGAGTTTGTTTGCTTCAATTTTCCCTCATTCAGACACAATATCAGTCTCTTGCTTCAGTGTGAATGTACAACACACTCTCTGTAAAGCACAAGCTGTGTTATATGAGCTTTGGTACTCAGCATATTTTGAACTCTGCATGGAAGAGCTGCGCTAGTCAGTGTTTCCGCTAAGAAATTGAAACTTGGGTCAATACATTCACTATGAGAAAGTTCAGTCATGTGGGCCTTTACATCAAATGTGGGAAGATATTAAACCTCCTTTTTTCATTTTTTCACGCAAAAATCAGTGCATCAATTGAGAAGCCATTGTGTCAAAATGGAGTCATAGTTGCTTAGCGTAAACACTCGTGCCAATAAATTTATGCGGACTAAAAACAAAATTTGTCCGTGTTAAGAGGATATGTCCTTAATGGTCAAGGGTCATTAATGGTCTACTTCTTTTTTTTTTGGCAGACAACGCAGATGAACTGATGGGTGTGCTAATGGATTTATGCAAGAAAGGAGCAGATATTGACGTTGGCTATAATGTAGCCAGTGAGCCTCCACCTCTGGCGAGTGCATTCATCCATCCTGACAAAGAGGAGGCTGTTCAGCAACATCAGAGCCGCTTTAATCTAAGTTAAATGCTGTATAAGATATAAAATTCCACTTGTGTCCTTTTTATTAGCACTACTTCCATCTGCTTAATTGTTATATTTGAATTTGAAAAATGAACTACATTTTGAAAGAGTTTGTATAAAACAGGTTTTCAATAAGTGTAATTTGAATGCTATTTTCATGCATAACTTTAATAACAGCACACTTTCCTGTTTCCCTGGTTTAGTGGTATAGTCATAAAATGTTAGACAGTATGGATCTGGTCTTACCTCTGTTGTAACCTACACCAGTGTGAATTTGATGGAACATCTGACCACAAAATCTTGGGCACTAAAAGCAACCATTCTTTACCTTTTCAGAAATGCAAACCAATTGAAAAAATTGTTGATTTATATGGAAGTGGCATTAATGTTTGCCCTGTTATCTTTTTAGACTGGAGAGGGTAGAATTGAAAGTATGAGTGTCTTTCATGGGATGGGATGTGGACTGTACAGGTGGGTGGGGCAGGAGAACTACCAGGATCTGATGATGGGGTAGCTAATTTCAATTAAAGTCTTTCAAAGTCAGGACATATACTGACTACACTTGTGTAGGCATTTGATATTTTGGAGGCCTTGTTGGGATGAACTGATCCAACCCCTTTGAAAAGCATTAGAACATGTTATACAATGAGATGCAGTCTGGTGCAACATACAACACTATTTAAAGTAATTTTTTTGTGGTAAGTTTGTCCAGTGTTATTGGGCAGTTTTTGTAGGTATATCCTTTCAGAATTTACTAATGCATGGGAATGGGGCATGGGTGGCTAGGATACCATATAAATTTTATGGAAAGGAATGGTTATCGTTGATGAATGCTAAAGTTGGAGGTGTGATTCTCTCATTTGATACTTTTTTTTTCAAGGGTGTCAAGATGGTCTATCTTTAATCTCCAATTCTCCCCACCAGAACATTTGTACAAGTTTCAAGGTTACCATCTTTACCCAGATGTTCCAGTGAAAATTTTGATGGTCTCCCTCTAAGTCACATTGTCCATCCTATAGTCATGGGTAGCTTTCCATCAGAAAAGATTTTAATGCACCATTTTTCATTAAGCAGATTCATTTGTGACAAAGTTATACTATGCACCGTCTGCTACAGGGTGCAATCTACAATTTCAATCTGTTATGACACTGAGTAGCCTACATTTTGTTAGGTCTCATGATGCACAGACACACAGACTAATGGAATCTTCTGCTCAGCCATTAGCATCCATTTGTTAAAAACTAGTGTAGCCATTGCATGTGGACCACTGCTGTAAAAGTTGGACAATCCTGATTTATGTGGAATACCACCATCATCAGTTGATGCAGAATGTACCTAGCAGTGTTTGGGCAAAAACAGCTGATTCAACAAAAAAAAAAAAAAATAGTATTTCTGAGCCTTACGGAAGTGTTTCTTTTTTTCTGTTTATTTATAGCCTACCTCAACCCTACACAGGAATATGTATGAAAGTAAAAAAAATATTTTGGTTGCCACTTGGGTTGTTCTCTAAAGGGTCACCTCCCCCATTATGGAGGTAGGGGGTGGGGACTTTTTGATATAAATACACATTCACGTGATAATGCGCATTATTATTTTAATGGGAATACTTTGTTTAAAATATCCAACAAAGCCTTCAAAGAGGATAGCTCAAGACATCATCAAACCATTCATTGTCAACCATACACCCAAGCAATTGCTTCATTTCATCAAAATAATTTGACCAAGAAGAGTTATGGAAACTGCATCATTTGAAATGTTGAAAGTTTGGGCGAACAAACTAGTCTTGAGCAACAAATAACTGATTTTCAATTTGAGGGAAACTTATTTCTTGAAATTTAGATCACCATACTGCATTATTTTAAATTACAATAAATATTGTTTTAAATAGAATTAATTTTCTTTTTAAAACAAATGCAATGTTTCTCTTTAAGTGTTATGTTGGGTTCATGAACAGGAATTTTTTGTCATATTATCATACTTTTGGAAGTGTTTTGGAGTGAAGATAATTAGATAGTAGATGCAGGAAGGGTGGCAACACCAAGCCTTATTTGAGTTCCACCTCCAGTTTCTGATATAGTAAGTGCTGATTGATTCGAATAAATATTCACATAACAATACACCGTGCAGCTAAAAGACTTTTCTTTTGTCTCGTACCGTTTTTTGTTTTAAAAGCAGTTGGTCACTTTCACTCACCGAAGTGAAAGCAGTTGGCCACCAATTTCACCTATTGGTTAAAAACTGAGCCTTAAAACCTCATCTTTCATGCCATCTCACTGTTAGTCTGGGTATTTCATTTTCTATTTCACCTGTCAAATGCACTTCACTATGACTACCCTCATATCCATATATCTACTGACTGCATTGTCAGGTTGCTAGAGCATCAGACTTGAAGTCGGAAGTCATAGTCATGGCCATGTCATACCAAAGACTTAAAGAATAGATCATACTGCTGTTGTACTTGGTTCATAGCGTGCATAGTGTCATAAATACTGAAGATACAATTGAGATGTCGAGTTTCACAATGACACATCTAACTGCCAAGTGAAAAGTTGAATTCCAAAATGACATGTTGAATTTTAAAATTAAATGTCGAAATCAAAAATGAGACATCGACAGCGAATATACAAACAAGATGTCGAGCTTCACAATGACATGTCGTACTGTCAAATGAAATGTTGAATCCCGAATTTATGTTGAATTCCATAATGATGGGACGAGGTTTTTCGTAACAATGCTAAAAAGAATGTGACATCAATCAAAAATGAGTAGTTTCGGAAGTATTGAAGTACTCCGCTAACTTCGACATGGTTTGACACTGTTTGCGATTAGAGCGCCAACAGTGTCATATGTCGAAAATTTCAAAATGATATGCCCGTCTGTATAATGATTGCCCAAACTCTGACAATGATAACATTTCATTTGGCAGTTCAACATGTCATTGTGAAACTTGACATGTCTTTTGTAGCTTCATTATTTATGACAATAGGGGCGCTCCTTAGTTCGGTAAAGGAAAAGCTGGTGAGCTGCACCTGGAAAAAGGCTGTTGGTTGGTTGGAAACTGCATCTAACCTGACCTTGCCCATATCAATATCCCATTTTCTTCATGTATGGCAGTGATCAAGCAAGACGAACCTTCCAATATTGTCCTATCATTGCAATGCCTTTGAAAAGGGTCCATGTGCATTCCATGGGCAAATTGAAAATACTTGGGATGAAAGGGTTCTTTGGGTTAAAATAGCAATGAGGGAATTATGTAATACGGGAAGAACGCTGCAGGAGTTTTTGGACGGGGCGGGGGGAGAGAATTCAATGAATTCAACACAGACAACAGAAGTCGTGCTATACTGTTTTCTCTGTTTCTAGAGGAGGCAGGAAAGGAGCCTTACAGCTGAAGGGGAATCCGGTCTACATTTGAATAGCCCTCTTTCCCCAAGTAAGTCCTCTAAAGCATTAGAAGTGGTCACCATTAATCCATTTCAATTATCGATTACAGTTAGATGCTGGCCAGAATGAGGCATTTGACTAGATCAAGTACCTTCATCAATAATACAAAAAAAAAAAAAGATGTTTCCATAGATGTTTGGGGACCAGAATATTATTCCTTGCTGCCAAGCCATAATTATGTGTATTACGGAGCCTGTAAAGGGCATGAATGGAAAATTATTTTGTTTATTCAAAATAGCATTGTTTCTTTCTTCTTTCATGGAGGTATAGGGCCTGAATATTTTTCATCGTTTCAGAGTCTTACTGTATGTCAATACCTTGCTTTTCATCCAATGGGGAATGGCCATGTCTGTGATACAGGACATCTAACAAAATACTGACGTTGAATATGCTGAAAACAACTTCCTAAATGGTAGGGGCCTGCTAGGCTATCTGTAAAAGGCTCAACTGATCTGATCTCAGTAGCCTAAGCCTATGTATGATGTATATAAAAGTATGAACCCATTGTTTCGAGAAAAATTTTTTGTCATGTCACCTCATGGGTTCTGCAACACCCATAATGGCTAGGCGAAGAAGAATAATATTCTGATCCTTTTCCTCCATGAAAGAACAAAATACTACTTCAAACATAAATTTCACAAACTAACTATTTTTGAATATAGTAAGAAAAAAAAAAACTTTCTCTTTTGCATGTCCCTATACGGCAGGCTTCCTCAATTAAAGTTTCTGAAGCACGACACTGCTAAATGTTACTGATATAATGCGCCACTGATCACTGATTGCTGTCTTTGTACCTCACCCTACCCCCATGGAATCCACCTCATTTTTGACCCATTGTATTTTCCAGCTATATGCTAATGTCAATTTCATTATTTTTCAGTATAAAAGATCATTTTTGTGCCAGTCTGAGGTCTTGCATTTTGGTTGTTGTACCGGTCGGCAATGTCCAGTGTCGATTAGTCCCGACCGACACCGACTGGTGTGGTGACAACCCTGATAAAGGGAGGGATGCCCCCCCCCTTTTGAAAATTTTTGCATTTCAGAAGGAGCTTGCATGCAAAATGGTCAATATTTGTTCAATTTTCCCTGCCAAAGTTTTTCTCAAACTTTACACAATTTTTGTCGATTCACTGGTAACAGTGAATCTAATGAATGTAAACAGTGAAGGTGATTTTACTTTTTTGTGAGAACAAGTAGGGCGTTATCGTATCCTTGTTGGTATGTGAGGTCAGTCTATGGGAATTATTTGATTTATTTACAGTATCTATTTTGAGACGGAACAATTCTTGTCAAAAAGAGAGTCAGTGCTTTGTTGATTCACTGTTACTGTGAAATTTTTCAAAAAAGTTAAATTTTTCAGTATTCTCCCAGTAATTTTTTTGCGCTACTCCAAACCCCGTCGCGCGCCACTTGTGGCGCGTGCGCCGCTATTTGAGGAAGCCTGCTTTATGGGCTTAACATGCACTAGATGTCACTCATTTCAAAATATTTCTTACTCACTCCGGTAAGGTTCCCTCTCTTGCATTTGCCCCATATTGCTGTCGGTAGCGATAGTACGCTGTCCTCAGTGACCAAACGTCAAGGCATATGCTCTGAAAACCAGGATGAGTGGTTATACAATTAGCACCTTCCTCTTCCATCCTGCTGTGAACTTGTGGTACTTCGGTGCAGCATTTACATTCCCTAGCTGTTGGCATGATATGACAATGGCCGCAGTTACACCTGAAAATAAAATTGTGAAAATTTCATGCATATTTTTGATAATTTATTATTCATCTTTGCTCCATCAATTAAGATTTCTGAAGTAGTATGGGTGCATTGCATGCAAGGGCAAGACAATACAAGGCAAATATAGGCTAGTAACATAAAAAACAGTCCCCCAAAACTAATTTTGAAGCAGTGGCCAAATATTTTATAACTTCAACATTTTAACATATTCAATATAAAATAGGCCTTGGCAGTTACTTCTAGGCGTAGTGAATTTTACATCTGAAGAGAAAGTAGTAGTCACATGTCTCTTAACAGACAATCATGAAACAGGACAGTCTACTACGTTACACTACTTCAATTTGGGATGACTGTTTTTACCCATTACACTCTGTTTTAATTTTAAGAAAAAAACAAATGAGTTAGGTATGTTTATACGTCTCATTTTTTACTAGGCTAGGCCTACCCGCTTCAATTTCACCTGGGTGAAAGTGCAAATGTTTGCGTTATGTCTAACGTTAGCTCACACTCGGTTAGTTTACGAATGAAGACCACATGAAAACTACGTTTTATTGGTGATTGTACTTTTTATTTTTCACGAAAAATTTAACGATAACTTAAAGGACTGAACAAGTGTAAACTACGAAAAACGATAGTGTCTAACATTAGGCCTAGGCTAGGCTGAAAACATTGCAACATAGCCTACCAGTCCATGTTTTCTAAACGGCCGGGGTCCCCTTCGTCATCCTCGTCAGAGCTAGCGTCTGTTTCCGGCTCGTACATATACGGTCTAATTTCATCTCGTGGGATGAAATCTTCTACTACGTCTTCTCCGCCGCTTTCGCTCCCACTCTCAGAGCCAGAAGTTGAAGTATCCAGAGTGTGTTCAAGAGAAGAGAACGGCACGGCCATTTTAAGATTAGACTTCTGAATTGTGCAGATCTTTCTTTGTATGTACGAGTAACGTTGGCATATATGGCAGTAATGGTTCTGCACGTGTATACTGTGTACACATATATGTGTGTGTCTATATGTGGACGAACGATTCGGTTTCGTTCACGACAAACAAGATGCGCAGAAGTGTCACGATTGTAACCCCTTCTGCGCTGCAACCTTCTACGTCATCATTCTCTTCTCTTTCTTGTTAGGATACTTCGCAGATGGGTGATTTTTTAAGGCTTGTAGCTAGGACCCAAGCAGCTGAATTTGAACGTGAGGTGAATAGAAACATTAATAATAGTTTTGGCAATCATTTTCATTCGTCTCAGGTGTAAATACGACCCCAGCTTTACATCGGGAGAAGAAAATATGGGGTCTCGTTTCTTCTTCCCTTTTTGTGTGTAAGTGTATGCTGCGCAGAAGCTTCATCTTTTGCATCCTTCTGCGCTGCAACACTGTACGTCATGAAAATGCATATCTAATAAGCAAAAAATGATCGTTGTTGTTTGAGTGGGATATACTTTCTGTTTTTACATCCGTTGGAAGTCTCTTTGAGAAAATTCAAAGGGTCATACGGTGGTTTTATCGGACAAACTTTCATTTAAGGAAATGTTTTTTCTACGTGTCCACAGACCTTTAAAAAGCACACAAAGCAGATAAGCTTCTGAAATGTCAAATGATTGCAGAGTTAAATGGTTTGCTTTAATTACACAAAGAAGGGTTCAAATGTCACTGAGAATAAATCAGCCATGTTCACAGAAGCCAAATTTAGTTGTATTTGGTAATAGATACTCAGTTTATGATTCCAAAACCAGAGTTTGGATCTCTAAGCAGATGAGACCGTTATGATAGCTAGGAAATGTGTCTTTTCAGCACAAATAAAATTTACATTGGAAATAAAATGTTTGTCTGTAAAAAAGAAAACAATTCTTCCAAATTGTTAACAATTCTCGGCAAGGAGCTTTCCATTTTGCTGGTTTTTCCACCCTTGCTCATGGCATATTCAAATCTAACAAAAAAAATATTTCGATCATTTGTAAAAGAAGGTTTAGAAAACACATTTGATGAGTGCAAGTGTAGGATATGTAACACAAGCTTGGTCCAAGTTCACAAACTCATAACTTTACTTGCATATATTTTGGGCATCAAAAGAATTGAGTTAAGAATTTTATCCGCAATATTCTACTTCACCGTATTAAACATTAATTTATTTGAAACATTCTTTTACATGATATCTTTTAAATAAGAATTAGGGTCCACTTCTCGAGGTAGAATATGCAAGCTAGGCCAAGTCCTCTCACTAGTTCATACATTCTCCCAACCTGTTTAATTTTCGCCACCCATACCTGTTTAAAACTTTTCATTGTGCAGACGCAACCATGGTCTACTGTTTGAAGGGTATATAATCACAGTGAGCATATAAAACCCTGTTGAATCAGCCTGCATTCTCTGTCGGAATATGAGCCACTCTGCATTCTTGAATTTGATATCACAGATCAGGATAATGAATGAGTACTTCTTACACAGTACGGTTACTACAAATAAACTATAATTATCAATCTCAATATCCTGAACATGGAGTTTCAATCTTCCACTTTGGCATAACAACTTCTCTTTGAAACAAGTAACTTAAACACCTTTAGAAGGGTTCTCACCATCATGGAAAAACTGAAAAGTGAGATTTGAAGAATATTTTCCTGGGCCTGGTAAAGTTTTCCAATTCAAAAAATTGTGTGAACTAAGTCATGAAAAATTCATGGAAATTTTTACAAAATGACTTGGCAGAAAAAAAACTCAAGGACTTTTCAAGACCTCTTAAAAACTTTTCAAGTACTATATAGAGCGACTTTCACTCGGAAATTTCACTGAGATCAATCAAGCGCATGTGCATCTGAACTCGTACTTCCAGGTATCAGCTGTAATTTGCTTTGATGTTCAAACCATCAAACTGAAAATGGAAGCAGGGTCATGTACTGCATAATGCTGGGATGTCTTCAAATACTGTATGCATGGAAGAATCAACATTTACTTGAAAATAAACATATACAAATTCCATCAAAGATAACAATGCATACAGCGTGGCCAGTAGATCACCGGTTGCACGCGAAGACCAATTTGTGACAGAGCCTAAATGTTATAATGTTCCGTTTTGTTAAAATTCCCTTTGAAATATTCTATTCCTCAGTCTGTATAGCTGGTTTTGTACCAGACGTGCCGCATCGTATGTGCATGGCAAGCTGATGCAAACACAAGCCTACGAAGTAGCCTACTAGTGTGGTGCACGAGTAACATTTGCCTGCCATGCAGGGCATCTCACTAGTGTTCGACAGATTATGCTATAATTGATAATACCCGATTATTAAATTAAACAATCGGACCTGATTCCCAGTTACAGATCACCGATTATTGGAAAGAGGGAAGTAACATGTTTGTCACTTTAGTACGTGCCCCTTGCTTCGTGCATATCGTATTATCATAACCAGTTCAGGATGGAAAATATTGGGAATATTTCTGGATATCATTTTTGTAGGCGAAATATTTTCACTTTAAAAGTGGAGATACAAATCCACCCTTAATACAGTACAATTGTTTGCAGTAGATATCACATGCCCTTTGATAATTTAGTTCTAATTCCAACATCATGCTCTGTCTAGTTTTCCTCCCCCAATCATGTCGGAAAATTGCATTCTTTTACTGTACTGGGTTGTAGTTGCGTTAATGCACTGTAGCTACTCTCCTGATTTAACGAACCCCATGTAAAGCAATCATGATAATCTTAGCAGTTCTGGGCACCTGTAGAACGTATCTCATGGTTCTTTTCCGATATAAATATCCCCGCATATTTTTAGCAGTTCACGTCCAAATCTTCCGTCTTGTTTAAAAAGAATCTGCAACTGAAATGAAGTCCGATCCCCGAAAAATCCACGTTCAGGGAGATTTGTGAAGCCGTTTCTAGGTGAATTTAGCACGGGGCTCGCCCGGCTTCGCTAGCCGGTATTACAAGCGCGATCGTCCTAACACAAACTACACGGGAAAATTTGTCTCGAGACCGAGTATTTTCACACACTAAATCACATAGGCGAAGGCGCAAGTTGTGATTGGCTGCCAAGAATCAACGCAATTTCACCAATCACGAAGCAGGGGCCAATTTGAATTTTGCAATGGATCTTATGCATATGATGTCACCGAGCAAAATGTGCCTTATTTGGCGGTAAAAACGGACACGCACGTAAGTGTAGTGCATGCGTAGGCCAAGAAGCTTGCTGCAAGAGACCACGTGCAATTACTGTTTTCGTTTGCAATGACGTCGTATGACAACATTGCTTAAGTCCTACTATAAATAACATTACGGAAGGAATGCTGGGAATTTATTTTCCAGAAATGTGGGAACCCTGCTCCATCTAACGATTCATTTGAAGCTCACACAGACCCATGCTCCACTGAGTGCACACAAAATTGTTGATTTCTTCTTGTATTTATTGTGCATGATATGATAGTCCCATTAGTTCTTCCATGCTGTTTAGTAACTGGAATAAAATTCAGACCTAAAGTTTCAGATATAGCTGATGTCATAACATATAAATGAAACGCTTCATTACAATTACAAGCTGGTTGACAATACTGTTCAGGTATCACACCATCAGCTATTCACAAAACTTCATACACAAAACACATTAGGTAGGCCAATAAAAATTGCTCTTGTGAAGTAAACCATTAAAATGGCAGGCCATCTTTCCAGTATTGATGTTTTTTTTTTTTGGGGGGGGGGGGGGGGTTCTGCCAGGATACTCAAAATCATGCATAACTCGATCCTGGTTCGGAAGCATCAACCAGGTGCCTTTTACACCCCAATTGTAGCTGAGATTTTCAATCTTCAGTCCAGTTGACCGTGACACTGTACATGACTAGCATATGCAAAGGTGAACTCGACAACTTTGGGTGGATCTTTGCGCTGGTCCTCCTGTGCTTAAAAAATAAAATAATATATGAAACGTCCACAGAAATATTATTTTTGCTCTGTCTGAGTTTTGTTTCCTTGCTTACCTGAAATTTTTCTGGGTGGCTTTATAATCTGCATTGGTACTTCTCCAAATTAAATGTAATAAGCAGACTAAACTGGAACTAGAAATGTATGAAAAACGCTTATAATTATTTTTCTTTATTCTCCTTCTCACAATTTCGAAAAGATGAAATTGTTCTCACATTTCTCACTTTCTTGAAGTGAGAGCTACTGATAAACGATTTCTTTCAAACTTGTGGTGCCAAAACTTGCTTAACTGGACAAGGTCAAAGCTTCAGAGGTGAGGTTGGTATTACTGTTGGTAGGTAGGTCTTGGAACTGGGGATAGGCATACTACCATTCCGGAAATATTTTGAGCAGAATCCAGATCAGAGTGGAAATTCCAAAGATGTAACAAAAACTTGACATTTTTCCATCAAGTGCAAGGTTTCTCTTTTCAACGAAACTGAAACCAATGCATAGTGAATTCACCCAGATAGTCTATTTTCATGATAAGAATTGAATACTTCCTCCCACATTACATTGCCTGCCTCTGCCTCATCAGTTTCATTTTGGCAATCCAGGAAATCTTTAACTGAACTGTTGACAAAATAGATTGTACTGCACTTAGACCTGTACTTCAAGCCCCCTCTTGTCCAAGCAGGCAACAATAAAGGAGAAATAAGCAAAGTTAGGAAACTACATTATATCCTTAATATCATATTTTGAAGAAAAATGAATGAAGAAACAAAAAAAAGAAAAAAAAAACAAACAAAAACAGACTGACAAATGACAAAAAAATTGCAACTTGCGTGAAGGTATTTTTTTTATCCATGGATATGTTCATGCCGAATGCAAATGGTGAATGTTCCTACCATGCAGCTTCATGATACTGTTACAATCTAGAGAAATCTTAGATTCTCTTTCCTGCCCTTTGATATCAGAGCATGATTAATGAAAAGCTTATAGGGCAAAAGGCAGTCTCCACAACTTGAAGAAGTGGAGTACACCGTCCGTGTTTCATGATTGGCTCTTCACGGTCATGTGCAATTTTGGGGGGAGTCACTGCTTGGTTTTCCAAGAATATGAAATATTGAAGTCCTAAAAAATGAATAAAGATACTTTTGAGAAATCAAGGGAAGTGGAAAGAAAATTGTGAGCTTTAGCCTTTGCTTCAAAAATAGTAAGTCTGGGATGACAATTCTTGCTTTTCAATGTGGAAAACTGACAACAGCAGTCATGGGCCATGGGGTAGTATGGTTAAAATGGGAAGATCCAGTGATTGCAACTGCCAGGACTGAGCCTTTACACCACATTAAAAAACTTCAAACCAAATTCTGTTCAACAAGGAGTTTCTTTCTTTCCTGGTCAGCTTTTTGATGGTCACAATATCTGACATTTCGAAAGCATGTTGAAAAGCTCGTATATATGTGTTGCAAGCATGTGACTGCACTTTGGAAAATGGTCACGCAGTTCTCACTAGAAGAAACTCGCATTTTCAGAGTTAACACCCAAAGAAACAGATTGGGTAGAATCTTGTTGGAATAATAGATTAAACAATTAATATTACAAAAACATGGCACCTCTTTTATCCATTTTGAAATAATAAGAGTAGCCTAGCTAGGTTCCAAAATAAAAGGAAACATAAATACTGTGAGTAGTAGAGAGATGCATATATCTGACACTCAAGGAACTGCACTGTACTTCAAAAAAAAAAATGCTTACTCAAGTAACTGTCATGAAAAAAAGTCAAAAGCTTTAGAACTTTATGAACAATTATAGTAAGTATAGCACCCTCCTCTCACACGGTGACAAAGACATCACACTTTCACTGCAGAATGACAAGGGAAGGCTATCTGGCACACAATACCCACATCGCTTTTTGTTTGGGTAGAGAGCAAAACAATTCCATGCTAAAATCTTGAATGACCCTTTGTGTTCTGGCAATTTATTTTGCTATAAGTGTTCAGTAAAACCAAGGGTGTCAAAGAGGTGCTAAGGGGAGCAAGATGGACAGGGGATGCATCTCCCACTTATGATGGATGGTCTCCACTGTATATAGGAAACTATTTTCCATTCTATTCAAAGGAGCATAGATGAGTATGTTGTTTATTGTCCAGAATGTGACAAGTAACTCCAATGGTGTTCTTCCTTCTGTTTCTTGAAGGAAATGCAATTGTTCTTTAATAAAAACTACAAACGTTGAAATTTAATTTTAAAATCCAAATCAACATCGAATTTAAAATCCAAATCTTCAATTTTTCTTTCAAAACATTTTATTCATAATAATTATCAGACAAAATTCTGGGTTTGGCCATAGATTGGGTTGCTTGCGCCTCTTATGAAGGATTTCATCATTCCCTTGGAAAGAGAATGCAGGCACCATGCCGGGTGTTGTGACTTCTAAGTTACAGCATGTGCTACAATGCTATAATCATGGGTGAAAAAGTTGTGAAACTAAGAAACTCCTTCCAAGGAAATTTGGACTTCTGTAGGGAAATTTCCCTTTTCTGTACATGACAATGTAGGAAGAATTGTGGGAAATTTTACTCTCTCTTCCTCGGAAATAATGCAACTCCCTTCCCGGGAAATAAACATTTTCCCAGTCATAGCTGTAGTACATGTTGAAGTTAGTAAGATGGAGTTTTACGGCACAGTTTCCAACCTATTGGTTCAAGTCAAACCGGCCACGGCCTTTTTTCCAGTTGTTGCTCACTGGCTTGTTTTCACTACTCCACTGCTTTAATATACTGAGCATTAGGCACAATGTCAGTAGGTTATATTTTTAGAGTCTTTGGTATGACTCGACCTGGGAAGCCTAATCCGGGCCTTCCGTGTGAGAGGTGGAGGCTCTCCCGTTAGACCAAACACGCCGTCTGTGTAAAACATGTTCCCTAAGGGAATCTCGCATATATAGGACATGTATGATGTTTGTGTCTTGGGCAGTAACTTACCCTGTGTTTGGCTTCCATAAATACCTGTAGTTGCTGATGAGGGACAAACTGGCTCTCAAATACTGTCATAGCGGCCCTTGACAAAAGTAGATGTCAATGCTGCACTTCAATGGAATATTTTATTTACAGCTGGTGATCGATGAAAGTTTGCAACACAGGATGAACTGTATGGATGATGTTCGATTATTATAACCACACTTCTTACTACTGTAAACTTAATAATAGGGCAAGGCTTGTTTTCAAGGCGGTATCTCACAGTTTTCTTCTCATTCCATAATACTGGATATTCAGGCAAACCAAGCAATTGAGTAAAAAGAATATTGTCACCTGACTCTTAATTATATAGCCAATCATGAAACACGGCAGTCTAGCTACACTACTGTACTTCATATTTGGGTCACTGCTCTTGTCCTTCAAGGAAGGGAGCACATGACTTTCAACCTTATAAATCTGAAAATGTTAGCAATGTCAAAACATTACCACAGTGGGTATACTATCTAACATTGTGCAATTCGCAGAAAATAAACTTCACTCAGGCTTTGTGGAAAATTAATTGATACTACCAATACTCATAACCTGGCACCTGAACTGCGCAATGTTTTAGTAGATAGTAGATATGAAGTTTCTAGATAGTAACGATGATCGAGATTTAACAATACCCAACATGAGCGTGTCATATTGTATTGCGTCAGTCAATTCAATAAAAAGTTCAAGCCTTGTGCAAGTTAGTTTTTCCTTTTGTCACCTGTTACAATAGGCAGGAAACGGGCTTCGCCCCTAGAAGCTCTGAGGTTTTAGCTTAGTGTATCTCTTAAGAAAAAATGTACCGAGTCTCTGGAGAGGTATGTTATTTAAATTCTTTTCCGTAAACCCAAACCCAACTCCTTTTTGACCAGCTAACATTCCGGGGGGGGGGGGAGTGAGGGGCCAAGAACAAAATCTAGGGAGGGCAAATGACCCCTCTTGTCCCAAACATAGAGCCACCACTCATGGTACTTATTAAAGACGCTAAAACGTTACGTGCAATTCTGAACAGCTCAAGGTAGACTGTTCTGTGCTATAGTGAAATGAAACCATGGAAGTACTACCTGGACGTTAGCTGGGAAAACCTGCTTTTGGAAGTTGAAAGACTTTTTTTAATACATCCTGGAGTAATTTTCACTCACCTATGGGTGTAACAGCTAGCAACTGACGTGAGGTTGGTCATTCACTTGGCTCTGTCTGTGTTGTCGACGGCATGTGCAGTCCTTTGAAGAACACCTGAAAAGTAAACCAAGACTATTTGCAATGAAACGGTATTTAATTTTAGGGAAGAGTGCAATTATATCAGACTTTCATGATTTCAAATCACATGTCCCTAAATGATTTAGGGCAGGTGTCAAAATAGGCTGTTAAAAGAGTCATAATGGTGATCAATGATGATGTGAACACTAGGCCCCATTAAAACGGAAAGGGACAAGGACTGGGAGGGGGTGCAATCTATTCTGTTTGAAGGTAATTTTATATTAACCTACCAATTACCAGTGGCATCAGCAGAAAGGGGGTGGCAGTGATTCAGTCCCCTGGTCAAATGCCTTGCTCCCCCTCTTGTACCCCCATGCAAAAAATATATATGGGCAAAATGTGTAAGATCTTCACAAACACCTCTTGAAAGCAGCACTTGGATTTTTAGTAGTAGAAACACCAGCTGGAAAGCAGGGTTGTTTGATTTTAATTTGTCTGATTAAAATCGCGATTTTAGTCAAATGATTTTTTTTTTTTCAAAAAGATCATTTAAATCACTTCATTGGAAAAAGTTCATTTATGGACAAAAGAAGATATTTACAGTTGGTTTACTCACTGAATTCAACTAATTCGAAGAAACAACACAGTTCTAATGATTAAAATCAATGTGTACCCCCAAGTAAGAGATGCATCAGTATTGACCCCATAGACTCTCAATGTTACAGTTCAAGTGATATTTACCGTGTTTCATTGAAAAACCAACCCAATTCATGGTAATCATTACGCTTTTAATGAAGTTGGTTGAGAACAGTTGGACCCTCAAATAAAACTGAAAGTGTTAGACAGTACAGACTAGGTACTGCATGCTGACTTTCCCACCAAATCTGTCCTGGTACCAAGTTGGAACTTGGAAATACAGGTACAGTATCAGATATTTTAGTATTTACTGTACTACAATGTGGTGTAAGGGATTTTGTGGTGATTCAAAGACAGGATGAAATTCTTACTGTTCTTTATGTACCCGACATGGGGTTCGATTATTTTTGCATATGCAGAAAATATGCTTCTCAGTTGGTGGCAAATTGTGTCTACAGTATATGAGCATATAAGCAGAATTCATATTCTATTGGAGGTGACCCCCAACGCCCAGGTGTATGGTTTGTCGAAGGGTTACTTGTTAATTCCCCTCTTTCTGAAAATCCTGGATCTGCGACTGAGCCCAAAATCTGCAAATCCAGGTCTTCTTAGGCGACTGATTTAGCTAACTTTCTGTACTGCATACACGGGGGAAATATATGATGTACGTACAATGAAGCCTAGTCCGTGGCCTTTATATCGGGCATTACCTTATATTAGGAAGGCAGTTAACTACATACCTGGCAAACCACTAGCATTTGGATAGGAACCCTTAAAGCGGCTCATTGAGTTGGTTGGTTCATAAAATTCAGCAAGTTTTTCTAACGCCGGTTAATTAAGTTTTCTTAACACACACCATGACAAATGGTCAAGCTTAGACAACCCCCATGTCTTACATACAAATAACTGTTTTATGATTGAGTACTTATACGGGGTTAATATGTTTTAAGAGATTCGTGACCAGACACTTTTTCAAATTATGCACAGAACTGTTACAAACCGCGACACCACAAAATTCAAAATTTTCACTTTTTTCCAAACTTTTGGATGTAAAACTTGATCAATCATGCCAATTTTCAGCATTGTCATGTAGTAGGCACTAACGTAAAGTGACTATTTAACTCTCTCAGTAAGTGACCCATATCAACTCAATGTGCCCCTTTCACTAGTATCAATTACTATAAATGTAGCTGGAGGTCACCCAAGCATAAGCAAAGATACAGAAATCAATAAGTGATGGCCCTTTGATCCTGCCCACCTGGTCGCACCAGATAATCTTCATTTACAAATGGGGCATGCTCAGGCTTACCAGGAGTTGATCTCTTTCAGTCTCTTTGGCAAACTGTTCCAGCAAAGCTGAGCACTTACCCACTGGCAAGTGGTCTGTGGGCTAATGACACAGCTTGGATTATCTAAGTGATAGCATATAGTAGGCCTACTAAATTTTTACTTTTTCATAACTTTTGGATGTAAAACTTGATTAATCATGCCAATTTTCAGCATTGTCATGTAGTAGTCACTAACTTAAAGTGACTATTTAACTCTCTCAGTAAGTGAACCATATCAACTCAATGTGCCCCTTTCACTAGTATCAATTACTATAAATGTAGCTGGAGGTCACCCAAGCATAAGCAAAGATACAGAAATCAATAAGTGATGGCCCTTTGATCCTGCCCACCTGGTCGCACCAGATAATCTTCATTTACAAATCCGGCATTCTCAGGCTTACCAGGAGTTGATCTCAATCAGTCTCTTTGGCAAACTGATCCAGCAAAGCTGAGCACTTACCCTCTGCCAAGTGGTCTGTGGGCTAATGACACAGCTTGGATTATCTAAGTGATAGCATATAGTAGGCCTATTAAATTTTTACTTTTTCATAACTTTTGGATGTAAAACTTGATTAATCATGCCAATTTTCAGCATTGTCATGTAGTAGTCACTAACGTAAAGTGACTATTTAACTCTCTCAGTAAGTGACCCATATCAACTCAATGTGCCCCTTTCACTAGTATCAATTACTATAAATGCAGCTGGAGGTCACCCAAGCATAAGCAAAGATACAGAAATCAATAAGTGATGGCCCTTTGATCCTGCCCACCTGGTCGCACCAGATAATCTTCATTTACAAATGGGGCATGCTCAGGCTTACCAGGAGTTGATCTCTTTCAGTCTCTGTGGCAAACTGATCCAGCAAAGCTGAGCACTTACCCACTGGCAAGTGGTCTGTGGGCTAATGACACAGCTTGGATTATCTAAGTGATAACATATAGTAGGCCTACTAAATTTTTACTTTTTCATAACTTTTGGATGTAAAACTTGATTAATCATGCCAATTTTCAGCATTGTCATGTAATAGTCACTAACTTAAAGTGACTATTTAACTCTCTCAGTAAGTGACCCATATCAACTCAATGTGCCCCTTTCACTAGTATCAATTACTATAAATGTAGCTGGAGGTCACCCAAGCATAAGCAAAGATACAGAAATCAATAAGTGATGGCCCTTTGATCCTGCCCACCTGGTCGCACCAGATAATCTTCATTTACAAATCCGGCATGCTCAGGCTTACCAGGAGTTGATCTCACTCAGTCTCTTTGGCAAACTGATCCAGCAAAGCTGAGCACTTACCCACTGGCAAGTGGTCTGTGGGCTAATGATACAGCTTGGATTATCTAAGTGATAGCATATAGTAGGCCTACTAAATTTTTACTTTTTCATAACTTTTGGATGTAAAACTTGATTAATCATGCCAATTTTCAGCATTGTCATGTAGTAGTCACTAACTTAAAGTGACACTTTAACTCCCCCAGTAAGTTACCCATATCAACTCAATGTGCCCCTTTCACTAGTATCAATTACTATAAATGCAGCTGGAGGTCACCCAAGCATAAGCAAAGATACAGAAATCAATAAGTGATGGCCCTTTGATCCTGCCCACCTGGTCGCACCAGATAATCTTCATTTACAAATGGGGCATGCTCAGGCTTACCAGGAGTTGATCTCTTTCAGTCTCTTTGGCAAACTGATCCAGCAAAGCTGAGCACTTACCCACTGGCAAGTGGTCTGTGGGCTAATGACACAGCTTGGATTATCTAAGTGATAGCATATAGTAGGCCTACTAAATTTTTACTTTTTCATAACTTTTGGATGTAAAACTTGATTAATCATGCCAATTTTCAGCATTGTCATGTAGTAGTCACTAACTTAAAGTGACTATTTAACTCTCTCAGTAAGTGACCCATATCAACTCAATGTGCCCCTTTCACTAGTATCAATTACTATAAATGTAGCTGGAGGTCACCCAAGCATAAGCAAAGATACAGAAATCAATAAGTGATGGCCCTTTGATCCTGCCCACCTGGTCGCACCAGATAATCTTCATTTACAAATCCGGCATGCTCAGGCTTACCAGGAGTTGATCTCACTCAGTCTCTTTGGCAAACTGATCCAGCAAAGCTGAGCACTTACCCACTGGCAAGTGGTCTGTGGGCTAATGATACAGCTTGGATTATCTAAGTGATAGCATATAGTAGGCCTACTAAATTTTTACTTTTTCATACCTTTTCGATGTAAAACTTGATTAATCATGCCAATTTTCAGCATTGTCATGTAGTAGTCACTAACTTAAAGTGACCCTTTAACTCCCCCAGTAAGTTACCCATATCAACTCAATGTGCCCCTTTCACTAGTATCAATTACTATAAATGCAGCTGGAGGTCACCCAAGCATAAGCAAAGATACAGAAATCAATAAGTGATGGCCCTTTGATCCTGCCCACCTGGTCGCACCAGATAATCTTCATTTACAAATGGGGCATGCTCAGGCTTACCAGGAGTTGATCTCACTCAGTCTTTTTGGCAAACTGATCCAGCAAAGCTGAGCCCTTACCCACTGCCAAGTGGTCTGTGGGCTAATGACACAGCTTGGATTATCTAAGTGATAGCATATAGTAGGACTATTAAATTTTTACTTTTTCATAACTTTTGGATGTAAAACTTGATTAATCATGCCAATTTTCAGCATTGTCATGTAGTAGTCACTAACTTAAAGTGACCCTTTAACTCCCCCAGTAAGTTACCCATATCAACTCAACGGGCCCCTTTAACTAGTATCAGTTACTATAAATGCAGCTGGAGGTCACCCAAGCATTGGCAAAGATACAGAAATCAATAAGTGATGGCCCTTTGATCCTGCCCACCTGGTTGCACCAGATAATCTTCATTTACAAATCCGGAATGCTCAGGCTTACCAGAAGATGACCTCATTCAGTCTCTTTGGCAAACTGATCCGGCAAAGCTGAACACTTACCCACTGCGAAGTGGTCTGTGGGCTAATAAAAGAGCTTTACTTATCTAAGTGATAGCATATAGTAGACCTATTAAATCTTCACTTTTTTCCTAACTTTTGGATGTAAAACTTGATTAATCACGCCAATTTTCAGCATTGTCATGAAGTAGTCACTAACTTATAGTGACTCTTTAACTTTAGTATCAATTACTATAAATGCAGCTGGGGGCCACCCAAGCATTGGCAAAGATACAGGAATCAATAGATGATGGCCCTTTGATCCTGCCAACCTGGTAGCACCAGATAATCTTCATTTGCAAATCCGGCATGCTCAGGCTTACCAGAGGTTGATCTCATTCAGTCTCTTTGGCAAACTGATCCAGCAAAGCTGAGCACTTACCCACTGCCAAGTGGTCTGTGGACTAATAAAAGAGCTTGGCTTATCTAAGTGATAGCATATAGTAGGCCTATTAAATTTTCACTTTTTTTCTAACTTTTGGATGTAAAACGTGATTAATCATGTCAATTTTCAGCATTGTCATGTAGTAGTCACTTACTTATAGTGACCCTTCAACTCTCTCAGTAAGTGACCCATATCAAATCAATGTGCCCCTTTCACTAGTATCAATTACTATAAATGTAGCTGGAGGTCACCCAAGCATAAGCAAAGATACAGAAATCAATAAGTGATGGCCCTTTGATCCTGCCCACCTGGTCGCACCAGATAATCTTCATTTACAAATCCGGCATGCTCCGGCTTACCAGGAGTTGATCTCATTCAGTCTCTTTGGCAAACTGATCCGGCAAGGCTGAGCACTTACCCACTGCCAAGTGGTCTGTGGGCTAATGACACAGCTTGGATTATCTAAGTGATAGCATATAGTAGGCCTATTAAATCTTCACTTTTTCATAACTTTTGGATGTAAAACTTGATTAATCATGCCAATTTTCAGCATTGTCATGTAGTAGTCACTAACTTAAAGTGACCCTTTAACTCCCCAGTAAGTTACCCATATCAACTCAATGTGCCCCTTTCACTAGTATCAATTACTATAAATGCAGCTGGAGGTCACCCAAGCATAAGCAAAGATACAGAAATCAATAAGTGATGGCCCTTTGATCCTGCCCACCTGGTCGCACCAGATAATCTTCATTTACAAATGGGGCATGCTCAGGCTTACCAGGAGTTGATCTCACTCAGTCTTTTTGGCAAACTGATCCAGCAAAGCTGAGCCCTTACCCACTGCCAAGTGGTCTGTGGGCTAATGACACAGCTTGGATTATCTAAGTGATAGCATATAGTAGGCCTACTAAATTTTTACTTTTCCCTAACTTTTGGATGTAAAACTTGATTAATCATGCCAATTTTCAGCATTGTCATGTAGTAGTCACTAACTTAAAGTGACACTTTAACTCCCCCAGTAAGTTACCCATATCAACTCAACGGGCCCCTTTAACTAGTATCAGTTACTATAAATGCAGCTGGAGGTCACCCAAGCATAAGCAAAGATACAGAAATCAATAAGTGATGGCCCTTTGATCCTGCCCACCTGGTTGCACCAGATAATCTTCATTTACAAATCCGGAATGCTCAGGCTTACCAGAAGATGACCTCATTCAGTCTCTTTGGCAAACTGATCCGGCAAAGCTGAGCACTTACCCACCGCCAAGTGGTCTGTGGGCTAATGACACAGCTTGGATTATCTAAGTGATAGCATATAGTAGGCCTATTAAATCTTCACTTTTTTCCTAACTTTTGGATGTAAAACTTGATTAATCATGCCAATTTTCAGCATTGTCATGAAGTAGTCACTAACTTATAGTGACTCTTTAACTCTCTGTAAGTGACCCATATCAACTCAACGAGCCCCTTTAATTAGTATCAATTACTATAAATGCAGCTGGGGGTCACCCAAGCATTGGCAAAGATACAGGAATCAACAGATGATGGCCCTTTGATCCTGCCAACCTGGTAGCACCAGATAATCTTCATTTGCAAATCCGGCATGCTCAGGCTTACCAGAAGTTGATCTCATTCAGTCTCTTTGGCAAACTGATCCAGCAAAGCTGAGCACTTACCCACTGCCAAGTGGTCTGTGGGCTAATAAAAGAGCTTGGCTTATCTAAGTGATAGCATATAGTAGGCCTACTAAATTTTTACTTTTTCATAACTTTTGGATGTAAAACTTGATTAATCATGCCAATTTTCAGCATTGTCATGTAGTAGTCACTAACTTAAAGTGACTATTTAACTCTCTCAGTAAGTGACCCATATCAACTCAATGTGCCCCTTTCACTAGTATCAATTACTATAAATGTAGCTGGAGGTCACCCAAGCATAAGCAAAGATACAGAAATCAATAAGTGATGGCCCTTTGATCCTGCCCACCTGGTCGCACCAGATAATCTTCATTTACAAATCCGGCATGCTCAGGCTTACCAGGAGTTGATCTCACTCAGTCTCTTTGGCAAACTGATCCAGCAAAGCTGAGCACTTACCCACTGGCAAGTGGTCTGTGGGCTAATGATACAGCTTGGATTATCTAAGTGATAGCATATAGTAGGCCTACTAAATTTTTACTTTTTCATAACTTTTGGATGTAAAACTTGATTAATCATGCCAATTTTCAGCATTGTCATGTAGTAGTCACTAACTTAAAGTGACCCTTTAACTCCCCCAGTAAGTTACCCATATCAACTCAATGTGCCCCTTTCACTAGTATCAATTACTATAAATGCAGCTGGAGGTCACCCAAGCATAAGCAAAGATACAGAAATCAATAAGTGATGGCCCTTTGATCCTGCCCACCTGGTCGCACCAGATAATCTTCATTTACAAATGGGGCATGCTCAGGCTTACCAGGAGTTGATCTCACTCAGTCTTTTTGGCAAACTGATCCAGCAAAGCTGAGCCCTTACCCACTGTCAAGTGGTCTGTGGGCTAATGACACAGCTTGGATTATCTAAGTGATAGCATATAGTAGGCCTACTAAATTTTTACTTTTCCCTAACTTTTGGATGTAAAACTTGATTAATCATGCCAATTTTCAGCATTGTCATGTAGTAGTCACTAACTTAAAGTGACACTTTAACTCCCCCAGTAAGTTACCCATATCAACTCAACGGGCCCCTTTAACTAGTATCAGTTACTATAAATGCAGCTGGAGGTCACCCAAGCATAAGCAAAGATACAGAAATCAATAAGTGATGGCCCTTTGATCCTGCCCACCTGGTTGCACCAGATAATCTTCATTTACAAATCCGGCATGCTCAGGCTTACCAGAAGTTGATCTCATTCAGTCTCTTTGGCAAACTGATCCAGCAAAGCTGAGCACTTACCCACTGCCAAGTGGTCTGTGGGCTAATAAAAGAGCTTGGCTTATCTAAGTGATAGCATATAGTAGGCCTATTAAATTTTCACTTTTTTCCTAACTTTTGGATGTAAAACGTGATTAATCATGTCAATTTTCAGCATTGTCATGTAGTAGTCACTTACTTATAGTGACCCTTTAACTCTCTCAGTAATTTACCCATATCAACTCAACGAGCCCCTTTAACTAGTATCAATTACTATAAATGCAGCTGGAGGTCACCCAAGCATAAGCAAAGATACAGGAATCAATAGATGATGGCCCTTTGATCCTGCCCACCTGGTAGCACCAGATAATCTTCATTTACAAATCCGGCATGCTCAGGCTTACCAGAAGTTGATCTCATTCAGTCTCTTTGGAAAACTGATCCAGCAAAGCTGAGCACTTACCCTCTGCCAAGTGGTCTGTGGGCTAATAAAAGAGCTTGGATTATCTAAGTGATAGCATATAGTAGGCCTATTAAATCTTCACTTTTTTCCTAACTTTTGGATGTTAAACTTGATTAATCATGCCAATTTTCAGCATTGTCATGAAGTAGTCACTAACTTATAGTGACTCTCTAACTCTCTGTAAGTGACCCATATCAACTCAACGAGCCCCTTTAATTAGTATCAATTACTATAAATGCAGCTGGGGGTCACCCAAGCATTGGCAAAGATACAGGAATCAATAGATGATGGCCCTTTGATCCTGCCAACCTGGTAGCACCAGATAATCTTCATTTGCAAATCCGGCATGCTCAGGCTTACCGGAAGTTGATCTCATTCAGTCTCTTTGGAAAACTGATCCAGCAAAGCTGAGCACTTACCCTCTGCCAAGTGGTCTGTGGGCTAATAAAAGAGCTTGGCTTATCTAAGTGATAGCATATAGTAGGCCTATTAAATTTTCACTTTTTTTCTAACTTTTGGATGTAAAACGTGATTAATCATGTCAATTTTCAGCATTATCATGTAGTAGTCACTTACTTATAGTGACCCTTTAACTCTCTCAGTAATTTACCCATATCAACTCAACGAGCCCCTTTAACTAGTATCAATTACTATAAATGCAGCCGGAGGTAACCCAAGCATAAGCAAAGATACAGGATTAAATAGATGATGGCCCTTTGATCCTGCCCACCTGGTCGCACCAGATAATCTTCATTTACAAATCCGGCATGCTCAGGCTTACCAGAAGTTGATCTCATTCAGTCTCTTTGGAAAACTGATCCAGCAAAGCTGAGCACTTACCCTCTGCCAAGTGGTCTGTGGGCTAATAAAAGAGCTTGGATTATCTAAGTGATAGCATATAGTAGGCCTATGCTTGATTAGAAAGTGTTGTGAAGACATCATTGGGGAAAATGCCAGCAAGGCCTTCTAAGAGATCATAAGTGTAAACTTAGCAAGATGGGGCATGTGTATGAGCAAACCGAGGACATATTTAGATTTTTTAAGACAAGTGCAGCTTATTCTGAGTTAATGATTTTGATGAATTGGCAAATGTAGTGCTGGTCACTTCTGCTGTGCTAGGTCGTCTAAGTTTTACTAGGCAGAAAGCGACAATAATTGTGTCCTAACGTTAGGCCTATGCATACATGTACATATGCTAAACACGCGTGGGGGATGGGTATGTGGATCACTGACGAGACGGCAATCCTGTCTACTTTTTACCATCAGTATCTGAACAAACACATTTCACTTACCTTTGAGCATGATCTGTGAAGATGTTTCGCAAAATTGCCGTTACAAACAGGAGACTTGCCATTCCCAATTAATCAACCTGCTTTTTCTGCAGTGGTCTAGGGCCTTTTCCGCGTGAGCATGGGAGAGGGAATTCCGACTTTCGTCTGCAACTGAATTTTCTCGTTTGATTTCTTCTCGTGACAACATCTAAGGGTCCTCCAGTGCCGCGCCATTGCTATAGCCTGGCGCAAACGCTGTCCTTCGATTTTTTTTTTTTTGGAACAGGAAGACATTTTGCTGTCGTAAGACTAAGCCTAGCCATGCAGGTTTCCTAGGCCAGTTCGTCTTTTTTGAAATTCCAAAGATCATGTCCCGAATAACAATGTATTGCTCCTCAACGTTGAACTACAGTAATAATACCCTATAAGATCATCGAAGTTCAACTGATGATTACAACACAAAAACAATTAAGCCGGAAATTTAATACACATAAGCCACCTTGGCAATCTTATTAGAACTTATTCACATATTTCATAACTAGTTAATAAGTCACTTAAAAAGTAAAAAAAAAACAAAAAAAATTGAGACAATCACAAAATGTTTCTTTTTTCAAAGTGGGAAGGGAACGAATGATCGAGCCGTTTCAAAATTCCCAAGATATTTGGAAAATTCTCAAGAATCTCTCTGCTGTCACTGAGCAAGGTACTCACTTGTATCAGGAAAACAACCCCCTGCTACATACAAACTAACACAATACTAGGCCTGTTAACGGTCACAAAAACAAGCATATGAAGCAGTACGCTATCCCACGCAATCGTATGCACTGTTATCATACGTAGTTTCGAGCTACATCGGGATTTTTGGTGGTATAACAATTCTTTCGAAGGCTGTCCAAATGTCGCCCCATTTCGCGCCACGATACAGTGTCTTTAAATAACTGTAATCTGAACTAGTTCGTGAAGCCCATATTAGCTAATCATGCAGGTTCCAAATAGTTTTCTATATCCCTTTTTACTTGATACTTGGTTTGCCTCCTTCAGATTCGTTACTATTCAATAAATATATTAATTGGAATATGTCACTTACAACAAATTTATTACTCGAAAGAACCCTATACCCTCTTATTGACCTTTAAATTTTTTTAAGGAATCACATGGCCACTACATGGAAAAACTCAGTATTTGTCTTCATTGGGCATAAATCTTATGAAAGATGCATCTACTGTAATGCGGTTCACTGCATGAAAAAGCACGATTTCTTCTTTGATAGTAATACACAATGAAACATACGTTGTTTTTGACAAACACCGAGTAGCTGTTTCTGGAACTAACAGTCGTTAACACTTATTTTATATTGTGTATACGTAAAGGTGAAAACTTTTTAAAAATTTTATACACACGTTTATGTAAAACAGCGCGGAGGATAAAATTGTAAACACATTTGGTTCATAATTACCTCATGAAGGAAGCCTTATTTAATTGGAATTTTTAGTTCTTTATTTAGCCAAAATGGATGCACCTTAAGGAGATCTGTTGCCGAAGAAAACGAAAAAATGTCCAAAAGTAAAAGTTCTCACATTTCCTAGCCATTTGAAGTACTGATTTGCGCAATGTTGAGCTTTTAATCTTAATTGCTAGATATAACAACCATTTTACGAGAATGATGTAAACATAAAAATGTTTGAAACAACACATTCTCACTGGACAGAGCATCTGTCAGACTTTTGTTTCTTTGTCTGAAAAAGTCAGTCTTTGATATTTTCCCTAACTTGTTACAAAAAATGATGTTTGGTTTTTGTAAAGCTTTGGTATCTTTACAAGGGACTTAGGTTGAAAGCAAAATGTACTCTTACTCTTTTAAATTGTTTTTCCACTGATACCATACAACATCCCCTTTACATGCATGAATTATAAAATATGAAATGATATAGTTTGATAGCTTTTATACCAACCTTTTTGTTTGTACATAGCAACACTGGTAAAATAACTGTCTTTAACAAACGAAGTTGTATTTTTCTTTTTGACAAATTACTTTTTATAGGAATCTCACCGTAAAATCCCAATGATGACGTTTTTAAAGCACACAGGTTACATTTTAGATGTGTTATTATGTAATCTTTATGTTAGTGAGCCTGTTTCTATCTGCCTGGCACATAATCAAGTCATTGTTATTTTGGTCTGTTCGGGTCGGACGGGCGGTCGGTCAGTCTGTCAGTCAGATTGAGTTTTACCGCTCAGTTTCTAGTCTATTTGTTTAATCGTGTAAAAACTGTGTTGAACTGAAGACACCAGATGGTACCAAGTTGAGAAGAAATGTATCTCACACTAAACTTTTTGTAGGAGGAGAAGGTGAAAATGAAGGTCCAAATCTGTATGACATAGATGACGATGACATATGTAATGAGCGAAAAGGTGAAAACACAAATAACAACCAAAGAGTCAATAACAGACCCACAAGAAAACGTCACCCACCAAGGTGGCTAGAAGATTATGTCACATGATTCACCGAGTATTGTTACGGTAAAGGTTTAAGTACATGTAAGCATTTGAGGTACTTTATTTCAAGTTAAGTTAAAGAGAGGTTATTTCATTCACATTTTAAAGAGAAGTTTAGGATGGTAACTTCAATCACTTTGTTTGAGTGAAAGTTAGTAAAGTATCTGTTCAATGTAGGTGACTGGAAGATAACAGTCAGAAGCAAACCAAATCTTCGTAAATCGTACCAAATCCTTTTGTACATTGTAAATTGGCGTACATGAGCTGAGTGGGAAGTCTAGTAGCTGTGTGAGTGATTGAAACTCGAAGAAATATGTGTGCTTTTTAAGTGCATTGAAACGGCACATACAAAAGAAATATGTTAACTTACGTGTGTGCAAAACATGATATAAAAGATGCATGTTCCTTTCCTTTCCTTTCTGCAAATTGCACTTTTGAGTCATTCCTTGCTAAATCAACAAATTTTCAGGAGAGTGTCCAGGTGACCATTTCAGATTTTGATTATTTTCACATATTAGGTTGATGGATAAACAAAAAAGAGCTCACTGAAATTCCCAGAGCTCAAGCGGTTTGTGGGTAACGGGCTTCTAAAAAGAATTCCGAAAACCGTATTTTCATGCCAAATGTTGCTTTTGAGTTTTTTTGTTTTTTTGTTTTTTCATTTATTTGAATGTTGATAAATTTTCATAGAAAAAAGGTATAAGGCCTAAATCTGATGAATCAGATGTTTGGTGGAAATATAAATATAATCTGATTTCAGATTAGCACTAATTTCCTGATTTTTGGATACTTGCGCCCTCAAAATGCAATTTTTCACTCCTAAAAGCAATTTTTCAAATTTTTGGGACCACATAGGCCCACTACCCATTGTCCAAAAGGCCTATACTATAAGCAAGAGTATTATAACATGGACATCTAAATCAAAGATTTGACAGGGGTCTAAACTGTCTCCACGGAAAATTTTACAAAAACGTGGCCCTCCTGAGGAGAGGCCATTGGCCCTGTGGGGGGTTTCAAATTTGAAACTTTCACCAAGGCGGGAAACAAGTCTGATGTTAATTTTCAAAGAATGTCATCTATGTGTTTGTATATCAACTTCAAGGTCCAATTACAGGATGAAAGTTGCCCCCGTGGCTTACTTTAAGAATTTTCTATGGGACCTTGAACAGTTTATTACAAAATATGACTATTTCATCACAGCTGTTTCTGCTTGTACTCATGGCAAGAGATCATGTGCACAGCCGCAACAAACTTCAGTCAATAAGGTTAGTAGATAGGATAGTAGATTTGTGTTCAAAAACGAGTTTGAGGGCAGCAAAATCTATAAGCACTGCCTCGCATTGACAAAAATGCTTTGTTACATGTTGTGTTAACCTTGAAGCTTTATGGAATAGGACCTCACTTTGGGGAACGGGAGTCAGTAAAATTCTTATGCCATCTATGCAATAATATGGAATTGTTGAGGAGAAAATTAACTCTATTACAGTTTAAAGAAAAGCAAGAGACTCTGGACTTATGTTGGGAAATGATGTCATATATTCTTGCTTCCTTTAAGTTCAATTTTGTTGAAAATGTAAAAACTCTACTTGCTTTTATCTTGAGAACTACACATCGGATTTAAATGCAAACTTCCCAAAATGCTTAAAATATGCACCCCTCTAGCATATCAAACCCTACTGTGACCATAAGCCGTTCTTTTAATGCTACAACCAGACTTCGATGGAGTTTTGTCGAAGGTAGATAAAAAAGTAATTCCCGTCTGATGTTTTCTCGTCAAAGAGGAAATCTAAAAAGGGTAGCAGTTTTTTTTCACCTTTTTTCTTGTGATCACTGCTAAAAATATGGCAAAGCTTGTCCACTCACTTAAAATACTTTTTCATGATTTCAAATTGATGTCACATGTGCTCCCTCACTATTGGGGAACACAGGGGTGTTTTTTGTAATTTTACCTGGGTATCAATTGAAATTCGACAATATTATATTTGGGTAAGACCTCAGTTACCTCACCAGGATATATGAACCGAAAGTAAGAAAAGGTTCACGAGACCGAAAATGTGAAAGAGTAAAGAGGTCCCCGAGGCGGATGACCAAAATGAGAATAGGTCAGTGAGCCTGAAAATGAGTGCATGTCAGTGGGATTTCCCGCCTGTCGTATGAGGCGACAAAAGGTAAACCAGATTTGATTTACACATACTTAATGGTGTGTCGTTCAATCTCATCCAACTAATAAAGAGAAAGATAGACCGAATGCAGGGAATAATAACTCCTGTCACTAAAAGTATTATTCACCATAAAAGATGTAGAGTCCTCTCTTCGAAATAAACAGTAAATTAACAGTATGTGCTATCTATTACTATGTTTTTCATACATGCTTTTAGTAAAAGTAAGAACGGAGTGCTATGGTACATCAGGCAAATGTGTTTTGACTTGCTACACAATAATGTGGCAACAAAAGTTCAGAGAAGACTTACCCCATCTTTTCTCATATCACTTTAGAATGCCGGACAAATAACCAATATCATGATACCAGTTTTCAGCTATCAGCTAAAAAAGAGAGTAAATGAATACGGTTTCCACTGAATAAGGTGCATGTTCAAGTCAAGTTTTTAATACACTTCAAGTACTGTGCAAGTCCGTCCCATTAGTCGCCTCAATTGACAGGCAGGAAACACATTGGGCATATTCTTCAACCCCGATGGGGGTACGTTAAGCAGCAAAGAAACACTCAGTCTCGTGACTTTCTGGTTAACTATGTCAATAAGCATTTCATATCCCAGCTAAGAACGGTCCCGAGAGGTTGGGAGCTGAACAACTGTAATCCGGCTTTCATGTTTGGTAATAGATATGAGACGGAAGGCATTGTGTGCTGTGCACAGCATCACTGCTATCCTAGTCTGTAGTAGGAATCAATAAGGTTAGTATTAGGAATAAATAAGGTTAGTGAGATGGCGTTTAACGACATGAATGTGTTATATAGTGTCACCAAGAAAGAAAAAGTTGCATTGCTCAGTGAAACTACCTGAAAGAGAAAACCAGGACTCAATTTTCATGAAAAGAATAGCAAAGGTGAGTGTCATATCGGAAATTTCCAGAAATATCTTTTCTAAAGGTTTCTCTTTGTAAACAAAAGAGAGGCGTTAAAGAAGGTTATGGGACAAAGCAAAATGGAAATTACTTTCCCTTTTTTAATACGTACACAGAAACAGGCACGTTGCAACAAACAGATAACTCAAACCAGCCGGACTAAAACACAAACGCTAACCTTCAACCATCCACACACAAAACGCGGAAACAAAGGTTTCTGACGACGGAAAGGACTCACCAGCCAACCCCAACAACCCGCAGGGTCACCCGCAACCGCCTTCAACTCCAACCCCCAAGACACCAAAAACCAGGAACATCCCACACTGCACCCCCAAGGCCACACCATGGCTGAAGACATGGGCGCAAATCCCGGGGGCAAGGGGGGCCTTCGCCCCCTCAAGTGAAAAAGTGGAGGGCCAAATCGTAATTTGCCCCCCCCCCCCAAAAAAAAAATTGAGTAGACCTAAAAATATGGTCACCTTTTTTTCGTTTTTTTTTTTTCGTTCGAAACAGTTTTTCTGAAGCTTCGGAAATGCACCTTGATCCCACCTGGGGCACTTTGGGGCTTCGCGCTTCGCGGTGCCCGCCACGCGTGCACAGTTTTATACTCATGGGCACATCATAAGCATTTTCGCCCCCCCCCCTCCCACACTCTCAGAGATTTGCGCCCCTGGCTGAAGACAATACCTCCTCCGAAGGCAACACCACGTGCGAAGGCAACACCACGCCCGAAGGCAACGCCACGCCCAAAGGCAACGACACGTAAAAAGCATGGGCAAATATACAGGAACACCTTGCCCAAGGGTGCCCAGGAGGCAGTTGTGGCAAAGGGTAACCTCATTATTCCAACGTTTACACAAACTCCACAACCGAATGCAGTTTAACGTCCCACCCAGGACGAAATTGCTTTCAGGTACTTGCTAAGGAAACATCAAATGGCCATTTTTAAGCGGAGGGTTACTTAGATGGAGGGAGATTCTGACACATTCATTATGAAAGGCAGGAGGCCAACCTTTTTTTTTTCGAGTGTTCCTTGTGAAAAATATCTTTTTTTGCAACAAAAAGACAACTCAAACCGGCCGGACAAAAACACAAAGGCTAGTCATGACCATCCGAACACGGATGTCATGAACGTAAAAGATGCACCAAACCCCACCCAACACCCAAACAACCCGCCAACTCACCACCCGACGCAAACCTCCAAAACAAATCAAGAACAACCCACCCCACACCCGAAGGCCTAACCACGAGGTACCACTTCTCTATGTTTCTTCCTGGGGCTTGACCTCTACTCCTTGGGCTTGTGTAAATATGGACCTTGATCTGTTTGGGTTGGACATGCAGTATAAGTCTAACCGAAGGATTGCGTTTTACGTTGATGATACCATTGACCAATTTATTGCGGTCTTTAGTTCTCGCTTGGTTATTTAAGATGACGGTTCGTTTAGCTTAATAGCGCTGATCATATTTGTCAACATTTACTACATAGATTTCATTGGATGTAACAGTTCTAGCACGTGAATGTGAGAGAAAGACCATGTACAAATTGGCACAAATTTTTAGCTCAGGTTTTCATGGACCAGCTCTGATAAAACGTTTTTGTTAGACATTTTGAACAATTTTGTCTCATTTTGAGAGCGCCCTCACTTTTTCGTAGATTGTCTACCACAGTGTATCTATAGGGGTTTCCTAGAAATCGTTAATACTGTTTGTCACTTCAATTAATACAGTTTGTTCAGCCATTAATACATTCCTCATTATGCCTTACCTTATATAAAGTTAACATGTCCATACAAAACTCACTGAAGAGCCACCGTAACAGGCCAGAAAACAACCAGCTAGGGTTCTGTACTTTGAGGCCGGCCTTTTCAGCAGATTTAGAGTGGTGGAATGATATAAAGACCCGCATCAAACGTTTTACAGTGGAATACTGTGTAGCAAGAGCTCGTCGAAGAAGGGAGGAGTTCCTTTCACTTTGCTCTAGGGAGAGGAATGGGGACCCCTCCGCACTTCATGCAATCCAACAGTATCTTGATGAAAAACTACACGGGGCCCGCGTTCGTGCTCGTGTGCATTGTGTGGAGGCGGAGGAGAAACCAACCATTAAGTTCTACCGGGACGTCACAAAGTATGCCATCGATCGCAGTATAAAAGCTGTCCGTGACGCCCACGGTGTGGTACATAAGGACCCTCTCGACATTGTAGAAGAGTATAAAAACTTTTATGAGCAGCTGTATAGCCAGGCAGATGTCGATGAAGACATTCAAAAGTCCCTCTTAGATAATATTAACAAGACCCTCTCTAAAGATCAGAATGATGAACTTGGCTCCCCTTTGACTATTGACGAGCTCTGGAAGGCAGTGGTGAAGATGAAAGGCGGAAAGGCATCTGGGTCCGACGGTATTCCAGTAGAATTCTATAAACGCTTCTGGGGTACCGTAGCACATGATCTCCGTAATGTGTTCGTCTCTGCCTTCCTCGCTGGCTCATTGAGCCACTCGCAGCGCACAGGCATAATAACTTTGCTGCCTAAGTCAGGAGACCCCCTCGAACCGAAAAACAAACGGCCAATCACCTTGTTAAATGTAGATTACAAGATTCTGGCGAAAGCCCTTTGCAACAGGCTAGGCACAGTTATGCCAGATCTTGTAGGATCCTTTCAGACATGTGCGGTGCGGGGACACAGTATTCAGCAGAACCTCTGGGTGGTGCGGGACTTAGTTGAATACGTGATGGACCGTGATCTTCCATGTGCGCTTTTCTCCTGCGATCAGAAGGACTTCGACATGGTTGATCATGGACTCTTTAAAATTTTTAAGAAGTTTTGTTTAAATCCAGTTTTTGTTAAATGGACCTCCTTATTGTATAATAGTGTAAACAGTCGGGTTATCGTTAATGGCCTACCTTCAGACCCCTTCAGTGTCCAACGTGGCGTACGGCAAGGGTGCCCCCTATCACCATTACTATACGTATTGTTTAGTGAATCACTAGCAAGAGCCTTTCAAGCAGAGCCTTTGTTTCAACCATTTCACATTCCCGGTGGTGTTGAAGTTAAGTGCCTTCAGTATGCTGATGACGTTACATGCGTAGTCTCCGACCTAGCTTCCTTCAAGGCCCTTACTGGCACGTTGTCTAAGTTTCAAAGAGCCACAGGTGCCCGACTGAATCCCAACACCAAAGGACATCGCCTAGGTAAGTGGCGGTCAAGAAGACTGCCCTTCGCTGCATCATGGGTAGACGACGCCATAAGGATCAACGGCATATGGTTTGGTTATGGGCAAACCGAGTAACTTACCTGTGATGAGAAAGGGGACCTGGTGGAAGCTAGGTTGAAGGACTTCGGCGAGCGCAACATTAGCCTGTTCGGAAAAGTGACAGTTATCAATCGTTTTATTTGTCCCCTTTTGTGGTATCCAGGCACTGTCCTGGCTGCTCCAAATGGTGTCCTGTTGCGTCTCGAGAGGGCTGTGTTTAGGTTTTTATGGTCAGGGAAGACGGAGCTCGTAAGAAGAGGGATGGTATATCAGGATGTTAGGCGTGGTGGGTTGGGCCTTGTCCATTTTCCTTCCAAACTCCGTTTTCTCCTGACCAAGTGTGTTTATAGTGCTGTAGACAGCAAAATGCCTTTTGCGTATTTTGTCCGTTATTGGGGGGGGGACTATCATTCCGTCGGTTCTTCCCCTCCCTGTTTAGTAACAGTGAACCCCACAGCTGGAGGCCCTCGGAAGCATACAGTCAAATGAGAGAAACGCTCCTTATTATGTCCACACTTGGATCTATACCGGGCTGTTGTTGAAGAATTGGTTGGCCAGGTCCAATCCAACCACTATGCTTCAAGGTCGGAAGTATGGCGTGTAGACCACAGCAGATTATTAGATTACCGCAGGCGAGACCTGTGGTGGCGAATCGCACATGATGCTATTGTAACTAATCTAAAGCGTCTTCGGTGGCGTCTTGGAGATTGCATTTGCCCACGCACTGGATGCACAAAGTGGGAGAGTGTCTCACATGTGTTTTGGCACTGTGAATTTGTGGCCCTCCTCTGGGAATGGTTCCAAGTCCTGACTGATCGCTTGACGATGGGCAACACATGGGCGGTCGGCCGGGACTATGCTTTGTATGGTCTTTCACCCCCGCCATGCAATACAATTATTCAGGGCATACTTATCTTTGCTTCGACCTCCATAAAGCTGGTCTTATGGAGAGACCGATGTAACGTTGTTTTTAGGGGGGTGGGGAAGCCTGCGGACGTCGTCCTGGCGTCGGTGAAGGCGGAGGTGAGGCTGAGGGTTGAATCCGACTTGACTTCGTTCGTTTGCCAAGGTCGGTGTTCGGTAGGCGATGGGGTCCACTCGTTTCGGTGAGGGGGGACCGTGTGGTGGTCAACTTGTAATAGGGTGGGTCTGTAAGGTGCTTGTAAATAGTTGTAAATATCTGTATGTATAGCTTTATTACTGTAATGAACATAATTTTCTGTACATAGTTTTGTAAATGTTTGTACATATAGCTTATTACTGTAATGAACATAATTTTCTGTTTGATTTAGCAGTCTGTAAATAGTTTGCGTTTATGTTTTTGCCCGATCCGGTTTCAGTTTTTGTTTTGCATGTGCCGTTTCAATGCACTTAAAAAGCGCAGGTTCTGTACTAATTCAATAGCAAGTGATGGCCAACGAACTTTTCAGGTTTCCATAGAAATTATGTCACATTGTATCCACTTTGTCCGCTCATAATTTTGTTAATCCATGTCTTAACAACATCTTTCACCGGTCAAAAATATCCGTTGCACCCTTTTCCCCACCGTACTTTCTCGGTTAAAAAAAAAACCGTTGTGAATTGGTTTCTACGAAGCAGAGGGTATGTTCATTCATACCATTTGATTCCTCCACTATTGAGAAGGGGAAAAGATAGTTTTCCACTGAATATTAACACTGTACAGAATCCGTAGTTTACAAATAATTATCATTGTTTAATTTTTTAAACCACATTTTGTTTAAAATGTAGTAATACATTTATTATACATTCAATTCGATTCAATATTAAACATTTTTACCAAGGCTAGATATTAAGCTTCAATACACAAAAAAAAATGGACTTGTCCAAAGCACCAAAGTCAGAAAGAGGGCATGAGAAGGCTCAAAGTTGCATTTGCAAGCATTTTAGGTTTCCTCTCCTAATAATTTCTTTGGAATCGTGTTAGTTAAATGATTGTCATTCGATTTTGTTTCATATGAGAGGTAAACTTTTAATTAAAATACATATTGTCAAGTAAATTCATGCAAAAAGTGGGCGGTGCCTTGACTTGTTCACTACAACGGTAATTTTAGAATCTAAGCGGAGTTTTCACATAAGCGAAAATGAGACAACTGTTCAATATGACTTTTTTTGTAAATTTAATGACGGGGGGGGTATGGTTTTACTGTTTACAAAGTTGAGGTTTATTTGCCTACAGTAAGTCTACGATAATGTGAAGTTATCAATCTTTTTTAAACTTAAGAAAGATGATTCTATACCATGTCTACCTTCAGTATGCTGGTGACGTCACATGCGTAGTCTCCGACCTAGCTTCCTTCAAGGCCCTTACTGGCACGTTGTCTAAGTTTCAAAGAGCCACAGTAAAGATGTGTGACAGCCGAGAAAACAGACGCGGGCACGGAGAGACAAAACTAGAACCGAAACCGGACTGGCTAAAACCAGTGTTGCCACGTTTGCGGTTTTCACCCCCCCCCCCCCCTGTCGTGTATTCCAACCGATTGAGAATAGACACAGAAAAGACAGCTTGACACAGTTGTTACGAGAGACCAGGACCCCGATTGAGGGCGGTATTTATTTTAAGTATGAGATGGCCTCAACCACATATACAACACTCTCCCTGGCTATTCCAAAAACTAGGTATGCAAAATTACCTTGTTAGTCACGCATTTGGTTAAATCAAGTGTTGATGATGTACATTGATAATGTGAAGGACCAATATTTTGCCCAGTGTTCTCGTTTTCAAAAAGTAAATGACTTTAAAGATACTTAGTATTTGCATAAAGATTTACTAAGACTCAACAAATGTTAAAGTGTTTAACCCTTTCCTTTTAGCATGGTTCCTTGGTATAAAATGAATAACATAAAATGAATAACATAAAATGGATAATATAAAATGGATGACAGTCTGTCAGACATCTGCTTGCATGTCTGAAGAATTGTACTGTCTACTCTTAACACTCTTCAATATATCTGCGTGTAGGTTTTCGACTTCTTTGTGATTTCCTTCGTTCTACTACTCCTTCCTCATTTCTCCCTCTACTTGCAAATTCCCTGTGATTACTACTATCCACAGAACTCTCATTTCTCTCCACTACCACTTCATCTTTCTCTTCCAATAACCGATCTATCAAATCACCCAAATCATCCTCTACTTCCTGTTCATCACCCTTTTCGGATCGACTTCTAACTTGGTCTACATGTCGCAACCAAAACTGACTTTCAACTTTTACCTTGTATTTCAGCAGACCTTCCCTGCTTACAATAACTCCTGGTGCCCATTTGACCTTGTGTTTACCTTGGCCTCTGAAATCTCTGACATACACTAAATCTTCGCTCTGAAACTCTCTAACTGGTTTGCGCTTTGCAGCTGACTTTTCCATCACCTCACTTAATTTCTCCCTTATGTTTTCATCATGTCTTGGTCGAACTAAGTCTAACCTAGTTCTTAGAGACCTTTTCAGAAACAAGTGAGCAGGAGACTGCTTTGTGAGGCTATGTTCAGCACTACGATATGCCAATAAGAATTTGCTCAGCCTTGTTTGAACTGAAGACTTATCAGTGACAGATGCTTTTAACCCTTGTTTCATTGATTGGACAAATCTTTCGGCTTGGCCATTTGTAGCCGGATGTCCAGGACATGAAAATTTGTGAATAATCCCATTTGATTCAACAAATCTTTTGAACTCTTGAGATTTGAATTGGGGTCCATGGTCAGACACAATGATTTGTGGTAGGCCCCAAGTACTAAACAGTTTTCTTAATTCCTCAATGGTCTTCTCAGCTGTAGTGGAATCCATTATGATTACCTCTGGCCATTTACTATATGCATCGACTACCACTAGATACATGTAATTCATGAATGGCCCAGCAAAATCTATGTGAATGCGCTCCTATGTGAATGCGCTCTCTTGCAGGCATCCAAGGGTGGGTTGGGACAAGTGCTGGTTTACCCTGGATACGCTGGCATGCATCACATGATTTTGCCAATTGTTCAATCTGAGCATCTATACCTGGCCACCAAATGTATGACCTTGCAATACTTTTCATTTTTACGACTCCCATGTGTCCACAATGTAACTCTTTTAACACTTTAGTTTGCAATTTTGGCGGTACAACAACTCTAATACCCCACATGATACACCCATTCTCTATTGATAATTCATTTCGTCGAGAATAGAAGGGTTCCAATCCCTTTTCACCATTTGTCCAACCATGAAGTAGGTACCCCTTTACTTTGGACAACACTTTGTCTTTGGCAGTTTCTTGTTTGATCTCTTTTGCTTCTACTGGTAATATCTCTATAGCATCCATAAAACTGAGGTTTGCTTCCTCATTGCCATTTTCAACTGGTGCTGGCTCTGTGGGCAGCCTAGACCAGCAATCTACATTTGCATTTTCCTTAGAGCTCCTAAATTCTATGTCAAAATCAAATCCCGCAACGTACAACGCCCATCTTTGCATTCTCTCCGCTGCCAGTACTGGAAGTCCTGTCTTTGGGACCAAAATTACGGTCAATGGTTTGTTGTCCGTAATTAGGGTAAAGTGCCTCCCATATATGTATGGATGAAACTTTTTTAATGCAAAAACAATCGCAAGAGCTTCCCGCTCAATTTGTGGATAATTACACTCTGCCTTGCTTAGTGATCGTGATGCAATTTTTACAGGTCTTTCTTGACCGTCAATTACATGACTTAGAATAGCCCCTATACCACTTGGAGAGGCATCTGTAGCCACTTTGATGGGCAGGTTGACATCGTAATGTGTCAAAAACCCTGATTCAGCTAATGCCCGTTTGGAGTTTTCAAATGCATTTTTACCTTTGTCTGACCACTCAAACTTTTTGCCTTTCTCTAACATAGCATATAAGGGTCTTAAGATGGAAGACAAGTTAGGTACGAAAGATTGATAGTAGTTGATCATTCCCAGATAAGATCTTAATTCTGACACACCTTCTGGTAACGGAATATTGAGAATCTTATCTGTCTTAATTGGATTCTTATGGACACCATCTTTGTCAATGACTCGTCCCAAATACGATACAGATTCTTGAAAGAACCTACATTTTTCCTTTCTGAGCTTCAAACCATTTGCTTCAAGTCTGGTCAGCACCTTTTTCAAATTTGTAATTTTGCATGGTATTTTGCCACAATGCTGGTGCTGAGGTTATCCCATAAGTTAACCTGTTAGGTTGGAAGAGCCCCTTTTCAGTGATAATTGTCAAAAGCTTCTTTGACTCGGTTTCCAATTCCATCTGAGGTCCAACTGGGGTCAAAATTCCCTCTTTTACCAGTCTATCTATTTCCTGGTTTACCTCTTCTCTCATTGCATATGGTACCCTTTGGCACTTTGCCATGTATGGGGTGGAGTTTGGGACTAGGTCTATTTTGGCTTTAACATCTTTAAGCCTTCCTAACTTCCCATCAAACAAACTCTCATACTCCTTTAGGATACTATTTAGCTCAGCATGATGGTCGGTTACATGTTGTACATTATGTATACCTTTCAATAATTTTGGCCAGTCTAACCTTATTTTCGCTAGCCAATCTCTCCCTAATAGTAACTGTGTTGTCTCTTTTACAACAAAAACATTCGAATCATACACTTCACCATTGTACTCAACTTCAACTTGTGAGATTCCCTTTGGTTTAATTCTTTCACCTGTAAAACTTTTGAAATCAACTCTCGTGTCCTTTAATTGAATATTCTTCAAATTATTGGCAATGTTTTCTGGGATCACTGTGTATGTTGCCCCTGTATCTACCTCGAAGTCCAGAGACTGTCCATTTACTGTCATTGTGGCTGTAATGGGACTGCTTGGGCCTTTGCCAAATGATGCCATGAGTACGGTTTCATCATCGCTTTCTGACTGATGGCGCTCTTCGGAAATAGTGTTGATATCAATACCTTTCTTCTTAATATGACCCCTCGTCTTGCACTGTGAGGCAATGTGTCCCCGTTTTCCACAACTATGACAATCCTTGTCCTTGAACCAGCATTCATCTGGACTGTGTGATTTACGTCCACACCTGTAACACTCTCTTTTGACATGGGTTGCCTTCTGTTTGGGTTTCGCCCCGGTACTGCTACTACCATTAGAAAATCGTGCCTTACTAGTGGCCTTCCTCCGGTACTGTTGTGGTTTCGTAGCGTTACGTCCTTGGGCCATATGCGTTGTTGCTGAGTCAGACATGATTTCGGTTTGCCGTTGGACCAGTTCCAAAGAATTGGCAATACTGATGGCCTTTTCTAGTGTCAGATCGTTCCCCTTTTCCAACAATAGCTTTTTCAGTTTATCTGAAATGCACCCGTCAATAAGCTGATCTCGCACATTTTTCTCCCCTTCCGCCGTGTTGGTAAAATTGCATAAGTCCGACTGTACACGTAGTTTCGACACAAAATGAGCCACCGACTCTCCTTGCTGTTGCTTTAGTTTTCTGAACTTGTGCCGTTCGTAAGCCTCATTTACTTTTGGCGCAAAGTATGCATCCAGTTTTTTAACGGCCTTTTCGTATGCGTCGAGGTCAGCCCATCCATCTTGGGTTAAGTCTGGTAGTGTAAAAAAGACCTCTTGAAGTCTCATGCCTCCAACATGTAGAAGTATGGCCTCCTTCTGTTTCGGGTCAGTCACACCTTTCGCCGTAATCAGTATTTGTATTAACTGCTTCCATATACGCCATCTTGAAGCTTGCGTTGTTGGGTCTCCTTCGAATTGGAACTGTTCCAAAGGACCCGTTGCTAAGTCAATCTTGATCATATTAGCCGTAAATGACAAAAGAAATGTTGCAAATAACAAATATTTTGGTTTCAACTACCCTCGTCGCCAAATTGTCGTGTATTCCAACCGATTGAGAATAGACACAGAAAAGACAGCTTGACACAGTTGTTACGAGAGACAAGGACCCCGATTGAGGGCGGTATTTATTTTAAGTATGAGATGGCCTCAACCACATATACAACACCCCCCCCCCCCCCAATTGGGCGTTTTGTCAATGCTCGGAAGGGTTTCTTAAAGCTTGGGCGGGATGCGGTTTTTGGCTTTTGGGGCGTAATTTTGGGCTTGTTTGGCTTTCTAGGCTATTTTATATATGCGGTATGACTGATGTTTTAGCAATTTCACTTGTACAAGAGAGCCTTGTGAATTTCATGAAGTATTGTGACGCACTGTTGCACGCGCGAAGCTTTGTGGTAAGAAGTGGGGTTTGCTGTAATCAGTTTGTACCCACTGATGAAAACAAGGTTTAACGACAGCATGTACAACCGGGGCCACGGCAAAGCAACAGAAGTATCAGTTCTGCCAGAAGATTACTAATTGTTTTACCTTTCGTTCAGTATTTCTGTGAATATTCAAAATTTACGAACATTCTTATTCATATCATTATGTGTGTTATAAGAAAGCTCATGTTAAAAGCTTCGGCGTCAAATTGCATGTACTCAAGGGGACGTAAGGCCTAGTGCATCAGAGGCTGAAGGGTATGACAAAAGGAAGAAATGCTTGTTTCTCGGTGATTACTTTCATCTTTCATGATCAAAATGTTCATTTTAAGTCGTTTTAAAACAAATTTAAGATAATATGTTCATAGCCTAGTCTATTACAGTATAGCAGTCCAAGTTCATTTTTTCATTGTTTTTGTCATGCTTAAACTTTACAAACATTTTCTGAAGTGCCGTTATTCAAAATTCAGATTGCGCATACCAACCGACCCTTGTGTGTGTTATGTGGAAACCCCATTGCATGTAGCCTACAGTGACGATTACAAAGCTACTTAGGCTATGAGTTCATATTGCACCATGGCCTTAGGGAACATAATTACAGCATATAAACATCCAGAGCAGCAGGTAATTGGCCACATTTAGGGTGTTTTTGAAGTCTTTTCAAACAATGCGTTATTGAATCCTGTTTCCCGTACCGTATGTATGTCACTGTAGTAGTAATGCTACAGTTCAAAGTTTCTTTCATCAGGCTCCGGGTTTAATTCATGTTTTTTATGCCAATTTTAGCTGTATCCCAGGTAGCATTCCCATGTGGGCCCCATATACGTCAAACCATATGGGTCCCATATTATTTTGCACCCAAGACCCATATGGGGCCCATATGGGCCAGCCCGGTATGCCCTTATGCCCACATGGGATAGGACTGGGGCCCATATGGGGCAATTGTCCAAATGGGTCCCAGCACTATCCCATATGCATCATATGGGTTTCCTGGGCTGGCCCAAATGCGTCTCATATGGGTCTTGGGTGCAAAAGGTATATGGGGCCCATATGGGAATGCTACCAGGGATGCTGGGAACCCCATTGTGTGCCAGGATACAAATCTACTTGGCTATAAGAGTCCACATTGCATCGCCTAATTAGCCTAGATACCTACAGCTACGGGGCACAGGCCTACTTGTGACATTAACATCCGGGGCCGCAGTGAATTAAACTAAGGAAGAAATGCTTTTGCATAAATATAATTTTTATATTTTTGAGACCAAACTTCATTATTCATTTTAAAGGGAAGCAATTGTACAGCCTTCTAGACAGCACAGAAATTCAATATAATTATTCCAAGCAATGTGGCATCATTAAAGACCAATTTTATCCCAAGTCAAACGTAGTATGAGTTTTGCCGAGGCAAGTCTGGAAGGCAGTTGGGCAAAGCAGTGCAAAGCACCATATTTCTCCGAAATTACCCATAGTGCAACAGAACAGTGACGTAAAACCTGCACCTAATGTATACTTCTGTTGGCTATTGCGGAATATCATATATACTATACTGCACAAACGTTCGTAACACTACTGAAGACTAGCACAACTGCCCATCGTTTCATTCATTTTACAAATGTTTCAACGGTTGAGTTTGAGATAAAAGTTCAGAAATCAAAAGATTAACTCCTTAAAAGCATATGGCTGCCTCTTCCGGGCCAAGTGCATATGATTTTGAGCCACTTCGACCAAGGAAAACTCGAGCACCTGCGAGCGATGTGACCAGCACCCGCAACGAACCAGCCGTACAGTCTATACAAGCTAACGTTAGACCAAGGGTCAGTACGTTACGTATAGGCTTATACTAGTATAGCAATACGTAGCCTATGCCGTATAACAATAACACCGATCGATGTGTATGGTGTCTTAGCCGATTTCTCTTCGCGATTGCCTTCTTTTAACGTTTAAGTGTCCACAAATATCCTACATTACATACGAGAATTAAAAAAGGTTCGACTAAATCGAATCTTTGCGAAAATGAGTGAAAACGAACCTAACTGTTGCACCGAAAAGCATGCTAAAATACGGTCTCGCTAGTCTCAGCTTGTTGTTGTTATCGCTTGTAGTTTCAGGGTCTACCGGAAGAAACTTATCTTGGTTTGAACAAAAGCAATCAGAAATAACGAGTATTTTTTATTTGAGGGATGAAACAAAAAGAAGAACAAAAAATTATTGGGCTATCAAAAATTTTTATCAGTAAAGCAAAAGCAACTATGAAGTTTTTTAAGCTTCGTAAAGGGTAATTATAAATTCAGCTGTAAGTGTACGTAAGTTGGTAACCACTCTTGTGAAATCTGATCAGGTGCAGGTTTTACGTCATCAATCAGCTGATCCATGGTCGTGTTTCTTCGAGTATGGCGATACTCATGTCTTGAAGAGCGGGAGATTTGAAACCTTTTTTTCGGTATGAGTTTTTTGTGGAAAAACAACACAGTAGTGTTAATATCTAATGTTTATATATGTACTACACATATGTGGGGAGTCAAATTGCCACTAGTGCTCCCCGTTAAGGCTTTTAAATGCGTTTAGATGGTTCTATAAGGCCTACTCTATTTTAGTATTGCAGTTAGTAAACTTTTAAGTGTGTCTTTGCGTTAGTTCATGCCATTTTAACCGTTTTATCATGAAAGGCTGGGAATATTTAGACGAAAATAAATCTGTTAAGGGAATGCACTGCTTTCGTCGTCGCCATTTTTGTGTCTGTACTATTTTTGATACATGTGTAATGACTATAATTTTGACACAGGTACGGTAATGACGCTCTATGGACTTTCTGAAACTCAGTCGTTATTTAATATTTCGAGGCTTTTCCACGATCGATTAATTTAACTGTTCCGCTGTTCCAATTCCTGGCCAGAACATGGCCTCTGATCATTAAATTACTTAAATAGTGTAAGATAAGATGTGTAGAGCCACCACGGGTACTGCATGCACCTTTTACCCTTACGACGTTTGTGCGGGTTTTGCAAAATGCGGACGGTTTTGAAGAATAATTAGGCGGGAGTTTGTCTGAGTGACGTGGCAACACTGGCCAAAACACATCTGGCATGGATTTTCATGCGCTGTTGATGCCTTGCTAGATTAATATTAATATGGCATTCTCAAATGCATCAAAAGAGTTAAAAAGGGTGCACATCATACAAACAAAAACCCGTTTTGTATGTCTTTAGAGACATCAAAAGAGGCATGGATTATTAAAGATCACATTCAGCAATGCATGCAGAGGTAGAGTTAACGGTGACATCGCCAAAGCAACTGAGTAAAGAAAACGTTAACTTACGTGTGTGTTAAACATGAAGTAAAAGATGCATTTTCCTCTCTGGAAGTTGCACTTTTCGGTCACCACGTGCCAAATCAGCAAATTTTCAGGAGGTCCCCAGTTGACCATCTCAGATTTTGATGATTTTCACATATTATAATGCTTCATAAACAAAAAGAACTCGCTGAAATTTTAGGGCCAACAGCTCAAGCGGTTTGGGAGTTACGGCCTTCGTAAAAAGTATTGCGCAATACCATATTTTCATGCCAAATGTAATTTTTGAAATTTTTTCATGAATTTGAATGTTGATAATTTTTCATAGAAAAGAGGGTACAAGGCCTGAATTTGATAAATGAAATTTCTGGTGGCACTATAAATATAATCTGATTTCAGATAAGGAGTAATTAGGTAATTTGCTGATTTTTTTTTTTTTTTTATATGTAGGCACCCACAAATGCAATTGTCACTTCCAGTAGCATTTCCTCAAATTTCTGGGATCACATGGGCCCACTGTCAACGGTCCAGAGGGCCTAACTGTTTTAATGTTATACCTCATTAATATTAGGTCAATTCACTATAAGTATAAATATATATATGTATAACTAAGAGTAAGTATTACAACAAGGATATATAAAACAAAGATTTGACAGGGTGCTGAATTTGACCCCAGGGAAAATTTTCAAAAAAGTGTCCCTCCTATGGGCATGTCGTTGACCCTGTGGGCAATTTTTCACAATCTGGAACTTTTCACCAGGAAGGAAACAAGTCTGATGCTAATTCTCCAAGAGTTTCTGTTTGTATACCTCCGTCAAGGTCAAATTACAAGATGAAAGGGCCACTGTGGCCAATTTTATGGATTTACTATGGGCCCTTGAATACTTTGTTACAAAATATTTCATCACAGATGTTCCTGCTTGTACTCATAACAAGCGATCATGTGCACAGCCACGACAAATTTTCAGTCGACAAGGTCAGTAGTCTGGATTTGTGTTCCAAAACGAGTTTTAGGGCAGCAGAGCTTATAGCACTTCCTTACATTGACAGAAATGTTTTGTTTCATCTTGTGCTAACCTTGAAGCTTATTGGAATAGGACTTCCTGTGGGAAACGCAAGTCTGCAAAGTTCTTATGCACCCTACGCAATAATATGGGATTGTTGAGGAGAAAATGAGCTTTAAAAGAAAAGCAAAAAACTCTGCACTTATGTGGGGAAATGATGTCGTATGTGCTTGGTTTCTTCAAGTTCGATTTTGTTGAAAATGTGAAAACTCTACTTGCTTATATCTTGAGAACTACACATCGCATTTAAATGCAAACTTCCCCAAAATGCTTAAAATAAGAACTTCCCTAACACATCAAACCCTATTGTGACTATAAACCGTTTTTTAATGGTAAAACCAGAGTAGGACTTCAAAGTACATCCGGTTGTGGAGCTTGTTTAAGCGTGGTGATAATGAGGTTACCTTTTTCCACAACTGCCTTCGGGGCACACTTGGGCAAGGCGTGCCAGTATTTGCCCCTGAGCTTTTTAGTGCTGTTGCCTTTGAGGCGTAGTGTTGTCTTCCCGCTAAGTGTTGCCTTTGAGGCGTAGTGTTGTCTTTGGTGGTGGGCGCTTGTATGGTTGAGGTTGTTGGGCTTGAATTGTTTTGGGTTTGACTGCAGCGGCAATTTCTCTATTCAGTATTAACCCAGACTCTTTTGTTCCCTGTTGCGTGGTATGCAAAGTTTGTTAAGCACTTTTTTCCTAAAAGTCTCCTCGACTCTATGGCGAAGAGCCAAGGGGCCAAAACCAAACATTTACTCCCGGAGGAGTTCTGCTCCCCTAAGGAGCTAAACGTCCCAAATGGTCAATTACGCCCTCTAAAGGGCAAACATGAGTGGTCCTGCTCTAGACTGGCTGAATAGAACAGAAGCCACACCCTGGATGCAGTTTAGCACTGTGTTTGTGATCCCTCAGGGTTTTGTTTGGGTTGGAATTCTACTTAAGTGTGTCACTGCCAGTTTCTACGTACTTAAAAAGCCCTATGGTAAAACCAGATTTTGATGGAGTTTATGCCTGTTTCTACGTTCTTAAAAACCTTATGGTAAAACCAGATTTTGATGGAGTTTATGCCTGTTTCTACGTACTTAAAAAGCCTTATGGTAAAACCAGATTTTGATGGAGTTTATGTCGATAGATAAAAAAGTAATTCCCGTCTGCTGTTTTCTCGTCAAAGAGAAGATCTAAAGAGGGTAGTAATTTTTTACATTTTTTATCCACATCTGTGTATTAAAGAACGTGTATCGTCGGTGATTTTTTTTTTATCCATATCTGACCACATGATTGGTTTAATGGTGAGAGCATCGGCCTCTAATGCGGAGGGCAGGGTTCTATTCCCCCCAAAAAAAATGGAACATACTGCCGTTGTGCGTGATGCTCCACATAAGCAATGGAGTAGGGAAACCAAGCCAGTACTGGCAACTGCGAAGTCATCAAAGCTATTGCTAATTTTTGAAAGAAGGAAACAAAACTATTCCCAATTTTTGAAAAAAGGAAACAATTGAGACACCTTTTTCAGTCACTGAAGAAAGGCGTTCACTGCTTACAACTATTTTCCGCAAGACCTCATCGTGCAAACGCACATGATTTTTTTTTTAAAGAAAAAAAATTTGACATGGAAAGTCCTACACAACCTTCATTTTACACCAAAACGAAGCCAGAAAATAGATCTGTTACCAACCTTTTCACGGAGGGTTGAATAGTGAACTTTTTCAGCATAAAATCGATCAAGATTTTTGAATATTCAAAATATACCCCCAAAATGTGCAGGTACTCAGAAAAGAGTTACGCTCATGTTTTTTTTTTTTTTTTGAATAACTTAGGACCTGAACAAACACCATGAGAAAGGAAATAATTCCAAGGTTAGTGTTGGAGCTATTTCAGCTTTGCTTCAAAATTGGGCCAAAAAGGGCAAAAACCCGATATTGCAGGCTTACAATCTCGTTACTAGAAAACACAACCATAACTTCGCGCAACGAAAAATCCTATTTTCTTCAACAAAAAACAAAGTGTTCAGCAAAAGATTCCTTAGCAAACTGTACACAGCGCGATCTATTCAGCCCAGACTATCTGCACGCCTACGCCAGTTTTCGATCACGCCGTACCTATAGAGTTACAAGTTCTTGCAAGCGTGGTTTAGCGTTACTTGCTGTACAACAAAACTAGAATCATGGCTCGTTCAAGCGAAACTCTTAATACGGGGAAGAGGTTCTTGAATAATTTACCGACTAGATCAGGAGGATGCCGATCAACATGGGGATGAGGGTTCCGGTTCATGCGACGAAGACGTCGACTATCAAAATAGGGGCCCTTGGAGCCAGCTCTTCATGACTCCGTCTTTGTTGAAGATGAACGGGATGAGCCCGAGGTACGTATGAAAACATTACGTTAGGACTAGTTCCACAAGTAAAAATGAAATTACGACTCTAGGAACACAACTCGGGAATATAAGGATAACCAAGTTTTTGTATCATTTGAAATAAAATAATGATAACCTAATGAAAATAAGAGAAGGCTGTAGCTCGGGCTTGGCCCAATATGAAGGTGAAGGGTAGATGCTGTATATATGAATCATTGAAGTGTGCCGCAGTAGCTGATAAGGTCCTGTGTATGACCATGTATGAATTAAAATTCATGGGTCTGCCTCCCTCTCTCCCTTCCCTTTCCCTTCCCTCCCCTCCCGCCTAATACAGCTGCACATTACCACAATACCAGTGCTGTAACGAGTGGCCCAATTTTGTGTAGTTAAACTGTGACTAGAGTCGAGTCACTATTTCTTTGAGAAAAATCATGGTACAATTCTTCTAGTCATTTCCAATCTGAAAATTGTTGACTCGACCGATTCGTCACTTCACTACAATGAAATGAAAGAAGAAATCCTTTTGTGGTAAAAGATTGGCCAAGCTGTTTTTATTGTGGTTTTACATTCGACAAGATTCATACGATGAAGATGGAGATTAGGGATCTGGTTTTTTTTTTTTTTTTTTTTTTGAAAAAGTTGGCGTCACGTCCTTACCATCACGTACAGTCAAGATTAGACTTCACGCCCCTCATGTCAAGGCGCGTTTGTCCCGTCTTGGAAGGAATGTGTCGTCACGGGTGCACCAAGGTTATACTTTTAATTTACTCTTCACAATATATGACAACAAACAGCTGATATCTTACTCTTCTACCGTACACACTATACTTACTGTGTGACCTTGACATACATTCAGTGACGAATGATACTTTTTCCGAAGTCTTCCCGACCCTCTGTTGAATGGGGTTGTGGATTGCATGCTTCACTTGGTAAGTATCTTCTTATGGAATAGTTATTTTAATTTCACCAAGGTGGATCTCCCTGGTTGGAATAGTTGATTCTTATCACGAGGGTTGTTTGGTATGTGTTACCATAAAGCACCCCAGTGGTAGCTTAAGTTCCTACTATGTAATGTGTATTCGCCAAATCGGCCCTTCGACAGGGGGAACTTTTTCACCACCTACCAGCCTTCGTCCCTGGCGGTGCCCCATGTATCCTGGTTGGAGACTTCAACTGCGTCTCAGACACAAGGCTCGAAGGACTGTCCTCGTGTACGTCTTTCGGCTTTGGTGTCGGTCGATATGTCAGAACTGGACATGTTCACGAAGAACCACGACATGGCTGACGTTTGGAGAGCACAGCACCCTGGTTTGTCCGTATTCACTTGGCACCGACCAGATGGCACAGAGGCCTCAAGGTTGGACCGGGTTAACTCTCCACCTGCTCTGTCACCAACCAACTGTAATGTTGTGCCATGTCCAATTCCTGATCATGGTGCAGTCACTGTCTCCTTTCACCCCCCCCCCCCCCCCCAAGTCTAGTCAGCAGGGAGGGGATTCTGGAAAATGAATATTGATATTTTAACAGAGACAGACACCCAGTACGCCAGTTATTGTACAGCAACAATGCAGGGTGATAGGTGAAATGTACTGTTGGACTCAATGCAAGTTGGTAGTGCCAATTCATCAATCTTGTGACATCATTTTGCCGGTGACGTAGATCGAATACGTAATGCGACGCGTTGCTATATCAGCTGCGCTTGACTACTATACTGGTTAATCCAGGATATATTTTGAAAAACCCCAAACGCTCTTCGACTTTAATGTTACATTCCAAACAGGCCAACGTTAGATTTAACTTAGGCCTAACGTTAGGCCCAGGTATATTGCCTAGGCCCAATTCCTAATTTGAAATTCCTAATTTGAAATCCTTGGCCTAGCTTAGATTATACTGGTTAACATTATCCAGAAAACATCCATTTCATTCCATTTAAAGCAAGTTAAGAGGAGAGCCACTCGCATTAAACCAAAATTAAATTTGAATTTAATTTTAGCAATCTGCAACTCCTAAAGTAGGCCTAAGTTAGGGCAAGCCTATATAAGATTAAAGCAAAATATATGGTGTATTGCTATAAGGGGAAAATTAAACATCTCCAGCTGGTAAGCATTTTCGTCTCTCTTTGGTCTATAGTTTGAAACCAAATTTCACCAAGTTATTGGCAATTATTTTACACTTCCATGTAACTTTTTGCAAAGTATGGTATTTGGCTAATTAAACATCTGGGCTTTACCACTTTGGGGCTGAGAAGGATTAGGGGCGACATGCTCCAGGTTTACATGTTTCTTTTTGAAAGGAATTCCGTTTTGTCTCGTAGTTATTTAAGGGTGCAAGGTAATTCTTTGGTTCATGGGCATTGTAAAAAGCTGGAAAGGCCATTTGCAAGCAAGGTTTGACGTTAGGAAGTTTAGTTTCTCCCATAGAGTTGCCAATGAGTGGAATTGTCTGCCAGATTAGGTAGTCAACTCCCTATCAGTTTACTGTTTTAAAGTTAGACTTTATAAGTTCTTCCATGTCTGTGGTAGAATCTTTTTTATACGTACATCGAAACAGGCACGTTGCAACAAAAGGACAACCCAGACCGGCCGGACAAAAAACACATGTCTGTGGTAGAATCTGATTGTTTGGAGCTGTTGTGTAGGTTTGGTGGTCTGACATTTGATTAGGGTTTGGACTGCAGGGCATATTATGGGACCTTGGCACTCCTTTGCCCTTCAACCTGTTATGTTATACTCTCTATAAATGAATAGATTATTTAAACTAAAGAATACTGTAAAGAGAGGTAGCCTGTAGGCCTAACTGAGAATAGGCTAGTCTAGACAAAATCTGGGAAAGTATTGACCAATAGCGGTACAGAAATGTTTTGGTCAGGGGACATTTTGACAGGCAAGCCTCTGACAAGGCATACTGGACTAGGGCTAGGTCCGAAGTCTGTCATAGAAGTATTTGTTGATAAGCCTAATTTTTTTTTCAGAATTCTCATTGAAAAGAATGAGTTATATTACCTTTTTTCTAAACATCAAGTATAGTCACAGATCTATATTTTTACGTATTAGTAGTCTGTGTGACTATAGATAGGCTTATGCTGAATATGTGAACAATTGTTCACAGTACTGAATACCCCATACCTGTACATAGGTACGTAATAGTATACCAAAGTCTATAGTGAGAATGTTGCTTGGAAAGACATCAACATGGCAGTGTCATATTAAATAGCAAAAGACATCTATGAAATTTAAAAATTAAGGGAAAAGTTGATGGAATCTTCATTGGACAAAAGTACCACTGATGTCACACTATATTCCTTACTTTCTGCTCCCAAAAAAGATTTTTGAGGGTCACAAATTAACGATGTCTTTATATATATATATATATTTGGGGGTTGCTTGGATGGAATAATCCAGGAACAATGAATCTTCAAATGTAAACAAAATCATATACCTTATGCTACAGCCTAATTTCCCACATCCAGAGATGGTTTTTTCAATTTCTGATGAAATTCTTAATCAGTAGCATAACCAGTTGGGTGGCCTGGGGAGCAGGCTTCCCCCACCAGATGCCCATGCAAAAAGGGGCAATGGGGCAAAAAAATCAGAAAGGGAAGAAGGGCAGGAAAGAATGGGAAACTGGTACAAAGTGGAGAAACCTCATGAGTCTTGCCCCCAGATGGTCAGAAGTGGTTACAACCCTGTTCTTAATCGCAACTTCTAACAGTTAGCTTTTTTTAGGAGTTATGCATATTTCTAGTTCATACTGACAATGACTTAAATATAAGTGTGCTTTTTAAAAGATTAAAAAGGGTGTTGATGTTCTTTGAAGAATATGCATGGCAGACTATTCTTATGTTGCAATCATGTGACACCAATGGCATTCATGCTGTATGAAGCGGTGACGTGGACTATACACAGGTTGAGTGCTCATCTACAGTACAGTAACATTACATAAAAGTCTTGAAATGGCAGAGCTCTATGAACCCATTCAATAGGACACTGGGTCAGTATACAGGTTTTTGGATTAGCAGTGATTAACTCATAGTTATGATCACAGCCCATTATTATCTACTAGCCTGTGCTTAACATATCCTAGGTGTACTCAGTGTAGTGGGATGCACACCAGGAGCTCTATCATTTCAAGACTTATATGTCATGTTAAGCTGATGCACACTCAACACAGTCCAAGGTCAACCCATTATGGCCTAACTTTAAGTTTTTTGGGTGATTATACATCGTGCCTGCAAAGATATTAACGTATGTGTACCAGGCTAGGCCAGGCCAGGGTGCATTCCATGTAAAGCCCACGCCGAAGGTGTGCCAAGGTTTATGTGATCACGTGAGAGAATTTTCTGTGCATATTCAATGCTACATAGCAATCTGCAGGCTTTAGTAGTGTACTTACGTTTAGTATATATATGACACAAACATGATCGTTAAAGAATTCAAGGCATGTACAAGCATATGGTCCACAGACAGTAAGTAGCAGAGTAATCTATAGACAATTGTATACTTAAATCATACACCATTCATTAGCAACAGAAGTAGGTAGCACAGTTCACTGTATGTTTATCATATATGATGGGAATCAACTGGCATACAGGGAATACAGCTTGCCTGCCGCTAAGCCGGAAAGGAGTCGATGCTCACGAGGAAGATGGTTTTTGTTAGAATTCATGAAATCAACACTGAATTTCAGGCTACGATGATATGCCTAGGCTAGGCTTAGCCTACACCAAAAAGTTTGGTGCACATTTTTCTATGCCACATTGAAAGCTTGCTGCCCTGCTCACAGGCTGTGAAGCATCCCAGCCGTAGCCTTTCAACATAGTAGACCGCGGCAAGGTAAGACAGATAGCTTTGAGTAGGATTTTAGTGCCCTTCCCTTAAATCTAACCTCTGTGTATTATTCAAGAATAGCCCCAAAACAACTTAGATGTCTGAAAAGTACTGTATGGTGATTCATTTAAATGTCTTTCAGAATTTTTTGATATGTTTTAAATCTTGTTTTAGACAAATGTAAAATCTCTTCTTTTTGCCAGCAATGCTAAAAAAGATGTTTTCCTTTACCAGTGCAAATGTTTTGACAGATTCTTTTCATCTTCAAGTTATCGAATGCAAAAGTTTTGCAACATAAAAAGAATGATAAAGAAAACTTTTTCTTCTTTAACTTCATAGATACCCAAGCCAAAGTCATTTCATGGCCCTACCATATACAAAAGCTACATAAATAATGGTAGGGTGAGGACAAAGAAAGTAAGGAAGAAGAAAAAAGGAGCTTTGCTGAAGCAGTACATGATTTATTTGGGGACCAACAGTGGCAGGCTGACTTTGGTGATTTGCCAACCGCATCAACATCCAAGCCAAAGGTAAAAAAGACAACATCCAATCTCTCATATACTGAAAAGAAGAAGAGAGCAGAGAAAGAGTGGGCAGGCGGGCAGACTGTCGGCAGTCCATCATTGTCTCCTTAGTTGAATCCCAAATGGAACAACCTAAACGCTGTTGCGTAGAGATGCGTGCAGCCAGTGCATAGTACTTCTGTCAAGACTGTGGGAACAAGACATTTTACTGCAAGGACCATGTCAGGACATACCACCAGGGCAAGATCCATGTCCCAGAACGAGTGAAGGTAAAGCTATAGTGTTTTGAGTGTGGTATGAACTGGTAGCTCCAGTATTAGTTACTGCACTGTCAGCAAAAGTGCTAAAAATAAAAATTTGAATTTGATTTCTGGCCAATTGATATACAGTATTAGGAAAGCATAATATAGACCCTACCAGGGGTGCACAAAGGGCCCGCGGGCACACTTACCTTACCCATGCCTATTTACTTCACGGAGATGAAAGACCACACTGCATACCTTGTGATTGTGCTGTCACCGTCAGTCACATTCTCATTGACTGCTATCAATATTCCCACATTCCCCAGAAATACTACACCGTGCCTGACCTGAAAACCTTATTTGAACAAACTGACTGCTCCCTTATTTTTGGCTTCCTCAAGGAAAGTAAACTTTATAGAAATTTCTGACATGACTCCCGTCTTGCAGCATTCTTTTTAGTCGAATTTGAGCCCTCCGTTTTTAAATTTTTACTTTTCCCTTCTTTAGGTAGTATTACCCCAACAGTGTAACTATCCAACTCGGTGAAACTGTATAACACATTCGTGTTGGTGTGTCGTTAAGCCCCATATAACTAACTAACTGACTGCACAAAACACTATTGATTCTTTATCATAGGCAGGCAAGAAATCTGTATGGGATGGTGATGTGTCTGTGTATGCGTGTGTATGTATGTGTGTGTTTATATATATCTATAGGTAGGAATGTCCGTTGCTTTTCATATTTCGTATAAAGATTTGTCATATTAAGAGGAGAAGCCTATTGTCTTTGGAAGAGGTCAAAGGTCATTTGAGGTCACCTTTCGTAAAATTGCGAAAATGTCGAAGAAGGCTTGAAAACACAATATCTCAACATAAGAGTGACCGACACTTTTCATATTTGGTATAGAGATTTGTCATATTGAGAGGAAGAAGCCACTTGTTTTTGGTAGAGGTCAAAGATCATTTGAGGTCACATGAGGTAAAAATTCCAAAAATGTTGAAAATGGCTTTTAAACATGATACCTCAAGATAGGAGTTACCGACACTTTTCATATTTGGTATAAAGATTTGTTACGCTGGGAGGAAGAACCCTATTGTTTTTGGTAGAGGGGAAAGGTCATTTGAGATCACTGGTGGTTAAATTGGGAAAACGTGTAATGTGGCTGGTAAACACGATATCTCAAAAAAGCAGTGAATGACTCTTTATAATTGGGATGTAGATTTGCAATGTTGAATGGAAGAATCTTACTGTTTTTGGTGCAGGTCAAAGGTCATATGAGGTCACCGAAGGTTAAACTACAAAAACCTCTCAAATGGCGCCGACTGTTAACACCATAAGAGCATTCTTGTGTTTGGTACAGACCAGAGTTCACGTGAGGTAGTCAGAGATCAGCAGAGAATCGAAGAACCATTTTGATTTTGGTTGAGGTCAAAGGTCATCTGAGGTTACTAGTGGTCAGTGCCTCTTGGGATCTGTAGGTTATCGACATGATACAAGCGATTTTGTACTTTATTGAATGAACCCGAAATCTATCAAACACTGTCAATTTGAAAGAAAAAATGTATTTTAGCTGCAAGGAATCACAATAAGCTTTTTGGCTTTCTGGTTGCAAATATGTTTTAGTTTTTGAAGCCCAAACATGTGTTACATGAGTAACCGTAAGACCTTGAAGTAAAACAATGGTGGAATGAATGTCATTTCGATCATTCCAACTGAGCATGGAACTTGCTGAAATGCATCCTTCAATCAGGGTGTTTTACAACTGAAAAACTGACATGGTATTTTCGTTTCAGGATGGAGCGAACTTTGCCGCAATGCTACAGCAAGAGCCTTGGAAGACCAATGGACATCTTGCAGCATGTAATTCAGAACATTTAGGATGGTTGTTGTTGTTGTTGTAGATAAGGGTAAGTTAAAATCTTACCCGTCTCTCAGGGTTATTCAAGTATTAACCCAATAGCCAGCCACTTTCATTGTTTGTAGATACTCTGCCTTGAGGCACAGTTTAGTAAGCAGTGTCTTTCATTTTACAGTGTCGTGTTAGTAAGCATTGATATTTGTGTTGATTGATTTTGGTTCTGTCTGAACTGTGATGCAAAATGTTTTAACCCAACACTCACAAATGTGAGACTGTAGCCCGATCTTATATAACTTTAATGTGATCCATGCTTAAAGCACAAGTCAATCCCCCTGGTGACAACAAAAAAAGTCATGAAAATAAATGTCACTTTATTTAGAGGAGATATTTCTTAAATATTCTGAATGGAGTGAACTTTTTCTAATTGAAATGACTGTTGTTAATATATGTAGCTATCCTAGTTTCAGACAATGTGTCTGTATTTTCCAAACGTCAGTCAACATGTTGTGACTTCACTGTCTTCAGAATAATCCACCATATTGACTTCTATATCTTGAATTTAACTTTGATTAACAAATTGCTGCTTTTGAAACATGTTCATCCACTTCAAAAAGATGATTGTATTCACATTCAATCGTTATTTTTCCATATCCATATAGGCTTTCAAACTCTGTCTTCCTTCTTCAAACCATCCTTGATAACCAGAGTAATGCCATAAAATTGTTTGTTTTTTATGGCATAGCATGTAGTCAGTAGGACATACCTCAAAAAAGGCTTTAAAAATGGGATTCCGTGCAACACAAACGGGGATTACCTCAAAATCCGCCCAGTTGTACTTTACAACATAAATTTTCATATTTTGATTTTCCCCGCGTTTAAAAGTTGCACACTGTTGACTTTATGGACAAAATGGCCGCCATAGTCCCATAGACTACTGTACTGAAGGAAAAATATATGTTACGAACACATTCAAGCTACAAACAAGCAGATTTTGGTCCAGAATACCTCGCAATCTTTTCTCACTCACACATGACCTATTTCTGCAAACACTGACCACTCCCAGGGTCAGGGAAAAGGCATAAACATAAATAGAGGGCGCTATCCAAATTAAAGCAATACACAGAATAATGTACACAATAGCTCCAGTGTAAACTATGTTTTCATTCTGACCTTTACCTGGCAGGTCCGTGGAACCACTACAGAAGGGTTTAAACGAATTCAGTAGAACTATGCATGTAAGTCAATGGTCTCCTGGGGTCAGACCCCCCTCTCCTTTGCAAAATTTGTGTGTAACAAAAGAATCTTATGTGAAAACTGTGCAATATTTTGTCAAGTCTTTGTTCTGGCATTTGCACATTTATTTTCCTTTTAGATTTTAAGTTGGTTTCCTCGGGACATGCAAAACCTAAGGTGTCTTGGAGAGGGGTCCTGTGAGAAGCCCCCTTCACACATTTGTGTATAACATACAACTAGACACCTCAAGTAATTGGGGTGAAAATATGATAATTTCATTAAAATATGTTCACTAATATGGGTAAACTTATTATTTTTGCTACAGGAAAGGGGTGTTACTGTAAGGGGTTCAAGGGGGTTAGGGCCCAGAACCCCTCCCCGAATTTGCAAACTGACATAGAATCAGGGGTTCTCATGCAAGGCAGTACTAATTTTACAGAATGACAACTTTGCAGAGGAAAATTGCAATATTTTTATGCTCTGATGGGTTTACAGTTACACAGGGAACTTTTCATTTTGTAATTCACCAAAGATCTTTACATGAAAGGGTTGGGCTACATTCTGTTAAAACACTTTTTTCTTCTAGAAGGAAGGTTTAGATTTGAAGGTTATAAGCACGGAAAGAAACTCAACAAATACTTCTCGCTTTCTTTCAACTATCAATCAAAGAAAACAGTGCTTTTTTTTTTATCATGAGGCAATAATGGAAATTATGGGGTCTACCCGTCTGTACAATAAGTATATATGAGCACGACCCCCCCCCCCTTCCCACGAACCATGGCTTGTTGCTAGGAAAATGGTAATGTTAGTCTCTTACTAAAACAAAAAGAACTTTAATAGAAACCACAGTTGACCAACCTTTGTTTTAACATCTTTCCCCCTCCCCCAACTCAAATGCACAATACTTATGTACTGTAATTCCTGCAGTTTTGAAGGGAAGCTCAAAACTACTAAAATTCATATTCAAACGAGATGTCTTAGTTTCAGGTTAGTGGGTCAAAGTAGAATGGAATACTAGCAATGTTGTAAACATAGGTGTATAGGGTGGAGGGAAGGCTGGGGGCTGCAGCCCTGTTCCTGCTGGGAAATTACTATTTTCAGACAAAACAGTTGTATTTTTCTGGCATGGGTGATTAAAATTTTGGGTAAAAGCCTAAAAGGGCTCTACCCTCTCCAAATTAAAGTGGCCTAGTACACTTATATGGTGGAAAGTAACGGAAAGATTGTCCTTACAGGCACCAAGGAATGTGGATACATCCCATAAGTCTTTTATATTCAAGATTTCTGCCCTCAGTCACACACTCTGACAAGAGAGTTGCTGTTTAGGCTCCTGCCAAATGCACAAGATAGGCGTTAGTATATTTCCAACCCCGTTACAATTCAGCAGCTACAACAGGAAAGGGATATTAAAAAGGCATAATGACAGTGTTCTCTACTAGCTGTTTTGTTCGGGTGACCTACCCTTACAAAATCTGCAGAGGTTTTTTAGCCCACGGACAAAAAATGTGCCACCCGGACAAAAAGTTCAGCCACCCAGACAAAAATTATCTATTTGAAATCTCGAAACAGAGAAGACAGCAATCTCAATGTGGACATTGAGCAATGATAACCACCGTGACAAATGTTCCTAGTCATCAGAGAAAAGTATAATTACAAGCATCACTGATTTTAACCAACATTTTCCAAAGAGAGGTGCTCCCTCTCTTTAGACTTCTTGTCAAGACAGTGATCACTGTTTACCTTCAACCTTTGGAGCACCCAGACAAAATTTCAACCTGTGGAGAACACATGAATTGTCACTTTACCCTGACAACTCTCTGGTTAGTCAGTATATCAACTTACATCACCACCACACGACTGGAATTTAGTAAAATACACAATGTAGCATATACTACACTAGTCCTCACTCAGTCCCTACACACTAACCTCCATTGTCACTTGCTCCGTGTATTATTCAGAACGTAGTATAATGGAGCAGTATCATATTAGTATAGACACTGATTGAGAGCTAATACTACACAGATAAGACCCCTAGCTTCATTGAAAAGAGGGAGGAGATTGAATTTAAGGACACACGTTCACATGTAAAATGCTGCACTCCTATGTTTTGAAGCCCTTGCACAGCAAACATGCCTGACTGCAATTCTTTAATGACCGCATGTAACTCTGTGTGTTGGTTCAGTTCAAGTTAGCAGTCACCCAATCCATTATTCACACAGTGCACTTTTGATAATTTAGACAACCCCAGGAACCACATGAAGAATTTTAAATTCTGAGAATAGGGGCAAGGTGGGCCACCCTGTGAGGCAGCGTAGAGCACTGACTTCAAGTATTGCTGCACCATTGTGGGACTACTACGGTCGCCACACAATGCATTGATTGCACACTCTATGGCTAGGCTAGCATGTTTATTTTCATCCGGCTAGCCGATTAGTTTACAAATTAAAAATTTTATAGAGGAATATATATACGTATCTTCGCTAGTCTGATTCTGTGATGAACGTTTTTTCCGCTCAATTTTACCTTTGTCACAAAACCGCCGATAACAATCTCGGTGGTACCCGATGTTTCGTGCAACGGGTACGTGTGAAAACAACTGGAGGCGTTCTTCGATGTTGTCGAAGTCTAAACCAAGACTCGTAGCCGTACTGTCGACAATTTCGGCTTCTGGGCAGTTGAAGTGTTTCCATTGTGCCCCATAACTAACAAACGTTTCCTAAGATGCTTTTGCGAGTGTTTTAAAGTTGGTTGTTGCACTGGAAACAATGCGCATGGCACAAAACTCCGGATTTTCACCGAGTTCAGCGTTTGGCAAGGGGGCTGCCATTTTGTCGTCTGCTTCTTCTGTGTAACTAGGACGCTACTGCCTTGTCATTGGTCAGTCTCCTCCTCTCCTGATACGTGATTGGCTGGTGACCAAACGATCGTAGTAGATTTGAGATGAAACTTTGGCATTGTTTGTGCCTCTTTTTTCGTTGCTGCGCACTTTTTGAACGTGGGGAAAAGTCATTTCGTGATGAGAAAACTATAATCTTCCTTTCTGGGTTGTTCCCCAGTAATCCCCTTTTGTGTTGCACGAAACAGCAGAAAAAACAGGTACGCCCGACTGACTAATGTAAGCTTAAGTCCCATTTAAGGGTATGTCACATATCAGCTCTTCTACCTTGCCTTTGCTTACTTGTTAGGAAACCCTTTCGGATATTGTCTTTATATGTTAGGGAATGTGAATCATGTGCAGTGTGTATTCTCATTTCTGGTTGCACTCTAATTGTTTTGTCTTGTCTTATCCAGTCCCGTGCAAATTTTAGTGTAAGAGAGCAAGACACTCTTGGAGAAGATTCAGCTGGCTGTTCCTGCTTTCCATGTCTATGACCATAAACCAGACTGCCAGGTGAGAGGAGGTTGTCTCTTGTGGTGGGTATGGCCATGCATCAGCTTTGCCGTTTCACTTGTGTTTTCATTGTGGTTCAGAACTTTTCTTAAGTATTGTGTATAATAAATATCCTTTTTGTCAAAAGTGACGATCAATTTACATGTAAATTTTGTCTACATTGTTGCAGCTGAGCTGCAGTCCCAGAAGAACAAAATGATTCGGTCTAACTGATGGGGAGCAAATGGAAAGGCTATGGTCAGTTCTCTCACATCACAAATGAAACGACACCTTCCAACAGGATAGATTCACTAACAGATGCCCTAATTCACCACACACAGTAAAGTCAGTTTACTCTTCATAACAAACAACATTTTATACCATCCTTATGATTGTAATGCAATGCTGACGGTAAGAAGGGGTTTAATATCTTGCCGTGTGGGTGTGTTTAATTCCCTAGCAGTTATATGCTGTTAGTCAATGTGCAATGAATTAGCCCTATGCAAACTATTCTAACAAAAGCGAACAGATTACAACAAATACCTCAGAAGGAGAAATATTAAATACATGCTGAGAATAAACACCTTTTATTGAAACAATGTATGTTTTTAACATGTGCATGTAAGTGGAATGGCTTCTGTCAGAGGAAGAATCCTAAGGACATTTAGTTAACAGTGTATTTTATTTGCAGAGTTCACACAGAACTAAGTGCCTTGGAAGGCGGGCAACCACGATGATCATCCACTTGTATCCAGCACTTGGAGCAAATGAAAATTAACGATTACAGGAAACGGTGTCTGGTATTGCACGACCTTCACAATTCATGTGTTGAGCGGTGGTTCTTGATTCTTTAGGAAGAAGCGATATGCTGGTAAGTTGGCAGTATGAAGTGTGCAATGAAATTAGAACACGTAGTGCTGCATGTTCATTTTTGTAATAGCACAATAATGTATACATATATTCAGTAACACTGTGCTCAAACAAGGCAGTGTCTGTCTAAACTGCTCAGTGCTAATTAATGTGTTCTTTTCTTTGATTCTATCCATCTGTTCACATTTTGAAGTGCAGTCCTTATTAAATCTAACCAAGGATTGCATTAACTTTTTTTTATCTCACGTGATAGCTGGTCTTGCAAGCTTCTTTGACTAGACTGAACATTTTCATTGAAATTCCTGTTGTACAGAAAATTAATGGCGAAATAAGTGAATGTTTGTGTGATCATAAAGTTAGGAGGGGGAGGGGGATTTACTCACTGGATCTGTAGCAACCAGCAAATGGAGAATTGCTAAGTTTGAACCCTGTCAACCATAAATGGACAACAGTCTGTGCTTGTGTCTTTTTTCTTTTATTTTTTTTAATTCTTACCTTTACAAGAAGAATTGTTTGTATTTTTTGCGTCACTGTTATTATTCTATCAATTTCCATTTGAAGCATTAATGAAATTCTATTCTATTAACATTTCAATTACTGAATTTTAGATTGACAGGCGATTGCAAACAGATTGTCCGGGCACATCAACAATTCTTGCAACAAAATCAGGAAGGACTTGTCAAAATAGCATTCTATGGGGCCTGCCTCCGATAGCCTACCATATCCACAGCAAATCAAATATGAAGAGATAATTGACATCAAATCAAGCATATGGAAATGTCTAGGAGAATTCAAGGTACCTCGATAGACCGTACCAAACCATATGAGACAATACTTTGTAGACCTTATTCATAAAGTTGATCGTTGCAGTGAGGGGATCGGTACGGTTGAGGCAGAAATGCAGGCTTGTCATTTATTCTACTTTGACCCGCTTCGGTATACAGATGACGACCTTCTTCAAGAACCACTTTCATATGGGATGAAGGGGGTGTTGTTGACAAGGAGGAATGACATATTGAGGGCACTTAATGATGTCTACAAATCATTTGGAGATATAGTTCAACTGCCCATTACTCCGAGTCCGACTGAAATCCTTTATATAGGGTCTGAACCAGTATGCGATGACTGTATCACACATATTTCTGGATCAGACACATATTCATCCTGAGGATACTCAGCATGAAGAAGTGGTAGACCCAGATGAAGAACTTACAGATGTTCTCGATTACCTTCTTGGCTCAGTAACAAATGCTGATGATGGTGATGATGAGGGGGAGGAGGTTGAGTAACTTTCCTTACAAGCAGGGGGTTTTAAGCTATATCATGACCTTTATTCTCATATTGCACATTTCCCAACAGCATAAACTATGTCAGCCAGCTTTTAAATACTATCATAAATATCAGTTATAAGTGTTCCATACTCGATGAAGTGCTATGTGTGAGAAATTGAACAGATTTAAGTTTTAAAGTAGGCCTGTAATTTTGATCGGTTCTTTTTTCCCTCAGATTGCATCAGTCTGATTTTTTTAGGTAAAGTGAGTTTCAAAATGTGGACAAATTAACAGTATGTGATAAATTTGGACAACCGTTGAACACAATAATGCATTGAAATAGTATGCATGTTAAATATTGTAACATGGTTGGTTCCAAACTGTGTAACTCATATCAAATGGGGCAGATAGGGTCAACTTTTTAACAAAAGTCTTCTTCTTCCTCATTTTTGGAGATTTGGGGCTAACATTTTGTTTTATGATTGCTTTGGAGGAGAGCATTCATACCTACCTATTTGCATTCTAATATAGGAAATTTAAGTTGTGTTTTAAAGGTGTTTTTAGGGCTGAGTTCATTTTGTTTGCTGAGCAGTGGTTGTTTACTTATTGCACTAATAGCAGTGTGCTTGGTTGTGTTCAGTTCTTATCTTGCACATCTATGCAGGCTATTTAACCTGGTTCTTGGTGATACAGTTGGTTGAACTAAGCATTTACATGTACTGTCACTGTATGCTCGTGTACATGGTGGTCTCATAGTCAGCTGTGGTCAGCTAGTTTGGAGAATTGGGCTGTAACCAGGGAGTTACAACAGACCCTGTTGCAACTTATCTATTGTGGAGATACCTTTCTTTCTGTTCAATTTATCATGAATTGGCCAAGCCAAGCAATACCAACACAACTGTTTGAGTTCTTTAAGCACAGTACAGGGGGAACCTCTTAAGTCTCTGTGATTTTGTTTTGATCAGTACAGAGCCATGCAGTTTTTCTAGGTTTTGTAGGCACTGAATGTACTTTGCAATACTTGAGCAGTTTACAGGTACACCGTACATAAATCATTAATTTTATCTTACTGCCTAATGCATATAAGAATACAGAGTCCAGGCTTTCATGATTTGAGAAAATATGCAGTGATATTCTAGATCTACCATGTAACAACATCAGATGTAGATTTACAAATGCAAAATCACAAATGTTCTGCTTTCCCTATTCTTTACTTCCTTGTATTTAACTTTTAAATTTGTAAGGAGGTTTAGGGAACAGATAACAGATAAAATTTGGTGGAACTTTTAGTTCTTGTTTTTAACAGAGAAAACAAGTTACGTGAGCTTCACAACTGCATTGCTGTTCTAGAATGTTTTTGTCTAAAAACCTTATGGTTGGGGCAGAACCACTTTCTAAATAACAGTGTTGGCATGTTCCACTACATAAGATGCTTTCATAAAGAGTGAAATGTTAGTGTAGCAAGACATTACACTCTATGTATTGAGAATTGTCAAACCAGCAGGCACTGGTTGTGTTTAGCCATCAGCTGAATGCTATTTTTCGTACAGGTTGCTCTATAGCAGACAAATGGGAGAGATGATGCCTACACCACACAGAAGCAATTGAATTGTGACAATAAAGTAGACATATCCCAAATTATTCCCAAGTAGTCATTTGCCACTGAACTCAGCTATACCTAGTAATCAATAGTTTACAAATTTTTCAAGTTATTTTGTTTTTTTTTTTTATAAATTTACTTGTATGGTCATATTCTTGACAAAATTAAGAACAAAAACAGTAAAGATGGGAACTGTACACACAGTGGGAATGAAATAATAATAGTAAGCATATTCCAGAGAAATCCAAGCTAGGCATTATCCACTGAATATGGTTAAATAATATATCAAATTAATGCACCCTTTCACACTTATTGGTCTCATTGGTTTTGGGTGATGATAGGTTCAGGTGCAATTTGTGTATTGTTTGGGCAAGAAAAGGTGGTCACTGGTTATTCCTCGTGTTAATTATGTTGGTGCTGTAGAAATCCATCACAGAAAGTAAATACAGAACATTTTACCAATGGGGAGGGGGTCGAAATAGACCGAGTCACATTCTAACTAGTCTAACTAGTTTAGTAAAAAACTAGCTCCCATTGATTAACTTAAAAAGTTTCCGGAGGCCTGCTAACACATTGATTGTTAGTCTAGTGCAGTTCCTACAAAGTTCTATTTTTAAATTGTAGAAGAAGCATCCGCTGTGGTGTTGCAGGTACCCCTTATTGGTACTAGTATCACAGGTTGGGAAAGAGGTGTTACACATAGGCCACCTTCAACCCACCCCATTACGTATTTTTTTAGTTTTGACATGGTTTTCCTGGGATGATCTCTAATGAAGACTGATCTTTGAATAAATGTATAATATTCCAGATTATGACTTGTGACATATTTTTGTGCGTTTCTGAAGAAGTACTTTCTCCCACATAGTAAGGTGGTATGAAACGATGGGACTGGTGGGTCATTGCAAGGGAATGTATCATTTAGCAGTCAAAAGTTTGTTCCTCTTACCCTCTCCAGTTTGCATTTCACCAGTTTTGAATACTATGTGTAGTCATGCATGTGGCCATCCGTATGGTGTTTTATTTTCAGGTGTTGAACATGAAGACTAGTCTATGAATAAATGTCTGATAAACCTCCAGATTATGACTTGTGTCACATTTTTGTTACTTTATGAAGAACTACAAACCTTCTAAAAGAATAAGGTGTAGAAAGCGGGGTTACTAAGTGGGAGGGCGGCTATGAAAACGTGGGGCTGACGTTTACTTCCCCACATCCGTCTGACTTTCCGTCATCCGCGAATTCCTGCACGGTTTTCTCTCTGGAATTGTATCTCATAGGCGCTGCGGCATTGCCAGTGTTTTCATATTATGCGCATCTCGCTCCTTATAACTACAATCCTCGACAAAAATGATGGGACAAAACAAGCAAAACAAGCAATGAACGGAACACCATCCCCCACTCCCCCATTCAATGTTGTGGCAGCCCAAGGCGTCCTGAAACTTCAACATTGATACGGGGAGCAGGGTTTGTCCCCTGTATTTTTGTCGACATTTCAGTACCAGCCATTTTATCATTTTTAATATGAACTTTAATTTGAAATGGCTGTATTGGTTTTAAAAATGGAATTCAGAGACTTCTGAAACAGAAATTATGTTTCCCTTCAGTGCTGAGTGACCAAGTTTGCAAACAAGTATGTGGCAAAACGTTCTTTGACTTGCCATATACACAGCTGTATCACTTAACTGCAGTTTGCATTGGTCAGTTACCTAATAAAAATGCCAAGGTATTTTATTTTTGAAGAGGTGAATGCAGTATTTTTTTCCTGTCATAGCCAATGTCTTATTTGCCATAGCTGCTTCAGCACACCAGTCTTTTCCTTTCAAAAGAAAAAGAAAACCTTATCTAAATGTAGTACTACTATTCACCCCAAAAACTTTTTACCTTCATTCTTCAACGTGTGTATTGTGAAACATGATGTAATACACCTCTCCTCCATATACTGGTAATTATTTGTTGATCATGATGACTTTACTTGGTGATAGTGTAGGACATGATGAAATCTCAATCTTGATATGCTGCGTGCACTTGACGATTACCCCAATCCTTTTCATTTTGTTTGTGCATCTCACTGCCAGGATAGCAATTACAGACTGTTCGCATCTAAAGATATGGTAATGCTAATTTTGGCTTAGCTCTGACACTTCTCATATATCTAGCAATTATAGCTACTATGAAAAGGAGCTTTTATATTTCTTTCAAAGCAGAGAATTCATTCACAACAAGATTCGAAGCTGTCATGCGCCTTACAATGTTGCAAGCATTACTGCAAAACAGGGTGATACCAATAGCATGAAAATTAGTGAAATGCCAGAAAAATTGGACACCACCATGTGGCACCAGTCACTATTGCATTGGTTAGTTTGTACAAGGGGAGAAAGTTATATGGTCTTCTACTGCTCACCAAATTTTACATTGAATAATCCCTGAATATCCTTAACCGAGATTGTGCTCTTGTCCACGTCCAATTCATGACCTGTGTTGTAAATATATTAAAAGAATGGGTTGAGAGAGGTAAATCATAGGCTAACTATAAACATACCAATCAATAGAAATAAAGAAATTAAAGTGGCAGATATCTCTAATGACCTTTAATTACCTGACAAAACTGGTAACCGCATTAACTACATATGAAGAGAGACATTCCTATTGTAAGTTATCACATTTACCAGCTTTATACAATATTTTACATGTGACAGTGTTTCCGACAAGGAAGGGAGGAAGGGGGCTAAGACTAAGGGGTGATTTACCCCCCCCCCCCCTTCACACACACACTCTTTCCATTGACATGAAAATAAGAACATCGCAGTATCATGGTTTTTCATTAAAGGAGAGTACCTTTGCAGCAATGTTTTGATTTGAACAAATATAAATCTTTTAAAACCCTTAAAGTGGCCATAACACGGCCACAAAAACTTTTGTGTATTGCAAGATCCCATCAGTATTTTACAAATACTGTCTCACAACCCATTATAAACCTGCTCAATTCGGCATAAATGATATTTCAAAGAAAACGTTCTAAATCCAATTTCGAAAAATGCCGAAACAGGTCACCTGACTTAAATGACGCAAATGGCGGCACAAACCCCGTCCTATTTAAGAACGCACATCTAGGTGTGGAACTATTAAAATGTAACGCTTGGTAAAGTTTAATCTTATCTTAGCAACTTCATGAAAACGACTGCATCACAATACTACAGAACGAAAAGCGTGGTGGAGATTCAGAGCGCAAATCATTGGCCAATATGTTCGCGTGCATATGCGTGCGTGTGAAAACAGATCTTTCTCAAGAAAGGCGCGATTCGGGCGCTGTACAGAACAGCTATGAACGTGTATGGACAATCCACAACAAGCGCGTCCCCACTACGAACGCGTCTGTATTGTATGAGCTTTTTGGTGAAGATGCTAGTGTTAATACTAAGCAGTCACCGCGCAATGCAAAATTCACAATGTAGTCAGTGGCCACGCTGACTGCTATCGTATCATCGGTGTTTTCAATGATGTAATCGTTAACACGCGTTACCATGCACATGATTCGATGATTGTGATCTCCCTGGAACAGTGTTGCTAACGGTGCATCCAATGACGTCGCCATCCCGAGACGCGCTCACATACGTTTTTTCGCTTTCGGATTTCTAACAGGCAGAGTTTGGCCTGTAATTGGGAATTCACAACGTTGTATTTCGGTAATTATGGACATAATTTAGTAAGGAAAACATTCACTCTATGTCAAGGTGTACCTACATAATATTTACCGAAACTTACTTTGACCGTGCCATGCCCTCTTTAAGATTACACCTTAACCCACCTATAGCTTTGACCAAGAGGGTCATCAATTTGGAATTGTGGTTTGACAGTAGTAAATCCATCCATTTTTGGAGTTTTGGCTGGAGTCCCTGTCTGATGATCTCCAATGATCTTTGAACTGGACCAAAAAGAATTACGGCGTCTACCCCACTAATGACGGAAATTCTACAACTGCATATCCCTAATCGCCAGAGTTGCTGCCAGCAAACGTTTTTTTATCTCAATGTGACAAATCTTCACACTGAATGCATGTAAAAAATAGTCACCGTTATATACTGTAATATTTTCACGAAAATACACTGCTATCTCCACCGCAAGCAGTTCACAACCTAGAAACTTACATGTTACAAATGCATGAAATTTTTTCACCACTTTCAGCTTTGTTTCTGCAAAGGCTTCCCCCATGTCTGACCCAAAATATGAAGACTAACACGTCCCTTTCTTGACCAGTATCGTCAATACTTCAGTGTCAAACTCAGTGGCCAACCTTTTTTGCTGTCAGAAGGCAAAATATGGATAATTTCTTACACATGAAGACAAGACAAGTTCTCATTGAAATGAGGATAAATAAGGCATGTAAAAATTAGTGTTGACTGTAGCTTTTTCTACGGTATATTATGTTAACAGAAAAATGATATTTTGGAAAGGATCAAACCATTTTTTGAGTTTACAGTTCTTAGTCATGAGCCTATTGTGAATCTTTTATATAGGAATGAATCAATCCTGTAGGAATGAATCAATCCTGTAGGAATGAATCAATCCCGTTTTGAAGTTTCCTTTTGGGATATTGAACAGGCTAAAATAAACTTTGCAAGGATTTTTACACATACTGTGGTTGGGTGGTACTATAAAATATTAGCACCAGTGCCGTGGAATACAGATAACAGGTAGTGTGGACAGTACCCCTTCTCAGCTCAGTCTGGAGTTAGGGGGCTGCTGTCCTGGCCGGTTACATTGGAGACTTTAAACACCGAACCTACCGCCATTGTGCTCGTCTAGTACTTAGCATAGGCGATGTAATAGGTAAAAAAAGCCAGTGAGTCACAACTTGGAAAAAGGCTATGGCTGGCTCAACTTAAACCAATTGGATGGAAACTGGGCAGTGAAACTCCATCTTACTTAACCTACCCAAGCTCATGTTTATGAAAGTTGGTAGTGCAGTCCTGTACATTAATGCATTTGGGTGTAGGAATACCTTAGTCGTCAAACAGAAACCTCTCTTTGACTTTATTTGAATCCTATTTTGTGGACTGACATACTGTAGCGTGATATCACAAGACAGAAAACGGACTATTTCATTTTTGCGTATGTGTGTTAACGTTTGTGTAAAATACTTTAACCATCCACATATTCTTAATGTCTGTTGGTGATTAAAACGAGTTAAAGTATTTTTTTCAGATAAAGTAATACACAAAAGTCTCCAGTACTTTCATTACCAGTATTAAGTATTGGTAAACTGCCCAACCATTACACATATTCAACTTTTTTCGTACTCAATTCATACTGCAGTCCGTAAATAAAGTCAATATTTCCTCCTTACACAACTGCAAATACTGTATACTTCACTGTTTTGAGGAGTAAATACAAATTTTAATGACACTTGTTTCATAAGTGTATTCAAGCATTTCTTGGGAGTCTTCCTCTTGTCCTTTTGGCTTGGAGCAGCAGCCATCCTTTTGTAAATAGCTTTCTTTTCTGTGCTCATGGTGCGCCAATGTGGGGTAGACTCTTTGCATCTCTCTGTTTTGGACAATGCCTAAATATCTGAAAAAGGGGTTTATGAGCATATAAAGGTTAAAAGAGGAAAACCCTACTAACTAAAGTCTCTTTTAGTATTATTCTTTTTATCTATCAATCAATCTATATTTTTAAAAGCAATTTTATAGAAAGCAGAACTTCATGACAGTCAATAACAGACACCAACAGCAATCTTAAGTATTTTTCACAAAAATGGAGTTCACTGCAAATTTGTTGTAAGCACTTCCACTTGTGCTCTGCAAGTTAAAAAGAAAGTACAGTCAATAGAGTAAATGGTATTTTGCTAAAATATATGGATCATTGCAACATACAAGTATAGTGTAAAAGTAGCTCTGCCAGAGATGACTGAACGGACTAAGAACAAAACAGATGTGTTATCAATTTTTAACTTCTGAATCATGAGTGATCTGTTATGGGCCTTTGGAGCATGTAAGTGCATTTGCACACTACCTCTCACCTCAAATCACTGTGAGGAGACTGGAGTGTTTTTTCCACTTTTAATAAAGAAAGGGAACTGGTGAGTTTGATTTGAATTAATTCTGGAAAAATGAAAACTCAGGGCAAGTCTGTCCACACCCATCAGTTTGGTTCCATAAATTGTGAATTGCTAGGTCACCACTTGGTTCATAGAAATACATGGGATGGTGGTCCATCGCACTCACATTTCTCAAAATTCAAGACCTGAATGGAAAACCTCTTTTCTTTCACAATAAACTACTGTATAGTGCAATTTACTTTTATCTGAATGAAGAAATAAACTGCTGACTGATGAAATCAATGTTTTCCATAGTACAAAACTTCAGACTTCACATTTTTTTAATTCTTTTGAACCAATGATACATATAAACACATTGACAGTACTTGTTAGGCGAAAATACTTCGGACAACGAACTTTTCGTGCAGGCAATTAACCAGGATGCAAAACTGCAGTGCGGTTTCCATGATACATACATGTTCTTTTCAATAAAATACCTTTGTTGTAACAACTGGTGATCCAAAGTGATCTTTGACTCCACTTGTAAGCAACTGGTTTTTTCTAATCAAAACACTATATTCAAAAAGCAAAATTTCATACTGTGCCTTATGATATTCTGCAAAAATGGTTTTCAGAGTCTGGTGCCAGGTGAAATCAGATGACCTTTGACCTCCACCAAAAACAACAGGAACAGTACTTTAAACTCACCATAGCACATTCACATACTAATTATGAAATCCATCCAAGTTTCCTACCTTGAGGTATCCCACTTTGACAAGGTTTTCAAAGTATGACCGATCATGACTCCAGATGTCCTTCTACCTCCAAAAAACCCATATACTGACCACTTTCTCACCATAACTCATCCACATACCATTTATGAAATACATCCACGTTTCTTACCTTGAGCTATCCTAGACAAAGTTTTCCTAGTTTGACCTCTAGTGACCCCAAATGACCTTCAACCTTCACCAAGGCCCCACACACTTAATTTTCAACTCCATCCCAGTCTTCTACCTTGAAATACAAATTGCAAAAGGTTTTAAAGGTTTGACCTTGGATTATCCCAAGTGAACTTTGACCTCTACCATAATTAATATGGTCCACCCTCCCAACATAATTCATCAACAAGCCAAATCTTAAAACAATACAAGCTTCCTACCCTAATGACCTTTGACCTCCACCAAAATTATTTGGGTTTTTCCTCATATTATAACGCATCAACATATCAAGTTTGAAATTAATCCAAGTTTCCTACCATGAGACTTGGTGTAAACAAGGATTTCTGGGCAGACCTTAAATGACCTTTGAACCCGACAAAAATTAATAGGGATCTTTCTGACATTATAATGCATCAAGTGTGAAATGAATCTAAGTTTACTACCTTGGGATATCATGTAAACAAGGATTTCGGAGTTTGACCTCATCTGACCCCAAATGACCTTTGACCTCCACCAAAATCAATAGGGGTTCAAAAGGGTTCTTCCTCACATCATAATGCATCGACATATCAAGTTTGAAATTAATCTAAGTTTCCTATCTTGAGATATCGTGTTAACAAAGTTCAGGGTTTGACCCCCTGTGACCCAAGATGACCTTTGACCTTCACCAAAACAATATAAGGTTTTCCTCTCAATATTGCGTGTCTCTGTTGTCAGATCTTCACCTCTCAAGATATCGTGTAAACAAGCAGTGTCACAAGCACACATACTTACACACACAAACATATACACACACGTCATCATAAATGCATAGGTTTCTCTTTTCATCGAAACCAAAAAATATTGAAATAGCTACCCGACCAACAACCATAAATTTTTCTGAAAATCAAGACCTGTACTTTGATCAATTTAGCAAACCAGACAGTTGTTTGAAAAATATGTGAATTCAGGTACATCTGTAGCACAATACTATTAGCCTCCCCATTGGTGAGAAAATGGAAAAACATTGCAGCAACAAATTTCAGTTTGAAAATTCCTTTGTACACTAACACACTGTGTGCAAGACCTTGAGAATTTTTATATAGGTCTTTACAAGTGGTTTTACATGTAAGTGCAAATACAGAGCTATCTCAGCTGGGTGTTTTAGAACCATACACAAACCTACAGTTCATGTGCACACTATATGGGCACATATGCCAACATGTCTAGTGGAAAAGAATGACATTTAGTGGTTATTTAATAATAACAAACTTAATTTGTTTGGATTAAATATTGTGCTACAATATTTGAAAAAAAGTTGATAATTCCTCTATTTATCAACTGATGTGTATTTCTGATCTTTGAATAATATTTATTATTGAAATAGTGGCATCGGAGAGTACCAGTGTCTCAAAGTACCCAACACACATTTTAAACTTTCCAATTGTTTTGATTGGTCTCTACAGGTATTCATGTGCCTGGTAAATATCTGAGGAACATTTAATGGTACATTTGTGTTTGTTCATATCACTTTTAACGGTGTAACAATCTGTTCTGGAAGCTAAAGCAAAAAAAAAAAAAATCAGGTGTGAGACTATACTTTACCCTACCCTAAGCTATAAGTTAAATGACTTCGGAGAAACAACTTGCACATTCGATTTCATAGAAGCCAATACCTTAATGAAGTAGAATGTGATTTGAACATATGTGTAAACAATAAAAAAAAAAAATCAACAGCAATACTGAAAAGTGTCTTAAGGAGACTTGAAAACCCAAAATGTGGAGAAAGTGGAATTGTTGCCAAGCCTCGTTAGCGATGTCACCCTCAATTTTGAAGGATAAGTTAGGTTAGACATGCCGCTAGGGATATGACGCCACCCTCTTGTGCAAACATGTGTTTGCTTTGAGTTCTACCTGGGATTTGATGCCTGTGGTTTGGTTAAGAATAAGGTTGATAACTTAGGGTTCAGTTGGTTAAGAGGTTACTGTAGGTTAGAAATAAGAAGTCTTCGGAATAAGCAAATTCTGAAGGATTAAAAGCAATGGTATGGTTTGAATGAGAACAAGTTGAACAAATGTTTTGGGGTTTCACAATGATGTTCTCTCTCTAGATTCATGAGATGATTTTTGTTATTTCACTGTGACAACAAAGAGAGAGGCAAAATATCATTGGCATCACATATGCTAGCTGCAAATTCTTTCTTTGTTAGAAGTCAAACTTTCAGAACCAAACTTATTAGAGCAGCCGTTTCCTCCCTTTTTTGGGTGCCCCCCTCCACCCCACCTGTCCCATCACTGTCACACGAGTAAGGCACAGTCAGCCTGATTTTTCACCAAGTGAATGTGTGCATGGGATATAGTGAGTGTTCATGAGCAAATTAGGGGTAAGAAAGGTTTTTTATATTAATGTGGTATATCAGAAGTTGCTTAATCATTTAAATTTATTCGTGCACTGAATACATGGGGCATAATGTACGCAACAGGTTGCATGTCATGAACTGATGTGCCAAAAAGGTGGTGAGTTACATTTTTCAGAACAGTGGCGACAAAAAAATCGTCGTAACGTGTGCAACCCCTCATCATATAAGCCCAGATTAGATCTCACTTTAAAGCTAAAAGTGCGGGTTACTAATGTGGAAAAAACTACTGAAAAGAAAGGCTAACCCAAATAATGGCTGAGGTATGGTATATATTAAAAGTTGTAGAGGTGGCATAACCGGCTGTAGGAGCAGCAGTTGGAGGAAGAGGAGTGGGAAATGTGAAATTCCATTTCGGAGTTGGTGTATATTATTCCATTCTTGTTGTCTTATTGAACTACTATATTACTGAAAATATTAATAACATACTTTAGAGGCCTTAACATGAATTTCATTCACATGAGTCACCAACAACTAATGTTGGAACCGTACCGGTAATTTGTTGCATGTAGACAGCATATTTTGAAAGAAGGATAGAATTTACAGACTGTTATGGTAACAACCATTCATTCAATTCACAAAGATACTTTTCTTGGGGTTGGTGTAGACTTAAAATTGGAAATACACGTGTATGAAAGAAGTTGGTTCTTACTGAAAAGATTTAACTGCTATTTAATGGGGTATGGTAATTAGCTAAAGCCTAATTAATGTAATTAATGCGTAAATTGACTGGGCTCAAATCTTTCTTGTTTAGTATGGTCTTCAATCACCAAATTTAAGTTAAATTTGGTTTAGTTTAAGAACTGGATATGCTCAACTTGAAATTATGTGACATGAAATATTATAATCAATTAAAAGTCATTAACACCAACGGGGGCCGTCTATATCAAGGTTATTGTATTCAGTTATCTGTAGGGGTCATAAGAATAAGTTCTGAAGGTATGAAGTTAATACCAAGTATCAAATCAATTTAACAGTTTATTTTGTGCAAAAAAACAATTTTGAGGAAAACACATTTAAAAATTGCCATTTACTTTGCCGTCAATGGAGTTAGTTAATTGTACTTTAACTGGTTGATATTTGGTTAAAACCTTGCTTGAATTAAAAGAGAGTGATAGTACCTAAATTATCACAAAATTTGTTTCCTTGCCAAATTTGACCATGTAACCCAAATCACACCACCACCTCCTGACACGTAACAAACAGCTTGTCTCTTCATATCTCACTTCTGACATTGTTTTACAGGCCCTCAATGTGCACCCTGGCAGCAGCAATGATGGTCACCTCTTGCATTGTGGAGACTTGACAATGGACACGTCCAGTCAGATTGAGATGGCAATAACTGACATCAGTGTTAAACAGAAAAGACTCTGACTAAGGGCTATTTGATGTATGGTGGTTCACTAGGCAGTGATGTAGTAATCACTTTGCGCCCAAATCGTCTACAACGTAGGCAAGCAAAACTTAGTCGCAGGGACAAAGGCATGCTAAATACACTGGAGAAAGATGCTCATTCTAATGTAGCAAAACCTGCCAGCAGTTATCATCATGTTCGCACACATTTACGTAAACAGCATATTACTTCTTTGCTGCCCGAAGAGGTGAGAGTTGCCTTAAAGTCAAAATCGAACAGGAGGTCTTTCAACATAGGCGTCTTTGCAATTGGCATTGATGAGACTTTACTAGGTCTAGATTTATGTGAGAAGAAGAAAGTTAAGTACTGCCTCTCAGATAATACTTTCAGCAAGTTGGACGCATTGTGTGGTAAAGGGTGGGATGTAATTTCAAGAGAGGGCCAGGTCATGTTTACTGTAGAGGCGGTCATGCCAGTAACAATGTCACATACTGTAAATGTAGTTGTTAAGACTGCTGTATGTAGCGAAAGTCTTCTTACCGGAGGTAACTATCGACAGTTGCTGCTGGCATCTTCGGAGACAGTTCCGACCGCTTGAAAAGTCACATGAATTTTAAGGTCCGCTGATAAATCAGTACATCACATGCAAATATTACATTGGCCCTTGTTATCAGGTAGTTTCCTTTTCTCATGCTGCCCTTAACACGTGCTGCCGCCATGAAATCTGTTGTGAGTTACTTTGAGAACGGGTGCTTTTTAAGTGCATTGAAACGGCACATACAAAACAAAAACTGAGAACGGTGTTAGATGCAAGGATCACAAACATGGTGCATCCTGTGGAGTAGATAATTTGAGAGAAGTATTTTACTTTTCTATGTACAGATTTTGTAAAACAGTGGAATAGTTTTGTCAGTTTTCTTAGTGAGGGAGCTTGTAAATGATGGAAGGAGCAGAGAGAGTGGTCACAAAGTCACCTGCAACATGCAGGATACGGTGTGGGGTTGGCTCGAGGCAAACTTGGGAGATGCATATTCTGCAAGAGGTAAAGGTAGGGATCAATGTTGTAGTTGCTCTTGCTACTGTTGTTGATCAAATGACCCCCATATCTCATATTAGTGTCTGTTGTAATTGTGACAGTGATCATGACATGTTTGTTGAAAATGTTTCACTTGGGCAGGTTATCTTATCATATGATGGGAATCTTCTTTCTTCTGGAGATCTATCAAAAGCAATCGAGTATGATATTCAGGTTGGCGCACGGAATGTCTTAAAACGTTTCCATAAAAAATTTTACAGTTTCATGCTTGCGATATCGAATTGACGGATTTCCTTTGTATTGAAATGCCATTGTCAAAGAATTCCAAAAAACTACAAAATGCTCCATTAAATATTGCAGTCAGTATTAAAGTTGCAGTGTATGCATCACATTACTTCTTGACAGGGTCTATAATTATGATCCCTGGTCATTTTTCTGCATTGCTAAGTATGGTAGTGGTTTCATCCTACTTGACAGCCTTGCTCGTGATAATGCAGCCCCTTTGACCGTCTTCCCAACCTTTGCGGGGGCTATGACTGGTAGCACAGAATTCTCGGCCTTAGTTTACACAACGAATCGCAAACGGATTGCATATCTGGTGTACAAATATGGATATGGGGAAAAGTGTTCAGTTGTTGATATTTGAAAGAACCAAACCCATTTGCAACATGTAACACATGTAGGGCAACATCTACCATGGGCAGACATTGTACAAGGGGCCCCTCATTCAAGTGCCAGTCCAAGTCATTTCCTCCAGGAAGGTATACTGCCAAAGCATAATACTGTCAATGCACAGTTTGCCAAACAGCAGCACACAAGCTCCATGTCTCAGGAACCATCTCCAAGAGAGTTCAGTTCAGGTCTTCGTCGAGAGCGGACGTGTTGTAACGGAGCTCTCGTCGATTGCTCGTGCTGAATTTAGCATTGTACTGCTGCGCTGTGTTGGCGTACTCGTTATACTATACTATACTGAATTTTGGCATTGTGCTGTACTGTACTGCTTGTTATATTAACATATACTGTCGTTTTACTGTTGGATATTGGGTGTGGTCTCTCGCTTGGGGACGTGCTCGTGGTTTCCGTGCTCGTTTTAAAGCACGCCTGGTCTATAGTTTAGTGTTGGGTTCCCTTTCTATTTTCCCTGACTGGGTTTGAACTGTTGTGCTGTGCTGAAGTTTTCTCTCTAGTTGCTGCGTGGCCTTGTGCCACAAACCTTTGCTGCTATGCCCGGAGGTCGGGATAGCAGTATCGTTAAGTTACAGTTTGAGTCGAGGGGGAATGTTACACCCCAGCATGTTTTTTCTGTGTTGAAGAACAATAAGGTAGAGGTTAAGGATATAGAGATGCTGCAGGCCCTTGCATCCCGAAATACGTATGATTTGAAGTTCCGGACTGATGCTGCTCGATTAAAGGGGGTTTCCTCCCTGAAGGGAGTGGAGGGTCTGACTGTCACCCCATATGACCGCTCTGTGGTGGTGACAGTGTTGTACCTCAATTTTGAGGTAGATCAGAGCCTGGTAGCGAGGGTTCTAGGACAGTACGGAACTGTCTCAGACTGGCGTTGGGTGAAATACAGTGAGGGTGAATTAGCCGGTATTCTCAACGGAAAGAGACAGTTCCGTATGGAGCTGAAACGAGACATCCCCTCCGTCCTGTTCATAGGGGGGTCTAAGGCCCACATCAGGTATTTTGGCCAGCCCCGCACATGTTTCCAGTGTAGAGAGGAGGGGCATGAGGCCAAGTCATGCCCAAACAAACGCTGTGGCAGATGCTTGCAGTTGGGGCATGACAGGGCAACATGTCCCAATGAGGTGCGGTGTAACCTGTGTGGGGAGGAGGGACATGTCTCTGGTGCCTGCCCCACGTCGTACTCTGCGCGTGCAAGCGCAGATGTGGAGCCGGCAAGTGAGCCCTCGTTATCAGACCCTGAACCAATGGTGGAGGAACCCAGGTCCCCTACGCCTGATGAGGTGGCACATCAGGTGGAACAAGAGTTCCTAGCTTCTAAGAAACGTGAGGTGGTCTGTGGGAACCCTGAGGTAGGCCCTTCCCAACACTCCACATCAGTACCTGAGGCACAATCCGCACCAGTTCCTGGGAAGGCTGGAATACTGACAGTGGAGAATGACCTCCAACTGTCATCGGATTCGGAGTCTTTCAGTGCCATGTCAGATGTGGGAGGACCTGCCTCAGAGCCTCCACCAAAGGACCCACCATCTGGGGAGGGCTGGTTTGATTTGTGTGAGGCCGTTGAACTTGAGCCCAAGTTGAAAAGGTCGGCCTCAGGGGAGGTGTCCGACCGGGGAGGGGGAGTTAGTCCTTCTGTGCCACCAGCACCAGATCCATGTAACAAAAAGGCCAGATCAGAGACAGTTTTGTAATTTCACACTCCACATTTCATGAATGGTCCCCTCTCCCTCATGACCCTGAATGTAAACGGCATGAGGGACAGTCGGAAGCGGTCCAGAATATTCCAATTTTGTAAATCATCAGGTGTGGACTTCGTTTTCCTCCAAGAGACTCACATTGTTAATGAGGACGATGTCTACACCTGGTCCTACGAATGGGGTGGGGGTTTGTACGCTTCCTTTGGTTCCGCATCTTTCTGTGGATCTGTCATTTTAGTTTCTCCAAGATGGATTTCCCTGGTCGGAAAGGTTGATCATGATCATGTGGGCCGGTTGTTATGCATCACCATCAAACATCCTTGCGGGAACTTCTTCTTACGTAACGTTTATGCCCCCAACCAACCTTCGTTCCTGGCTGTGCCCCTTGTATCCTATCTGGAGACTTCAACTGTGTCCCTGACACACGGTTTGATCGAATGTCCACCTTCACATCTTCAAGCTGTAGTGTCGGTATGGTGGAGTTGGACATGTTCACAAAGAATCACGATATGGCATGTGGCATGTCCAATTTCGGACCATGATGCAGTTACTGTCTCATTCAAACCCCCAGAGTCATGGCCAGTAGGGAGGGGGTTCTGGAAAATGAACACAGATATTCTAACGGAGGCTGAATATAGCAAAGATTTTAAGGCCAGATACGAAGGGTGGCGAACTTTGAGGCCGGCCTTTTCAACAGATTTAGAGTGGTGGGATGATGTAAAGATCCGCATCAAACAGTTTACAGTGGAATATTGTGTAGCAAGAGCTCGTCGAAGAAGGGAGGAGTTCCTTTCACTTTGCTCTAGGGAGAGGAACGGGGACCACTCCGCACTTCATGCAATCCAGCAGTACCTTGATGGAAAATTACACGGGGCCCGGGTTCGTGCTCGTGTGCATTGTGTGGAGGCGGAGGAGAAACCAACCATTAAGTTCTACCGGGACGTCACAAAGAATGCCATGATCGAAGTATAAAAGCTGTCCGTGACGCCCACGGTGTGGTACAAAAGGACCCTCTCGACATTGTAGAAGTGTATAAAAACTTTTATGAGCAGCTGTATGCCCAGGCAGATGTCGATGAAGACCTTCAAAAGTCCCTATTAGATAGCATTGACAAAACCCCCTCTAAAGATCAGAATGATGAACTTGGCTCCCCTTTGACTATTGAGGGGGCTCTGGAAGGCAGTGGCGAAGATGAAAGGCAGAAAGGCACCTGGGTCCGACGGTATTCCAGTAGAATTCTATAAACGCTTCTGGGGTACCGTAGCACATGGTCTCCGTGACGTATTCGTCTCTGGCTTCCTTGCTGGCTCATTGAGCCACTCGCAGCGCACAGGCATAATTACTTTGCTGCCTAAGTCAGGAGACCCCCTCGAACCGAAAAACAAACGGCCAATCACCTTGTTAAATGTAGATTACAAGATTCCGGCGAAAGCCCTTTGCAACAGGCTAGGCACAGTTATGCCAGATCTTGTAGGGTTCTTTCAGACTTGTGCGGTGCGGGGACACAGTATTCAGCAGAACCTCTGGGTGGTGCGGGACTTAGTTGAATACGTGATGGACCGTGATCTTCCATGTGCCCTGGTCTCCCTCGATCAGGAGAAGGCCTTCGACATGGTTGATCATGGATTCCTCTTTAAAATTTTGAAGAAGTTTTGTTTGAATCCAGTTTTTTTTAAATGGACCTCCGTATTGTACAATAGTGTAAATAGTCGGGTTATCGTTAATGGCCTACCGTCAGACCCCTTCAGTGTCGAACGTGGCGTACGGCAGGGGTGCCCCCTATCACCTTTACTCTACGTATTGTTTAGTGAATCAATAGCAAGGGCCTTTCAAGTAGAGCCTTTGTTTCAACCTTTTCACATTCCCGGTGGTGTTGAAGTTAAGTGCCTTCAGTATGCCGATGACGTCACATGCGTAGTCTCCGACCTAGCTTCCTTCAAGGCCCTTGTCTAAGTTTCAAAGAGCCACAGGTGCCAGACTGAATCCCAATAAGACCAAAGGACTTCGCCTAGGTAAGTGGCGGTCAAGAAGACTGCCCTTCGCTGCATCATGGGTAGACGACGCCATAAGGATCAACGGCATATGGTTTGGTTATGGGCAAACCGAGTTACTTACCTGGAATGAGAAAGTGGACCTGGTGGAAGCTAGATTGAAGGACTTCGGCGAGCGCCACATTAGTCTGTTCGGAAAGGTGACAGTTATCAATCGTTTTATTTTTCCCCTTTTGTGGTATCCAGGCACCGTTCTGGCTGCTCCAAAGGGTGTCCTGTTGCGTCTCGAGAGGGCCGTGTTTAGGTTTTTATGGTCAGGGAAGACGGAGCTCGTAAGAAGAGGGATGGTATATCAGGATGTTAGGCGTGGTGGGTTGGGCCTTGTGCATTTTCCTTCCAAACTCCGTTTTCTCCTGACCAAGTGTGTTTATAGTGCTGTAGACAGCAGAATGCCTTTTGCCTATTTTGTCCGTTATTGGGGGGATTATCATTCCGTCGGTTCTTTCCCTCCCTGTTTAGTAACAGTGAACCCCACAGCTGGAGGCCCTCGGAAGCATACAGTCAAATGAGAGAAACGCTCCTAATGATATCTAGAGTTGGGCACGTTTCGCAGTTAAGTGCAAGAGACCTATACCAGGCTGTTTTTGAAGAATTGGTTGGCCAGGTCCAATCCAATCACTATGCTTCAGGGTCGGTAGTGTGGCGTGTGGTCCACAGCAGATCATTAGATTACGCAGGCGAGACTTGTTGTGGCGAATCGCACATGATGCGATTGTGACTAATCTCAAGCGTCTTCGGTGGCGTCTTGGAGATGGAATTTGCCCACGCACTGGATGCACAAAGTGGGAGAGTGTGTCACATGTGTTTTGGCAGTGTGAATTTGTGGCCCTCCTTTGGGAATGGTTCCAGGTCCTGACTGATCGCTTGACGATGGGCAACACATGGGCGGTCGGCCGGGACTATGCTTTGTATGGTCTTTCACCCCCGCCATGCAATACAAGTATTCAGGGCATACTTACCTTTGCTTCGGCCTCCATAAAGCTGGCCTTATGGAGAGACCGATGTAACGTTGTTTTTAGGGGGATTGGGAAGCCTGCGGACGTCGTCCTGGCGTCGGTGAAGGCGGAGGTGAGGCTGAGGGTTGAGTCCGACTTCGTTCGTTTGCCAAGGTCGGCGTTCGGTAGGCGATGGGGTCCACTCGTTTCGGTGAGGGGGAACCGTGTGGTGGTCAACTTGTAATAGCGTGGGTCTGTAAGGTGCTTGTAAATAGTTGTAAATATCTGTATGTATAGCTTTATTACTGTAATGAACATTTTCTGTACATAGTTTTGTAAATATTTTTACATATAGCTTATTACTGTAATGAACACAATTTTCTGTTTGATTTAGCAATCTGTAAATAGTTTGCGTTTATGTTTTTGCCCGATCCGGTTTCAGTTTTTGTTTTTGTTTTGCATGTGCCGTTTCAATGCACTTAAAAAGCACCATCTCCCATGAAAATATATAAGAACAGGGTTATGAAGTGTCCAATTTGTGATATCCCGGTGTCGTGGATCCACAAGCATCTCTTCCCCAAACACCAAGGACTAACAAAGGTAAAGCGCATATCCTTAGTTAGGCAAAGCACAGGTTGAGAGAGATGGAGGATGGATTACAAGTTAGCGGTGACAAGAGCGAAGAGAAAGAGGAGGTTATGACAGACAGACGGACAAGAAAAGAGACAGCAGAGAAGAGTACAACAGAAGGAGAGGGGAAAAACGATACCGGATACAGCGGAGGAGAATAGCGAAGGAGTGGGGAGTGAGGAGAGGCATACGAGAAAAGATGACAACAGAAAACGGAGAGGGGAATACAGAGAACGGGAAGTGTTTGAGGAAGGACAAAAAGGTAATTATTTAACAAATAAATAAGTGAAGAGATATTGCCTGCCAAAGTGATTCCGCGCTATTGGGGGTGAAACCCATTGTATGATGAATGTCTGAAGTGGTTTCATCAATATCCTTTTAATTTTCAGCAAAACGGACAAAACTGACCTCTGGAAGAGAGGTGAACGAGGAGAGTCAAAGGAGGGCGGAGAGAGCGAGGTCAGAGAAGAAAGAGAGGGGAGCGAGGCTATGGTTAGGGTAAAGGAGAGAAAGGATGAAACTGGAAAAAGGAAAGGGGAAAAGAGAAGACGGGAAGTGTATGATAAAGGAGAAAAAGGTAATTTAACAAATAAGTGAAGAGAGATTGCATGCCAAAGTGATTCCGCGCTATTCAGAGAGAAACCCAATGTAGGGTTGAGGGCTAAAATAAATAATGGTTTCATCAATTTCGTTTGCAGCAAAACGGACAAAACTGGCGATAGAAGAAGTGGTGGTACCTCACGAGGAAGAGATGGCCTTTGATTACCCAGAACCAGGTAACTTATTCGTCTTTAATGAAATTGCATAAATGAAACCAACGTAAACTCTTTCAAATTGCATTAAAAAGTGAATATTTTGTACCACTTTTTGCAGACAATTCTTCCTCGGGAAAGGACGACCTTCATGATGAGAAGAAGTTCAAAAAGTTGATGAAAGACTGGGAGGTCTGGCTGGTGACGCCGGAAGGAGGATTGGTTGAAGTACGTGGGGTTCGGGATCATGTTCAACGCCTAGAATGCATGGCCAGCTGGCTACTGCATTCCAGAAAGCAGTATGTCTGCCGAACGGCGGTGAACATGATGTTCAAAAAGAGGCCCCAGGAAAGGAAGCAGACTCCTGGAACAGTAAACTCACATATTTCTACCTATGCCAATTTCTTGAATTTCTTGTATCTTGAGAAACAAATTTCTGCTGGCGCAAAGGTAACAGCCGAAACCTGCTTAACAGCAATCAGGAAAACCACAAACAAAAAGGCGGCCTGTCGAAAGTTTTGAGATGTTAGAGAAAGAAACTCAGATGCAAGTTTCAAGTGAGGTCATACACGTAAGTAAATTGTTTTTATTAAGCATGGAATAAAACATCTGGCATTTCTAGAATGAGAATTAGACATTCGCCTACTCTTAACTTTAAACTCGACCAAAAAGTAATAACAAGCCAGCCAGACCAGTGCTGGCGTTTTGTTACCAACACTGAAGGTATATTATAAATGATTTCAATGGATGATTTTGCAGATATTTAAGGGAAAGGGTTCGGACCTGTCCCCCGGTATGTTCATTCACATATCCTCCCAAAATAACCGTGTGACCCTGTTCTTTTACAGAAATTTCAAACATCACACTATGCAAAGGATGTGATGGTCGCATTGCATGTTGAGGACCGCGAAGGGCCGGTGTCAAAGAAAGTGCACAACCATTACAGGAACTATTTGTTGGCCTAGATCGCAATTTACAACCGTCACCGTCCTGCACCCATAGTTTATATGACGGTGGAGAAGTTTCTCACCGCCCGAAGTCACTTTGACAAGGACCGGGACACTATTAGAACCATGACGATCAACAAAACAAAAACGTACTCTACCCATGGTGGAGCAATTAGAGCCCTGAACGAAGACCTATTATTAGCTCGTCACATTGTTCATTGGTGAAATAAAATACTTCGTTTAAAAGTTACTTTGAAAAATGTACCCGCAGCTCTCCAACAGTTCAAACTTCGTGTATTATATTAAAAAACTTAATACCTAAATTTTATTTTTCTTTCTAGGGCAAACATTCAGGGCATTGGCATCGGAATCGTTGGAAGACCAATCTTCCTAATGTACGACACGCTGCAAGAAGGCAGCAGTTCCAGACATGAAAGACTAATGACCACGCCACGGAAGGCCGCTGGACTAAAGAATGATGTTTCAGCTACCCTGATGTGCAAAACCGTCGTGACAAAGGTAAAGGATACAAAATAACATATACTAACAGGAACGAAAGAAACTATCATATATTATATAATTTTACGTGATCACCACGGCATGGCGTCACTAGCAAAACACATGGGCCACAGGGTCGAAACCCAGAGACCATGGTATGAAAGGAGACAGAAAGAAGCCATAGCAGTTGAGACTGTAACATCCTTGGAAAGAATGGTGAAAGAAGACCGGAAAAGACAAAAAAAAGGGGAAGAAACCGAAAAGGAAACCATATGTGGAGGACTCGTCGACGGAAGAGGAAGAAGAAGAGGAAACGCAAACCAAAATGGAGGGAGGGGGAGAAAAAGAAAAGAATGGGACACAGAAGGAGGCGGGTAGACAAAGAGAAGGAGACACAGGAGAAAAAAAGAGAGAGGTAGAAAAGGATCGAGAAGCCAAAGGAGAAGAAGAACGAAAGGTACAAGAACAAGAAAAAGAAAAGCAAAATGATTAAGACAAAGAAGAACTTTACAAAAGGTGAAGGAGAGTCAAAACAAGGAAAGGAACAAGAAGAAGAAATAGAAAATTGTTTAGAAGAAGAAGAAGAAGAATTTCAAGAAGGACAAGTGGAATTAGAAGGTGAGAGACTGAAGAAGAAAAAGATCAAGATCAAGAGGAAGAAAAACAAAATTACGAAGGAAAAGAAAGGCAAAGACGAAGGACAAGTGGAAGTTGAGTGAGAGGAGTAGAAGTGAACACGAGGAAGAAGAAGAAGAACAAGAAAAGAATGAAGAAAGTGAAGGGAAAGAAAGTGCAGAAAAAGAAGGACCAGACCAAAACAAAAGAGAGGCACAATATCAAAAAATATCAGACGAAGAAGCATTTGAAACGATAGACTTGGCCAAGGCTCTCGTGAGTGTTCCCCGGGGAGCTGACAACACTAACTCTACACAAATACAGTGCTTCAGCACAGTACATCACACCGTATTTGCCTTTTTCTAATACGTCCTCTATCGGTCTATAAAGGTATCGCTTCTCAACGAGAGACCAGGGACAAATGGTTTCTATGACGTCATAATTTTATGTTATTCCTTTATTTTATTTATCCCTCACTAGGATGAATAATATGTAGTAGTTTTTCAATATCTAGTCCAATCAAAGTTGGCAGTCTGTAAATCGTGATATGAATAAACATACCTTAGGTCACACGACCTTGTCATTCATATCTGTCAGCCAGCAGTGCTAGCAGTCGACAAATGTAGAGCCCTTATCGTACCGATGAAGCGACTATTTTCTTTGCAATAACATCTGAAAAGACATTCGCAGGTAATTAAAAAAGTATCATTATTAATGTATGGGACACCAAGAAGACGTCGGCGTTTGATTACCGGCAGGATTTAAGAAGTAAATTTATCGATCGACCACCTTTTTTTCTAAAAGTCCCCACGACTCTCTGGCGAAGAGCCAAGGGGTGACAACCAAACGATTACTCCCGGAGGAGTTCTGCTCCCTTAAGGAGCTTAACGTCCCAAATGGACAAGTACGCCCTCCAAAGGGCAAACACTGAGTGGTCCTGCTCTAGACTGGCTGAATAGAACAGAAGCCACAACCTGGATGCAGTTTAACGTCATGCCCAGGATCGACCACCTGCTTTTTACGTACGTAGAAACGGGCACGGAGAACCAATAACAGAACTCAGACCAGACGGGACAAAATGATAACTTGAACTATGTACAGAATTCATACCATTACGGACGCAAACCAAGATTTTTGTGTCAATAATCTACAAAACCCACCCAGACCCCAACCCAGTACCCAGGGCTATTTACAAACACCTATTTACACATTACCAAATCAAGCAGGAAACATTTACAAAGACCGCCCCCGAGAAGCAAAACACAGGCCTATTTACAAATTAACCATCACCCGCCCCGCCCGCACCGAAACAATTGGCCCCCAGCGTCTGCCGAACGTGGACCTCGGCAAACGAACAAAGTCGGCGTCGACCCTCAGTTTAATTTCCGTCCTCACCGACGCCAACACGACGTCGGCAGGCGTCCCTTCCCCCCTAAAAACAATATTACATCGGTCTCTCCAAACAGCCAGCTTGATGGAGGCCGAAACAAAAGTCAGTATGCCACGAACACTTGTATTGCATGGTGGGGGCGATAGACCATACAATGCATAGTCCTGGCTGACCGCCCAAGTGTTGCAAAACGTTAGCCGGTCAGCCAGGGCTTGAAACCACTCCCATAGGAGGGCCACAAACTCACAATGCCAAAACACATGAGGCACACTCTCCCACTTTGTACATCCAGCCCGGGGGCATATGCCATCTCCAAGACGCCAGCGAAGACGCTTGAGATTGGTTACAATGGCATCATGCGCAATTCGCCACAGCAGGTCTCGCCGGCGGTAGTCTAGTGACTTGCAGTGCACTACGGTCCACACTTCTGGCTGTAAGGCATAGTCGCTTTGATGGGCCCTGCCACCAGCTAAGTCATCAAAAATGGCCCGGTACAGGTCCCCCGCGCTGGACTGCGAAACCTCCCCTACAGTTGACATCATACGGAGAGTATCCCTCATGTGACAATATGTCTTCGAGGGTCTCCCGCTGTGGGGCACACTATTACTAAACAGGGACGGAAAGAACCCACGGAATGACAATCCCCCCCAATAACGGACAAAGTATGCAAAGGGCATCTCACTGTCGACAGCACTAAACGCACACCTTGCCAGGAGAAAACGGAGCCTTGAGGGAAAATGCACAAGGCCCAGGCCCCCATGTCTAAGTTCCTGGTACACAACCTTTCTTCTGACCAGCTCCGTTTTCCCTGACCATAGGAACTTAAAAACGGCCCTCTCAAGTCGCACAAGGGCACCCTCTGGAGCAGCCAGAACAGTGCCCGGGTACCACAAGAGAGGATAAATGAAACGATTGATAACTGTTACTTTCCCCATTAGACTAATGTAGCGGTCCCCATAGTCTGTCATCCTAGCCTCCGCCAGGTCCACCTTCTCGTTCCAGGTAAGTGACCCAGGTGAGCCGTAACCAAACCATATACCATTGATTTTCATGGCATCGTCCCCCCAAGATGCCACGAAGGGCAGTTGTTTCCATCGCCACTTACCCAAACGGAGTCCTTTGGTCTTTGCGGGGTTCAGTCTGGCACCAGTCGCTCTTTGAAAGGTAGACAGGGTGTCAGACAGGGCCCTGAAGGAAGCTAGGTCAGAGACCACACACGTGACATCATCGGCATACTGGAGGCACTTGACTGTTGCTCCGCCAGGAATATGAAAAGGTCGGAACAAAGGCTCTTCTTGAAGGGATCGACCACCTTTAGCGGTTGAGTTACACGAAGCGCAGAGAAGGCAATGACGCTTACAGTATAAGTATATACTACGAGCTAGTTGAGTTCTGGTCTTCGTCGGGAGCGGACGTGTTTCCACGGAGCTCTCGCTGATCGTGCTGAATTTTGGCATTGTGCTGTACTGTGCTGCTTGTTATACTAACATATACTACTACTACTGTCATTTTACTGAAGTGTTGGATATTGGGTGTAGTCTCTCGCTTGGGGACGTGGTTTAGCCGTGCTCGTTTTAAAGCACGCCTGGCCTATAGTTTAGTGTTGGGTTCCCTTTCTATTTTCCCTGCCTGGGTTTGAACTGCTGTGCTGTGCTGAAGTTTTCTCTCTAGTTGCTGCGTGGCCTTGTGCCACAAAATATGCTGCTATGCCCGGAGGTCGGGATAGCAGTATCGTTAAGTTACAGTTTGAGTCGAGGGGCTACCCTGGTCGGAAAAGTTGATTCTGATCATGAGGGTCGGTTGGTATGCGTTACCATAAGGCACCCTAGTGGTAGCTTTCTACTATGTAATGTGTACGCACCAAATCGGCCCCCAGACAGGAGAAACTTTTTTACAACCCTGTCATCCTTCGTACCTGGTAGTGCCCCATGTATCCTGGCTGGAGACTTCAATTCTGTCCCTGCTTTTTAAGTGCATTGAAACGGCACATACAAAACAAAAACAAAAAACTGAAACCGGATCGGGCAAAAACATAAACGCAAAACTATTTACAGACTGCTAAATCAAACAGAAAATTATGTTCATTACAGTAATAAGCTATATATACAGATATTTACAAAACTTTGTACAGAAAACTATGTACTATTTACAAGCCCCTTACATACCCACCCTATTACAAATTGACCACCACACGCCCCCCCCCCCCTCACCTAAACGAGTGGACCCCATCGCCTACCGAACGCCGACCTTGGCAAACGAACGAAGTCGGACTCAACCCTCAGCCTCACCTCCGCCTTCACCGATGCCAGGACGACGTCCGCAGGCTTCCCCATCCCCCTAAAAACAACGTTACATCGGTCTCTCCATAAGGCCAGCTTTATGGAGGCCGAAGCAAAGGTAAGTATGCCCTGAATACTTGTATTGCATGGCGGGGGTGAAAGACCATACAAAGCATAGTCCCGGCCGACCGCCCATGTGTTGCCCATCGTCAAGCGATCAGTCAGGACTTGGAACCATTCCCAAAGGAGGGCCACAAATTCACACTACCAAAACACATGTGACACACTTTCCCACTTTGTGCATCCAGTGCGTGGGCAAATTCCATCTCCAAGACGCCACCGAAGACGCTTGAGATTAGTAACAATCGCATCATGTGCGATTCGCCACAACAGGTCTCGCCTGCGGTAATCTAATGATCTGCTGTGGACCACACGCCACACTTCCGACCCTGAAGCATAGTGACTGGATTGGACCTGGCCAACCAATTCTTCAAAAACAGCCTGGTATAGGTCTCTTGCACTTAACTGCGAAACGTCCCCAACTCTAGATATAATTAGGAGCGTTTCTCTCATTTGACTATATGCTTCCGAGGGCCTCCAGCTGTGGGGTTCACTGTTACTAAACAGGGGGGGGAAAGAACCGACGGAATGATAATCCCCCCCCCCCCAATAACGGACAAAATAGGCAAAAGGCATTCTGCTGTCTACAGCACTATAAACACACTTGGTCAGGAGAAAACGGAGTTTGGAAGGAAAATGCACAAGGCCCAACCCACCACGCCTAACATCCTGATATACCATCCCTCTTCTTACGAGCTCCGTCTTCCCTGACCATAAAAACCTAAACACAGCCCTCTCGAGACGCAACAGGACACCCTTTGGAGCAGCCAGAACGGTGCCTGGATACCACAAAAGGAGATAAATAAAACGATTGATAACTGTCACCTTTCCGAACAGGCTAATGTGGCGCTCGCCGAAGTCCTTCAACCTAGCTTCCACCAGGTCCACTTTCTCATTCCAGGTAAGTAACTCGGTTTGTCCATAACCAAACCATATGCCGTTGATCCTTATGGCGTCGTCTACCCATGATGCAGCGAAGGGCAGTCTTCTTGACCGCCACTTACCTAGGCGAAGTCCTTTGGTCTTATCGGGATTCAGTCTGGCACCTGTGGCTCTTTGAAACTTAGACAACGTGCCACTAAGGGCCTTGAAGGAAGCTAGGTCGGAGACTACGCATGTGACGTCATCGGCATACTGAAGGCACGGTAGGCCATTAACGATAACCCGACTATTTACACTATTGTACAATAAGGAGGTCCATTTAACAAAAACTGGATTCAAACAAAACTTCTTTAAAATTTTAAAGAGGAATCCATGATCAACCATGTCGAAGGCCTTCTCCTGATCGAGGGAGACAAGGGCACATGGAAGATCACGGTCCATCACGTATTCCACTAAGTCCCGCACCACCCAGAGGTTCTGCTGAATACTGTGTCCCCGCACCGCACAAGTCTGAAAGGACCCTACAAGATCTGGCATAACTGTGCCTAGCCTGTTGCAAAGGGCTTTCGCCAGAATCTTGTAATCTACATTTAACAAGGTGATTGGCCGTTTGTTTTTCGGTTCGAGGGGGTCTCCTGACTCAGGCAGCAAAGTGATTATGCCTGTGCGCTGCGAGTGGCTCAATGAGCCAGCAAGGAAGCTAGAGACGAATACGTCACGGAGGTCATGTGCTACGGTACCCCAGAAGCGTTTATAGAATTCTTCTGGAATACCGTCGGACCCCCAGGTGCCTTTCCGCCTTTCATCTTCGCCACTGCCTTCCAGAGCTCGTCAATAGTCAAAGGGGAGCCAAGTTCATCATTCTGATCTTTAGAGGGGGTTTTGTCAATATTATCTAATAGGGACTTTTGAAGGTCTTCATCGACATCTGCCTGGGTATACAGCTGCTCATAAAAGTTTTTATACACTTCTACAATGTCGAGAGGGTCCTTATGTACCACACCGTGGGCGTCACGGACAGCTTTTATACTGCGATCGATGGCATTCTTTGTGACGTCCCGGTAGAACTTAATGGTTCGTTTCTCCGCCTCCACACAATGCACACGAGCACGAACCCGGGCCCCGTGTAGTTTTACATGAAGGTACTGTTGGATTGCATGAAGTGCGGAGTGGTCCCCGTTCCTCTCCCTAGAGCAAAGTGAAAGGAACTCCTCCCTTCTTCGACGAGCTCTTGCTACACAATATTCCACTGTAAACTGTTTGATGCGGATCTTTACATCATCCCACCACTCTAAATCTGTTGAAAAGGCCGGCCTCAAAGTTCGCCACCCTTCGTATCTGGCCTTAAAATCTTTGCTATATTCAGCCTCCGTTAGAATGTCTGTGTTCATTTTCCAGAACCCCCTCCCTACTGGCCATGACTCTGGGGGTGTGAATGAGACAGTAACTGTATCATGGTCCGAAATTGGACATGCCACAACTTCGCAATCACTTGGTGACAGAGCCGTTGGAGCGTACACCCTGTCCAACCTTGAGGCGTCCGTGCCATCAGGGCGGTGCCAAGTGAACACGGACAAGTCAGGATGCTGCACTCTCCAAACGTCAACCATATCGTGATTCTTTGTGAACATGTCCAACTCCACCACACCAACACTACAGCTTGAAGATGTGAAGGTGGACATTCGATCAAACCGTGTGCCAGGGACACAGTTGAAGTCTCCAGATAGGATACAAGGGGCACAGCCAGGAACGAAGGATGGAAGGGTAGCAAAAAAAATCCTTCTGTCTGTAGGCTGGTTGGGGGCATAAACGTTACATAAGAAGAAGTTCCCGCAAGGATGTTTGATGGTAATGCATACCAACCGGCCCTCATGATCATGATCAACCTTTCCGACCAGGGAAGTCCATCTTGGAGAAACTAAAATGACAGATCCACAGGAAGATGCGGAACCAAAGGAAGCGTACAAACCCCCACCCCATTCGTAGGACCAGGTGTAGACTTCGTCCTCATTAACAATGTGAGTCTCTTGGAGGAAAACGAAGTCCACACCCAATGACTTACAAAATTGGAATATTCTGGACCGCTTCCGACTGTCCCTCATGCCGTTTACATTCAGGGTCATGAGGGGCAGGGGACCATTCATGAAATGTGGAGTGTGAAATTACAAAACTGTCTCTGACCTGGCCTTTTCGTTACATGGATCTGGTGCTGGTGGCACAGAAGGACTAACTCCCCCTCCCCGGTCGGAGACCTCCCCTGAGGCCGACCTTTTCAACTTGGGCTCAAGTTCAACGGCCTCACACAAATCAAACCAGCCCTCCCCAGATGGTGGGTCCTTTGGTGGAGGCTCTGAGGCAGGTCCTCCCACATCTGACATGGCAGAGTCAGATTCCGAGTCCGAGGACATTCTAAGGTCGTGCTCCACTGTTTGTATTCCAGCCTCCCCGGGAGCTGGTGGAGAGTGTGACTCAGGGCCAGGGTTCCCACAGACCACTTCACATCCCTTAGAAGCTAGGAACTCTTGTTCCACCTGATGTGCCACCTCATCAGGCGTAGGGGACCTGGGTTCCTCCACCATTGGTTCAGGGTCTGAAGACAAGGGTTCACTTGCCGGCTCCACATCTGCACTTGCACGCGCAGAGTACGATGTGGGGCAGGCACCGGAGACATGTCCCTCCTCCCCACACAGGTTACACCGCACCTGATTGGGACATGTTGCCCTCTCATGCCCCAACTGCAGGCATCTGCCACAACGTTTGTTTGGGCATGACTTGGCCTCATGCCTACACTGGAAACAGGTGCGGGGCTGGCCAAAATACCTGATGTGGGCCTTAGAACCCCCTATGAACAAGACGGAGGGGATGTCTCGTTTTAGCTCCATACGGAACTGTCTCTTTCCGTTGAGAATACCGGCCAGTTCACCTTCATTATACTTTACCCAACGCCAGTCAGAGACAGTTCCGTATTGTCCTAGAACCCTCGCCACCAGGCCCTGATCTACCTCAAAATTGAGGTACAACACCGTCACCACCACAGAGCGATCATATGGGGTGACAGTGAGACCCTCCACACCCTTAAGGGAGGAAACCCCCTTCAATCGGGCAGCATCAGTCCGGAACTTCAAATCATACGTATTTCGGGATGCAAGGGCCTGCAGCATCTCTGTATCCTAAACATCTACCTTATTGTTCTTCAACACAGAAAAAACATGCTCAAACTGTAACTTAACGATACTGCTATCCCGACCTCCGGGCATAGCAGCAAAAGTTTGTGGCACAAGGCCACGCAGCAACTAGAGAGAAAACTTCAGCACAGCAGATCAAACCCAGGCAGGAAAAAATAAAGGGAACCCAACAAACTATACACCAGGCGTGCTTTAAAACGAGCACGGCCAAACCACGTCCCCAAGCGAGAGACCACACCCAATATCCAACACTTCGGTAAAACGACAATAGTAGTATATGATAGTATAACAAGCAGCACAGCACAGCACAATGCACAATGCCAAAATTCAGTTAGGCCTATATATTATACAGCTACGTTGAGTATACGACGCTAGGACGACATGTGGTTAGCCCATAGTCGAGCAGATTATAATTTATCCTGCTCAGTCTATGGCCTAGGCCTATGTGACTTACGTCAAGGCTAAGCCTTACTCTGTCCCTGACACACAGTTCGATTGTATGTATCCATGCACATCTTCGAGCTGTAGTGTCGGTATGGCGGAGTTGGACATGTTCACAAAGAACCACGACATGGTTGACGTTTGGAGAGTGCAACATCCTGGCTTGTCCGTGTTCACTTGGCACCGCCCTGATGGAACGGACGCCTCAAGGTTGGACCGGGTGTATTCTCCACCTGCGCTGTCACCGAGTGATTGTGAGGTTGTGGCATGTCCAATTTCAGACCACGATGCAGTTACCGTCTCCTTCCAGCCCCCAGAGTCATGGCCAACGGGGAGAGGATTCTGGAAAATGAACACGGATATTCTGACAGAGGGTGGCGGACACTGAGGCCGGCCTTTTCAACGGGCTTAGAATGGTGGGATGAAGTAAAGTCTCGCATCAAACAGTTTACAGTTGAGTACTGTGTAGCAAGAGCTCGTCGAAGAAGGGGAGAGTTCCTCTCGCTCTGCTCCAGAGATAACAACGGGGACACCTCCGCACTCCACGCCATCCAGCAGCACCTTGATCAGAAATTGCACGGGGCCCGCATTCGTGCTCGTGTGCTTTGCGTGGAGGCGGAGGTTAAACGAATTATATGGGACCGGTCTGGAGTATTTCAGCGAAGATGGGAGACTAGTGACTACCCAGCTTAAATGACAGAAACTTTCATGGCCCGAAACGTTTTGTAAATGATGTAAAAAGTTTGAAAACTTTCTGATGTAACGTAGCCTACATAGACCGCATTATATTACACACGAAGGTGAACAACGTGAGTCATGTTAATCATGAGGGAAGAGTAAATGTAGCTTACGTATCTGTAGACTGAACATTGGGGGGGTGATTAAATTGACCATCTCCCCCCCCCCCCAGTTAAGGGGGGGTACTGTTTATCCCCCTCCCCCATCCCCAGGGATCTAGGCCTGTGCAAATAACATGCATTACAAATTCGTTCGAATTTTTAATGCTAAGATAAACAGATTTGGGCAAAAATTGCATTTTGTCACTATGTCAAAATTGCCAAATTTTCAAATTGTAGCTATGCCAATGTGCCATTCATCAATAAGCCAGAAAGGGGACAAATTATACAATCAGTTTCTAATGACAAAATGAAGATGATCCGTCATTTCACACTGTAATCAATTATGGTGTAGAAAGTCAATTTTGCTTGCAATTCCATGTAATCGTGGGATTTTTTTCACCCCCAATTTCTAAAAATTAAAGAGATTTTCATTCAACTCTGATAAGGTTGATGTTTCAATGTCAGAAGAATCAATTAAATGGTAAATACTGGTGCTGGAATATGAGGTTGTTTCCTCCAATCATTCCATTGAACTAATAGCTCTTGTAAAGTATCCATATGCCATGCACACTGTAGTGAAGGTGGCATAGTAAAAAAAGAAAGCGAGCTTATCATTTCCATGGTCTAGTATTAGCAATATCGTATAATACCATTCGTTATATCGAAGAATGCTTCTTTCACACCTGTGCTGACGAAAGAAATTGTGCGGTCTTACTACTCAATGAAAGGGAGCTACTGCTTAGAACTGAAACATGAATCAAATTAACTTCTGTGTGAAAGTCAAAAGCACTTTTTTTTTTTATTTTATGTCGACTCCCCTTACATGGAGAATTTTTTTTTAAGGAAGAGGGGACTGTTGCTGTTCTTTCAAGTAGTAAGCACCAAAGAAAGTCATTTATGACATCCCTAATTTACACATCTACCTTCCTAATGCCACCATAAAAAATTTGGGTGTTTAGCCAGTTTCAGTAGCAAAAACTTTCTCCTGCCCCTGTGACCTCAACAGGTATCTAACCGGGAAAAGGGTCAAACTGGGTGGGAGTTTATGTTTATGTGTCTGATACTGAGTGTAGCGCATGTTTACAGTATGATGAAATTCAAGCTGGACAGTGATTCAAACTGGGTGCTGACTTAGAAAAAGTTTGAAAGGCCTGGCTAGAACCCTGCAGATCCATACCAATGTTACTCTGAAAATTCATATTCGTCCTGACAGGCTACTTAAGTGGTTGTATCTTGAACATGAATATGCACCAAAAAGGTTATCTTCATTAATTGCCATATCTTACATTTCCTCAATTCCTCAATTTTAACGCTACTTTGTGAAGAACCATAAAAAGGATTACTTTGCTGATTGTTTCACACTGACTTCAAAAAATTTGTTGCCCCTTCTTTCCTGGTTAAAGAATCCAGCTTGTCACAGTCAGCACCAGTGTTACATTTTTGTCCTTAGTGGCTAATATAGAACACAGCATGTCCTAGATTGTGATGGGGCTTCAAAATATGAGTGAAAGAAGCAATTTAAACCATCTCTTAGTTTGAAATGAAAGGTTACTTCTTGGAATTTGACAGCAATGTCAAAATAAAAATTTATTACAATACAAAACAGTCTGAACAATGATGAACTGCAAGCAGTAGTTCACTATTCCTCTAGACAAGGTGAAAGGTAACATCATCCTTCAAAGTTCAGTCTTTGTCAAACCTGGGATATATTGACGCAACAGCCATGATGACATAATAAATTTTTTGATAGCCACATCACTCATGCAAGACTCCTTTTCTTCCATAGAGACCATGGATTCCATGTATAAAACAGTCTAGAACGGCAGGTACTAATGGAACTGCGGTCACATGCAAAAAATAATAATATAACTGTACTCAGTCGCATTATTTCATTCTTCATTATAGGGGAACTGGCATTTTAGCCTCTTTTTATTATTTTTTTCTTTGTGTGCATATTTCATCCAAAACATTTTTGCTCCTGTCACAGTTTTACAGAAAGCTACTTTTAACCACTTCACTGGCTCTTCCATTCATATTCTTCGCACTCTGAAAAAAAAAGAAAACACAAAAAGTGAAAAGTCAAATTGGATCTGTAAGCAGTGTATAGTCTTTGGGCAGTCAAAAAGTCACTTGACAAGCAGATCATATTATGTGGTTATTACAAATCCTCACAACCACCTTTATACTGTAGAAGGAGAGGGGTGGACCCCTTTGCTTTCATGCTATAAACATCATCATGAGGGATTTTTGGCTTTGAAAAGCATTCAAGCTGAGGCAATAAAATTCACACACACAACATTCCTCTCCCACAGTACTTGGGATTCCATGGACCGACTTGTCAAGAACACTTTGAGTCATATGTACAATAGTACTGGACATGCTGACTGGCCCAGAAGTATAATCTAAAAAATGCTGGACAATGAATGACTTCAGAAGTCAGTGATGAGATTCAAGATACTAACCTAAATTCTAAATACAAGAGTTGTCCAAGAAAATATTTTACCAGTCAAGACCTGGTTCCTTGCAATTCCATAATCTGTAGTGTAAAGAACAGAAGTGGTGTACTGTAGGAAAAAGGCTATATCTAAAATGCCACACAGATTCCATGATGCCACTGTATAGGTAATTATACAATTATGTCTTCAGGCCTTGAGTTTTACATTCTCCAGGTGTGCTACAAATTAAGGAGGGTGGTAGCTGAGCTGTTAAATTATTCAACTATAGTAGATTTATATTAGCTCCTTATTTAGAGCTGAAGGGTAGTTGTGCAAAAGATCACACACCTGGCAGTGATTGGAGGTGAGTGATGGCATGAGATCACCCTCCCACATGTCGAGATTCAAGGCCTGTATCTTGTATTTTTACAATTGGGTCACAATATCGTTTCTGTCAAATAACAACTAAAATAGATCACAGTACTTACTGTATGAGTATAAAGTTAAAGTGGTTTTCAAAAAAGTTCAAGCAATGATATATTTACAATCTTTTCTATTGAATTACAAGAAGCACCAGTGTCTCAAACAGACATACATGTACACTAAGTACATCCCCTACAGCATTGGAAAGTAAATTTGCCCTGCCTAACGTAATCCTCATTTTGGCCCTAGTAGCTGAAGTACCCCACTCCATAAAAAGTACACTACAGTGCAGTAATCTGAAGTACTGTATGAGTGAGGCAGCCCTCATCTGTCTTACTGTACTTTGCAAGTCTGTTGACATAAAATGTACAATTGGACCCACGGCACATGCAGGATACAAAAAAGTGACAAATAAAGACCGGTATTACTTTAGCCATCCCCTTAAAGATAAAAAATCAGCACAATTTATACCAAGGAAAATTTTATCCAAAAGAATCTTCTGATATCTCCGGTATGAGTTGACCTTTCTTGGTAGGTTTTCTACTCTTTGGCATGGCTGTAAAGGGCCGAACCTTTCACAAGAAACTGCAGTTATCAATTGGCCCAGCTCTTTCAAACAATGCAGAGTACCAAAGCTTATATTACACAGCATGAACAGTAGGCCTACTGAGAGTGTTTTGATTTGATTATATCAATTGAGTTATTCGGTACTCACCTTGAAGCAATAAACTGATATTGTATCTGGCTGAGGATGTATTTGGGAAGGACTTCAGGAAGAAGTTTAGGAGAATTGGTACACTGTTTAAGGCGAGAGAACTGAGCCTTTAAGTGACATGAAATGCACCCCAGATGTCAGACTATGATTTTACCTGTTTACTGTAAGTTGTAACTGATGAAGGCCTACAGACCTAGGCTACCATGCAAAACATATCAGCCTTATTTCTAACTGTTCGGCCTGCTTGTTTTTATAATTAACTTAGTGTGCAAATAAAATTTTTGCAAAGTCCAGGGTCAGGATTAAAAATTCCCTGCTAATTAAGCTCTGTGATCCATCATAAACTGTTACAATGAAGGCTGGGATAGCTTCCAAGTTCAGAATGAAGAATGGTGTCCATGTGGCAGTCGAGATTCTGTCATGATTCTGGTTACTACTGGGCTGAACTTTCAGTCTGACAATCTGCTTGGGTAGGCTAGGGCTTACATTGGAGAAACCTTTCGACGGTTCCAATTCAAGTGAACCTGTTTAGTCAATGGTTATAGATCCGGAAATACCTACCGACGGGGTAGACGACAGGCCACCTCACGTTAGTTACACTAGGCTTATGTCATAGGTAGGCCTAACGTAGGCCTAGAGGCAAATCAACTTACATTCGGTAGCATGATGTAGCAACGCTTACGTTTTCATCTGAGTGGTTTTTCCTTCATACGACCAGCACACTGGGGCTTCTCGTACCACTTTATAGTTTGTTGTGTACTTGTAATCATAATAGCAAAATTGCTATTTGTCCAAATTACATAACATGAAATCTGTGAGTAGTATGTGCCTTCTATGTCGACTTCGTAAACGATACGCCATACATACATTTTTCGCGGAATCGGTAACCCGCTTTCTAGAAAAATGGCGCCCAGTGTTTACATATGACGTCACAATTCGGTAATTGGCCAAACTCTATAAATATGTGGCTCTGATTAATGCTGGTTGTAGCGCCCTCACTTGCCTTTAATCACTTACCCGCAAACAGAGGGCCAAAATGGAAGCTCTCAATGGAGTCAAATTTTACAGTTTAGAAAGAACCCAATTTTGCGGACTTTTTGGAATATATCTTTTGGACCGAAAATGACTTCATTTTTCACACACACAAAGTTTGGTGTTAATATCTGCTTTTTTAAGGACGCAAAGGGGTTGAGACTGTTTTTCGTAATTTGACCATAAAGCCGGAAGTGACGATAATTTGAAAATTGACAAATTTCTCATGGAACAATATGCATAGCCCTACATTGTGAACACATTTGACGTCAATACAATGTCTGGATGTGCTCCAAAAACTAACCCCTAGCTAACCCTAGGGTAAGCGTCACCTTTGGCAGGGCGCCATTTTGTTTTGGGGCGAGCTAATGACACATATGTACAAAACATTCTCCAAAAATTTCGAGCTTAAAATGATAATTTGAATTTTGAAGCTGTTTTTTACCTTTTCTTGACCTTCGACCCAGAAACGGATCTCTCTCCCCCGAAAGGTCATACTATAAATAGGTCATAACAATTTGGTCTGCGTGGCAGGTTCCTACGATTTTAAGGATTTTTTGAAAAATGGGATTTTTTCGACTTTAAACCGTCGTAAAACCGGAACCGGAAGTCCTATGACCTTACAAGTTGGATATGATTCTTGATTAGCCATACCTAATGAGTGTATGAAGTTTCAATTTTGTGGGACAAAGTATGCCAAAGTTCACATTTGTTGGACGAGGCATCTTCCAGAAGCTTAAGGTTAGTGTAAGTCTACGGCATTTTTTTAACAACTCAAAAACGGTTGTTCAGAAAAGGGTGGGAATGATGTTAGGATGGCCATGTGGTCCCCACCAAAATAAATGATTATCCCGTAGGTGGTGAGGGGGATCCCGGGAGAGTCCATAAGAAGTGGACACCCACTGACGTGAAAAGTGGACTTTGACGAGTCCTGTAACCATAAAAGTCGCGAATTCCCCAGGGTCCCCCAAACTGTCTCAATGCCAAACAGCCACAAAGAGCGCTTTCACGGAAAAAGTGGACTTTTGACGGGTTTGAGTTAATGATCTTAATTAGCAGTTGTGTTTTTGTCCGGCCGGTTGGGGTTGTCCTTTTGTTGCAACGTGCTTGTTTCAATGAACGTAAAAAAAATTGAAATGAAATATTTTTTAGGAAAGTAATATGAAGTTTTCTTTTAACGTGTACAAAAACGGACACGCCTACACCTGGCACGAAACGGAACTCGGACCAAAAGCTGGAATCACGGAACAGAAACCACAAGACAGTCATCATGTAAGAGAGAAAATGTGTTGCCAAAACGGACATGGCTAAGCCAGTAAGGACCACAACGCAGGCACTGAAACTGAAATAATTAGTTCCAACAATTATAGACCGCCCCGCACCCAAGCCAATTGCCCAATACTTTTCACCCGCCGCGCCACTTCTCATCTGCCTGGGACTTGACCACTTTGCTCCTTGGGCTCGGTATAGGTACCCCAGACTCATCAACCGGAGCCGACCTCTGCAGTGGAGGCTCGGAACCCCACCCCAACAAAGATCAAACCAGCCCTCCCCTGGTGGTGGATTCTTGGGAGGAGGATCCGAGGCAGGCTCCCTCACACCTACCGGTAACAGACTCGGAATCTGAGGAGAGCTGAGAACCGCCCCGGTGGGGAGGACGGAAGAGAGTCCACCCAGTCTAGGTTAAATAAGGATGGAAAGTCATATGTAAAATTTTAATAATTACATTTGGATTCTAAGTCAATTCTACAGAATAGTTATGGTAACACCTGAACACAGAAACAGCTAGCAAGACATTTAATAGCTTTAAAATGCATAAAAGAGCTCAAGGAACTGTTGGGGAACTGTTTCCATCTACACGTTATCAGGCTAACATTCTTTTTCCCGACGATTTGAACTTCCTGAATTGAATGAAGTAGCGCAACCTTTACGCGCAATCATTACCGACTTTAGACCACCATCCTGGAACAGAAACGATGTACTCAAAAGAAAAGGTGGTTGATCTTTAGGTTGATCTTAAGGATGTATCCTCAGTATTGGTAAAATAAAAGTACATTGAACCCTAGCCGCCATCTTGGTGTTACAAGCTATGGGTATAAAAAGAGAGCCCTATCTTTTGGTGCCGTTTGACCAAATATCGCTGTTTTTCTTATCGAGAATGAGCGTTTAATACTGGAATTCAACAAAAATGGGCCATATGTGCTTTGACAGATGGCGGCCATCTTGGATTTGATACAAAATGTCTGAAAATCAACACAAGAATGTATATTGTAATCACAGTCCTAAATGTAATATGTAAAATATAAGTGTGCAATACTGCTTGCATTTGGTCCTAATAAGTTGTACTATTTCGGCTGATGCGAAATGACAACAGGGCGAAAGACTATTTTAAGTACGAAATTCAGATTCCAGAAATTTCAAATTGTTAACTTTGGAAGACTAACTTTCGTTTTTAAACAACACAGATGCACCCAGGGAGGTCCGCTTTGTAGCAAATACATGACAAGGTAGTGCTTTGGTAGGTAACAATTTTTCAGAAAGCAGTAACAGTGGAGAACTCAGGGCACGACGTCACCAGCCGATCGGTATTCAACCTGCCGACTCGGTGACTCTATAGAACACATTCGTGTTGGTGTGTCGTTATGCCCATCTAACTAGCTCAAACTCCCGACTGGGCAAAGTCAAGGCCGAAGTGGTGTACTTCAAGTACCAAACCGCAGTCATCTCGGTCACTGAACCACCCTCCATCGACATGGGTTGCAACTCACAGCAAACAAGTTGTCCCTGTTAGTCGCCTCTGACGACTTGCTAGGAAAGGAGCGGGCATATTCTTCACCCGGTACCCGCACGGGAGGCAGATATTGGAATATTCATAACAGTCGACGAGAATGTGACTGACGGTGACAGCCTAGTCACAGGGTATACGTTCCGGGTAGGATGTTAAACCTAAACTGTAAATGGTTTTAATGCATTTGCTAAGCTGTGCTATGCTATGCTATGCCATGATTTTTAAATTGAGCATGAGAAAAGGAATGGAATCCGTTACGATGTTTTAGAGGATAATTTCACAAGTCAAAGACACAGACGGACGGCACAGTGATGACAAATAGTATGATTTTGCCAGTACTTTACATGGTCTTAATGTAGTGCTCAATTATTGGTGAGGTGTTCGGTATGTAACCTTTATAACCTGCATACTGGTCTGTATCAGGGTTGTTGGTTTTTATTTAAAAAGAAAATAAAAAAAATTAAAAAATATTGAAATCCGATTTTTCTATTTTTTTTTTTTTTTTTTTTTATATTTCTAAAAGATATGACATCCTGGATGCTGGCGTGTCCTCCATAACCTACAAAAATGGAATTTTCAGCTTCCAGGGCTATCATTTGAAAAAAAAAAGTGGAAAAATGAAAATAAATACAGCCCACTGTAGCAGTGTATATACAAGAAGACAACCCCTCTCCATGGTTCATATGATATCATGGGAAACGCGACCAAAGAATTGTTTTTTTTCTCTCTCTCTTTTATTCTTCATTACTAGTGTTCAGACTATATGCATAAAGTATATTCATCGTGATATAATGTACAAATAACATAAATGTGATGTCCTATGCAAATGGAAATATCTCAACGAATCGAATATTCAATGCCAGTATTCTTCTGGTTTTCCCACGCTAATCTGAAAATAAATTCCCACAGGAAGCAAATGCTTCTCGTTTTCAATTACTTCAGGAATACTTTTTACCACTTTACATAAAAAATGTTTCATTTGTAGCGCCAAAAGCTGAAAGGATGCTTGGCCTTTTCAAACGTGAAAAAGAAGCATTGTTTAGAGAAAACAGGATTTTGATTGAAGAACAAGTTTTCTACCTCTTTATGATATGTGAAATATGTCTGCATTCCCAGAAAACGTGGTCACCAGTTTGTTCCTCCCCATACCAAGGTACAATTTGGGGATTCGGACTTCCCCATTAGAAAAAAAAAATGTAAGGCGGGAGTGCTTAAGGGCCCTGAAGGAAGTTGGGTCGGAGACTACTATATGATGTCATCAGCATACTGAAGGCACTTAACTTCAACACCACCGGGTATGCGAAATAGTCGAAACAAAGGCTCAACTTTGAAGGCTCTGCAAGGGATTCACTGAACTATACATAGAGTACAGGTGACAGGGGGCACCCCTGCCGTATCCCACGTTGGACACTGAAGGGGCCCGACGTGGCATACGGCAAGGGTGCCCCCCCCCCCCCCCCAAGATTTCAAGAAGTATGATCTTGAAACACTGCGCTTAGGACAAATTTGCAAGACAATTGATTAAAACTACAAAAAGGTGTAACTCATCCCTACAGCAAACCACGAAGACCTTGGCACAAGCGGAGTACGATAAAATATGTTAAAGATACTATTTTATCGCAACCTGGCAATCATTTCAAACCTGTTAGTATATAGTCTATGTTCTTTATAGAAAAGTTTCCAAAAATGGCCTAGACTTAAAATGTAGACTAAATTATTTTCATCACAATATTTCTGTCGTTCTTATCACGAGCTAGGACAGAATAAAAAATGATCAAAATTAGAGCAAGCGGTGATGGCACATGGATTGAAAGCGGGTGCATGTTTTAAATTTGGTATTTTCTGTTGTCGGGGAGAAACTTCCTCGCAACTATTGTTTTGAAAAAAATACAATGACATAATGAATGGTTTCCACCACATTGGTTAACAAAGTTTATTCTGGTAGGGGAGAAAAATGCCATAGGTTTTAATTGTCTAGATGGGGTCTGACAACACACCAACACAAATGTGTTACATAGTGTCACAACGTTGAAAAAGGTACAATGTTCGGGTAAAACTAAACGGATGCTCGATTTCTACTGAAAAGAAGTTCACTTTCCTCGAGAGACCCAGGAATAAGGTTTTCAGGTCGGCCACAGTGTAGTATGTCTGGGGGATATGAGAGTATTAATAGCAGTCACAAAGAATGTGACTGACGGTAAAAACACAGTCACAAGGCACAGTATGGTCTTTCATCTCCAACAGGAGATATAAAATTCTTAAGTTTAGCTGCGCTGTTACTCTAAATATTCTTGTGTGTGGTGCAAATGTTAATCATCTGACAGATGGGACGCATCCAAAATCGATGCTAGGCTTTGGGTGGCACTCTTAATAAAAAGTATCTTCAAAAAAGATGTCATCCCATACATGCCTGTACTTTTCATTCCATATTGTGGAGCCCTCCCTTACGGTTGCATGGTAACGTGTCACTTTTTTTCTCAACAAGTTCCGGAAAACTGAATGATGTGGCCACAAAATGGGTCTTTGGATCAAGTAATTACAGAGGGGAGGATTTTCTACACCAAGTGATGCAGCGGAACATACTGAATTACTTGAGCTCCTCATGCAATGGGGTAAAGACAGTGACAGTTAAGTGTAAGCATATATTACTGCTCGTGGTGGAATAAGAAGTCATGGTTCTGGAAAGTTACAAAAGTCAATACAATAGACTATGAATTAATGTATATGTACTATTTGTTGATAAGAAATTGTATGACGTTCAGCTTCATCATGTCAGGGAGTTGTTTCACATCTTTTGACCAGACGAGTTGTTTTGATATAAGTGACTAAGCAGATGCTGCCATATATGGACTGGCTGCATCAAAATTGCGGTTTGCAAAGAGTTTAAAACGTCGTTACTCTAGGATCCCTTGATGGATTTTTACAATTCAAAGGCATATAATAGAGAATTAGATACCCAATCCAACCATCTCTATTAAACAGCCATTGCATGAAAAGGCAAAAAACCACGTTCGGTCCCAACCATACAGCTCATATATGCACTGTATCTGTCCTATGTAAAATGTGAGTTTCACTGGCCCAATTCCATATCTGAAAATGTTACTCCCGTATTCGTCAGAAATATTACACCGTTCCTGATCCTAAATACTTCACTTGCAAAAGGTCTTCCCTAACTCTTGGTTTTCTCAAGGTAAGCAAAATATACAGAAATTTCTGACGTAACTCCCGCTGTAGCGTGTACCGTCAACCGGGGTGACCTATGCGGAATTATGATGTTTAAAAATACGTCCAAGCGAAAGTGGACACGGGGTCACAAAATTTCAAATGAAGCTATTCATAACGAATGTGCGTGACTTGCTACAGCACTGATATGATTACACCCCTGTATATCACGCATTTTACAGCTACTCAAGATAAAGAGCATGTAAAGTTTGAAACGGCTTGCCTTAAGTTCAGTGTGTCAAGTCCAACTGTTTTCACGGGTTCCTCCTGTTCGTCGGCTTGCCAACCCACAAGACAGGAAAAAGAACAAAAGAACGTAAAGAGGCTCATTGAGTTGGTTCATGAAATTCCACAAATTTTTCCAAGCCCGGTAGGATTTCTTAACACACCAATGACAAATGGTCAATCTTAGACAATCCCCATATCCTACAAACAAATAACTTTTGTGCACAAAAACTTAGATCTTCAAGCATTGTCATATTGTAGTGACCCTTTATCACCCTCATAGAGTTATCGATATCAACTCAATGAGCCCCTTCAAAACATTTTACTTACTGGAATTGTAGCCGTAATGATTGAAAATGATATATATCCTTTACTGGTAGAGGCGCAGAGGAGACTTAGAGACAGAAATTCTTTTCGTTGAGTCAAATATATATTCTAACCACCGCAACCGCAAACTTGTCACATCTTACACAAGACTCCGGACCAAAAATTAAAAAATACAAAAAAAATATCAGTATAAATATATGTTTTCGCTTTGCATAAACTGATTTCTCGTATTTCGACACAAACATAAAATTGCCACAATTACATAAAAATAATGTAACTTTCACACACACACACAGCTACTCTGTACGCAAATTCTACCAAAGGGCAGGGCAGGGGAAGGGAAGGGAATTATTGCACAAACCATCTCTCAGCACCACACTGCAAGTTGCATACATTCAAACATACTCTGGACCAACCACAAGGTTTCTCTGCCCAAAACATTCATACCCCTTTGACCCTTTCGAGTGTCTTCAGCACCGGAATAGTAATGCAAGTTTGTATCCCGAAGTGTACAGGCTACAAATATAATACGAGCACATCGTTTTTAAGTACATCAAAACGGGCACTGGGAAACAAAGGGAGAGGAACTCAAACCAGACCGGACAAAAACACAAAGGCAAAGACTATTTACAGGACCTTAACATGCACCAAAAAAACAAAATTTGTTTCGCAGTTACTTCAGAAAGACACTACATGCCACGTGCAACCTCTTTGAAGGTATAAAATACGAGCAACTCCTTTGCAAGATGGTTTAGAGAGACGCTACCCATGCCACGTGCAAACCCTTTTACTTGTACATAGAAACAAGCACGTTGCAACAAAAGGACAACCCAAACCGGTCGGACAAAAACACAGAGGCTAACCACGACCATCCACACTGAAGCACGGAACGAAGACGTCTGCCATGAACGTAAAAGACGCACCAAACCCCACCCTGACACCCAAACAACCCACCAACTCACCAGCCGACACCAACCTCCAAGATAAATCAAGAACAAACCACCCACAAAACAAAATCACGAACCGTTTACAAATAAAACCAACACAGAACAAACCAATCACGAACCCAATTACAGTAAACTAAAACTTTGTACAATGCCCACTTGTTTCCGTATTAAGCGTACCTCGAACCTCGAAACAGGAACGCCGCAACAAACAGGACAAAAACGCCCGTCACAACGAAAAGGAGCACCAAACTCAACCCAAACAACCCATCAGCTACCTATCGGTCTGAGACTTCGCCTTTTTTACAGACTGATGGGCTACACGGTCTGACACGTCTCCAGAGGCCGACCTCTAAAGAGTTGACTCTGGCCCTTCCCCTTCGCACAACTCAAACCAGCCCTCCCTTGAAGGTGGATCCTTGGCTGGAGGCTCTGGGGCAGGTCCCCCGCCATCCGACATCGCTAAAACTGAAGAGAACTCCGAGTCCGAGGAGAGCCGAAGATCCTCTAATATCACCATTCCAGCTCCCCTGGGTGCCGTTTGTAAGGATGGTGGAGTGTCTGACTCAGGATCCCCACCTAAGTCCCGTTCCACCTCATTTGCTGCTTTCTCCAATTCCTGAGAATGCAGGATCCCCACTAAGTCCCGTTCCATCTCATTTGCTGCATTGTGTGGTGCTGGCTTGCTTGTTGTACTTCTGTGAAGTAAAAATGTAAAATGGGGGGGGGGGGGGGCTCAAATTCTACTAAAAAAAAAGAAAGCAGCAAGACGGGAGTCATGTATAAAGTTTACTTTCCTTAGAAAGCCAAGAATAAGAGAGGGATCAGTTTCGTCAAACAAGGTTTTCAGGTCGGGTACGGTGAGGTATTGATAGCAGTCAAGGAAAGTGTGACTGACGAGTAGAAATCGTCAACTCCTTGTATCTTCAAAGATTTGGGGCATTGTAATACGTGCTCAGCCCACATGATTCATCAAATAGCGTAGTCTATTAAGAAATTGAAAACTGGTGTTTGAAAGGGTAACAAACGTATTGCTCTTCAAGCGTTTGCTCGAATCATTGACTCTGTTGACATGGCTGAAGCAAATATTATTTTCAAACTTATTTCACAATGGAACCACCCAGAGTGAGAAAGACAATCAGAGAGGGGTCATCACTCCACCGTCATTTCAATGGTATATACCGAAAGGACGTCTCTAGCAAAAGGGTAAGAAGGGACAAAGATAATGACAACTACATCGAGGGGTTTTTCGATTTGCTCCTTAAAGACGTCATGCACCTGTTCCCTCTCTGGAGTTGAGTTATGCTTGGTGACCGACCACTACAACAATAAGGCATGACATAAACCACTTGGTGGGAAGTTGGGTTTAACGACACACCAAGACGGACGAGTTATATAGTGTCACCAAGTTTGAAACCTGTTTGAAATCGTTCCCACATACAGGCCAAACTTAACGGCATCGAGAAATAGAAACGTACCACAAAAATGAGGGTTCTCAAGAACAAGGCAAACCCAAGAAAAAACAAAAGAAGAAACACCACGGAGGTCAAGAAGAGTTCCAAGATGGGGTGGAGTTGGAAAACTCCAGTGTGTTATGGTTCCGAGTACCAAGTTGTGACACAACACTTACGTGACATTCTAAACACCCGTCCACAATCCCAGTGCAGCGAAGAAAACTGTCGTAAGATGAGTATGTGTGCCTGTGTGTGTATGTGTTTATGCGTGTATGTACATATGTACGTCTGTTAGATGGGGTTTAACGACACACACACAAATGTGTTATATGTCATCAAGTAAGACATAGTAACAATGTTGGGGTAAGACTAAAAGGATAGCAAGAAGTTTGCTTTCCTTGAGAGAGCCAAAAATAAGGGAAGAATCGGTTTGTTCAAACAAGCTTTTTAGTTCGGGTACGGTGTAGTATTCCTGGCATGTGTACGTATGTATGTACTGGTGTGACGTAACACAAATACTTGCATCTACACGCTTTATAGGAGGTCCCCAGTGCAAGTCTGGCACCACAAAAGAAAATGGTTTTTAATCTTTCGGTAGTGCCGTTTTTCATAATTGAGCAAAGGTGGCAAAGGTTGTCAACTAGGCGTACAGGGTACCTTAATTAACAATATTAATGTAAATTTTACATACTGAACTTTTGTAAAAATGACTCATGACTAAAGTATAACTTCCTACATGATTTCTTCTGTTTCAATCATTTCTATTTGGAATACTAAACAAGTTCATTTTGGCGTATAATGAGGACTGCATCCATACAACTCAACTGCAAACAGAAATAAATTCATATCCAAATGAGGAACATATAGTTCAAATTCATATCTGCCATTTTAATTTTAAATGTAAGCAAGAGGCAAACGCGTACAAATTTGTTATGTTATTGTTTCACGTTTGTCCCTCTTGAGCGGTGCCATCAGGCCAGGCATCACAGTCCAGTCAATGATGAAAAACTTCATGTACATAAACCAAGCCCCGTGTCGTCTTCATGTTCCATTGTAAGCAACAAAATTCTTTTCTTTAGAGGGTAAATTTTGGGGGGCACCCCATTGTCTCGTAAAAAGTTTGCATTAAAATTAAAGCATATGCACTGGTGTTTCAGAAATTAAAGCCTTTACTTTCTAGCAAAAAAGACATGAAACAACTCCCTTCCCTCGCCGTAGCTATTCAAATTGCTTCAATTTAAGAACAGCGTGTTCTCCTCCATAAATCGAAGTTTTCCAGGTGTACAAAATTCAACTCCAAGAAACTGCAACCACGACCTTCAGGGTTTTGTATTGCCAAGGGAGAAAGTGAGGTCTTTGCTGTTCACAAATGTCATTCCCATGTGTATGATTTATGATTATGCTTGGCTTACAAGGACTTTTTCCTGGCTTTCCTCCCACAAAAGTTCGACCCCCTGTAACCCAAGATGACCTTTGACCTCTATCAAAATCAATAAAATTCTTTTAATTACAGTGCATCAACGTACCAAGTTTGCTTCCTACCTTGAGATATTTTTCATTATGAACACCTTTTACTCCAGATGACCTCTCACCTCCCATCGAAACAATAGGGTTCTTCCTCTCAGTATAGGGCATCTGGGTGACAACTTTTGAGAAAAGTCATTTCATCCATTCTGAAGATATTGACACAAACACACACAATCAAGAACAAGTAGGTTTTTAGGTTTCTCTTGTCAATGAAACCAAAACCACATTCTTGTTTCTTGGCCAAATTTTGCTCATCTACAAACTTTTGCAAATTTGGCTCATTCGCATGGCAGAGAATTCTGTATTTCTCTATGCTAGAGAGCACCAAAATGAATTCCATGAAATTAAGAAATGTCAAACATCCTCAAAAGGGGAGGGACCCCCCCCCCCCTCAATAATTCTTGTCCAACATGCTTGCATGTAAACATTAACAAAGACCTGCATATAAATAAGAACATAGAGTAGGTTTTTTTTTTTTTTACTTTAGTTGGTAAATATACACACCAGTTTTTACTTGACTATAATCGTCATTCATTGTTTTGTCACACCTTTCCAGGCAGCGAAGCAATGTACGTTGTAAAGGGCTCAGACTTTGGCAACAAAGAGAATTTATCAATTTTAACGGGAGGCCACCCTTTAGAGTATTTTCTCCTACATACTCTGTCTCTGGCGAAGCACTGCGGACAGCATATAATGTATAATTAAAGAGAACACACTATAAATGCTGTTGATACCAATACGAACGATGGCATCTCGCAAAATCTTAATCACATAATGCAACTACTTACAGACTTGTGACTTCTGAGGTGTGATTCCATTTTAACATGTGTTGTAAATTGACTGTGTGCTGCAGGTTCATGTAAGTTACGGTATTGGATGAATTGCATCAGGGGTGCTTATATCTCGTATTCCAGATGAGAATTAGGGCTTTCTATGAACAAAAGTTTTTTTTTTTTTTAGTATGGGTGGTGCCCAGTTATAATTAAAGCCGCTGTTACACTTCAACAAACTTGAATTCAATATATATCAGTACAAATTGAGGAACATACAGTCGCACATGCTATACATTTTCAGCAACCTTCACTGAATTTATATATCAGCTTTTACCGCAGCTTTTTCAGGACTACCAGTGTATGGTTGTCATATCAGGAAACCAGAGTGGAAAAACGAAATTATATTCCGAATATTGGCGTCAATGTCCATACATTTACAAGTGTAAGACATTCAACCTTATTCTACCATGCAGGGTTCCCACGCAGTCGGGAAAGAGTCTGATATTTTTTCACGGTATCGAAAGTCCTTAAAAATTGGATGTTTGGTCTTGAAAATTGCCGTTTTGGTTTGGAAAAGTGAATTCTGACCGTACGCAGTTAAATACTTTGCTTTACGGCACGTAACTTCATGTTATGTACGCCTGTCTGCTGTGAAGAATAAATCATGGAATGGATTGTGTCCGTTACTGTACAGATCTAACGTACATATGCGAACATTGAACAGCTATGCACGTAAAGTGCGTGATGCACCTGCACCTTACCTGCACTACTTGCGCTAACTGTGGGCCGGCACAACACTTGTCCTTGCTAGCTGTTGACAGAAGTAACCTACAAAACTCCAGTTTCAAGGTAACTGTTACGGACTTAATTTTGAGTTCAGCCATCACATAAAAATATTTCTTAACAGAGGACTATGTAGGAAACTTAAGCGATGTATTAAACTCTGTCAAATATATAACAGTAGCCTAGGCCGCAACAAGTACCACGTTTATCCTAGGCTATAGTGTGTCACTACCGCTATGCTATAGTAACGGTATAGTAACGTTAGGCTAACGATAAAGCTATGGTGTAGTGTGTTTCTATAACGCTAGATATGTATAGGCCTACATCTACTACCATGCGAGTGAAATACTTGTATGCAGTGTTGTGTTATAAGCTAAAGTTATTTTCATTATTAATTGACTATTTTGTTTCATGTAGTCGTTAGCCCAGGTCTAGCTGTGTGTTATTTGCAGTACAATAGACCTAGGCCTAGAAATATTTTGAACGTAGTGTCACTGATATTTGTAGTCCTAGTTTCAGGAAACTAGGCCTAGGCTAGATACCATAGCCTAGGCTAGCCCCAGCAAGTGGAAGCGACTATAATGAGTGGCTAGGATTACGATCAGTGATGCACACATTTATAATTTTACGCACATCATGAAGTCTGAAATAGTTTCGTGTAATCACATATTATCCTAGACGTAGGCTAGTCCCATTTACTCTGTGCACCGCAACATAAATGCGGCATATCATGGGACTGATTTGACTGTCATACATAAACTTATAGCCTAGGCCTTTCCTACCGACAAATTGACTTGCACTTTCTTTGTATTTTGCAGATGCCAAACTGTTACTTTCAGGAAGCGTGGTAGTCTACTCCACAGATAGCCAAAGGCAATGTTCTTAATACAGCAGTACGTTAATTATGTAAAAAAGGACATTAACATTTCAGGTATGGGTACCTTCGCTTTGAATAGTCTTTAGCAAAAATTTTATCTCGAGTAGATAGGCCTACATCATCAGAAGACAGTGGACAGAAGTGCTACTAATGCCACTTTTCCATCGAGTTAATCCAAGTCAATAGCATCATGTTGCACTAAGAGTGACATCTTAAAGGCTGAGATTTTGTGTACCCTTAAAACAGTTAGTTCTGGGTATTCTTATAAGTCCAGCGAAGACATCTCATTTATTTGGAAGCAACAGTTCCCAGACAGTGAGGTAGCACAAAAGGCTTTATGTGGAGAGACTAAAAGTATCTCAGCTGCTATGGTTTGGCACCTCACTCGGAATTTCTTTTGGGAAGGAAATTGAAGAAACAACCATATGTGTTGCTTTTTGATGAAAGTCCCAAGGAACATTTACAAAAAAAAAAACCCAGTTGATTTCTTGATTAGGTTTTGGGACGTAAACTCAGTCAAGACTAAGTATAATAGCAGTGACTTTTTGGGTCATGCTACTGCCATCAACGTGATGGACTCATTAGTCAAAATGTTCATGGATGGTCAATTGGAGTTTCTTTGAAAAATTTGATGGTCTTGCTAAGGACCACAGTGTACACCTTTTGAATACTCGCTCATGTGGCTTGCATACATTTCACAACAGTTTCAAAACAGGCTTAACAACTTCAGGCTGGGATATAAGTCACTTTTTGTTTTGTCTTCATGCACTCTTTCATGATACACCACTTAGAGGAGGAGATGACTTCTCTGCTGTTACAGGAAGTGAGCTATTTCCAAAGCCCTTTTGCAGTCATAGATGGCTGGAAAATGTTGGTGTTGCCCAAAGGGCAATAGCAATGCTTCCAGCCCCGAAGTCATACATTGCTGCAACAGAGTCGGAAAGATTAAAGCACCAAATACCAAGTCAAGTACAACCCACAGCAGAACTTGGCTTTGGATGAGGCTATGATAAAGTATAAGGGATTTCAGAGCTAAGGGAAGATATTTTTCATGCCTCTGAAACCAACAAGGGTCGGCTTCAAAATTTACACCCTGGCAGAGTCCTCTACTGGGTACATTTGTAATTTCACTGTTCACCCAAATGATGAAAAACCAACAAAAATGAAAGACACCGTGATGAAAGTAGCTGCTCCATACTTTGGACGGTACCACCATATTTTCACAGATAAACTATACACAGGTGTGCAAGTAGCCAGAGAACTTTTGAACCAGTCAACTTACATCACTGGGGCTGTCAAAAGTTCAAGCAGAGAATTACCTATAGATTTAGAAAAATCCCAACTACCAGGCCATCAAAGACTTGACCAAGGCACCACGTGGTACCTTTTATAGTAGACAGAATGGTCAGCTCACATCAGTTATCTGGAAGGACAGTAAAGTGGTCCAATTTTTATCCACTGGCCATTAAGCTTTTCGAAATAAAGAATCTGACTAAAACCAAAGATGATGGTATGAGTAGACGGGCCCAAACTCAAGTGCCCGCTCCACCACAAGCCATCAGCTACACCAAAAACATGGCTGGAGTAGACAGAGCTGATCAACTAAGATCATATTAGGCAGATTTGGAGAAAGTTACTGTACTAGGACTACATCCGTGGCATCCAACACTCCAGCAGACAGCTGTAGTAAGTACCTAAGAAGTTTACACAGCTTTGAAGAAGACAGTTTATAAAGTAAAACGTCATAAATAAGAAAAAATCTTGTAAGTACAATACAAAAGACAAGTCCTCTAAGGTGGACAGTGAAGCTTACTCCACACTTCTAATTAACATAAGACAGAACTGAAACGTTATACTTTTTAGAGCATAAAATAAAAAAAACGAATAGGGATAAAGCCAACATGATAGTGGTCTTTTAACATACTTTTGATATTTCACGATTCAAAATAAAAATACCAAATGACCCTTGAAAGACTATTTCATGATAAGCACTGTTTCCTAGTTAAATGTTTGGCATTGCACCATGCAAATGAACAGAGAGTTTTTAGACATGGCGTACACAAGATTCCGTAGTAATTGGAACGCTTTAATCAATATTTATGTTTAAAATTATAACAATGTTGCTCTGGGTTACTCAACTGACATGGTATGAACAAGCATCATAAACTCCTCTTACATAATATACATTCAATTATATGTTACATTCTTGAGGTCATCAGTGTTAGTCAGTAGGGCATACCTCAAAAAAGGCTTTAAAAATGGGATTCCGTGCAACACAAACGAGGATTACCTCAATATCCGCCGTTGTACTTTACAACATAAATTTTCATATTTTGATTTTCCCCACGTTTAAAAGTTGCACACTGTTGACTTTATGGACAAAATGGCCGCCATAGTCCCATAGACTACTGTACTGAAGGAAAAATATATGTTACAAACACATTCAAGTCCAGAGTACCTCGCAATCTTTTCTCACTCACACATGACCTTTTTCTGCAAACACTGACCACTCCCAGGGTCAGAGAAAAGGCATAAACACAAGTTGAGGGCGCTATCCAAATTAAAGCAATACACAGAATAATGTACACAATAGCTCCAGTGTAAACTATGTTTTCATTCTGACCTTTACCTGGCAGGTCCATGGAACCACTACAGAAGGGTTTAAACGAATGCAGTAGAACTATGCATGCTGTTAAATGGTCTCCTGGGGGGTATGCCCTCTCCTTTGCAAAATTTGTGTAACAAAAGAATCTTATGTGAAAACTGTGCAATATTTTGTCAAGTCTTTGTTCTGGCATTTGCACCTTTATTTTCTTTTTAGATTTTAAGTTGGTTTCCTAGGGACATGCAAAACCTAAGGTGTCTTGGAGAGGGGTCCCAAACTAGACACCAAGTAATTGGGGTGCAAATATGATAATTTCATTAAAATATGTTTACTAATATGGGTAAACTTGTTATTTTTGCTACTGGAAAGGGGTGTTACTGTAAAGGGTTCAAGGGGGTTAGGGCCCAGAACCCCTCCTCGAATTTGCAAACTGACATAGAATCAGCGGGTCTCATGCAAGGCAGTGGTAATTTTAGAGAATGACAACCTTGCAGAGGAAAACTGCAATATTTTTATGCTCTGATGGGTTTACAGTTACAAAGGGAACTTTTCATTCTGTAATTCACCAAAGATTTTTACATGAAAGGGTTGGGCTACATTCTGTTAAAACACTTTTTTCTTCTAGAAGGAAGGTTTAGATTTAAAGGTTATAGGCACGGAAAGGAACTCAGCCAATACTGCTCGCTTTCTTTCAACCAAGGCAATAATGGAAATTATGGGGTCTACCTGTCTGTACGATAAGTATATATGAGCAGGAGCCCCCACCCCCCCCCCCTTCCCACAAACCAAGGCTTGTTTCTAGGAAAGTGGTAATGTTAGTCTCTTACTAAAACAAAAAGAACTTTAATAGAAACCACAATTGACCAACCTTTGTTTTAATATCTTTCCCCCTCCCCCAACTCAAATGCACAATACTTACGTACTGTAATTCCTGCAGTTTTGAAGGGAAGCTCAAAACTACTAAAATTCATATTCAAACGAGATGTGTTAGTTTCAAGTCAGTGGGTCAAAGTAGAATGGAATACTAGCACTGTTGAAAACATAGGTGTATAGGGCGGAGGGGGGGGGCTGGGGGCTGCAGCCCTGTTCCTGCTGGGAAATTACAATTTTCAGACACAACAGTTGTATTTTTCAGGCATGGGTGATTAAAATTTTGGGTAAAAGCCTAAAAGGGCTCTCCCCCTCCAAATAAAAGTGGCCTAGTACACCTATATGGTAGAAGGTAACGGAAAGAATGTTCTTACAGGTACCAAGGAATGTGGATACATCCCATAAGTCTTTTATATTCAAGATTTCTGCCCGCAGTCACACGCTCTGACAAGAGAGTTGCTGTTTAGGCTCCTGCCAAATGCACAAGATAGGCGTTAGTATATTTCCACCCCGGTTACAATTCAGCAGCTACAACAGGAAAGGGATATTAAAAGGCATAATGACAGTGTTCTCTACTAGCTGTTTTGTTAGGGTGACCCACCCGGACAAAATCTGCAGAGGTTTTTTAGCCCATGGACAAAAAATGTGCCACTCGGGCAAAAAGTTCAGCCACCTAGACAAAAATTATCTATTTGAAATCTCGAAACAGAGAAAACAGCAATCCCAATGTGGACATTGAGCAATGATAATCACAAATGTTCCTAGTCATCAGAGAAAAGTAGAATTACAAGCATCACTGATTTTAACCAACATTTTCCAAAGAGAGATGCTCCCTCTTTTTAGACTTCTTGTCAAGACGGTGATCACTGTTTACCTTCAACCTTTGGAGCACCTGGACAAAATTTCAACCTGTGGAGAACACTGAATTGTCACTCAACCCTGACAACTCCCTGGTTAGTCAGTATATCAACTTACATCACCGCCACACGACTGGAATTTAGTAAAATACACAATGTAGCATATACTACACTAGTCCTCACTCAGTCCCTACACACTAACCTCCATTGTCACTTGCTCCGTGTAATATTCAGAATGTAGTATAAATAATGGAGCATTATCATACTAGTATAGGCACTGATTGAGAGCTAATACTACACAGATAAGACCCCTAGCTTCATTGAAAAGAGGGAGGAGATTGAATTTAAGGACATACGTTCACATGTAAAATGCTGCACTCCTGTGTTTTGAAGCCCATGCACAGTAAACATGCCTGACTTCAATTCTTTAATGACTGCATGTAACTCTGTGTGTTGGTTCAGTTCAACTTTGCAGTCACCCAATCCATTATTCACACAGTGCACTTTTAATAATTTAGACAACCCCAGGAACCACATGAAGAATTTTAAATTCTGAGAATAGGGGCAAGGTGGGCCACCCTGTGAGGCAGCGTAGAGCACTGACTTCAAGTAATGCTGCACCATTGTGGGGCTATTACGGTCGCCACACAATGCATTGATTGCACACTCTAAGTCTAGGCTAGCATGTTTATTTTCATCCGGCAAGCCGATTAGTTTACAAATTAAAAATTTTATAGAGGAATAGATCTACGTATCTTCGCTAGTCTGATTCTGTGATGAACGTTTCTTCCGCTCAATTTTACCTTTGTCACAAAACCGCCGATAACAATCTCGGTGGTACCCGATGTTTCGTGCAACGGATACGTGTGAAAACAACTGGAGGCATTCTTCGATGTTGTCGAAGTCTAAACCAAGACTCGTAGCCGTACTCTCGACAATTTCGGCTTCAGGGCAGTTGAAGTGTTTCCATTGTGCCCCATAACTAACAAAAGTTTCCTAAGATGCTTTTGTGAATGTTTTAAAGTTGGTTGTTGCACTGGAAACAATGTGCATGGCACAAAACTCCGGATTTTAACCGGGTTCAGCGTTTGGCATGGGGGCTGCCATTTTGTCGTCTGCTTCTTCTGTGTAACTAGGATGCTACTGCCTTGTCATTGGTCAGTTTCCTCCTCTCCTGATACGTGATTGGCTGGTGACCAAACGATCGTAGTAGATTTAAGATGGAACTTTGGCATTGTTTTTGCCTCTTTTTTCGTTGCTGCGCACTTTTTGAACGTGGGGAAAAGTCATTTCGTGATGAGAAAACTAAAATCTTCCTTCCTTGGTTGTTCCCCAGTAATCCCCGTTCGTGTTGCACGAAACAGCAGAAAAAACAGGTACGCCCGACTGACTATGTAGGGTTTTGGAGTGTTGTGTAGTTTACCCTTCAATGCATAGTGTAGCATTTTGTGTTCTTCAGTATCTTGCACCGTGAAAGGCAAGCTAAATTCCAGTATGCTACCATACAGTATCCTACAAAACCTCACATACAGACTGTAGGGTTTTGTGGTGTAGAGGAGTTTTGTGATCTGTAGGGTTTTGTTGGTCGTGGGACTCCCACTGGTAGAGTGCCCAAAAGCGTTAGGGTTAAGGAAGACACTGGTGTCATAATATACCACCGGAAAACACCCGTTTCATGGGAAAGGTTTCCCATTGCACTATCATTTCAAGAACCTGCATTGTGGATGACTGCTTCAGAGACAGATCTGACGAGTTTTATATTCCCATAGGCTGTTTTATTTCTTTTGGTTAAAACTTGGTGCACATTCTAAGTGCACCAAACACACTTACATTCATACATAAACATCTGTGCATCAGACAGATAGGGTCATGTAACCATTTATTGCACAAGACCAAGAAAAACTATTAAGAACATTTCTGGGAAGATTTTGTAAGGAAGGCATTTTGAAAGAAGCAAACAGAATTCTGAAACATTTAGCTGTAGACATAGAAAAGGAAAGTAATCATCTTGAGGCAAGAAAAATTGACAACGGATTTGTTGCTGAGTCTTTGGGAACTTCAATTAAGTATAAGCTGGTTCGCAACCTGTCTTGCCTTGATCCTCGACTGCTAAGCTCCAATAAGGAACTATGTACTCAAATATTCAAAATTGTTCTGCAGTGCCTCATAGATGCAAACAGGGTGAACACTAGTGATGCTGATGAAATTTTGCAACAGTTAAAGGAGTTCACTGAATTGCATCAGTCTAGTAAGTTATTTTGTAACCTTTAACATTAGTGAGGATAACATTAGTCGTCTCCCATGGTCAGGCATTAGTTGAAAGAGGGTTCTCCATCAATAAAAATATTTCTACCCAAAATGTGTCTGCTGAACATTTCACATGTATAAGGTTAGTGAAAGACTACATTAACAGCGTGGGATAAGAAAACATCAAAATCACTCAAGAGATGATTGCTCCTCGTACTGGAGCGAGGCAAAGATACCATAATGCTCTAAAAGAAAAGAAGGAATTACAAGAAGATGAGAGAAATAAAAGAGGACAGTTTTGGATGAAATTGATGGTCTAAAGAAAAAGCAAAAGAAAGTATAACAAGATATCAGGGACATGATGAAAGATGCAGAGAAATATTATGACAAGGCAGAAGCATCAGGAAATGTTACTTTTGTTTCCACTGCTAACAGTTTGCAAAGAGGAGCCAAGCAGAAGGAATGAGAAGAAAAGGAAATCGGCACACAACTGGATAAAGCTCTAGCACTATTGAAGGATTATTAATATTCTTTGTAACAATATCAGTGCAGAACATTATAGAGTGCGAAAAACGTCATTCAAACTTAATTGTTCACTTTGTGGTCTTAAAAATTGTTAACTTGGTCTTGAAAAAAGTCTTGTATTTCAGTCTGGGGAACCCTGATTACGGAGCAGTCACTTTGAAAAACATTACAGGGTACTGTCAATTTGACAAAAAAAGATACTTGAACCAATAAGGGGATCTTTTTCCTTTTCTTTCTTGTTTTTAAAGCAAAATTTGGGTCGCAGCCCGACCATGATTTTCAGAAAATTTGTTCAGTTGGCAGAAAATGACCCTCCCACGGTTACTCGACAGAGGTGAAGAATGATCCAAAATAAACAAATCATAGCAAATCATAAACACTGGCTTTAAATTAGTCTGCCTTTGGGCTTTCTTTTCTCGTCTTGTATCATTCAGCTTAAAGAAACTATGTCAATGGTGAAGCACAATTTTGATGGCCCACATCAGAGTGAAACATTCTGCATACTTCTAGCAGAATTTCTAATGAAGCCGTGTGCATTGGAAAAGTCTATATTGCAGACTGCATTAAGAAAGAGACTGGTGTAATAATATACCACCGGAAAACACCGTTTCATGGGACAATATGCATTGTGGATGACTGCTTCAGAGAAGGTGAGTTTTTTATTCTCATAGGCTGATTTACTTCTTTTGGTTGGGCCTATACATGGTATGAGTATAAATGCTGTGTGTTCAAGGCATTCTTTTACTACACAGGATGAAAGCATACATGAATTAACTGACTAAATAATAAATTCTGCCTGTCATTTCATTTTTAAAATGTTTGTTTTGACAATCAAGTGCATATTTCACTGATACACTATAATCTGCTTTCAATGTGCTTCCATTGGGTGAACATGTAGTGATATCTTCTCAATGACAAAATTTTCAATTGGGACACCTTCATTAAATTGAAAAGCATAACCTACTGTAAAAAACAACTGTGTAGGAGGGAACAAAATGTTTAGACATGATTTCTCTACCTTGCAGCATTATCAAGTGCCAGCTCCTCATTAAATGATATGTAAAACTTAAATGCATGGTTGCACTCATTGAATCGCAAATCATTTGCATGTCTGTGTAAGTAGTTCACTTTGTGTACAACCTGCATGTGTGTGTTAACTGTAACTCATGAAGGTGTATGTTGTACTGAATTTGAACAAACACAAAACTGAAACACTGAAAGAGTATGTGAAATGATTAGAATCGACTTTGGAGACAAATACTAAAAAGCAGTCCTGACAGGTAATGGGTGTGGACCATTTGAAGGATTGTTGCAAATTCAACCATAAGGTTGCATACTTCATCTAAGTGGAGTTGGGACATGCCTCTTATATATCCCATTAATGGAAGTTGGCACAAATGTTTTATGAGTTTCCAGTCTTTAACCTATAGTAAAGTCACATTACAACGAATTGGAATCTGATTCTGATCAGCCTTCTCTCAATTTCTGGTAAAAATCTGTCTCCAGTCGGAAAGGTCCAAAAATTTCCTAGCATGTGTAACATGCAGTTGTGCCTCCGGACTATGAAGATCAAATTTATGCTGATTAATTTGTGACCTCACAAAGATGGACAGATTTTTTAGGAGTAGGCAAGGATGATCCTTAGCCCTTTACCGCAAACTATCGTCTCTCTCGCTGTTGTGGCCGAATTTTCGGGTAGCTACTCGCAGTTTCGAGCTCCGCGTGAAACAGTAAAGATCTGTGACAGCCGAGCTCTCCGCAAGGGTCCAAAAGGATTAAAGGGTTAAGAAAAAATTGTTGTCCAAAGGACAACCAGCTGCAAGAATTTGGTTGTCCTCTCAAAAATTTAGTCGTCCTCCACAAAAGACAAAAAACCAGATATTTATACAACGCGTATTTTGTGGATTCAAAACCAAGGTTTTTATTTGTCTCTCTGATAAAGGTTCAAACTTTCAAAGGCTAAATAATACTGATTTGTTTCTTGAAAGGAATGCTAGGGTCTTCTTTCAGAGGGAAGGGTGCATTTTCAGAAGGAGGTGGGTAAATTTCTCTTTTCATTTCGATGAAAACATCCATATCTTCATTAACCTTTCTGAATTTTAGTAGGGGACACTTTAGAAAGAATCAAGGGTTGAGCCTTCAAAAAAAGCTTTTTAAACCCCCAGAATGCATCTTATAGGGACCTTGGTACAAGCTTATATCCCTCCAATCCCGCTTGCTACTTTGGCCAATTATGACAGAAGTTGGCAAAAATGAATTTCCCCTACCCCCCCCCCCCATACACTCTCTGAGTTTCTTGGCTCGATCACCGATGCAGTGAAGTAAAGGAGAAAATCTCAGTCTGTATAATAGTTTGTTTCAAAGGAGTCTAGACCTGATCCCTGCACCATCCCAGTAATCGATTGCAGGGACAGGGTTGAATTCATCCTCATTGGCACTTCCTCAGGCAGCTGGTGAGGGCTGTGTTTTGGAGCCCCTCCAGTCTGTTTTTATTTTCTTCATCTGACTGAAACATCAAGTGAAATGTTTTTCACAGGTTGCACTAGACACAGGTTTGAAGCTGTCAAAAAAGAAGAAAATTTTGTTAACAAAGTGTCGATAATATACAGAGTGAGAACTGTTGTACAGATCATTTCAATGCAGAATGAAATAAAAAAAAGTCTGTTGGCATTTTTTTCTTTTTAAAAAGGTACATAGAAACAGGCACGTTTGAACTAATAGACCTAACTCAACCCGGCCGGACGAAAACACAAACGCTAACCACCACACAAAACATGGGACAAAAAGGTATGTCATAAACGGAAACGACACATCAACATTTTATTTTCACGTACTTCAGATGAGAGTGAAATGTTTACACTATTGACACTATTGATGTCCTGGGTAGGACGTTAAACTGCATCCGCTTTTGGAGTTTGTTTAAACGTGGGAATAATGAGGTTACCCTTTGTCACAGCTGCCTCCGGGGCACCTGTATATTTGCGGGGCTTTTTACGTACATAGAAACGGGCACGGAGAACCAATAAGAAAACTCAGACCAGACGGGACAAAAACATAACGTGAACTATGTACAGACTTTATACCGTTACGGACGCAAACCAAGATTTTGTGACCATAATTTACAAAACTAACCCAGTACCCAGGGCTATTTACAAACTCACCTATTTACACAAATCAAACAGAAACATGTACATAGAAACGGCCACAGAGAAGCAAACACAGGACTATTTACAAATTAACTATCACCCGCCCCTCCCGCACTGAAACAATTGGCCCCCAACGTCTGCCGAATGTGGACCTCGGCAAACGAACAAAGTCGGCCTCGACCCTCAGTTTAATTTCCGTCTTAACCGACGCCAACACGACGTCGGCAGCCCTCCCTTCACCCCTAAAAACAATATTACATCGGTCTCTCCAAACAGCCAGCTTAATGGAGGCCGAAACAAAGGTGAGTATGCCACGAACACTCGTATTGCATACTGGGGGCGACAGACCATACAATGCATAGTCCTGGCTGACCGCCCAAGTGTTGCAAAACGTTAGCCGGTCAGCCAGGACTTGAAACCACTCCCAGAGGAGGGCCACAAAACCACAATGCCAAAACACATGGGGCACACTCTCCCACTTTGTACATCCAGCGCGGGGGCATATGCCATCTCCAAGACGCCACCGAAGGCGCTTGAGATTGGTTACAATGGCATCATGTGCAATTCGCCACAGCAGGTCTCGCCGGCGGTAGTCTAGTGACTTGCTGTGCACTACGGTCCACACTTCCGGCTGTAAGGCATAGTCGCTTGGATGGACCCGGCCAGCCAAGTCATCAAATATGACGCGGTACAGGATCCACGCGCTGGAATGCGAAACCTCCCCTTACAATTGACATGATTCGGAGAGTATCCCTCATGTGACAACATGTCTTCGAGGGTCTCCCGCAGTGGGGTATACTATTACTAAACAGGGACGGAAAGAACCTGCGGAATGACAATCCCCCCCAATAACGGACAAAATACGCAAAGGGCATGTCACTGTCAACAGCACTAAACACACACCTTGCCAGGAGAAAACGGAGCTTTGAGGGAAAATGCACAAGGCCCAGGCCCCCATGTGTAAGTTCCTGGTACACAACCTTCCTTTTGACCAGCTCCGGTTTCCCTGACCATAGGAACTTAAATACGGCCCTCTCAAGTCGCACATGGGAACCCTCTGGAGCAGCCAGAACAGTGCCCGGGTACCACAAGAGAGGGTAAACGAAACGATTAATAACTGTTACTTTCCCCATTAGACTAATGTAGCGCTCCCCATAGTCTGTCAACCTAGCTTCCGCCAGGTCCACCTTCTCGCTCCAGGTAAGTGACTCAGGTGAGCCGTAACCAAACCATATACCGTTGATTTTCATGGCATCGTCAACCCAAGATGCCACAAAGGGCAGTTGTTTCCACCGCCACTTACCCAGACGGAGTCCTTTTGTCTTTGCGGGGTTCAGTCTGTCACCAGTCGCTCTTTGAACGGTAGACAGGGTGTCAGACAGGGCCCTGAAGGAAGCTAGATCAGAGACTACACACGTAACATCATCAGCATACTGGAGGCACTTGACTGTGGCTCCACCAGGAATATGAAAAGGTCGGAATAAAGGCTCTTCATGGAGGGCTCTCGCAAGGGATTAAAGGTGACAGGGGGCACCCCTGCCGTACCCCACGTTGGACTCTCAAGGGGTCCGAAGGTATGCCATTAACAATAACACGACTATATACATTACTGTACAATAAGGCAATCCATTTAACAAAAAGAGAGTTCAGACAAAACTTCTTTAAGACTTTAAAAAGGAATCCGTGATCAACCATGTCAAAGGCCTTCTCCTGATCGAGGGAGACAAGCGCACATGGAAGATCACGGTCCATTACATACTCTACTAAGTCCCGCACCAACCAAAGGTTCTGCTGAATACTGTGTCCCCGCACCGCACACGTCTGAAAAGGCCCTACAAGATCCGGCATGACAGTACCCAGCCTGTTGCAAAGGGCTTTCGCCAGGATCTTGTAGTCCACATTTAACAGCGTTATTGGTCGCTTGTTTTTCGGTTCAAGGGGGTCTCCAGACTTGGGTAACAAAGTTATTACACCTGTGCGCTGCGAGGGGCTCAACGAACCAGCAAGGAAGGCAGAGGTAAATACATCCCGGAGATCGTGTCCAACGGTACCCCCAAAGCGTTTGTAGAATTCTACAGGGATACCGTCCGACCCAGGCGACTTTCCACCCTTCATTTTCATCACCGCCTTCCAGAGCTCGTCGACGGTCAAGGGGGAACCAAGTTGATCGTTCTGCTCTGTAGAGGGGAACTTATTAATATTATCTAAAAGGTACTTTTGAAGGACCTCATCGACATCTGCCTGGTGTAAAGCTGTCTATAGAAGTTCTCATATACTTCGACAATGTGGAGGGGGTCCTTCTGTACAGTACCATGGACGTCACGGACTGCTCTTATACGGCGATCAATCGCATACTTTGTGACGTCCTGGTAAAATTTGATGGTTGGTTTTTCCTCCGCCTCCACACATTGCACGCGAGCACGAACACGGGCCCCGTGCAATTTCTGATCAAGGTGCTGCTGAATGGCATGGAGCGCGGAGGAGTCCCCGTTCCTATCTCTAGAGCAGAGCGAGAGGAACTCTTCCCTTCTTCGACGAGCTCTTGCTACACAATACTCAACTGTAAACTGGTTGATGCGAGACTTTACATCATCCCACCACTCTAAACCCGTTAGGAAGGCCGGCCTCAAAGTTCGCCACCCTTCGTACCTGACTTTCAATTGATCATTATAGTCAGCCTCCATTAGAATATCTGTATTCATTTTCCAGAACCCCCTCCCTGAAGGCCATGACTCAGGGGGTTGGAAGGAGACAGTAACTGCATCATGATCCGAAATTGGACATGCCACAACTTCACAATCACTCGGAGACAAAGCCAAGGGAGAGTACACCCGGTCCAGCCTTGAGGCGTCCGTGCCATCAGGGCGATGCCAAGTGAACACGGACAAACCGGGATGTTGCACTCTCCAAACGTCAACCATGTCGTGATTTTTTGTAAACATGTCCAATTCCGCCATACCGACGCCACAGCCCGGAGACGTACAAGAGGACATTCGGTCAAGCTGTACGTCGGGGACACAGTTAAAATCTCCAGCCAGGATACAAGGGGCACTGCCAGGAACGAAGGATGGCAGGGTCATGAAAAAGTCCCTTCTGTCTGAAGGCCGATTGGGTGCGTAAACGTTACACAGGCAGAATTTTCCACATGGGTGCTTTATTGTTACGCATACCAACCGACCCTCGTGATCAGAATCAACCTTTCCGACCAGGGGAGTCCACCTTGGCGAAATTAATATAACTGAACCACAAGATGTTGTTGACCCGAAAGAAGCATACAAACCCCCACCCCACTCAAAGGACCAGGTGTGGACTTCGTCCTCATTCACAATGTGCGTCTCCTGGAGGAAAACGAAGTCCACACCCAGTGACTTGCAAAATTGAAAAATTCTGTTCCGCTTCTGGCTGTCCCTCATGCCATTCACGTTCAGAGTCAGGAGGAACAGGGGATCAGCCATGGTGAAATTAGTGGCTACGTGTCCACCTGAGACTTGGCCTTTTTAACCTGTGGGCTCGGTATAGGTACCCCAGAATGGTGGACCCCCGCGTCTAACACCTCGCCTGAGGCCGACCTCTTTAAGGTACACTCCTCCCCCTGGCATAAATCAAACCAGCCCTCCCCAGAAGGTGGATCTTTCGGAGGAGGCTCCGAGGCAGACTCCCCATCATGTGACATAGAGACGGACTCGGAGTCAGACGAAAGCTGCAAGTCCTCCTCCACTGCCATGACATCAGCCTCCACGGGTGCCAGTGGGAGGGATGGTAAGGAGTCTGCCTCCTGAATTTGTTTCGAGGCAAGGAAATCCTGTTCCACTTCATTAGCTGCCTCCTCCAATTCCTGAGTGGAATATTCTTGGTCTGGTTGCGAGGGTTCGGGTGACTTCTCCACATCCGCACTGGCATGGGCAGAGTAGGATGTGGGGCACGAACCAGAAACATGTCCCTCCTCCCCACAAAGGTTGCACCGCACCTTGTTTTGACACTCCACCTTGTCATGCCACACCTGAAGGCACCTGCCACAACGCCTGTTGGGACACAATCTGGCTTCATGGCCCTCTTCACCACACTTGAAGCAGGTGCGTGGCTGCCCGAAGTACCTTATGTGGGCCTTCGAACCCCCTATGAACAGGAAGGATGGAATATCCCTGTTCAGTTCCATACGGAACTGTCTCTTCCCATTGAGAATGCCCTTCAACTCACCCTCACCATACTTGCACCACCGCATGTCAGAGACAGATCCGTGTTGGCTCAGAACCCTCGCAACCAAGCGCTGATCGACCTCGCAGTTCAGGTATAGCACTGTCACAGCCACAGAGCGATCGTATGGTGTGACAGTGAGCCCTACTACCCCCTTCAGGCATGACACACCTTTTACTCGGGCAGCATCGGACCTGAACTTTAGGTCATACGTGTTGCGGGCTGCAAGCGCCTGCAACATCTCTATATCTTTAACACCGACCCCATTCTTCTTTAACACAGTAAACGCCTGTGGGGGAGGTACGCTCACCCCCGACGAAAACTCCAACTTAACAATCGTGCTATCCCGACCACCGGGCATAGCAGCAAAGGGTTTGTGGCACGAGGCCACACAGTAACAGTAGAAAAAACTTCAGCACCTTTAATCAAACCAAACCAAGGTAGGGGAAAATAGTAAGGTAACTCAACACAAACCACAACTGTCGAACAGACGTGCTTTAAAACCAGCACGAACAAACCTCTATCCCCAAGAAAAAGACCGCACCCAACGCTTTAATAATATGACAGCAGTATAGTTTATTACAGTATAGTATACCAAATAAACAAGCTAGCACAGAGCAGCACAGTGCCAAAATTCAGCACGAGCAATCGAAGAGAGCTCCGTGAAAACACGTCCGCTCCCGACGAAGACCAGAACTGAAAAATTCAGCACGAGCAATCGACGAGAGCTCCGTCTGTATATTTGCCTCCTGCTTTTTAAGTACTGTTGCCTTTGGTCGTTTTCGTTTCGTGTGTTAATGGTTTATGATTGGTCTTTTTTTATTGTCCGGCCGGTTTCGGTTGTCTGTTCGTTTCAGCGTGCCTGTTTCGATGTACGTGAAAAAAAAACTTTCTTCGGGCGTGTTGTTGCCTGTGGGGCGGTGTCGCCTCCGGGCGTGAGGTGGTCATAAAGGATGGCGTGGGGATGTTCTTGTTTTTGTATTGGGGGTTGATGTGGGGTTAGTGCTGAAAGCGGTTTTGGATTAGTTGGCGGGTTGTTTGGGTTTTTGAGGTAGGGTTGGAGCGTCTCTTTTGTTTTTACGAACCTTTGGGTTCCCTGTTTTGTGTGTGGATGGTTAACCATTAGAGCCTCATGTGGAAGACCACATCAGAAACCGACCAACATTCGTTTTTGTGTGACTGCTGCTTATAGGAAGTGAGGCAGCAGAAAGTTTCATTTAATTCAGTCTTGTTGCCGTCATTGTTCCTTCTCTACTACCAATTGCGGAAAGTTATTAACGTTGGCAGCCTGGATGACATTGTTTAGCTGGATTCGGTTCGGTTGGGGAATTTATGGGCTAAGAAGAAGTTTGTAGTCCAGAGCTCAAAATTATCGTGAACCGTACCCACTTTCAGAAGCAGTTTCCAAGTTTACGTCGAAGAGGAAATAAACCAGTGCTAAATGTACACTTGAGTTGTACTTCTCTTGTAGCAGTGTTTTTGACGCTACATAAAGGTTCAAAATGAGCTGTTTAGAATAAATGTACAGTACAAGCTGGTTGAATGTCATTTTCGTATACATAGACATTGATTCTGCCAAAGAAACAAGGGGTGGGGGTGAATAGCGCTTAACCCCAAGTCGATTTGGATCCTGTCATAGGGTAAAGTTACAAGTTGGTTCAGGTGGTCAAAACCTTGCTTCATGGCTATTGAAATGTGCAGTTTGAAATGTTTTATTGACCATTTAGTTCTTTACATTGAAACATGGCTGCAAGGGTGTGCTACTTTTTGAAGAAAAAACCAAGATATTGACATTTTTATTTTTGATTTCAATGAAAGAGAAACCTATGCCTTCAATCTTGCGCGTTTGTATATATGAATGTGTTCATGTGCGCATGAGTTTGTGACACCTCAAGAAGGGAAGCTCATATGAAGATCAAACTTGGTGTGTGGGTACACCATGTAGAAAAGACAACCCCATTGTTTTGGTGGATGTGCACTTAGCTAGCTCGCATAGCGGAGTCTCTTTATGTTCAGACCGTTGTCAGGAACAAGAGAGCCCAAGAGCATTTAAGTTAAAGAGTACTTTTTAAGTGCATTGAAACGGAACATACAAAACAAAAACAAAAACTGAAACCGGATCGGGCAAAAACATACTATTTACAGACTGCTAAATCAAACAGAAAATTATGTTCATTACAGTAATAAGCTATATATACAGATTTATTTACAAAACTATTGACAAAAAGTTATGTCCACTACAGTACACACAGATATTTACATACTATTTACAACCATTTACAAGCACCTTACAGACCCACCCTATTACAAATTGACCACCACACGACCCCCCCCCTCACCGAAACGAGTGGACCCCATCGCCTACCGAACGCCGACCTTGGCAAACGAACGAAGTCCGACTCAAGCCTCACCTCCGCCTTCACCGACGCCAGGACGACGTCCGCAGGCTTTCCCATCCCCCTAAAAACAATGTTACATCGGTCTCTCTATAAGGCCAGCTTAATGGAGGCCGAAACAAAGGTAAGTATGCCCTGAATACTTGTATTGCATGGCGGGGGTGAAAGACCATACAAAGCATAGTCCTGACCGACCGCCCATGTGTTTCCCAACGTCAAGCGATCAGTCAGGACTTGGAACCATTCCCAGAAGAGGGCCACAAATTCACACTGCCAAAACACATGTGGCACACTCTCCCACTTTATGCATCCAGTGCGTGGGCAAATGCCATCTCCAAGACGCCACCGAAGACGCTTGAGATTAGTTACAATCGCATCATGTGCGATTCGCCACAACAAGTCTCGCCTTCGGTAATCTAATGATCTGCTGTGGACTACACGCCACACTTCCGACCCTGAAGCATAGTGATTGGATTGGACCTGGCCAACCAATTCTTCAAAAACAGCCCGGTAAAGATCCCTTGCACTTAACTGTGAAACATCTCCAAGTGTGGACATAATACGGAGCGTTTCTCTAATTTGACTGTATGCTTCCGAGGGCCGGGAATGTGAAATGGTTGAAACAAAGTCTCTACTTGAAAGGCTCTTGCTAGTGATTCACTAAACAATACGTATAGTAATGGTGATTGGGGGCACCCCTGCCGTACGCCACGTTGGACACTGAAGGGGTCTGAAGGCAGGCCATTAACGATAACCCGACTGTTTACACTATTATACAATAAGGAGGTCCGTTTAACAAAAACTGGATTCAAACAAAACTTCTTCAAAATTTTAAAGAGGAATCCATGATCAACCATGTCGAAGGCCTTCTCCTGATCGAGGGAGACAAGCGCACATGGAAGATCACGGTCCACCACGTATTCAACTAAGTCCCGCACCACCCAGAGGTTCTGCTGAATACTGTGTCCCCGCACCGCACGAGTCTGAAAGGACCCTACAAGATCTGGCATAACTGTGCCTAGCCTGTTGCAAAGATCTTGTAATCTACATTTAACGAGGTGATTGGCCGTTTGTTTTTCGGTTCGAGGGGGTCTCCTGACTTAGGTATGAGCCAGCGAGGAAGGCAGAGACGAACACATCACGGAGGTCATGTGCTACGGTACCCAAGAAGCGTTTATAGAATTCTACTGGAATACCGTCGGACCCATGTGCCTTTCCGCCTTTCATCTTCACCACTGCCTTCCAGAGCTCGTCAATAGTCAAAGGGGAGCCAAGTTCATCATTCTGATCTTTAGAGAGGGTCTTGTTAATATTATCTAAGAGGGACTTTTGAATGTCTTCATCGACATCTGTCTGGGTATACAGCTGCTCATAAAAGTTTTTATACTCTTCTACAATGTCGAGAGGGTCCTTATGTACCACACCGTGGGCGTCACGGACAGCTTTTATACTTCGATCGATGGCATACTTTGTGACGTCCCGGTAGAACTTAATAGTTGGTTTCTCCTCCGCCTCCACACAATGCACACGAACGCGGACCCTGTGTAGTTTTTCATCAAGATACTGTTGGATTGCATGAAGTGCGGAGGGGTCCTCTCCCTAGAGCAAAGTGAAAGGAACTCCGACGAGCTCTTGCTACACAGTATTCCACTGTAAAAAGGCCGGCCTCAAAGTTCGCCACCCTTCGTATCTGGCCTTAAAATCTTTACTATATTCAGCCTCCGTCAGAATATCTGTGTTCATTTTCCAGAACCCCCTCCCTACTGGCCATGTCTCTGGGGTTGGAATGAGACAGTAACTGTATCATGGTCCGAAATTGGACATGCCACAACTTCGCAAGTACTTGGTGACAGAACCGTTGGAGCGTACACCCGGTCCAACCTTGAGGCGTCCGTGCCATCAGGGCGGTGCCAAGTGAACACGGACAAGCCGGGATGCTGTACTCTCCAAACGTCAACCATATCGTAATTCTTTGTGAACATGTCCAACTCCACCATACCGACACTACAGCTTGTAGATGTGAAGGTGGACATTCGATCAAACCGTGTGTCAGGGACACAGTTGAAGTCTCCAGATAGGATACATGGGGCACAGCCAGGAACGAAGGATGGCAGGGTAGAAAAAAAATTTCTTCTGTCTGTAGGTTGGTTAGGGGCATAAACGTTACATAAGAAGTTCTCGCAAGGATGTTTGATGGTGATGCATACCAACCGGCCCTCATGATCATGATCAACCTTTCCGACCAGGGAAGTCCATCTTGGAGAAACTAAAATGACAGATCCACAGGAAGATGCGGAACCAAAGGAAGCGTGCAAACCCCCACCCCATTCGTAGGACCAGGTGTAGACATCGTCCTCATTAACAATGTGAGTCTCTTGGAGGAAAACGAAGTCCATACCTGATGATTTACAAAATTGGAATATTCTGGACCGCTTCCGACTGTCCCTCATGCCGTTTACATTCAGGGTCATGAGGGACAGGGGACCATTCATGAAATGTGGAGTGTGAAATTACAAAACTGTCTCTGACCTGGCCTTTTTATTACATGGATCTGGTGCTGGTGGCACAGAAGGACTAACTCCCCTGAGGCCGACCTTTTCAACTTGGGCTGAAGTTCAACGGCCTCACACAAATCAAACCAGTCCTCCCCAGATGGTGGGTCCTTTGGTGGAGGCTCTGAGACAGGTCCTCCCACATCTGACATGGCAGTGCCAGACGCCGAATCCGATGACAGTTGAAAGTCATTCTCCACTGTCAGTATTCCAGCCTCCCCAGGAGCTGGTGCGGATTGTGCCTCAGGTACTGATGTGAAGGGTTGGGAAGGGCCTACCTCAGGGTTCCCACAGACCACCTCACATCCCTTAGAAGCTAGGAACTCTTGTTCCACCTGATGTGCCACCTCATCAGGCGTAGGGGACCTGGGTTCCTCCACCATTGGTTCAGGGTCTGGAGGCGAGGGTTCACTTGCCGGCTTCACATCTGCACTTACACGCGCAGAGTACGATGTGGGGCAGGCACCAGAGACATGTCCTTCCTCCCCACACAGGTTACACCGCACCTCATTGGGACATGTTGCCCTCTCATGCCCCAACTGCAGGCATCTGCCACAACGTTTGTTTGGGCATGACTTGGCCTCATGCCCCTCCTCCCTACACTGGAAACAGGTGCGGGGCTGGCCAAAATACCTGATTTGGGCCTTAGAACCCCCTATGAATAGGACGGAGGGGATGTCTCGTTTTAGCTCCATTCGGAACTGTCTCTTTCCGTTGAGAATACCGGCCAATTCACCTTCATTATACTTTACCCAACGCCAGTCAGAGACAGTTCCGTACTGTCCTAGAACCCTCGCTACCAGGCCCTGATCTACCTTAAAATTAAGGTACAACACCGGCACCACCACAGAGCGATCATATGGGGTGACAGTGAGACCGTCCACACCCTTAAGGGAGGAAACCCCCTTTAATCGGGCAGTATCAGTCCGGAACTTCAAATCATACGTATTTCGGGATGCAAGGGCCTGCAGCATCTCTATATCCTTAACCTCTACCTTTCTGTTCTTCGACACAGAAAAAACATGCTGGGGTGTAACATTCCCCCTCGACTCAAACTGTAACTTAACGATACTGCTATCCCGACCTCCGGGCATAGCAGCAAAGGTTTGTGGCACAAGGCCACGCAGCAACTAGAGAGAAAACTTCAGCACAGCACAGCAGTTCAAACTCAGGCAGGGAAAATAGAAAGGCAACCCAACACTAAACTATACACCAGTCGTGCTTTAAAACGAGCACGGCTAAACCACGTCCCCAAGCGAGAGACTACTGTACACCCAATATCCAACACTTCAGTAAAATGACAGTAGTAGTATATGTTAGATGGTAGTATATGTTAGATGTTAGTATAACAAACAGCACAGTACAGAACAATGCCAAAATTCAGCACGATCAGCGAGAGCTCCGTGGAAACACGTCCGCTCGCGACGACCAGAACTGAACTCTGTATATTTGTACATATAGCTTATTACTGTAATGAACACAATTTTCTGTTTGATTTAGCAATCTGTAAATAGTTTGCGTTTATGTTTTTGCCAGATGCGGTTTTCAGTTTTTGTTTTGCATGTGCCGTTTCAATGCAATCGGGCAAAAACATCAACGCAAACTATTTACAGATTGCTAAATCAAACAGAAAATTGCGTTCATTACAGTAATAAGCTATATGTACAAATATTTACAAAACCATGTACAGAAAATGTTCATTACAGTAATATAACTATACATACAAATATTTACAACTATTTACAAGCACCTTACAGACCCACTCTATTACAAGTTGACCACCACACGGTCCCCCCTCACCGAAACGAGTGGACCCCATCGCCTACCGAACGCCGACCTTGGCAAACGAACGAAGTCGGACTCAACCCTCAGCCTCACCTCCGCCTTCACCGACGCCAGGACGACGTCCGCAGGCTTCCCAATCCCCCTAAAAACAACGTTACATCGGTCTCTCCATAAGGCCAGCTTTATGGAGGCCGAAGCAAAGGTAAGTATGCCCTGAATACTTGTATTGCATGGCGGGGGTGAAAGACCATACAAAGCATAGTCCCGGCCGACCGCCCATGTGTTGCCCATCGTCAAGCGATCAGTCAGCACCTGGAACCATTCCCAAAGGAGGGCCACAAATTCACACTGCCAAAACACATGTGACACACTCTCCCACTTTGTGCATCCAGTGCGTGGGCAAATTCCATCTCCAAGACGCCACCGAAGACGCTTGAGATTAGTCACAATCGCATCATGTGCGATTCGCCACAACAAGTCTCGCCTGCGGTAATCTAATGATCTGTTGTGGACCACACGCCACACTTCCGACCCTGAAGCATAGTGATTGGATTGGACCTGGCCAACCAATTCTTCAAAAACAGCCTGGTATAGGTCTCTTGCACTTAACTGCGAAACGTCCCCAACTCTAGATATCATTAGGAGCGTTTCTCTCATTTGACTGTATGCTTCCGAGGGCCTCCAGCTGTGGGGTTCACTGTTACTAAACAGGGAGGGAAAAAACCGACGGAATGATAATCCCCCCCCCCCCCCAATAACGGACAAAATAGGCAAAAGGCATTCTGCTGTCTACAGCACTATAAACACACTTGGTCAGGAGAAAACGGAGTTTGGAAGGAAAATGCACAAGGCCCAACCCACCACGTCTAACATCCTGATATACCATCCCTCTTCTTACGAGCTCCGTCTTCCCTGACCATAAAAACCTAAACACGGCCCTCTCGAGACGCAACAGGACACCCTTTGGAGCAGCCAGAACGGTGCCTGGATACCACAAAAGGGGAAAAATAAAACGATTGATAACTGTCACCTTTCCGAACAGACTAATGTGGCGCTCGCCGAAGTCCTTCAACCTAGCTTCCACCAGGTCCACTTTCTCATTCCAGGTAAGTAACTCGGTTTGCCCATAATCAAACCATATCCCGTTTATCCTTATGGCGTCGTCTACCCATGATGCAGCGAAGGGCAGTCTTCTTGACCGCCACTTACCTAGGCGAAGTCCTTTGGTCTTATTGGGATTCAGTCTGACACCTGTGGCTCTTTGAAACTTAGACAACGTGCCACTAAGGGCCTTGAAGGAAGCTAGGTCGGAGACTACGCATGTGACGTCATCGGCATACTGAAGGCACTTAACTTCAACGCCACCGGGAATGTGAAATGGTTGAAACAAAGGCTCTACTTGACAGGCCCTTGCTATTGATTCACTAAACAATACGTAGAGTAAAGGTGATAGGGGGCACCCCTGCCGTACGCCACGTTGGACACTGAAGGGGTCTGACGGTAGGCCATTAACGATAACCCGACTATTTACACTATTGTACAATAAGGAGGTCCATTTAACAAAAACTGGATTCAAACAAAACTTCAAAATTTTAAAGAGGAATCCATGATCAACCATGTCGAAGGCCTTCTCCTGATCGAGGGAGACCAGGGCACATGGAAGATCACGGTCCATCACGTATTCAACTAAGTCCCGCACCACCCAGAGGTTCTGCTGAATACTGTGTCCCCGCACCGCACAAGTCTGAAAGGACCCTACAAGATCTGGCATAACTGTGCCTAGCCTGTTGCAAAGGGCTTTCGCCAGAATCTTGTAATCTACATTTAACAAGGTGATTGGCCGTTTGTTTTTCGGTTCGAGGGGGTCTCCTGACTTAGGCAGCAAAGTAATTATGCCTGTGCGCTGCGAGTGGCTCAATGAGCCAGCAAGGAAGCCAGAGACGAAGACGTCACGGAGATCATGTGCTACGGTACCCCAGAAGCGTTTATAGAATTCTACTGGAATACCGTCGGACCCAGGTGCCTTTCCGCCTTTCATCTTCGCCACTGCCTTCCAGAGCTCGTCAATAGTCAAAGGGGAGCCAAGTTCATCATTCTGATCTTTAGAGGGGGTTTTGTCAATGTTATCTAATAGGGACTTTTGAAGGTCTTCATCGACATCTGCCTGGGTATACAGCTGCTCATAAAAGTTTTTATACACTTCTACAATGTCGAGAGGGTCCTTTTGTACCACACCGTGGGCGTCACGGACAGCTTTTATACTTCGATCGATGGCATTCTTTGTGACGTCCCGGTAGAACTTAATGGTTGGTTTCTCCTCCGCCTCCACACAATGCACACGAGCACGAACCCGGGCCCCGTATAATTTTCCATCAAGGTACTGCTGGATTGCATGAAGTGTGGAGTGGTCCCCGTTCCTCTCCCTAGAGCAAAGTGAAAGGAACTCCTCCCTTCTTCGACGAGCTCTTGCTACACAATATTCCACTGTAAACTGTTTGATGCGGGTCTTTACATCATCCCACCACTCTAAATCTCTTGAAAAGGCCGGCCTCAAAGTTCGCCACCCTTCGTATCTGGCCTTAAAATCTTTACTATATTTAGCCTCCGTTAGAATATCTGTGTTCATTTTCCAGAACCCCCTCCCTACTGGCCATGACTCTGGGGGTTTGAATGAGACAGTAACTGCATCATGGTCCGAAATTGGACATGCCACAACTTCGCAATCACTTGGTGACAGAGCCGTTGGAGCGTACACCCTGTCCAACCTTGAGGCGTCCGTGCCATCAGGGCGGTGCCAAGTGAACACGAACAAGCCAGGATGCTGCACTCTCCAAACGTCAACCATATCGTGATTCTTTGTGAACATGTCCAACTCCACCATACCGACACTACAGCTTGAAGATGTGAAGGTGGACATTCGATCAAACCGTGTGTCGGGGACACAGTTGAAGTCTCCAGATAGGATACAAGGGGCACAGCCAGGAACGAAGGCTGGCAGGGTAGCAAAAAAATTCCTTCTGTCTGTAGGTTGGTTGGGGGCATAAACGTTACATAAGAAGAAGTTCCCGCAAGGATGTTTGATGGTGATGCATACCAACCGGCCCTCATGATCATGTTCAACCTTTCCGACCAGGGAAGTCCATCTTGGAGAAACTAAAATGACAGATCCACAGGAAGATGCGGAACCAAAGGAAGCGTACAAACCCCCACCTCATTCGTAGGACCAGGTGTAGACATCGTCCTCATTAACAATGTGAGTCTCTTGGAGGAAAACGAAGTCCATACCTGATGATTTACAAAATTGGAATATTCTGGACCGCTTCCGACTGTCCCTCATGCCGTTTACATTCAGGGTCATGAGGGACAGGGGACCATTCATGAAATGTGGAGTGTGAAATTACAAAACTGTCTCTGACCTGGCCTTTTTGTTGCATGGATCTGGTGCTGGTGGCACAGAAGGACTAACTCCCCCTCCCCGGTCTGACACCTCCCCTGAGGCCGACCTTTTCAACTTGGGCTCAAGTTCAACGGCCTCACACAAATCAAACCAGCCCTCCCCAGATGGTGGGTCCTTTGGTGGAGGCTCTGAGGCAGGTCCTCCCACATCTGACATGGCACTGTCAGACTCCGAATCCGATGACAGTTGGAGGTCATTCTCTACTGTCAGTATTCCAGCCTCCCCAGGAACTGGTGCGGATTGTGCCTCAGGTACTGATGTGGAGTGTTGGGAAGGGCCTACCTCAGGGTTCCCACAGACTACCTCACGTTTCTTAGAAGCTAGGAACTCTTGTTCCACCTGATGTGCCACCTCATCAGGCGTAGGGGACCTGGGTTCCTCCACCATTGGTTCAGGGTCTGATAACGAGGGCTCACTTGCCGGCTCCACATCTGCGCTTGCACGCGCAGAGTACGACGTGGGGCAGGCACCAGAGACATGTCCCTCCTCCCCACACAGGTTACACCGCACCTCATTGGGACATGTTGCCCTGTCATGCCCCAACTGCAAGCATCTGCCACAGCGTTTGTTTGGGCATGACTTGGCCTCATGCCCCTCCTCTCTACACTGGAAACATGTGCGGGGCTGGCCAAAATACCTGATGTGGGCCTTAGACCCCCCTATGAACAGGACGGAGGGGATGTCTCGTTTCAGCTCCATACGGAACTGTCTCTTTCCGTTGAGAATACCGGCTAATTCACCCTCACTGTATTTCACCCAACGCCAGTCTGAGACAGTTCCGTACTGTCCTAGAACCCTCGCCACCAGGCTCTGATCTACCTCAAAATTGATGTACAACACTGTCACCACCATAGAGCGGTCATATGGGGTGACAGTCAGACCCTCCACTCCCTTCTGGGAGGAAACCCCCTTTAATCGAGCAGCATCAGTCCGGAACTTCAAATCATACGTATTTCGGGATGCAAGGGCCTGCAGCATCTCAATATCCTTAACCTCTACCTTATTCTTCTTCAACACAGAAAAAACATGCTGGGGTGTAACATTCCCCCTCGACTCAAACTGTAACTTAACGATACTGCTATCCCGACCTCCGGGCATAGCAGCAAAGGTTTGTGGCACAAGGCCACGCAGCAACTAGAGAGAAAACTTCAGCACAGCACAACAGTTCAAACCCAGTCAGGGAAAATAGAGAGGGAACCCAACACTAAACTATAGACCAAACGTGCTTTAAAACGAGCACGGAAACCACGAGCACGTCCCCAAGCGAGACACCACACCCAATATCCAACAGTAAAACGACAGTAGGATATGTTAATATAACAAGCAGCACAGTACAGCACAATGCCAAAATTCAGCACGATCAGCGAGAGCTCCGCGAAAACACGTCCGCTCTCGACGAAGAACAGAACTGAACTGTGCTGCTTGTTATACTAACATATACAACTGTCATTTTACTGAAGTGTTGGATATTGGGTGTAGTCTCTCGTTCAGTTCTGGTCTTCGTCGAGAGCGGACGTGTTTTCACGGAGCTCTCGTTGATCGTGCTGGATTTTGGTATTGTGGTCTGCTCTGTGGCAGCTTGCTTGTTTACTCTACTACACTGCTGTATAGATTCGTCGTGCCCGTTTTGGAGTACGTGTTAAGAAACTGGAAGTTTTGTTTTTCTGTTTGTGATTGAACGTGGCCTAGAGCCACCCCGTAGCTGCTATGCCCGTGTGTAGGGATAGCAGCATTGTTAAGTTAGAGTTTACGGTAGGTGTGAATGTCACACCTCCGCAAGTGTTCAGTTTGTTAAAGAAAAATGGGGTAAAGATGGAAGAAATAGAGATGTTGCAGGCACTTGAAGCCCGCAACACGTACGACCTAAAGTTCAGGTCCTTTAAAGCCCTTCTGGAGGGAGTGTCTGCCTTAAAGGGAGTAGAAGGGCTCACCGTCACACCATATGATCGCTCTGTGGTGGTGACGGTGCTGTACCTGAACTTTGAGGTTGAACAGGGTCAGGTTGCGAGGGTTCTTGCACAATACGGGACTGTTTCTGATATGCGGTGGTGTGTCTATGGTGAAGGTGAGATGAAGGGCATACTTAATGGAAAGAGGCAGTTCCGTATCGTACTGAAAAAAGATATACCGTCGTTTCTGTTCATAGGGGGGTCCAAAGCCCACATTCGTTATCTGGGACAGCCTCGTACTTGTTTTAAGTGTGGGAAGGAGGGACACGAATCCAAATCGTGTCCCAATAGGCGCTGTGGCAGATGTCTGCAGTTGGGGCACGGCAAGGCAGAGTGTCCCAACGAGGTACGGTGCAATCTCTGCGGGGAGGAGGGACATATGTTTAATGACTGCCCTACATCGTACTCTGTTCGTACCAGTGCTGATGTGGAGTCTGCACCTGAACCCTCGCAAGCAGGCCCAGAATATTCTTCTCAGGAATTGGAGGAGGCAGCAAATGAGGTGGAACGGGACTTCCTTGCCTCCAAGCAGTGTGAGGGGGGTTCTGGGGATCCTGAGGCAGACACTTCGCCATCCTTACCAAGGGCACCCAGGGAGGCTGAAATGATGAAAGTAGAGGACATTCAGCTCTCCTCGGACTCTGAGTCTTCTTCAGTTTCAGCAATGTCGGATGGCGGGGGGCCTGCCTCAGAGCCTCCTGCAAAGAAGCCACCTTCAAGGGAGGGGTGGTTTGATTTGTGTGAAGGGGAGGGGCCAGAGTCTAGTCTTAAGAGGTCAGCCCCTGAAGGTGTATCAGACCGGATGGCCCATCGGTCTGGGACGCCTGTACCGAGCCCACGTATTAAAAAGGTGAAGTCCCAGACCGATGGGTAGCAATGGGCAGTGTACATAGTTATATCCTGAAACACTTTAATGTAATTGGGTTCGTAATAAGTTTTGCTCTGTGTTGGTCTGACTTAGTTGTATTTGTACTTTTTCATTGGTGTTTTGGGAATGGTTCGCAATTTTGTTTTGGTCCAGTTCTGTTTTGGTTCTAGTTTTTGTTTCTCCGTGCCTTATTTTGTGTACAAACCTGTATATAGTGTTTCGGTTGAGTTGACGGGTTGTTCGGGTGGGGTTGGTGTGTCGTTTCCGTTTGTGACAGACCTTTTGTCCCGTGTTTTGTGTGTGGATGGTTGATGGTTAGCTTTTGTGTTTTCGTCCGGCTGGGTTAAGTTAGGTCTATTTGTTCATACGTGCCTGTTCCTATGTACGTTTTAAAAAGAAAAGTCTCTCGCTTGGGGACGTGGTTTAGCCGTGCTCGTTTTAAAGCACGCCTGGTCTATAGTTTAGTGTTGGGTTTCCTTTCTATTTTCCCTGCCTTGGTTTGAACTGATGTGCTGCTTTTTAAGTACATCAAACCGGGCACTGGGAAACAAGGGGAGAGGAACTCAAACCAGACCGGTCAAAAACACGAAGGCAAAGACTATTTACGAACCTTAACATGCACCAAGAAACAAAATTGTGTAACTACATAATTCCTGTTTTGTTCTCAAGAAAGGTGGTGGATTTTGGTATTGTGGTCTGGTCTGTGGCAGCTTGCTTGTTTGCTGTACTACACTACTGTATAGATTCGCCGTGCCCGTTTTGGAGTACGTGTTAAGAAACTTGGAAGTTTTGTTTCTGTTTGTGATTGAACGTGGCCTAGAGCCACTCCGTAGCTGCTATGCCCGTGTGTAGGGATAGCAGCATTAAGTTAGAGTTTACGGTAGGTGTGAATGTCACACCTCCGCAAGTGTTCAGTTTGTTAAAGAAAAATGGGGTAAAGGTGGAAGAAATAGATATGTTGCAGGCACTTGAAGCCCGCTACACGTACGACCTAATGTTCAGGTCCTTTAATGCCCTTCTGGAGGGAGTGTCTGCCTTAAAGGGAGTAGAAGGGCTCCCTGTCACACCATATGATCGCTCTGTGGTGGTGACGGTGCTGTACCTGAACTTTGAGGTTGAACAGGGTCTGGTTGCGAGGGTTCTTGCACAATACGGGACTGTCTCTGATATGAGGTGGTGTGCCTATGGTGAAGGTCGATGAAGGCAATACTTAATGGAAAGAGGCTCATATACATGCAACTGGTCACATGCACACACTGTGCTTTTTAAGTGCATTGAAACGGCACATACAAAACAAAAACAAAAACTGAAACCGGATCGGGCAAAAACATAAACGCAAAACTATTTACAGACTGCTAAATCAAACAAAATTATGTTCATTACAGTAATAAGCTATATATACAGATATTTACAAAACTATGTACAGAAAATTATACACACAGATATTTACATAGTATTTACAAGCCCCTTACATACCCACCCTTTTACAAATTGACCACCACACGGTCCCCCCTCACCGAAACGAGTGGACCCCATCGCCTACCGAACGCCGACCTTGGCAAACGAACGAAGTCGGACTCAACCCTCAGCCTCACCTCCGCCTTCACCGATGCCAGGACGACGTCCGCAGGCTTCCCCATCCCCCTAAAAACAACGTTACATCGGTCTCTCCATAATGCCAGCTTTATGGAGGCCGAAACAAAGGTAAGTATGCCCTGAATACTTGTATTGCATGGCGGGGGTGAAAGACCATACAAAGCATAGTCCCGGCCGACCGCCCATGTGTTGCCCATCGTCAAGCGATCGGTCAGGGCTTGGAACCATTCCCAAAGGAGGGCCACAAATTCACACTGCCAAAACACATGTGACACAATTCCATCTCCAAGACGCCACCGAAGACGCTTGAGATTAGTCACAATCGCATCATGTGCGATTCGCCACAACAGGTCTCGCCTGCGGTACATGCACACACTGTTTGGTGATGCTGCAATGGGGGTTACTATTACTAATAGTAATAGTAAAACTGCACCCGATTGTGGAGTTGTTTCAACGTGGGAATAATGAGGTTACCCTTTGCCACAACTGCCCCCGGGACACCCTTTGGCAAGGTGTACCTGTATTTGCCCAGTGCTTTTTGCGTGTTGTTGCCTTCGGGCGTGTTGTTGCCTTCGGGCGTGTTGTTGCCTTCGGGCGTGTTGTTGCCTTCGGGCGTGCTGTTGCCTTCGGGCGTGTTGTTGCCTTCGGGCGTGGTGGTATGATCTTGGTTTTTGTTGTTTGGTGTGGGGCCGCGGGTGTTGTTGAGGGCGGTTGTGGTTGAGTTGGCGACTTGTTCGGGTATTAGGGTGGGGTTAGTGTGTCGTTTCCCTTTAAGACAAACCTATTTGTTCCGTGTTTTGTGTCTGGTCAGTTGGTGGTTAGCGTTTGTTTTCGTCCGGTCGGGTTGAGTTAGGTCTATTAGTTCATACGTGCCCGTTTCTATGTACGTTTTAAAAAGGATTACTAATAGTAATAGGGGAAATCCGATTATAATCAAATTTTGTACTCTAATTATAGGGACTATTATTATTTCTGGAACAACCATGAAAGCCTAGTAATTGTGTATATCAGTTCACATAATTTTGGTTCCGCTGACTACACATATGCTTGTATACTGTACTTTGAATCGCACAAAACGTCAGACAAATGGTATACATACATATCCATCCCCATCTTGATTATCCAATCTTGGAAACTGTTGTACAATAGCCTTTGCATAGGCGAGTTTCACCATCTGCCCTTGGTCTGAAAGACAAACTTGGGGAATGCATATAAATGAAACTGGAAGGATGTCAATCCCTGAGCCATCTTATTGTCTCAATCCAACTACAGTACTATATTAAATAAATTTATTTACATTTTATTAATTTTTACATTTTAACTCTTACATTTTATTAATATTCATGAGCATATATATATGTGCATGCTGAATTGTTGTTGCTTATGAATAAAAAGAGTGATAAAAATTTAGCTTTACTCTAAAACTAAACGTTAGTCGTGATGACCCCTCCCCACTTTAAATGCACAAAGCATTTTGTTTTCTATGTAAAGTATTTGTGGACACTATGATACAACACAAGTCACTCCTAAACTTAATTTACGTGTTCTTAGAAAAAGGGATTGTATAAAATGCAGACCTTATTGTAGTAACTGAAGGACACAGCTTTTAACAGGGTTTAATGCTTACACATGTTATGCTCTCTCTCTCTCTCTCTCTCTCACTTAGTCCTTCAGACAAACTAAATGTGACTTCAGTTGTGAACTTGTGACACTTTCAAATCTCAAAATTTAAAAGCTTTTGAGAACACTAAATATAGCGCACAGCACAACCAAAGGTTTTCTAAAGGCGCTTTACAATAATCACCTTTTATTACCTTCCTGGAAGTCCCTGCAGCCCAGGGAGTCCTATAACTTCTTCAACCCTAGCTACTGTACCTAGGTGAGAAAACATGAATAGAGTTGTACAATATGAATTCACACAAAAATGAAATGCTTTTCCCCATGAACTAAAATGTGCCTAATTTTCCCAAAAACAGGGCCTCTCTCAGCAGTTTTATCTACTGCTACCATCAGATGTTTTCTGTATTCAATTCCATATACTTTGCGTCACATCGCAATGAAAACCTCATCATACAATGCCATTTCAAAATGCTGTGAAATTTCACCTGGTCCTATATCCACTGACCTCTCAGCATATGTAGATTTACACATAATGTTGTAACACAGCAGCATTTGGTTTCTATAGGCCAGTGTTTTTGCAATGTTCTGAAAAATACAAACAATGTGAGATAAACGCCTTGAAAAGTTACGAAAAGCTATAAATCTCATCACCCACAGGTGTATAAGAGGCCCATTAAGACGAATAGCAGACGGATAGTGTGTCATAAAATGATGTTTAGGCTTCAAGTTGCGACCTGCAAACAATTCTAGAAAAAGCGAGTGGTGATCCCTGATTAGTTGCTCCAGATACTTAAGTATCTCCACTGCTAACAACATGAGAAAATATTATGTCCATACAATCTAGCAGAGCAAGGAGTAAATCCCAGTGTTCATCATCTTCAGGAATGAGGTATCCAAGCATAACTGGAAGATGCAGCATTCTGGTCGGGGACACCATCTGGATTACGAATGGCATGGGCAGTTAAGGCACATGGTTTGTTATGCTTATCAGGAGTTCTATAATTAAAACTTGTAATTCTGGCATTCAACAAATCCAGTGTTAAGCCTTTCCCAATAAGGGCATTAATTACCAGCTCCATCTCTAAAGGGCAAACACCTAACAAATCATGCATGACATCTGGTGCACGATTATCAACTACATGGAAATTGAAAACATTATTCAACACACATAAAGATTTTATGCAAGTTCCTTGCAAGTTTTGGGCAACAAGACCAAATTGGTAGTTTTGTTTCTTTTTCTTTTTAAAACGTACATAGAAACAGGCACGCTGAAACTAACAGGCAACTCAAGCCGGTCGGACAAAAACACAAACGCTAACCAGCAACCATCCACACACAAAGCATGAAACCCGCCCACAACCGCCCGAACACCAAACACCGCCCCGAGACAACAAAAACCAAGAACATCCCACACCGCGCCCCACGGTCACCCCACCCGGAGGCAACACCACGCTCGAGGGCAACACCACGCCCGAAGGCAGCAACACGTAAAAAGCACTGGGCAAATATAGAGGAACTGCCCAAGGGTGCCCCTGGAGGCAGTTGTGGCAATGGGTAACCTCATTATTCCCACGTTTAAACAAACTCCACAATTGGATACAGTTAAACGTCCTACCCAGGTAGTTTATTTTCGTTCTAATGAGCTGTCTGTTCTCTGAAAGTTGCACTTGAATGCTATCACGATGCATCTTACACACGCGACAGGGGAAGGTTGCAGTGAAGCCTTCAGCAGAACCAAATAATGAATGAATGCCCAGATTGTCTCTAACAACTTGCGCAATTGCCACTTTTACATTTCCTGTAAAAAAGTCTGTTTCAATATCAATTCCATCTTTCAACAGGCTATTCATATCCAAAATAAAGTGTCGTTAAACCAACTAGACGGTATCTCAAGAACAGTACATGTGACTACGCTCATATTGTCTGTGTCGGTTGGTAATATTTATTACATGATCATCTGGAGGTCAAAGATCATTTGGAATTTTAAGAGCTCAAAAAGTCAAAACATTGACAGACTTTTCCGTTCCATGTTCCCGTGTGGATGGTCGTGGTTAGCCGGTTTGAGGTTTCCTTTTGTTGCAATGTGCCTGTTTCGATGTACGTTTTAAAAATTAAAAACATTGTGAGCATGATATCACAAGAACGGTTTTTGCAACTGTGCTCATATTTGTTTTGTAGGTTGGTTCATCGTTTTATCCCAGAATGCAAAGACAGAAATAGGGTTATCAGCATTCCAATCCATGAAAAATCTCAAAAGCAGCTTTTAGCATGTAATGTGGCATTGCATCATAATGTTTACAAGGCTGTAACTTCCACACCACTTGAGGTGTGGACCCCCAAAATTCCTGCATGATGTAATGGTTGCGGTAAAAGTTGCAATTGATTTCCTTCCTTGCCCAATAACACAATTTGATGATTGACAGACATTAGTACTCCATGCAAAGACATTTAATCCATTCAAGAAACCCTAGCAACAGTATGCAGAGCACATAGAGGGGGTTTTGAATACAATCCTGTCCAAAGAAGTGTGAAATTTTTTGCAACCTAAGTGGGCTAGGAGCTCGGTGAAGTGGTAATAACAGACCTCCAGCAGAAGGTTTTGAAACTTGATATACCTCAGTTGAACAATAGATTACTGAGGTTAGAAAATCAATTTTTTTACCGCAATAGAAACAGCATGTGTATTTGTTGCTGTCTGCGATGCATCATAATGTCGGAAAGTTAACCAAGGCACTTTCCTGAAAAATGGTTGATTATGCTTGGAATGACCTTTTGTGTAGGAAGTGGCAAAACCATGTGATATTATAGCAAAATCTTGTGATATTCCATTCCAATAGTTTTCTTGAGTTGTTAACTGGTGATATCTGGCCAATCTCACCCTACCACAGAAGAATTTTAGTATATCTGTAAACCATGTCATGGATTTGAAGTTTGACTTCAAACTGCAAAATGAGAGGGGGTAGGTTTCTCACTGTGCATGCAATTGACATTAAAAAAGGGTCATGTCATCTTCTTTTTCATTCTGTCACTTCTCTTGAAATATTTCAACATGAAATTATCCTACTCCAAACATGAGTCAGGCTTTCTCTTTCGAGTACCTGGGGAGTTGCTTAGTGTGCTAGATAATTGTGGGATTCGGCTCAGTGTGCTAAGTGATTGCGGAATTCTGGTTAATTGGCTAGATGATTGTGAGATCTAGCTTGTTGAATAAGATGCTTGTTTGGGTATTGAGGCACTACCTTCTCCAACACTTCCTTATTCATAACAGGTGTGGATGGCTGTGAATCTGTTGTATTCTCAGACAGACTACACGATTCCTCCAAGTTAGTAGATGTCCCGAAGAAAGTTCAAAGCAGGGAAAGTATTTGACAAATTAATGTTACACATAAAGTCTGTCACGAAAATGTGTTGCTGCAGACCTTTCCTCTTCCATAACAGATGGTCTAGAAAGTTTGTAACAGTTTATATCACGTTTTTTGACACATCGTGACACAAGATGCGCAGTGTCGGATTGTAGGTTTATGTTCATTAATACTGTTGATTTACGGCATTACTAAAATGCTCACATGTTCGTTCATTGGTGTTGTGAACTTGTTGATGGACTTACGCAGTACAAAGCTGTTATCGGCAAACGTTTGATCATACTTTGAAACTCAGTACGTTGGTCATTGCTTTCAATGTTTTGGTCCGCCACTCGCGGACTGTGCGAATACTTGGGAGTAATTTTAGTAAGCAGTGGTTTATTTTTAATACGCTGGCGAATAAGTGGACCGCGAATTTCCAAGCATGACCGAGGTAATTTTAGTCATCTGCTCTGCAATAAGTGCAATATTGTGTCTCACTAAGCTTCTGTACAATCTTCTGGATATCATCGACCAATGTGCGGATCATTTCCTTAATACGCTGAGATGGCTCTGGTTGTTTCTTATTGGACAACCTATTCATATGTGGCTTGGAGAACTTGTGTCAAGCAATCTAATTTGACCATTTTGAACTGTGTGATGGAAGACGCGATGAAAAAGATATCCCTGGCTCATCTGCATTCGAGGACGTTTTCCTTGGTAGGCCCATAACGAGAGGAGATCCTCAGCTGGCAGATGCACTACTTGACAACTCAAAAACAAAAATAGATTAAAACAAGAATTTGATGTTCAAATGAGCAAAATCTGTTGCTGTGAAGTTTCGTATCACAAGACCGTTTCTTGACCAACAGTGACAGGCAAAGTAACGTTTTGTGTCATACAACTGACATTTGGCCCTGCGGTAGTACGTAGTAGTGTTATCAATAATAGCACAGTATTCGTAGTGACTTACAGTATCACATGATATTTAAAACAGTTTAAAATTTGGGAGGTTGATACTGGACTGCACAGACATAGGTCTTATTTACTTGGTCCAAATCCAAACTTCTTCTCCTCGATTCTCTCAAGTCAAACTTACACTTCACCTGAGGATCACCAAATGGTTTCCCTCGGGTCATGAACTTATGGCAGTTCATGGAGACTTACTCCTAACCCTACAGTATGACAAATGCCTTATTTAGGGGATGACAAGCATCTACCCATGAGGACATTTGATAACTTTATGAGCACATTAATTGTGAGAGGTTCACAAGCAGTATCCACTCTGGTAGCAAACTTTAATTTAACTAGGTTTGGCACAGAAAGTGAGGTTGGATGAACACCTCCCATAAGAGAAAAATGTGACGAAAAATATCTGAATAGTTTTGTTATTCAACCCACATATGAATATTCTTCAACGATTGTGATTGTTAACAAAACACTTAAGTTCATCTACGAACATAATAACTTCCACCTACTTCTCTACTCCTAGTTCGTTAAAAATGTCAAATCATCTGCAACTACATTCAGTTTACCTGGTGGATGAACATAATCTAAGTCGAATTGTTGTAAATATATGGCATTGCTTCATCTCATTAACTTTCGGCTGCTGTTTGTAAAGTTCTTGATTTTCAGTGGGTGGTGGTGTGTAATTCGTAACAGGGAAATGTTCCTGTTACATGTACTTCAAAATTGGTGATCGCCAAATTTAACTAAGGGCCTCCTTCTCAATGGCGGAGAATTTCAAGTGGTGCTCATTAAGCTTTTTTGAATAATACGCCATCGGGTGTTTTGCACATTTCTAAATAACTAACTACACTTTTCTCGTCATGCTGGAGCAATACTGCCACAACGCCGACATCAGTGGCGTCAATTGCAATTTTGAATGGTTTTGTCTAGTCAACAGCCCTTCCTACTGGGTGATTAAGCAATATGCCTTTTAATTTATCAAAGGCGATTTGACATGCTTGGGACCATACAAATTTGTGTTTTTCTACAGGAGAGCTGTCATTGTTGCAGCTATCTCAGAGAAATTTATCATTCCTAGAAGTCTTTTATTCCCCTTTTTATCCGTTGGAAGCGGGAATTTCCAATTGCCTGCACTTTAGCCAATTCAGGGGCCACCTTGGCTTGACTAACTATGTGTCCTAAGTAAGTGACATGGGCCTAGTTAGGTTTGCCTCGTCAAGTGTGCTCAAAAACGCCTACATTCTTTTTAAATGGGCTTCCCAAGTGTCGGAATATATAACCCCATCATCATCAATGTACGTTTCACAACCTTACTCTGTTCATGAGCCTGGTTAAATTCGAGGGAGCCATTTTCATGCCGAAGGGCATTACATTACACTCATAGAAACAATTGCCTATGGCGAAAGCTGAAATTCGCTGCCCTTTCTGACAACCGAACTGGCCAGTAACCCTTAGGTAAGTCAAAATTACATAACTTGCAAACCCTATGCGGTCAATACAGACATCTAGAGGTGGGACTGGAAAAGAGTCAGAATCTGTTACAGGATTTACCTTTCTAAATCAAAACGTAAACGCCGAGTCTTATTTTTTTGATACGGACAATACAGGGGAACTTCATGAACTGTTGCTAGGAGATTAAGTTGTTAAGCTATTCTCCAGCATATACTGAATTTCCTCTTTGGCAATCATCCTTTTTGGCTTCATGGGGTTTAACTCGGAAGGATATTGTTTAACGGGGAGAATCTTTCTCATCTACATCATGTTCGAGGAGGGTGGTACGACCAGATGTGGTCCTAAACACCCCGGGGTACTTGCCAATAATTTGGGCAATCTCATGCCGTTGAGACTCGTCCAGGTCTTTTAACTCTTCTTAAGGTTTTGGAGAAACTCAGAGTTAGCTTACATGATACCTGATGGCGGAGGGACGGAACTTTGCCCTGGCACAGGATCTTCGTTTTATGTCTTCCTTATTATCCAACCCATCATCAGAAACTGCTTACAGCTACATAAACAGTGGATTCTCCATCGAAGAATTCTTTTGACGTATTAATACGACCTGCTTTTTACGTACATAGAAACGTGCACGGAGAACCAATAAGAAAACTCAGACCAGACGGGACAAAATGATAACTTGAACTATGTACAGAATTCATACCATTACGGACGCAAACCAAGATTTTTGTGTCAATATTTTACAAAACCCACCCAGACCCCAACCCAGTACCCAGGGTTATTTACAAACACCTATTTACACATTACCAAAATCAAACAGAGAACATTGACATAGAAACGGCCACCGAGAAGCAAAGCACAGGCCTATTTACAAATTAACTATCACCCGCCCCGCCCGCACCGAAACAATTGGCCCCCAACGTCTGCCGAACGTGGACCTGGGGGAACGAACAAAGTCGGCATCGACCCTCAGTTTAATTTCCGTCCTTTCCGACGCCAACACGACGTCGGCAGGCCTCCCTTTCCCCCTAAAAACAATATTACATCGGTCTCTCCAAACAGCCAGCTTGATGGAGGCCGAAACAAAGGTGAGTATGCCACGAACACTTGTATTGCATGGTGGGGGCGATAGACCATACAATGCATAGTCCTGGCTGACCGCCCAAGTGTTGCAAAAAGTTAGCCGGTCAGCCAGGGCTTGAAACCACTCCCAGAGGAGGGCCACAAACCCACAATGCCAAAACACATGGGGCACACTCTCCCACTTTGTACATCCAGCCCGGGGCATATGCCATCTCCAAGACGCCACCGAAGGCGCTTGAGATTGGTTACAATGGCATCATGTGCAATTCGTCGCAGCAGGTCTCGCCGGCGGTAGTCTAGTAATTTGCTGTGCACTGCGGTCCACACTTCTGGCTGTAAGGCATAGTCGCTTTGATGGACCCTGCCAGCTAAGTCATCAAAAATGGCCCGGTACAGGTCCCCCGCGCTGGACTGCGAAACCTCCCCTACAATTGACATCATACGGAGAGTATCCCTCATGTGGCAATATGTCTTCGAGGGTCTCCCGCTGTGGGGCATACTATAACTAAACAGGGACGGAAAGAACCCACGGAATGACAATCCCCACCAATAACGGACAAAGTATGCAAAGTGCATCTCACTGTCGACAGCACTAAACGCACACCTTGCCAGGAGAAAACGGAGCTTTGAGGGAAAATGCACAAGGCCCAGGCCCCCATGTCTAAGTTCCTGGTACACAACCTTTCTTCTGACCAGCTCCGTTTTCCCTGACCATAGGAACTTAAAAACGGCCCTCTCAAGTCGCACAAGGGCACCCTCTGGAGCGGCAAGAACAGTGCCCGGGTACCACAAGAGAGGGTAAATGAAACGAATAATAACTGTTACTTTCCCCATTAGACTAATGTAGCGCTCCCCATAGTCTGTCATCCTAGCCTCCGCCAGGTCCACCTTCTCGTTCCAGGTAAGTGACCCAGGTGAGCCGTAACCAAACCAGATACCATTGATTTTCATGGCATCGTCAACCCAAGATGCCACGAAGGGCAGTTGTTTCCACCGCCACTTACCCAAACGGAGTCCTTTGGTCTTTGCGGGGTTCAGTCTGGCACCAGTGGCTCTTTGAAAGGTAGACAGGGCCCTGAAGGAAGCTAGGTCAGAGACTACACACGTGACATCATCGGCATACTGGAGGCACTTGACTGTTGCTCCACCAGGAATGTGAAAAGGTCGGAACAAAGGCTCTTCTTGAAGGGCCCTTGCGAGGGATTCACTAAACAATACATAGAGTAAAGGTGACATGGGACATCCCTGCCGTACCCCACGTTGGACTCTGAAGGGGTCCGACGGTATGCCATTAACAATTACACGACTATATACATTATTATACAATAAAGCAATCCATTTAACAAAACCCCGAGTTCAAACAAAACTTCTTTAAGACTTTAAAAAGGAATCCGTGATCAACCATGTCGAAGGCCTTCTCCTGATCGAGGGAGACAAGCGCGCATGGAAGATCACGGTCCATTACATACTCTACTAAGTGGCGCACCAACCAGAGATTTTGCTGAATACTGTGTCCCCGCACCGCACATGTCTGAAAGGGCCCTACAAGATCCGGCATGACAGTACCTAGCCTGTTGCAAAGGGCTTTCCCCAGGACCTTCTAGTCCACATTTAACAGCGTGATCGGTCGCTTTTTTCGGTTGAAGGGGGTCTCCAGACTTGGGTAACAAAGTTATTACGCCTGTGCGCTGCGAGGGGCTCAACGAACCAGCAAGGAAGGCAGAGGTGAAAAAAACGCGGAGATTGTGTCCAACGGTACCCCAAAAGCGTTTGTAGAATTCCACAGGGACACCGTCCGACCCAGGCGACTTTCCGTCCTTCATTTTCGTCACCGCCTTCCAGAGCTCGTCGGCAGTCAAGGGGGAACCAAGTCCATCGTTCTGTTCTGTAGAGGGAATATTATCTAAAAAGGACTTTTGAAGGACCTCGTCAACATCTGCCTGGGTGTACAGCTGTTTATAGAAGTTCTTATATACTTCGACAATGTCGAGGGGGTCCTTCTGTACGATACCATGGACGTCACGGACTGCTTTTATACGGCGATCAATCGCATACTTTGAGACGTCCTGGTAAAATTTGATGGTTGGCTTTTCCTCCGCCTCCACGCAATGCACGCGAGCACGAACACGGGCACCGTGCAATTTCTGATCAAGGTGCTGCTGGATGGCATGGAGCGCGGAGGAGTCCCCGTTCCTATCTCTAGAGCAGAGCGATAGGAACTCTTCCCTTCTTCGACGAGCTCTTGCTACACAATACTCAACTGTAAACTGCTTTACATCATCCCACCACTCTAAACCCGTTAGGAAGGCCGGCCTCAATGTTCGCCACCCTTCGTACCTGACTTTCAACTGTTCGTTATAGGCAGCCTCCGTTAGAATACCTGTATTCATTTTCCAGACCCCCCTCCCTGAAGGCCATGACTCAGGGGGTTGGAAGGAGACAGTAACTGCATCATGATCCGAAATTGGACATGCCACAACTTCACAATCACTCGGAGAGAAAGCCAGGGGAAGTACACCCGGTCCAACCTTGAGGCGTCCGTGCCATCAGGGCGGTGCCAAGTGAACACGGACAAATCGGGATGTTGCATTCTCCAAATGTCAACCATGTCGTGATTCTTTGTAAACATGTCCAATTCCGCCACGCCGACGCCACAGCCCGAAGACGTACAAGAGGACATACGGTCAAGCTGCTCGTCGGGGACACAGTTAAAATCTCCAGCCAGGATACAAGGGGCACTGCCAGGAACAAAGGATGGCAGGGTCATGAAAAAGTTCCTTCTATCTAATACGACCTGTTTCGCACTTGCCTGTTTCTATGTACGTTTAAAAAAGAAAATATATTAATACCACAAAGCCTTTTCTTCTCCCCGTGGTCAGGAGTACTAATGACATAGTTGACCTCGCCTTGTTTCTCATGTATTAGATACGGGCCACAAAATATCTCTAAGGGGGTCACCATGAGTTGGGAGAAAAATCAAAACTCGTTTCCTTTTTTCAAAGTACGATCTTGTGCCTTGTTGTCACACCACACTTTCCTGTTCATTTGGGATTTCCCCAGATTGGCTGAGGTCATTTGTCTTGCATTGAATAGTCTTTCTTGGAAAGTCGAAACAAATTCCAAGACATTGGTTTGTTCTTCAGGTTCGCACAGCCACTCTTCCTTGAAGAATTTAAGTGGACCACTGACTTCATTGCCGTAAATTAGTTGAAAGGGACTAAAACCAATATACTCATTGGGGGTTTCCCCTAGTGGCAAACATGAGAAGGTCAAAACCTTTATCCCAGTCGTCTTGGAAATCGTACAAAATTTTCTCCAATGTCTGATGATACATCTCAAGGACCCCTTTGGTTGGAGGATGGTAAGCAGTTGAAACAATTTGTTCTACTCTCAAATTCTGTAACACTTGTTTAAATAATCCCCTCGTGAAGTTAGAACCTTGTTTATGATGCACTTCTTTTGGAAGACCGATCTTTGTGAAAAAATTTTCCAGGACCTCTGTCACTGCTTTTAATGTCAGGGGAATTACCTCTAGATATCGGGTAGCCACATCGATGATGGTAAAAAGGTACATATTACCCGATGTTGTTTTCGGAAAAGAGCCGACACAATCAATATTCACCCTATCAAAAGGAACTCCACAAGCTGGAATTAACGTTGGGGACACTTTGGTTGGCATGTTTCAGAAGATTCACAAAAGTCACTCACATCCCTATGTAGCCCAGGCCAGATGATATGGCGCGTAATTCGGTCTGCGGTTTTCCGAACACCCAAATGGCCAGACATAGGCTGTTCATGAGCAATTTTCAAAATTTGCTCATGTTCGACTTTAAGGCACCATAATTTCCTCAGAGTGAACTTGAATTTTGAACTTGACAATTTGACAACAGGCACGTTGTAACAAATAGACAACCTCAAACCGGCCGGACAAAAACACAAACTCTAACCATTAACCATCCTCTTATAAAACAGGGAACGAAAAGGTTATATTATTTGATAAAATACTGATTTTGTGTTCATATTTCATCTCGGGAATTCTTTTGAAATTTCCCTTGTCGACTCCAGGTTAAAGATGTTGGGTACACTTGGGAAATTTTCAGCTTTTAACATACACCATAAACCTGCACATAAACAATAGGGTGCTTAGTCTCACCATAACACATATGAATACTAAAAGTGAATCTTATCTAAGTTTCCTACACCAAGATAAGGTGTTAACAAGGTTTCAGAGTATGACCCTGGTGACCCCATATGACCCTTGGCCCCTACCAAAACCACAGAGATCTTCCTCTTAATATGGGACATCTATGTACTAAGTTTGAGAGCTGTCAGATATTCCCCGCTTGAGATATCATGCTCACAAGCTAATTTGTGACAATTTATCCTGAACAGAAACGTTTGCATTCTTGATGGTATACAGGGTGTATGTATGTATGCATAGGTGTGTGTAAATGTGTGGGTATCGGTGTTTTTGACAATACACACACATGCCATCATGAATGCAAAGGTTTATTTTACAATGGGACCCCAAAAAGCAAAACACACAATACTTTTTCTTCAAAACAAAAACGACAAGTATATTTGAACGAGATAAAAACAAACACTTTGAACGTTTTTAACATTGGACTTTAGGATCTTTGACATATCATAACACTATCCAGTATTTATACTGGATACCTTAAAAGACTATTTCCCGGATTATCCCTGAGGTCTGTAAAGCAATTTATAAAGCCTTAGCAGGAGAATACCTCAATGTAAGTGAGAATGGAATTAACTTGGCCATCTCTCTGTGTTTTTTGAGGTTACCTGACCAGACCTTAGGAACTAAAATTTTCTAGCTAAAGGGAGAAGTATGAGCCAGAATGGTCCTCACTTGAAGGGTTAGAGCAGGAAGACAAGGGAGAGTTGGAAGACAGATCATATGGTGCCTGGAAATCTGTCCCTTCACTATGCTGAGTAAGAGCTGGGTTAAAACGTTGAGTAGCTTGGTTAAAGCCTCCAGTGCTTGGAAATGCAGGCTTATTGGGTATGTAAATGCAGGCGGTGGAAGCATTTGAGTCTCAAAAACAATATTTTGAATTTTGTGTTTCATCAACCTCTTCAGCCTTGGGTGCAGAACTGCTTTTAATTCAGTGGCTATGTACTGTCCAAAAATGTCATCCATGGTGATAGCATTCTCTTCTGGTTTATCACTTGTTGCCTTTTCAAGAACCTTTACAGCTTTGGCTAAAATATCATCCTCTGTGCTTTCAATGCTTTGGCGTTTTTGCCTCTTAGATTTCCCATTGCTATTTGGCAGGGGTTTCTTTGTTGACTGTTTGGTGTTTACTGACTTCACATTGTCATTTTCAACCTGTTCAGGGGCAGATTGAGGTTCCCCGTCAGCATCATCACTTAAAAGGAAAGTCTAAGCACAAATCAAGTTTTGATAAACTGAAGAGGTTCTTGATCCTAAGCAATCTGTTGAAATTTCCATTGAAATGCGATTTGTGCTTCCTAAGATATCAGCGGTTTAAGTTGTCACACTTTCAACACAATGTGAACTTAAAGCAAGCACATATGATGCCATATCCTCACATTGATGAGCGGTCTTTTGTTTGTCTTTACACTTAGCAACAAATTTTCTCCTCAACAACTATACGATATTAGAATGTGGTTGCATGACAGGCATGGTAAAATAACAAATTTCACATTCTCCACTAGGAGGTCCTATCTCCATTAACATCAAGGTCAACACAACAACCTGAAAAAAGGAAACAAAGAATTCCTTTTCAATGTTAGGAAGTGATTCAGGGAGCTGCCTAGTGATATAGCTCCCATTTGCCCCATGTTCACTTTGGGTCACAACTTCTTTTGATGATATCTCAAGGAATATATTTTTGTTATTTCAGATGCCTAGTAATGCTGAAGATTGGGCAGTGAATGCTGAAGAGTTTTGATCAAGATTGCAATTCTTCAGTTGCATTGGTGCAATAGATGGCAAACGTGGTCATCCAGGCCCCAAAGAATAGTGGCTCCTACTACTTTAATTACAAAGGCACATTTAGCATCGTCCTGCTGGCTGTAGCAGATGCCGACTACAAGTTCACCTACGTAGATGTTGGATGCACTGGGCGTATATCAGATGGTGGCAAGGCACTCGAGGCTGATAAGCTTGATATTAATGCTTTTTTTAATGATATTAAGCTTCCATGCGTATCATAGATGGTTCCTTATACATTTGTTGCTGATGATGCATTTCCCCTCAAGAACAACATAATGAAACCATTCAGCCAACGTGGACTTACAAAGGATTTTCAACTACCGACTTAGTCGTGCAAGAAGAATTGCAGAGAATGCTTTCGGGATTTTGACCAACCTTTTCAGAGTTTTTATGAAGCCGATTGCCCTTCAACCAGATAAAGTGGAAAGTTTAGTGTTGGCGTGCATTACATTGCACAACTTTCTTCGTGCTAAAGCTTTGTATGCCCGCATGGAAGTTTTGATCGTTAGGACACCTCAACTGGCACATTTCGAGATGGGAGTTGGAGACCTAAGCCCCTTATGCATGCAAGAGGCCAATCCAAAAGCTAAGGAGCCACAGGGTTTGGTGGATATTTCAGATGCTAATCGAGGCAGACATCCCGCAACAGCAAAAGATGTCAGAAATACTCTTTGTGAGTGTTTTAATTCAGATGTGGGTCAGGTCCCCTGGCAGTGGAAAATGGTAGAGACTGGCATTGATTGGCAGTGAACTCACCTGGCACTCGACTTGAGTCCATGTTAGAGCGACTCCCTTTGGGTAGTATGTATTCCTTTAAATGTGTAGGGATTCAAAATGAACCCATGTAATTTTAAAGTTTGTAACATCATCTACTCCACTTCCACTCTTGCAGGCCATGACTAATTTTGAGCGCTCCCGTGAATATTGAGTCCTCAAACTTCTCAATTTCTTGGTCACTTCATCGGCTAAAAAAAGAAAAAAAAAATCATTAGGTTCAGAGCATGACAAACAGATGTAGGCCTACCCTGATTTAAACTGAAGTCAACAGGCCAACTGATCCATGATATTAACAAACAAATCACAATGGATTCTCCACTGTGGGCCCTTAAAAAGTGCACCTTAAATCTGGAATTACAAGAAAATGTATATATTTTAAAAGGTGGAATATAATCTCATTCATCCAACTAATTAGGAACTCCCCTCCCCCTCTAAACACTTTGACCCGACCTCACAAAGGGGGAGGTCACGTAATTAAATCCCCCTTATCTGGGTGGTTACGCAACAAAAAAGCTGTGGCCTATTTACCCATCACGTGTGGTAATGATATGAAGGCCAAGTTAAATTGAATTAGGCAAGAGGTAAACATATTAAATAGTTGCAGTTTCTGAGTCTTTAAGGAGAGACGTCCCTAATGTCCCATTTTCATGGCTTATTCCGTTGCTCAGATATAACATATTGAAAGATATTTACTTAATTTTAAAAAGACTTGATTGCACAATAATTTGGGAAATCCTTCTTGTACATCTCACCTATCTGTTTTTGATTTTCTTTGAAATTAAAATGTTTGTATAAGCTTGGACAGATTTCATATTTGGAAGGACCTTCGTAGATGCTTTATTGTTCAAGAAAGAACCGTTTGTGGGGAAGGTCAAAGGTCATCTTGGGTGACCAGAGGTTAAAAGTCAAAAAGCAAAATTCCTTATAATTTTTAAGGCAAGGAATCACAAGGCCTTTTTGTTAACTTGTTCAAGCTTTGTAACAAATATTTTTGAAAATTTTGTACCGTTCACTTTAAAGTGTACCTCTGTACATGAAGTAAAAAAATTCAAAAATATTTATTATGGAGCATGAAAAGTGAATTCTAACAGTCCAACTCTCATTTTCGTAGGACATTCCTGAGCTGGGATATAAAATGTTGAAGTTTATTCAATTGAAACAAATTGGTCCATCCCACAACAATTTGTGACTTTCGTGTTGTACAACTCGCATAATCTGCTTTGTTCTCCCTTTAAAATTAAAAAATTTCTATGACCTTGAACACCTGTTTGTCTGGATGACATTTTGCTCGGAACGGGCTAAATTAATTACATCACCCAATAAGTATTTTTCTGAAAAACAAAGAAATACAAAGATTGTAATTTGAGTAGCACAACAATGACATGACAAATCATTGTGCAATATACAATTTTAAGTTGAGTAAATTAACTGCAACAATTTACATCAGTTAGACTGTTTGAACTCATTTTTCATTCACTGCAATATATATTTTGGAATTTTGTGACTTGAGGTACACTAAATACTTGCCACACCTTCACACTAGACCTAGAAACCACTTTTCAGCAGCTTTTGCACGGAAAAATATTTTAAGGCAATATTTCCTTGAACACTGTCATGTCTTGTGTTTAATTACAATTGACCCTGGGTATACTACTAGGCCAATAGGGCTAGCACTGGATAGAGTACCAGTTACTGAAATTCATTCTATGGTAAGATCTTAAACAAATACTGTAGGTCGGAAACTGGGCCGTAAAACTCCATCTAACTCTATGGAATGATCTGATTTCAGGCTCACTTCCATCGAGGACCAAAGGACTATGTCACATCTCATTTTTTAATTCACTGTTAAACATAACTGTAAGTTGGGCGACGTTAGGGCGTAGCCTTTACTATACCAGTTAATTGGTCCACTCTCTGGAACAGTGGTTCTCAAATTTTTTTAGACTATGGCCCCTTCAAACATCTTGTACTGACCCAATGCACCCCCCCCCCCATTCATTGCCGGATGCTCAACAATATTGTTTTCTCTATTAACGTTATCCGAATGCCAAAGAATTGGACCAAAGGTATGTTTTTAATTTTTGACACCATTTTTGGATGGTTTTGGGTGACAAAATCTATATTGGGGAGGGAGGGGGAAAGGTGGGGCTACAAAGAACTAGTGGAGGGGAACAGGCCCCTGGATGTCTTATGAGTTTGTGCCCTACATTTCTGCATTGTGTTGTATCGCCAGGGACCCTCAAAGTAGTGCCGACACCCCCATATTTCCTGTGGCGGCCTCTGTAGCGCCCAACTAAGACTTCCCAACGTCCCCTGGGGCGGTAGAGACTACTCTGAGAGCCACTGGTCTAGATCTGCCCTACTACCTTCCAGTGTTGTAGTGTGAGTACGGGACCATGAGTACGGGTACGGGTACAAGGTCATGAGTACGGGTACGGGTACGAGTCCCAAGAAAAATTAATCATGGGTACGGGTACCAGGCTATGAGTACGGGTACCAGGCTATGAGTACGGGTACGGGTACAAGGTCATGAGTACAGGTACGGGTACCAGGTACAGCTATGGTAGTCCAACTGACCGTAAATGTGTTTTGAGTAAGCTACAGGCATGAATTCATCAATATAATCATGACATTTGTCACTGGTCTTGACATTCATGCCATTGCAGACCTACAGTACTGTATGGGCACTACCAGGCCAGGCCATAGCCTATAAACATAGGGCCTACATGAGGTACTTGATTACTGGTACGCATGCACAACTTGATGGAAAATGTGATGGAAATCAGGTCACATTACAGTGCTACCAAAAAAGCGATTGTATGGTCTTTGTTACAACAATGTGGACCCAGCATTACATCGCGACATGTTTGTAAGTGGTAACCACGGTCTTGTATAGGACTTGTGTAGGAAGTCTATGGTGGTAACGTTATAGTACGAAACCACAGCTTATCAAGAATCGATGACAGTCATATGGCATATACCCTATGAGCACGGTGACATTTGAAGATAAGTGAGAGGTAGAAGTCTGAAAACTGAAAAGATGATTTCTAAGAGTGAGTGATGCATGGTGACAAATATTTAGTGCAAGCACCAATTCTGAGAGACTGAGTTAATGCCTGCAGTACAGGCTTACGCAGAGGTGCCAACTCTCTCTGATTCTCAGGGAAACGCCCTGAAAATTCAAGGATTTTGTCCATTCCAACTAGCAGATATGACAATCCCTGATTGTAGCAAGCCTTTCCCCCATTGAGTTGCATGTAATTTTAAAAAATCTCCCTGATTCCTGTGTGAAACCTCCCTGATTTCTGGATGTAAATGTTGGCATCTCTGCTTACAGCCAATATGACTAGTGGAATAGATCCATGAGAAAAAAATAAGAAAAAGTAAGAAAAACATCCAAGAAGAAATGTCCCACCATCCTCTTTCAAGTGGCCCCTACATTCAACCTGCAGCCATACTATATGAATTAGCAACTCAATTATGCTCATTATAATCGGCTACCTGTAGTTGAATTTGGTTCAAGTTCAGTGTGCCACAGCTGCCACTGTAGGAAATGGAATAAATCCCCCCTCCCCCAGCCACTGAAAACAGAGTATCATGAAAGGTAATAGACTCACTAGGTGCCCCTTAAAGCATGTGCCGTCAGTGTTAGTCCCTATACCACACATACAATTGGAGTTCTATGCCATGCACTGTCACTTTTCATACCTTTTTCACCTACTCATTTAAGTTGAGGCAGGACTGACAGAAATGGGCCTAGGGGTCTTTCTGAGAGACAGGCAATTAAAAAGTGACTAGTAAAAAATTAAATTATCACATGTCACTGGCAGGCCTAGATTACACTTGTGAGCAAAAATTCAAGTGCAATGCAAAGGCATGTTGTGTGCAAGTGGACTGGTATGTAGGACTGGCTTGGTTAGACTGTATTCTTAGGGCTGTGGGTATTATTGGTAATGCAGCTTAATAATTGTAAACTGTTGGTGATCATGAGACTCCACTCTCATTTGGATTTACTAACTATCACAATTGACCAAGACCAGATTCTATTTTGGTCAAGTATCCTTGGGCCTCTGCAGCACACTGATGAAAAACAATGTTACCCCACTACAGTACAAAGCCAACAAATTCTTTCTTTCAACAGAAGCAGTTAGATTTGCTGGGTCTTAACGTTACACAAATCTCCAAATTTGAATTACTGGAAGATGAAAAAAGAACAAGCAATCTTGCACAGGTAGGCCTACCTGGCTTTGTGTATTATTGGTAATGCAGCTTATGGTTGTAAATTGTTGGTGATCATGAGACTCCACTATCATTTGGATTTACTAACTATAACTGTAAAAACTATGACTTTAACTGTAAAAACAGGTTTATATTAAAGCTTTCATACATCATATCATGTTGGTATGTGAGTTAAAATGAATGGGTTAAGATCTGTATGGGAACTGATTCTAATTAGCTGTAACATAGTAGATCCTGAGGTAATTGCCCCGGCCATATTCCCCAAGCACAGATAGTCCCAACATGATCTACCACTGTCCTACCCCATCATCAATTTATTATCGGAGAAGTCGTTCCAGAATTTCAATATATCCTCTGATGTTGTGCATGTAGGCTACCTGACTCATATCTCTACTGTTACTCAGTAAGTTTAGTACTGCAAAATAAAGGCAGAGGCTCAGCAGCCCATGGTAGCCATGGCTAATATGATTTTAAAGACAGTTTATTGAGGATGCATCCAATCTGTACAAAGCTGACAGAAAGAATAACCAGTCTCTTTGTAGCAGTTAGCCTAGCCAAGCTTCTTATAGTACACAGAAGATACCCTTTTGAAAAATTTGTATGTAGGGAATTACACAGGATGCAAACTTAGTAGCACCGACAATAGTCAGATTAACTGAAAATGAACTGCAAATAAATACAGTAAGGCACAGACCACAAGTTCATAGTTACAGTAGCAATTCATTCAAGGTGTATCAATCAATAGTTGCCCATGAAATTGAGTGGATTAGGTTCAACTCAAGGGATTATCAGGTACCACTGCATAAGTTTGAGTAGTTTGTATTGTCCTACAATCTTCCAGTTCTGTACTTTCAAGATTTTTGTAATCTCCCCTTACTGTTCACTTTCACACCCAGTAATTCATACAACATGGTGTATAGGTACAGGTTGCTGGACCATGGGATTCATACAACAAAGCCCTTGCTTCAAGCTGATTAAGCTATTCAAGCACTGACAATGAACCTCAAGGATGACAACGTTTGAAAATCTATATCCAGTCACAACAAACAGCAGTGAATTATATACAGTATACATGCAGGTATCAGAAAATGAAGGTGTTGGCAGGTGCAATGGGCAATTGTAGGAATATCTTGGGGCATATCTTTTCAGGTGCGTGTGTGTCCGGGGGGGGGGGTTAAGAGAAAGGGTGAGGGGAAATCTGGAACATATTTTTAAGGGGAAGGGGAATCTATAATAGATTGCTCCACTAGCCTTATGATCAAGTAAGTGTAATTTCTGAGTGGAGGGAAGATTTGAAGTCCCTCTGAGAGGTACTGGACTCAGAATGTGGGTCACTGGAATCGGAATTGGCTCGGACTCGGATTAGGTGGACTCGGTTACAGCCCTGCTAACAAGTACTGTAGTCAACTGTATGGAACACTGTTGTCAATCAGAACCTACAGTGTACAATGCAAGCTTAAATTTAACCAGCCCCCCAGTATTTATCACTTTTTAATCTAAGTTAAACTTTTATTCTCATTATGAGAAGAATAATGTATGTCCTGTCTTCCCCTACCTTTTTGGGCCCCAGGATGACTAAATAATTCATGCCCCAAGAAGAGGCCTTAATTACCCAAAATATAAAATTCTCACCCAGGCCTGAACAATTTACCCAGAGCAGATTCCCAGTAAACACCACCCATGCCCCCTGCCCCTTATAGTGCAATTAACCCCATGAACACTACTCCCAGACAAAGGGCATGTAGCATTATAGTAAATAAAATAGGAGCTAGCATGGGGGGAAGGTACAGTAATAATATACATAGGATTGAGTTTGAATATTGCATACATGTTCATGTAGAATTTTTTAGTGGACACTGATCTGTTATAAGTGTTTTGATGGGAATCATCAAAATTTGGTGTGGTGAGTAGTTCCATATGTAATAAAATCATGCACCCTCTGGGAGTCATCCTGAACCTTTGGTTATATAGTTTAATGTCAATCATTATGAACTAAAGTTGCTGTCTGAGTACAAGACCAGTAGCACAGGTATGAATACTAGGGGTCATGAGTATGGGTACCAGGTCACGAGTATGGGTACGGGTACCAGGTCATGGGTACGGGTACGAGTACACTGTAAAAACAGGTGTTTATAATTTGAACACGTAATAAACGCCTACCTGTAACAGCTTTTAAACGCGTAAAGACGTTTAAACTAAACGCTTATATCCGTTTATGTATAACGCTAGCGTTTATTTACTTAAACAGTGTGTTTATTATAGTAAACGCGTCAATGTGTTTAAAAATAAACAGAATAACACGTTTATAAATTGTAACAGCTTTTAAACGCTGTATAACGTTTATTGTAAACACTATGTTTAGACACAAAGGTTCTCCACGTACAGAGGTATATGTATGACAGATGTTCAGCACCAGTATATGTCAGAGATGCCAACATTTACATCCAGAAATCAGAGAGGTTTCACACAGGAATCAGGGAGCTTTTGTAGAATGACATGCAACTTAATGAGGGAAAAACTCCCTTGAATCAGAGAGATTGTCATATTTGCTACTTGCAATGGACAAAAATCCTTGAATTTTCAGGGAGCCTCCCTGAGAATCAGGGGGAGTTGGCACCTCTGCAATGTGATGAGAAAGGTAGGAAACTCTTTGGTCATCGTCCATACAAGCATTAATATTAAAATATACTTTTCTAGCCTTAACATTTAATAAGAAGACATGAAAGATTCACAAAGTGTACAATATCAAGACTATAAAAATGATGTTCTTAAAATAAAGGTTATATATAACAGCAAAGGCATCTTTAAACATAAATCTGCATAGACAGTCCGTATGTAATTGTCCTGATATTATCCTTAAAAATGTTCAGTATTTCATGGCTTTCCCTGACAAATGCTACTATTTTTCATACTGGCATCAATCATTGAATATTTAATTTTCATGCTTGTTGCTAGCATATGGATTTCTATATACACCATGGCAAGTTTCAGGCTAATTTACCCCTTGAAATTAGAAAACCCCTGTGGATAAGTGAAAATGACCTAGTATAATTGCTGACATTATTTGGTGAAATGGAATGTTCATTGAAAGGGTAATGCTTGTCCATAAAAATTTGTTCTGCAATCTGTTTAACTTTAGATAAAACAATTGTACTCAAATGTTTCAAAAAACAAAAAAAAAAAAGACAAAAACAAAAACAACATTGAAAAAGAAACAAACAAACAAACAGGACTACACTGTACTCCTCTTTAGCCAAACCTGGTTCCATGAGTCTCAAAAATGCTTCATAGTAACACCCTTTAGCCATCCCGCACAGTGAAAATAAGGATACCTCAATTTGTTGGAACGCTCTTAATGGACGGATTAGTATACAGCATTGCAAGCACAACCCAGTGTTCGCGCTAAGGAACGTATCTTGGGTGGGAATTCACACTCTCTCAAAAACAATGTGAGGGATTTTCAAACTGAATTCAGAATGGGATCTCATTCCCTCCCATTGTGTTTTGATGACTAGGATTTCCTAAACAAAGGAGGAATTTTGATCATACATGCAGTGATGGTGCACCAGATGCCGTGTCCACTGTATTTATTTGGGTTGGACATCAAGTTAATGCCATACATGGGAAGATACTTAATTGCCAGGTACCATACCCTAACTGTACAACAATCGTGGACACACTGCAAAGTGTGCAGGAATTTCCGCATTGTATTTTCTAATAGGTGGGATTCTGAAGAATTTAGCGTGATTCCCACAATCCTACCCCTTAGCGTTAAGACTGGGCCACAACATGCAGAAAAATCATGGTTTTGTAAAGTTTAAAAATATCTTGGAGTTATTATAAATGTAGCACACAATATATGATAAAAAGAGACATGTAGACATTAAGTATGTTACAATATCAAACAGCACATAATACTTTACTTAAATGTGAAAGATAGTTACATATAATTATTCATATAAAATTTATTAAAAAATCTTAGTGACTTATTGAGCTTTTAAGAAATGTTCCAGTGATGTAAGCTGGGTAAATGAATACAACATCGTTTTACAAAGAGTTTCAGACATGTTGTGCATGATTTTGCATTTTGCCACTCATTTTTGCAATGTACCCACTTTTTGGGACGGAATTCCTCCTGAGTTGTTTATGCAATGAGAATAAGAGTACTGTGAAACATGAGGTAATTGCAGATCATAATTTACATGGTACTTTTTGGGACATAATTCCTCTTGAGTTGTTTATGCAATGAGAATAAGAGTACTGTGAAACCTGAGGTAATTTTCAAGGTACTTAACTTGCATTTGCCACTCATTTTTGCAATGTACACACTATTTGGGACGGAATTCCTCGAGTTGTCTATGCAATGAGAATAAGAGTACTGTGAAACCTGAGGTAATTGCAGATCATAATTTACACGAAAAGTTGCTTAAGGAATAAAAAATGTTGTAAAAGACGGTAATAGAAATACAGGATAAGATAATACGTTAAGTAAAAAATATAAATAAGTCAGCATGAGATTTGTCAAAGCATTTAGCATGTTAATGAAGTTGGCTCACACAATCAATAAATCTAGTAAAATTGTTTTTTACTTTCCAAGGTAAGTGACATTCTAGTGAAAAGTCTACACATACAAAGCTTGTTTACTAGGCCACTCATTAAATAGTGAAAATATGACAGACTTTCCCAATCACAAGATTTAACGTTGTAAAGACCTTGTTCAAGCTACCCCGACAATAACTACAGTACCATAAAGCATTTTTATCAATGAAGGTCCTTGCTGGAAGATGGAATTACAATTTGTCTTGTAGCATGCACTTCTTGTTGATACACAAGATATTCATAATGAAAATGGTCAGAAATAGTTTCATTTTTCTGCTTAAATCTCTGGTTCTGACACCTTTTTTTCGTGTCCCATTTCTGGCTATCAACCGTTGGCTCATGACCCATGACCCTGTTATCAAGTCACACATAGGCTATATAAAATGTTTGTACAAGTATAGTGTACAAAATGTACATGACGATAATACCCGACTGCGGCGACCCTTCTGTCTGGATCGTTTGCAACCCACAGAGCTGGATGTGACCCATCAGAAAACATGTGGCCACCCACATTTGGGTAGGGACCGATCATTTGAGAATGGTTGCACTAAATGATGAGGATACTTCCCTGTAAGGGTCAATTATTTTTGGTAGTCTACAGTCCCTTTTATCTGCTCTGTAATTAAGATAGTTTCACTGTATTCTCCTAACAGCCTAAGTACACATACAGTCTCATGCTAAATATCCCTACCCCATTCCATTGCCCTCATATCCTCATGGTAACAAAAAGAGTTATTCAGGGATTTTATTAATTTCCAAGCAAAGGTTTATGCCAATGGACATATAAAAAGAAAAAGCTACTGGGTTTTCTGTTGTTTTTCAATTTCTTTTATCTCATTTCTTAGCTGTGTGGAGAAAACACAGTACTTTTTACTTTTTTGACCATCATAAGGCATGGTCTTTAAAAAGTGTGTTTGGAGGATACCAAGGACCTGGCTGTAGATCCTTGGGTAGTCCAAGTCAAAAACATAATATGCAGCCAATAACATTAACACTGCCACAGAAACATTATTAGACTGGCAATCAATCGAAATGGAGTCACCCACAATGTAGCTACCCCTCATTTCATCATCATTTCTGAAGAGGACAATATGTGGTGCAACCCCCCGTGCAGTAGCCAAGTTGGCTTGAATATCTTTGTCAGCAACATCCTGCAAAAAAGACAAAATAGTCATTGCTTTTATGCCACATTTACGTTGTTGATGATGAAACTGCCCATTATGATAAGATAATACGCATCATAATCACAGATTTCTACTTTACTTGCACATATCCAACCAGAAGGATGTTCATGGCGGGCAAAGGGGGGGGGGGGGAGGAAAACTAAACAAACAAAAGATTGGTAAAACTAAGGGAAACCTTTCTCATAAGGTAAGTTTTGAAGTGTTTTCTAAACGAGAACAATGGAGCACAGAATCTGATTTCCAAAAGTTAACTCCAGAGTCAAGGGGGCAGCGATTTTGATCAATCTGTCACCAAAAGAATGTTTTGAACGAAGATTTTCTCAGAGTAAATGATTGTAGCTAAGAGCAAAGACATCATAACTGAGTGTAGATTTGTAGTATATCTAATAAATAAGAGGGATACAAACCATTAAGTGATTTGTAAAGAGTTAGCAAGATTTGTAAAACCTTAAAGGGAATGTAAGCAAGTGAATACAAAGGCCTCATACAGTGTCCTAACATGTACCAACAAGAGATGAAAAAAGTTAACTGATGTAAATGTCATTTTAGAAATTCATACAAATGTGATACAATTGTTACTTTTGTATTTGCTGCCATAAAATTGAATGAACTGAATCAAATATTGCTTCTTATATTGAAAGTCTGTACATTGCCATCCACATTACCCATGTATTAAAAGAAGTAAATCAAAGAGCAAATTATTCACTCAAATACACTTACATATCAATATTTTAAAATTATCATAACCAAAGGCTAACAAAAAGCTATAGTTACAATAACAGAATTATTGTACTCACATCTTTCATATTTATAACAGGACATGTCTTCTTTCCCTTCCCTTTATCAAAGCAGGTCATCTTCTCAATAAATGCAATGCATTGAAGCATTCTTGCAGGACCCTGCTGAAAAACAGCACAAAAGAAAATTTGAGAGTGTCCTTTTCATCTGAAAGCTTTTACCATGATTGCGTACTAAGATAGAGAACACTGAATGTGCAGGGAAAATACCAGGACTTTTCACCAATTCCTAGCATCACTCCACATAATTGATTGAAAAGGCATCTGCACAGTGAAATCAAGAACCTCCATTTTTGTTCACTAAAATAATCCAGTCCAGCACCAATTCCACGTTGGCCAAAGCCTCTCTTTTTAGCATACTGTACTGCCAATATCCAAGGGACACAGAGGAAACACAAGTGCAGACTTCTTAGTAGTGTGCAGTTACAGCTGATTTAATGGCAACTCATCACTGCCTGCCTCCTTGTTGGCACCTGGCATACATGTCAATGTGTCATTCTAAGAGTAAAATTTATCCAAATATTCAGGAAGCACATGGCATTTTATTTTTTTTCTTCTAGGGAGGGGCATTACAATTGATACTGAATCATTGATACTGAATGTGAACAAAGTTTAGGGGGTAAAGGAGCATTTACTCCAACCGTTGGTTTAGGGGATTTAACTGAACTTCACAGTACTCTTTTTAAACGTAAGATGGTTAACCGTTATTTTCATTTCAGATTCTGTGTACACCTGTATGTTTGGTACACAGGCATCTGACTCAGCCCTACAACATAGAAAGACATTCATTGTGTAGATAAAACATCAGGACAAAGAGGCCATATAATTCTACAACTACATGGGGACTGTGGAGGAACAGTAGTTTTTTGACAAAAAAGTTCTTTAAAATGAGAAACAGCGTATCTTCAGTCAGGAGTATTTCTGCAAGGGTTAGAGAACATGTACTGTAATGCCTGTTTTTTGGTCTTTTCCACACAAGACTTTTGTCAAAAAGCAACCAAATTTATTAAGGCTGTGACCGTGTACAGAAGTGATTAATTTATTGCGACATGTAAACGATGGCATGTGGAACAAACGCTTAGTATAAAGCTACTGTACAAGCATTTAATTGCAAAACTTGTTTTCTGATGGTTTTTCATCCATTACTTGATCATTAGTTCTTGTTATGAAACTCATTCTAAGCGTATTGGACCCTTGAGGACTTCAAGGTTTCAGAATAATTTAATATTACCAGGCAAAATAATAACTGTTACTATTCCTGCATTACATTCAGCATCAATCACTACATACTGAAATTGATTTCTCTTGTTATTAGGAAATCACGAGTAATCGCTAAACGTTCACAAAATTTTGAGGTTAAACGTTAAATTATTTGCTACACTTTCACAGCCCTAGAATATGTATACTCCCGTAGAATTTTTGGTAATCTTGACATATTTTCTTTTCCATTGAGGTACCATTTTATGGCTTTTCAATTAGATTGCCCAGCATGAATTATTTTTTCACATCATGGGTCAAAGAGTAAAACAAATCTATTCAAAAGCTTAAGAGCATCGTAGTTGTTGATGCTTGGGAAAGCCAACAAAACATGAAATTAAGGGGTTAGAATTTTACACATGTATACAAATCACATTGTAGACATTCCCTGTGATGCTTAAAAATTTGTGACTCACTTGTAGCAGCTGGCTTATCCTGACTAATTGCACTTGCACCAGGGATATCTTTGTCTTGACTATGGGGTTCCAAAACTTCTTCTTGCATGTCAGATGTACTTGCACTACTTTGGATAGCAGAACAAGCTTCCCACTTTTCTTCATTCTGAAGGAGGATGAGAGTAACTCCTTGAAATTCCTTAAGAATTTCGTCATCATCTATGTCTGTTCCATCCTCCTCCAAGACGATTTTAACATAACCCTGGAGTCCTAGTTTGGTTTTTCCTATGAATCGAAACAAACATCACATTAACACATACATTTCTTGACTTGCAATTTTTTTCTACCTGCTCTGAATACACCTTACTTATGTTACTCCTGAATGCAGTCAAAAACTTATAATCCTCAAGGATGACTGTGTCAATAATGCAGTATTTTATAACATTTACTGAACACATACAGCACTCAATAGTGCTTACAGTTTACACTTTACAGAGGATACATTATTACAGTAGGTCATTGATAAGCATACTGCAGCACGAAACCTATTGTATAAAGTTTCCTTAACTGCAATACTGTAAAGTAGGTCTCTATAAATTTTTAATTGATAACAAAGGACCTTGTCAATTTGATAATTCCTGTAGTTAGGAAATATCTTTCCTACAATTTTTGTTTGATTCTGTTTTCTGATGAGCCTCTGCAGTACCAGTGATAAAGGGATAATGGGCTTAATAAATGAGTGGCCAACAACAGCATTTTTGTCCCAGATGCAAACTTACGGGGACAGAAAAACGGGTAAAGTTATGGCAGAATTGTACAGGGGGTACAACTACTGGGCAGGGAGGGAATAGTAGCAGTATTGTAGCATCTGCAGTACACACTACAAATCTTGCTCCTGTTTAGCTTGCTATGGTTTTAAGGGTTCTTTCTTTTGAGAGAGAACTACAAACACAATGGGTACATCAATACAGGGGACAAAATAGTGTCAGTGAATTGATGAGCCAAAATATCACTTGACATTATTCTTTAAAGAGGCTCATTGAGTTGATATCGATAACTTAATGAGAGTTAGCATAACAAGTCAAGTTTCAAGTTCAAACGTCACAGAAAACATTAAAATTTTGAATTTTCTAGTGTCTTGACATGTAACTGTTTTGTACGTAATTTGAAAAAGTGTCTGGTCACAAATTTTTGAAAACCGTGTTCAACCTTTAAGTACTCACTCAAAAGGTTATTTGTATATAGGGTATGGGGATTGTCTAAGATTGACCATTTGTCATTGGTATGTGAACAAAACTTTACATGTTTGGAAAAATTTGTTGAATTTCATGAACCAACTCAATTAGCCGCTTTAAAAGAGTTATTAGTACTAGCAAGAACTTCAACTTTTGCTAAATTAAAATAAGAACTGACTAGTAATTGTGGGTACCAAATTACAATGTGAATTCAGGTATTTTATCCCTTGCAATGGGTATATACGATGGGCACATCCTTTGATTTGATCACACTTGGCCTGAACTACCAGGAAGGAGTTAGTTTTGTTGTTTGTTAACCAAATTTTACTCCCTTTTTACTTTTCTATATTAAAGCTTAACACAGTACCATTCCTGCTTTCCTTGGCTACAATTGCATCAACATACAATTTCACCATGATATCAATTTGGCTGTATTCCATGCTCTCAGCAGAAGGGGAAAACATTGACTACTGCTTTAAAGTAGAAAAACATCAACTTACCTTTTTCTATCACATCTTCAATTCCATCCCCTACAACACACTTCTTAATTGTTCGACCTTGGTTCCACACTTTGTAAATAGGCATGGTGAACACTGAAGAGTTGGTAATGTGCCACACACAGACGTAATAAAACACAGTAACTCCTCTCTATTTTCTCTAAGAAGCTATGGTGTGCAATGCAAACAATTAAGCAACTTTTGAGTTTTGTCATTTCCTACAGTGTACAGCCACGACCTAACATTTGCATCATTGTATGATAAGGGATTCTGCCAGAAACACAAAAAAAGAGGGGGGGGGGGATTACTGTAGTTACTGCTTAACCCCAAGTTCAAATTGATGCTGTCTTAGGCTAAAATTATGCATGGGTTCAGGGGGACAAATGCTTGCTTCAAGGCCCCTGTAAGGTGCAATTTGAAAGTTTTAAAGGCCATTTATTTGTGTAAGTTCAAACATTGTTGCAAAATTGTTGTCATTTTAAGTAAGAAACCAAGATATTGACAATTTTTATGGAAATGAAAAGGGGGGGGGGCGGGGAGATTTTACCCATATTCTTCTGGAAAGGGGGGGGGGGACAAATCCCCCCTTTCCTCCTCTGACAGAAACCCTGAAGATACTGCACAAGATGTCAACTGGCAAGTACACAATACAAAAAACAATTTGTTATACATCTAAAGAAACTGTCTCTTGATATATATGTACAGTATGAATATTTGTTTGAAAGTTAGGTAGGTGTAAGTAAATATTATTGCTGATGAGTTGCAAAATGACAAAAAAATTTTTAGATGTGCACATACAGTACAGTATGTTTTAATATACTAACAGCAGCCAACCCCATCACTAAGGTCATTGTGACTTCTGTCACTACAGAACTTGCAAGTGGCTTTTGGATTATGAGGCAGACATGTTTTGTTGTAACTGTTCTCTAAGGCTGAAACACCCAGTATCCTACTTTACAGTACTGTAGGTACAACTTATGTTTGTATGTACTGTAAAGTATAGCAGAGTTACAGATATTTCAATACTTTGATGAAATACTGCTAAAACTTGCAGTATGTACTGCTTCTGTACATATGGCAAAAAGGGGTGGGGATAACACTACTCTGCCAGCATTGGTCACTATGAAAAAATGGGTTTTTGCAATTAATGAACATTTTTAAAGAGAATGTGAAAGGGGTGCATGAAAATCTTGTCTGCAGTTGTACAGCAAAATACAGAATTTTAATTTAAAGGGAATCAACTATGACTGCATGGCCGTCTGCAATATTATGCAATTCTGTACATAAAATACAAAAGATCAAAGGGGAAAAACTTTTACACTTACAAGCGGGGTTTGCCTTTCCCAGGGAATATTGTCATACTTTTTCATGATGAAATATTTTTCCTTACTGTTTTACAGTGGTACAGTACCTATTCAGGAAGAACTGTATTTATAATGGTTCACATAGGTGTGAATATCTGTTAATGACACTCTGTAAACCATTATAATGCACTATACTCAATGGCCACTTAGAAAAAAGGGATGAATGAGGCACAAGGCAAATGTTGTTTGCACTAGATAACTGGTAACATAGTGCATGTTTTTCGAAGCCAACTGTGATCATTTGGTCTACAACAAAAACTTTCTTGTCATTCTTTATTAGAATATCTTTCAAAATTCCAAAATTTGGTACATCCTCTTCATAACTCAATACCAGACAACATCCACACCGGTACTCATGCCCAAGGATTGTAACACTACTTGTTTGGTACACCTGAAGCATAACTCCATCACAAGTGCAATTTGTTACCTCACAAAACATATCAACTTGTTCAGGGTATACCTCTGGTAGGTTAATTTCATCCCCTTCTTTGACAATATCCCCACCATATAAAAAGGATTCAGAAAGATTTCCCAGTGCCCCCATTTGTTTGTAGCACATGTATGTTTGATGTCTTGAACTAATACTCTTTGGAAGGTTCTTGAAACATTTCCACTTTTGTGATTTAATGTAATTGTGCTTTGCCTCAAAGCGCATGCACCAGTGATTTCTTGGAGGGCCATAATCTGTCATTTGTTTTGGAAGATGTACACAATAGTGCATCTTTGGAGTAATACTTGCTCCTGGATAAGCTAACTTGAAGCCTGTATGATGGTCAAAAATTAGTTGTGCTAGCATGCCTGCAGTTGTTTTTGTACAGAAAGGAGTAGTACCAAGAAAAGTCATCTGTACTAGTCGTAAAAAATTTATCCACTTTGCTTTATTCTCGGGAACTTTCTTTGATACAATGAATGGAAGAATACAACACAATGTCATCATAGCACTTGCTGTTTGCTTGATCTTTCCACCTTCATTAAAGCAAGACCTTTCAATCGATACAGGCTTTGAGTTTGATTCCAAGTAGGTATAAGGAAATTGAGCAATCTTTGAATTAAGCCAGTCTAAAGTAAAATATTTGTTTGTTACAGTGAAGGAATACAACATGCACTTTAGTTCATAGGGAACAAGACCTTCTAAAAAGAGATGCATTGGGTCTTGCACAAGTCCAGAGCATATTGGAAAAGAAGAAATGCCCATCAGGCAACTTGTGTCATTTATTCCCCACATTTTACTCCAATAGTTACGGGCAGCATTACTCATTAATTCCAAGTTGGTACACCTTTCTCTGTGCTCATTCTCACACCTAAGATTGAATTGTTTTTCTACAAATAATGCCTTACATTCTGCCTTAGTTGCTGAACAGCAACGACAACTCTTGAAAGCAAATCCAACCCCTTCCTTGAAACCTCCCAGCCAATGAGCTGCCGGCGTATCACATGGTGCAATAACAAGTGTACCTTCATATAAAACATTTGTGCCCTTTATGTTTAAATAGATGCCTCCTGATGCCATTGAGTTTACATTAGCAACAAAGTCTGCTAAGAGCACACCAGGACCAGCAGCTCTAACATCTTTCGTATATGCAACTGCAAGGAGCTGAATAGCATGTAATCTAGATCTATACTCTGGAGGAATATTGCCTAAAGTGTAATAGAACATACTCAATTTGTGCTTTTTTGTATGCGAGCCTATGGGATTCACAATTTCTATATCATCAGTATTTAAGATAACCTGCAATGCATTACGGTTTCTTTGGAATAGTGGGTTATTTCTCAGGTAGTCTCCATCACAAATGTCATGCATGATGTCATTTGTGCTTTGATGACTGTGATTTACAAAGTGCTGCACTTCAGGCATTTGTAAAAAACTTGCTAAACTCTCTTTAAATGGAATGATGTACCCATACCTTTCTTTACGAGTCAGTCTGCCATTAGCTGTTACTATTGTTGAATTAAGTTTAACAACATGTGGTTTAACCATTGACAGATTCTTTTCATAAAAGACTGAGCGTTTGTAGCTACTATCAAACTGTTCCAACAAATATTCTGTTGGAATAGCATCAAGAAAATCATTTGGTATATTACTTGCTACAAGCTTTTCTTTGACTTTCTCTTTAAAAACAGATATGTGATCACATATTAAGTTTGCAGCTGATTTAACAACATCGTCAATTGCCTTTTGTGACAATTTATGTTGCGCTTCTAGAGAAAGTGTAAAAGCTGCGTTGTGCATCAAATTCTGCTCTTTTGGATCCCTGAGCTCATTTTCATTGAATTCATGACAAGCCTGAAAATCTATATCATTTTCCACATCCTCAACTCTATCTCTGAGAGTTGCTTCAAATTTATGCTTACGACACACATGTACTCTGAATGCACCCCAACTTCTTGATGAATATGCACAATCACCAACAGAGCAAAAAACTATAAAATTTGAATCATGCTTGTGCCATCTAATTATATGGTTAAGCCATCTTGTTTGATCACTTGAAGAGAAGTAGCACATAGAACACCTAAAATTTGACATCCTGGATTCCTTTTAAATTTTAATTTAGAAATGCCTTGCAACCAATTCCTTGCCACTTGTACTGTAAAAAAAATGAATTGTAGGCTATCTTTACTCTGTAATTTAACATTACTGTACAGGATGTTACAACTGTTGCAATTCTGTACTTTAGTATCTACAGTATGTAAGCTTGATTTTCTGAAACAAGTGGTACTGTACAGGGCACTCTAACACAGGCTACTGTGCAGGTACTAGACCAATACATTTCAATGCAGTGCTGGATTAGAACATGAAACATGCACAGTAGCCTAACATTGGTTCTGTGCATGAAAAATGTTACCTAAACATGGAAAATTTTCTATTTTGGCCCCTTTCAAGAATTTTTTTTAGATGTTCAACTTATGCATGTACAGTAGGCTAACTTTTAGTTTTAGTCCTAGGCTAGGGAACTTGCTTTTTGACCTCTGAGTGATTGGTGTATGTTGGCAGTTTAAAGGCAGTCATTCATCACCCCAAACTACAGTTTCAGTATGCGTACATCACAACTCTCAATTGGTACAGCTCTTTGATTGGCATCAAATTCAAACAATGCATCATAGCTAAATTACATAGCATGGGCACTGAGACTGTCTTGATTACACATTATGGACTTGTATCCCCACTTAGACAAGCCATGAAGCAATAAACTAGGATTGTGTCTGGATAAAGATGAGTTTAAGATAAATGTGGGAGGGGCTAGAAGAAAGTACAGTACAGTCGACTTTGTTTACTAGCCTAGGCCTAGCCATCAATTTTGCACGATAGTCAATACTAAGTAAGTTAGGCCTACAGAATTATTATTGAACCTAAACAGTAAAAGTAGGCTAGGGCACACAGTCATGAGAGACTATGCCCATCTGAGATTGGAATTTTGCTATCTTAAACAGTAAAAATTAGAATGACCACTTGCTTGGGATGGGGTGGCTGTTATTAATATTACTATTAGACTTCGCCCACTGTGCACAGTGCACTGACTGTTTACGTTACGATGTGGCGTGCAAAAGCAGTCTATGCATTTTACGTGTGTACGTTAGGCTCCGCGGCCTAGCCTAGAATTTTGGCGCGCATTTAATGTTAACCAAATTGTTTGAATCATACCGTAGTTATGACAAAATACACGTTGCTCTTTGAATGCAAGGCAAACCTATTGCAAATCGTAATCAGTGAGACTGCAAAAAAGTCTTCGGAGACTGAAAATTTGAACGCGGAACGGAACCGTGAATCGAACAACCCTCTCTTTCGAGTCTTTGTATAGCCAGTGTGGCCTGGTGCAATTTCAGATTTATAACGGACTACAAAACAAATGAAATAAAATAATAATTTGGAGTTAAAAGTTTTTTATATATCTTAAAATTAGTTTTCCAATCATAAATAGCATTAAACTATAACCAAAATAAAGCGTTTTCTTTACGCGTTTTGTTCAAATTGCTTTAGAGGTGTAACCGCAAAAACACTAGCGTTTAAGGTTATGCATTGTAAATAAACGCTGATGTTTATTGCTGGGAACGTGACGTTCAGAAATGCAGTTTTTTGGTGATAAACAACATTGAATACTGTTTGTTGCTTATCCCTTCTTTTTCATAGCACTTTCACTCTAGTTAACGTCTACACCGGATTATTCCGCATAAAATCACAGGCGGCCGATTAGCCTACGTTGTATCCCGGCCTTGTATAAAAGAATATAGGCCTAGTACTAACCGTGTGCACCCAGGAATATGTTACTCATATTTAGTTATGACATATTTCATCATTTTCCTAATTCCCTTTGCTTTTGCCAAGCAATATTTTGCGTTTGCCATTCCCCTTAACACTTTTTCGTTCGTAAACGTTTTGAATAAACACGAGCGTTTTTACCTTATGTTCACATGTAAACGCATTGTAAACACTACCGTATTATAATAAACGGTAAACGTGTTTCTGTAAACGCGTCAAGCGTCCGCATTTTTTACAGTGTACGGAATCTTGTACTCGAGTGCGGGTACGGGTACTACAACACTGCTACCTTCTAACTTTAGTTAGACCTAACTTTAGCCTAAGCATTATAATTAAATGCATAACGTTAGGCCTAGGCTGCTGTACTTAACAAATGTACCCATTGTATACCTGTGGTGTTGAAATAAGTCGCCATTTGCTCAAGAGCCAGCTTGTTTTTTACTTTGTTAATATAATCACTCGAAGTAGTTGCAAATAAACATGGACGTTGCTCTCATTGGGCGATTAGTTGTTCTATTTTTTGCTGATTCCAACAGCACACTGATACTGTTTGTGCTTCACTGGGGGCTGCCATTTTGTCTGTTTACTACGACTCCGAGCCGGTCATGTGACTCAAACTGAACTTCGGATTGGTTAAAACGTAAAACATTTCTCCAACTTGTTATGAAAGAATTGACATGGCATTTCTTTGAAAACATTTTCAAAATGTTTTGAGATTGTTGCATACCCTGTCTACACTGTGCAACAAAGTAAAAACAAGCGTGTTTTGGGTTTGTTGCAGGTAATGTTTGGAAATGTTTTGGAAAAGTTGCTCGTGTATACAGGCCTTAAAACAGACTGTTGCAGAATTTATAATGTTTACGATCCTGTCACAGAAAAATGAAAACATTTGTAGACATGAAATTCAACTTTCTCATGACAGACACCAGACCGGAAAAACTCTCCAATTCCTTTAATTTCATCAATATATAATGTCTAGTCTTGAAGGAAAGAGCATTTATTTAGTTTTGAGAATTAGTTCGGACTAAAAATGTTCGTATGTGATTCATCGTACAATGCTGTATATAAATGTGTTATGGGTAATACGTTACCAGTTACCAGGCATATTTTTATCCTCGTGTGAGGTGTTAACGTACCTTTTAAAATAAAGCTTAAACTTTCTCCTTTGTAAGTTTGTATCTGTCATATTGGATTACGTCAATGCTCAAGTTGAGTTCTTTTCCCAGAAGCGTCTGAGCAACGAAACCTGCTTTTCACTTTTGACGTTACTGCATAAATAACTTCTTCAGATGCCATTTCTTGAGATATCAAAATAATTTTTTTTTTCTTAGATACCATTTTGTTTGAAGACCGCCCTCACTTCACGCCTTCACTTCACGCCCTCACTTTGTTGTGGGGGTAAGAAGAAAATGCTAAGAATTCCTGCATATCAGAGGAAAAACGTTTGCTAATTGTGTTATGATCTGGAAGTAAATGATAATAAGTATAAAGCAAAAGAAACTTACCAGCTCCCAGTGTTGTATTCCAATAATTATTCGTACAAAATCTTCGTTTATTGTGCTCGGTAATTATTTTCGTGATCACAAATTGTAAAGACAAATGTTTACAGCTATTTGGCGGTTTGAGCCTACTGTTGAGATTTTACAGTCAATTGTGCACAAGCTAAGATATGTACCGGAACTCCCCACCCCGATAATCACCACCCGGAACCCCGGAACTTCAAAATCGCTGTACAACTCCGTTGTATATAAGTCCTCGTCTTCTTCGTGCTTCACCTCAAACAAACAGTTCTTTCTCTCTACATCTCCCAGAGCTCTACGAACGTATCCTCTCCACTATATCTGAACTCCATCCTGTTCTTCCCATCTGTGTTGTATCGTTTGTTCAATTTATTCGGGATACTTTTTCTTCTCTTTTCCTTCCCTTTCTTTGGCTCCATCCGCCCTTTTTACCCTTCTCCAGCTGCTTTTGTACTTCTTCGGCAACATCTAATTTGGTATCTCTCATACATCTTGTTTCCACGGGAGTCGTATTGTTGCAATCATTTATCAATTCATCAATCAAGTGGTTGATAGTTGTCGCCCATTTTGACTGAAATCAAGTAAGTTATTCTTCTCCCCAAGCACTGTCTCTTGTATCGAATCTGTACCAAAACAAGCTTTCCCTTCTCTATTTGACTGCCTCTCATATTCTTTCCCACATCTTCCAAGCACTTCCACAAGCCCCCCGCTCTGTCTAAATCAAGAGTCAATTCTCTTTTGTTTTCGTCTTTCTTCTCTCTCTTTCTATTTGCGTCTTCTTGTCGATTCCTCACACTTTCTTGCACTGCTTTCATCATTTCCCGACACTTTCTTTTGTACTGCCCTTGTCTTCTTCCTTGCTTCAGCCCTTGCCCTCTTCGTCATTTTTTGGCTTTTTTCCAACATCTATTGTCTCTAACCATTCAGTTGTTTCATTATTTCCTAGAAGAATCATTCCCTCGAGTGCAATCGTGCTGAGATTGGGTTTGTCCCACAATTTCCTGTCTAGCTGAGCAAAATCTCTTTCACTAATTATATTGCGTAGTGATGCTGATTGCGCTGCTCGCAACTGATTTGGTGTTAGATTGAAAAATTTTCCTCCAGGTTCCTGATCCTCCAAGTTGCCTGCCGACCACAACTACCATTTAAGAAGAAATTGATCGTAGTAACTGTCGGCACTTTGAATCAAATTCGTCATCCTTTGTTGCGTTAAATAATTCCAAAAAAAAATTGTTTACTAGATGCTGCAGCTGATTTATGGTTGATCCCCCAAACAACGCTGATGATTCTGTACTATTCGCCTCCAAGAATTTTGGCAAGTCTTGCCACACGTGATTCAAATGAAATATGTGGTGTAATTGTTGTTCGAATAATCTAAATAACGGGCCGTTATCAAGTGAGTTCAAAATACCAAGGCAGCGAAAAAGGACGCGATTCAAATTTTCTTTGCAATCTTCAAGACATTTCAGTGATCGATTTTGATTTCCAGAATAATTCCGATCCAAAAAATCGATGACATGATCCCTGTGATAGTAAGCAGCACCTCCCGTGTGAAAAATTACATTGACACAAAATGATTTTTCAGTTGTTTTCTTCAAGGTACGGTTCGCAAAAATGGTGCGCTCTTTTGTAAATGCCTTTGAAACTTCCATCTTTATGGCGTTTTTGGCAACAGCTTTTAAATTTTGAATCGTATGAAGTCCACAAAGAGATTGTTCATTTCCAAAATGTTATCTTTGTCTGAATCACTTAATTATAATATATATATACTCGTTGAGGAAAGTCCCAGGGGGACTGAAAATATCGAAATACATTAGATTACAAATGTATTTCGAAATTTTCAGTCCCCCTGGGACTTTCCTCAGCGAGTATTAAAGACAAAATGAGCACAAAAATTACACAAGAGTACATAAATTAAAAAGACGGAAATCTACAGTTAACTGCAGTGTCAGGAGGGAAGATTAAATTGTTTGTTGAAACGTGTAATGATTTAAAATACCAAGGTCCTCATTGAGTCCGGTAATGTGTGACTTAAGCCTCATTATCCAAATAAGTTCGGTACGCTTTCGTTGTTCGGCGCAAATAAAGTTATTTGCAATGAGGATTATTTTAAGATTCTCAATAGAATGGTGCGGAAGATTAAAGTGCTCCGCTACTGGGAATCCAAGAGTGTTGTCACGGATAGACTGTTTATGGTTATTGAACCTTAGACGAAAGGAAGTACCAGTTCCACCGACGTACAACTTATTTTTACAAAGATTACAAGATAGAATGTATACAACATTACAAGAATCACAGTTAAGGTTGGGGGGAATAATCGGAAAATTAATGTCAGGAATATTGATACGTTCTTCGGTAGTAATGTGCTTGCAGATTTTGCAGCGTCTTTTATTGCAAGGAGTGTTGCCCTTAAGAGTCAGGGGTAATTGATGTGGAGGAGGTAAGAAGTCTTCTGAGGTTAGGGGGCTGGCGCAATGCGAGGAGGGGGGACTCAGAAAAAATGCCCGAAAGAGATGGATCGTCCTTAAGGGAGACAAAGCTATGTTTTATGGTGCTTGCAAGATTGTGAATAAGGGGGTGATACTTGAAAACCATGGGAATACGCGTCCTGGGGATTTTGGATTTGTAGGATAAAAGGTCCTGGCGGTTGATTGAGGAAGCTTTTAAAATACCTTGTTTGATAATGTGGATGGGGTATCCGTTTGTTAGGAAGTAACCGGTGAGGGCAGAAACCGAGCGATCGTAGTCAGCGGGGTCAGAGCAAATACGTTTGGTACAAAGACATTGACTGTAAACTATTGCCTTTTTTAGTTTTTTGGGATGAACACTATCGAAATGGAGCAAGAGATGTTTGTCTGTGGGTTTGCAGTAAAGGGAAGTAGAGATGTTTCCGGCGTCTAGTTTTACTAGAATGTCAAGGAAAGCGATTTGTTTGTTTGAAACTTCAAAGGTAAACTTAATACTGTCATGGAAAGAGTTAACATGCTTTTGAAATAGTTCAAGGGCGTCCCTGCCATGATTCCAATTGAAAAAAATATCGTCGATGTAGCGAAAGTAATGTGAGGGTTTTAAGGGGAAGCCGGACAGCAATTGTTCTTCGAGTTTATGCATAAAACTATTAGCATAACTCGGGGCCATTTTTGTGCCCATGGCGGTGCCTTTCGTCTGATGGAAGAAGTTACCCTGGAAAGTAAAATACTTGTGCTTGAGAATAAAGTTAATAATTTTGGAAAGATCGCGTGCGAGAGTCCTATCTGAAGTGTGGTCAGACGTTTTCGCATGCCAGGACACCCTCCTCATGTGGAATATTAGTATACAATGCCATGACATCCATCGTTACAAGGAGAGCCTCTGTTGGGAGAGTGCCTTTTTCGCAAATGTTTCTAAGAAAATGTGTAGTATCTTGTAGATAACTGGGAATTTTGTGAAGCGAGGGGTTAAGAATACTGTCAACATGACCTGAAAGGCCCTCAGTGAGGGTCCCAATACCTGAAATAATGGGTCTACCCGGTACTTTTACCGAATGAGTCCTAGCTAGGTGACAAATATCGGTACCTGATAAACTATCTTAATCTAAATTCAAAACGTTATCACCCCTGCTACGAGAAAAGTAAGTATACAGCATCTTACGTAATTTATGAATTTTAGGGAGGGTGTAGAAATAACCTATTTTAGGTTTAGAGGGGATGAGCTCCCTTACCGTATCGGTAATGTGTTCTGAAAGTCCAACTAAAAGGTCCTGGGTGATGGAATCGAAAATGGTGCTTGGATCAAAATTAATACGTGTATAAAACTTAGTGTCCTGTAATTGGTCCTCGGCTTCTTCAATGTAGTCGGTAGTGTTAAGGATAGTAACAGCACCCCCTTTGTCAGCGGGACGGATGATAATGGATTTATTGTTCCGCAAAGTACTGATAGCCTTAAATTCTCCTTTGGAAAGATTGGTGTACTTGTCGGCGGTGGCATAGCTCCGCAAGAAGGCGTCAAGATGTTTTCTGGCCGTTTTGGCGAAGTTGTCAATGTAGGCATTCCGTCCAGGGGGAGGTGTCCATTGGGACCTTTTGTTGGCAGATGTTTTGGTTGTGCTGTTATCATTGAAGATAGGGCCGGAGTTATTAGAATCTGCAAAGTATTCACGGAGTCTGATCCGCCTAGTGAATTTATCAAGGTCGATGCAAAGGTCAATGGCCGAAAGCTTACTGGAAGGACAAAAAGAGGGACCCTTTTCCAATAAACGTTTTTCCTCTTTTGAAAGTATGTGGTTAGAAAGATTTACAATGTTCGAATCACGTTTGGACGTACCGGTGGGGAACTTATCACTAATGACAGGGTGTTTCGGTTCCGAGTCAACCAGGTGTCGGAGTAGAGGGTCTTTACTCGCCATTCTGCATAATTTACGGAGTTTCCTAGTGAAGCAGTTCTTTAAATTGCGCTGGTAAAAATGTTCCACACTCAACAAAACTTTAGACGAATCAATGTCCTGTGGTTTCTGCCCTCACCGGTTACTTCCTAACAAACGGATACCCCATCCACATTATCAAACAAGGTATTTTAAAAGCTTCCTCAATCAACCGCCAGGACCTTTTATCCTACAAATCCAAAATCCCCAGGACGCGTATTCCCATGGTTTTCAAGTATCATCCCCTTATTCACAATCTTGCAAGCACCATAAAACATAGCTTTGTCTCCCTTAAGGACGATCCATCTCTTTCGGGCATTTTTTCTGAGTCCCCCCTCCTCGCATTGCGCCAGCCCCCTAACCTCAGAAGACTTCTTACCTCCTCCACATCAATTACCCCTGACTCTAAGGGCAACACTCCTTGCAATAAAAGACGCTGCAAAATCTGCAAGCACATTACTACCGAAGAACGTATCAATATTCCTGACATTAATTTTCCGATTATTCCCCCCAACCTTAACTGTGATTGTTGTATACATTCTATCTTGTAATCTTTGTAAAAATAAGTTGTACGTCGGTGAAACTGGTACTTCCTTTCGTCTAAGGTTCAATAACCATAAACAGTCTATCCGTGACAACACTCTTGGATTCCCAGTAGCGGAGCACTTTAATCTTCCGCACCATTCTATTGAGAATCTTAAAATAATCCTCATTGCAAATAACTTTATTTGCACCGAACAACGAAAGCGTACCGAACTTATTTGGATAATGAGGCTTAAGTCACACATTACCGGACTCAATGAGGACCTTGGTATTTTAAATCATTACACGTTTCAACAAACAATTTAATCTTCCCTCCTGACACTGCAGTTAACTGTAGATTTCCGTCTTTTTAATTTATGTACTCTTTTTAATTTTTGTGCTCATTTTGTCTTTAATACTCGCTGAGGAAAGTCCCAGGGGGACTGAAAATTTCGAAATATATTTGTAATCTTTCATACTCCTAAAATCAACCAGTCATGCATGCCCTTTATTGCGTATGTTTTGTACTTTATTTATTTCTCGGAGTATACGTGGAACTTTTCTGTTTTAATATATATATATATGTATGTATATATATATATATATATATATATATATATATATATATATATATATATATATATATATATATATATATATATATATATATATATATATATATATATATATATATCTGAAGATTTCACTAAATATGGATCAGAGAAGGCACTTGATGCAATATAACAGTGGAGTTTTCTGTAAAAACACAATCTACATAGCTTTTCAGTACAAAATAGGCTTCTAAACTGTGCAGTATTATTGTGTCAATCTTGGCAAAATACAGTACACCATCAGCAATGTGAGATGCCACAACAAAATAAGGTCTGTAGAGAATGCCGTCAATTGTAAACAGAAGAAACTTTCTGTATTTTTTCACACATTAAATTTTGCAACAGTTTATCTTTGATTATTGATTGGAATGTACTGATATGCTCTTCCTTCAAGCCAGTAGAAATTATGTTGTCCGCCCCTAAGAAATAACCAGATGAAGAGCACAAGCTCATCAGACCTTGATGACGAGTTGCAAGTGTTTTTGCTACGTTTTTTTGATTTTTTGTCTTTCTAGCTTGAGCAATTAGTTTATGGTTCAAAGTCTGCCATTTGCTTGCTGTAATGAACTAGATAATGCATTTTGGGTGTAAGACCTTTTTCTGGATAAACATGAAGATAGGAGTTTAAAAAGTCTTCAACAGAACCATCCAAGTATGCTATCATTTGAAAATTAACTTTTGGAGCAAAAACAAGATTAAGTACATCATTTAATTGTAGAACTACATCCGAAACATCACATCCCTTTGGTATGTCAGATAGCCCTTAAAATTATGCTGGCTCACAAGGCTTCTGGGCATGACGTTAAACTGCATCCAGGGTGTGGCTTCTGTTCTATTCAGCCAGTCTTGAACAGGACCACACATGTTTGCCTTTTGGAGGGCGTACTTGTTTGGGACGTTAAGCTCCTTAATGGAGCAGAACTCCTCCGGGAGTAAATGTTTGGTTTTCGCCCCTTGGCTCTTCGCCATGCACAGGGGCAAGTCTGCAGAAACACTACATTTGAGAAGCATTGTGCCTGAATACAACTTTTCCAGAAGACCAGTTGAGCAGAGATGATTTTGATGTTTTGTCTACTCCTGTGTGCTGAAACTATCCTGGGTACGACGTTAAACTGCATCCAGTTGTGAAGATTGTTTTAGCGTGGGAATAATGAGATTACCCTTTCCCACAACTGCGTCCGGGACACCCTTGGGCAAGGGGTTCCTGTATATTTGCCCAGGGTCTTCGGGCGTGTTGCTGCCTTCGGGCGTGTTGTTTCCTTCGGGCGTGGTGTTGCCTTCGGGTGTGGGGTGACCGTGGGGCGCGGTGTGGGATGTTCTTGGATTTAGTTGTCTTGGGGCGGTGTTTGGGCGGTTGTGGGTGAGTTGGCGGATTGTCTGGGTGTGGGGGTAGGGTTGGTTTGTTTTTTTCCATTTGTCGCAGACCTTTATGTTTCATGTTTTGTGTGTGGACGGTTGCTGGTTAGTGTTTGTGTTTTTGTCCGACCGGTTTGAGTTGCCTGTTAGTTTCAGCGTGCCTGTTTCTATGTACGTTTTAAAAAGAACCTGAAACTGCTTTATTGGGTTGTTTTATTTCAACCATGGTGAGAAATTTTCTATGAGTGATGTAAGCACTTGGCTCCAAACAAGTGGGCACACTGCCTCCAGAAGATCGTGCATTGGATCAAATGGAAATCCGCCAATAACATGTAAATATGAGTCTATTTAATGAGGACTCTCCCTTAACGCCATATACAGAAGCCAAATTAGGATGTGCCTGAACCATTTGAAGATGATGATTATGCCCAGCTATGGTTCTTCTAGGGCAGATGTATGAGTTACAACTTGACAAACCTTTCTTGAACCATAGTCAATATAGGCGGATGGTCTGGCAAGCTATTGTACTGTAACAAAAGCTAATGGTTTTATGTTGAGGCAGTACGTTTTCCGTGGTCACGTGGTATTCAGGGTGCACAGCTTTCGCTGAGAAGTGACTACGACTGCACGATAACCTCAGGGCTTGACATGTTGAAAGGGGACTTTTTCCAAAAATGCAACTAAAATATGAGCTTGTAAGAGACCAAATCAATAATTTTACGTTTCACAAGAGTTGTAAGTCGATATGCCGCCTCGTATCACTTATAATTCTACTTGAATCTGGCGAGAACTGACAAAAACACCCCGTAGTTCTAGAGTAGCCTACTGTATGTACATAACGTATCATACAGTGAGCCCACAAAGCCCTGCCTCGATCGTCCCTTCGACGATCCTTGAAGGAAGGGCATCTTTTTTAATGTAATCTTCTTCTTCTTCACTCTGAAATTGGTTGTGAAATCATGTTTATTTTTACATTTCTTGGTCTATAGCCTAAATGTAGCCCGTGTTGTTGTGAACTTTCATTCGCTCAGTGTACTGTGCATTCATAACATCTAAAGCTGGCTAAACAAACATGTAGGCATACTGGATCGTGTTTAAGTTCATCACTCGAAAAAGCTTATTAGACTTCATAAATTGTTGAGGCCTGACGAAGATCAAGAGAAATTATAATTAGAGGTATATTCCCTAATAGGCCCAAAAGATGTCCACTGAAATGGTCGAGTGACGGAATTGTGAAAAATGACGAGATCAAAGCTGCGTAGAGCGAGAAACTTGTTTACTAAAAGTTCACGTTTAGGCGCGATAGGCAACGTGGATCAAGCCCTAAAGGTCCGGTTGGATTGACTTACCGTGGTCGGTCGGTGATCACTGTGCAGCATGCGAGCCTACGCTGTTGAACGACCCACTGAATTCTGAATGTTCGCCAATTGTCTGTCAGTTATTTTTTTTATAGAAAAAATGCCTCTAATGGAATTAAATATTCGAAGACGGTTTGTTGTAGAGGGTCACGGTAGATATATATTTTTCACTGTGCTTGTAGTTCTCGGCTAACTTGCAGTTTCGGCGCCGTTGAACTTGAAGCTAACTGGCCACCGTTCGCCTGGTACACTTACCCAGGCTATGTGAGCGTATACACAAATCCGGACAGCAAGTGATGGTCTGATTTCAGTCGGCCATAACTGGGGTCCGTCACCTTTAAATCTTTCGATTTCCTTGCTTACCTCTATCATGGATGGTTGTACACGAACTTGTATCTTGAATTCTCCAATTTCACTAAATATGGGGGTTTGAAATTCATGTAAATAATAAATAAAGACGATTTAGGCTGATGGACCCCAATAATGGCGGCTTCCAGACCCTAAAAACAAGCGCTAATCGGATTTGTCTATAGCATTGTGATACCATGAGTCGGTCAATCAATAAGCGTTGTACTCTGTGCACGTGCCATACATTTTTATGCAATGACCGACTCAATGTACTGACCGACTCAAGATACACTACATACGTGCATACGTGGGTATAGTTGTAGTTACTTCGTAGCTTACAGTATATGGAGATGTCTTCTATTTTCACATTAGTTTATTGCAAAATCATCGCCTAGCATGGATTTTGTATGTCTTAAGGGAAAGGCAAAACTAAAGTTCTATCATTAAATATTGCAAGAACACTATTTTCGTCAGTTTCTTTCATTGAAAGTGTACAGGACTGCGTAGACGTGTGTACACTGAACGAAAGCTGTGCACTCTGAATACCACGTGACCTTCGTTTTTCGAGAACAATAACATCACTTCGATACTGTCAATAGCTTGCCAGACCATCCGCCCTCTATAGACTATGCTTGAACTTTGTCTCCAACTGAGCCTTTAGACGAAGAGCCACTCTCAGATGGTTTTCCATCTGATTTTACATCTGACAGGTCAAGACATCTCGCAAAGTAAAGAGTTTGATGGAAGATTCTGGTCAACGACTTCATTGCGTGAAGAATTGGACTTCTGATGAAGAGGAGGAGAATAAATCTGACAATAGATGAAATACTGGTAGCTGAAGATTCCAATGTGTGCCCACCTTCCACCTCCCATGGAAAATTCACAACTTGAAGGGGCTGAATAAGAGGGTTGAATGGTTTTCCTGTAGTAACTCTGACTTTGTCTTTGTCCTGCATTTCTGATGGTTCTTTTTTGATCCATTTCTCCCATTCCTTGTCAAAAACGTTCAGAATAATGATGCAATTTAAAGGGGAGTTTAGCTTATTTTCCGATGGCATAAATAATTTGATCATGGTTTCTTTCTTCTATCAAAACCCAATCATCTTCGTAACATACCAGGAACTTCATTTTCATCAATGTCAATGCAATTGACTAACAACTGTTCACAATGTGCCCACGTGCTGCCCAAGAGTGTGAAAGAACTTCATTGATAAGAGTTAAAAACCCAATCCAGTCAAAAAAATTATTGCGCTGTTTTCACAAATTACAGTGTCTGTAACGTCAAACCTAGACCCACACAAATCTAAAGCAGCGACAAAGTGCTCTGCCTTTAGTAATGATATAGCAAGTGATATCTTTCAGACTGCTTCAGGTAAACCTGAAATAGGAATCTGTTAAAGTTCTGTTAAAACTTAATCCCAGTGAAAATTTAAACTGACAAGAGGAAGCAACTTTCAACTTTAATTTTTATAAGCCCCCAGGTGCAAATACATAACTACGAAGGGCACAGGATAAAATCAAAGTGTAATTAGTTGAGAAAACAGTTGGTCTGTGAATGTGTATGGTAGGAATCATGTACTCCTGTGTAGCAAGACAGTTCTAAGCTGCACCTACTGATCAGTCACATTCTTGTTGACTGCTTTGAATACTCCCATACTCGCCAGAAATACTACATCGTGCCCGACCTAAAAACTTTGTTTGAACAAACAGACTAATTCCTTATTCTTGGCTTCTTCAAAGAAAGTAAACTTTCTGACATGATTCCCGCCTTGCTATCTGTTTAGTGGAATTTGATTCCTCGTTCTACTTTTTTACTTTTTAGTTTTTCCCCAAAATTTTTTTTTATTTAAGTTGGTCTCACTATATAACACATTCGTGTTGGTGTGTCGTTAAACCGTATCTAACTAACTGCAGCTACTGATCAGATGAGCATTTTCCACCATTCAATTATCATAATGGGGTACATCAGAACATCCTGCAAGTTGCAATACCTTCTTGAACAATTTAACAAACAATGACACTCAGGCTGAAATACTCTGTGCAGGTTTGAAAGTCAACTTTTTAAAATTTAGTTTGATTTATTCACTGAAAATTGTTGTACTGATTAGCCAATGATCACCCAACTAAAATGACATTGTAGGCTAATTTATTGTGTGGCTGACATGCTCCCTCCACATGTCGGCTGTGTGAAAACGTGGCATTACAAAATGCGACTAGTACCCTGCACAATTGTAATAAAAAAAATATATATATAGTTGAAAAACCTTAAAGGTGAAGAGCAGCCCCCAAACTTATTTGGAGAAAAAGCTAAATAACACAATTTCCTTCTCATTTCTCTTCAAAGTATCCTACATTACATTGTATGATTAACTATTGCATATCCAAGGAAAATCAAACAGTTATTTCTATCAAATTTCACACTTGAATGGGAAAAATGTTGTCACGTGCCTCCTAACAGCCAATCATGAAACCGGACAGTCTATTATACTTTTTGAATTTGGGTCGACTGCTCTTGGCCTTTAAGCATTATGGCCTAGGAATTAACAGAAGGAATGGCTAACAGTAACAATTACCCCTACTGCAATATAACAAGTAACATACTGTAGGCCTATAGCAGATCTAACAATAAGCCTAGCACTGTGTAAGCCTCAGTTGTGCCTAATGAGGCTATGTTTAACTAAGGGCTAGGCTATAGGACTAGAGCCAAGTCATATGTAGGACCGAGGCTAGGGCTAACGGCCTAGGCGCCTAAAGGGCCTAGCCTAGGCCTATACTTAGGCCCTTGGCTGCTAGCCTAGCGCAGGCTAATGCTAGGTAGTATCACTGCCAGTCATACCCTAACTGAACCTAGGTTAAAGCCTAACGTAAAGATATAGCCTGCTTAATAAATAATGATAGGGTACGGCTGTATCAATTAGAATAGATGCAGTCTAGTACCATGGATGTATACCAATTACAATAGCCTAACGTAACACTTAGGCCTAGGCCTAAGTTAGGGCCTTGGCTAGTCCAAACGTTAGTTTTGGCCTTACGTTGTGGCCTCTAAATATCCAGTGCTATGATTTCCCGCTGGCAAAAACACCACGAATTTCCTAAGTAGGTTACACAAAAAGCAAAATATTAACATTTTGCATACCCAACTGTACAAAAATATCAACTACGAAAATGATTATATCCGTCTTTTTTCTAATACTCACAAACGGTCTGCAATAGCTCACTAGGAGTATATTCACCCTACTTGGAGTAGGTTTAGTGTCTTGCTAATGGTTTCACTCAACAAGAAGGTAATATAACACGGAGAGGAGATAGTACCGTTTAATATTATATAAATTTGATGAGTAATGACCAATAACTGAAATGGTTTGTGGTTATTCAGGTGATTGCTGCTTTATTTTACTCAAAAATGTATTTATCACAAGGAACTTTGTATGTACGAGTAATGCAATAGGCCAGCACAGTCTGCAGACCAGCCAGTGGAACTCTTATTGTAACCTCCACCCAATCTACACAACACAGTCTACTACGACTTGGAACAGTTGTTCACAGGCTTCATTCATAACTCTTAGCCAATTACAGCCGATAATTCCAAAACGTCACGCACACACCCTCTCAAGGTATTAATCCTGTACGCTCTGGCTAAGAAACCGTACTCGGAACTTTGTAACACATACTTTAGTACTTAAGCATTTCGGAAAGATCAAACAACAAATCGTTTGATTGAAATGTTATGACGCTATTAACGTAAGGGAATCTCCAAAAATCTATGTGTAAGCCTTCATGGCGATGCGAAGAAGGAAGCCCAACTAGTGTTGTAGGTGCCTACAGAACGTAACTATAAGCTTATGAAAACTAGGTGATAATTAATCCCTATCTTCGGGATGAGCTGGGTGGTTAAATTCAGTCAATATTATATCATTCAAAAAAATGAATAAATAAAACCGTGAGTGAAATCGTGGAACAGTTTAGTTTACAAAATGATGATAGAAAATGAAATTTACTTTGTACTTATGTTTAAAACGTCTCTGTATCCCACAAAATGATAGGTTTGTGATGAAAAGAGTAGCTTAGAGACTTTGATTATTCAAATTATTAGGATATATTACTTTCCTACGACATTTGTCGTTAGGAACCACTGAATTAAAAACTTTTAAAAGGGCACCTTAAATTCGCTGTAGGGCAAATTTTACCTGCTTGAGGGAGTTGTGGCATTTCAGACAGTGTTTCTAAAGCAGTAACAAGCAAAAATACTTCATTTTTTGGAAGATTACCACCCAACTGGACAAATTGTGCATGACATCCGATTTGTATGTTTATTTTTTAGTGTAGGGAAGGTGAGATTTTGAAACAGTTCTGTGTATAGGATTGTTCGTCAGATTATGTCCTTGCAGTGTCAGCGTATGTGTGGACAGGCTATCCCAGGTTTGTCAGCATTACCAGATTTACTATTTTCATTCTTGTTATAACTACTAGCCTCTGAAGTCTTACGACAGGCCCGTAGCCAGGGTGGTCGGAGCGTTCAAACGACCCACCCCAACTTGAGGGAGGTCCATTTTTCCAGCCCTGTGTTTGAAGGGTCAGCTATGAAATATTCTTTATCTTGACATACTGAGGACGAATGTATCCGTTCAATTTTAGCAGGAAGAGGAAAAGTTTCCACTTACGTCATAACATGTATACATTACCAAACTGACCACAATATCTGATCACCACATACATATACTATGTGGGGCGATGAAGAAATAAGCTCAAAAACGCGCACGCATGGTTATATCATTGTGGCCGTGGATATCATTGAACTAGATACAATATAAAGCCCGGGACACACTGCCACAACATGCGACACGACGGCGACCACATACCGCGTCGGCTGTGGTCGTGGCGGTGTGACCAGTTCCACGACTAGAGTTCAGTTGTGTCGTAAGCCGTCGGCCCGATTGAATATGTTCAATCGTAGTCGGGTGCAGTCGGTGCGTTTCAAGCCCTGTTCACACCGCCATGACTACCAAAGAGTGTCTACTATGTCTACAAAGGAAGGTCTTGAGTGTGCAATTCTACAATACTACTAGTTGTGCTCTGTGGACTACGTGATTCAGGATGTAACTTTGTATTTTAGCTATGTTTTTGTAAAACCTTATTTCAGGAATGTGACCAAGATTACTGCATGGTCATGCTTACCGTTTATTACCTGGTGCTTAACATTGTTTCAATGGAACAACATTTGTTTTGAAAAGGTTTATATCAAAATCAGTATAATCTCAAGCCAGAGAGTCTGACAGTACATGTAGGTTATTCTCCTCCCGGATTGCATGTAAGATTTTTTTCTCAAAAATAGGCCAGTCAATATACTGATTGACCCACCACAAATTGCAACAGAAGGTTTTTCTTCACTTTTGGTATTGGATTTGTGTCTAAAACAACATAATAAAAGTCTAGAAAAATCTACGCAGGCGAAAGGCAAAATTTCAAGATGGCCGCCAAAAATCCAAAATGGCCGACCACAGATTCTCATTTTTATGATATCAACCCATCTGGTTAGTGTTTTCTGCCTGTTTTGGACAGTGTTTCATAGTTGTCAACAGCATGACAGCCAATGGAATGCAATTCTAACCAATGGGACCGTGCATTTCCGTACAAACTTCCAAAATGGCCGCCCAAATCCAAAATGCCCGACAGAAAGCACTCATATTAATGATATCTACTCATTTGTTAAGTAATTTTTTCCGGTTGTTGGCATTATTGCATGGTTTTTCAACAGCGCCAAAGCCAACAGAATGCATTTTGAACTAATTGGATGGTACATCCCTGTACAAACATGCAAAATGGCGGCCAAAAATCCAAAATGGCCGACCAAAGACACTAATTTTCATATGTACCCATTTGTTAAGGGATTTTTGCTGATATTGAACATTGCTTCATGGTTTTCAACATCTCCAAAACCAGTAGAAAACATTTCAAACCGATTAGACGGTATGTTCCCGTACAAACATCCAAAATGGCCGACAAAAATCCAAAATGGTCGATCCCAGACATCATTTTCATGATATCTTCTCATATTGGTAAGCACTTTTTGCCGATTTCGAACTGAAAATTATAGTTTACAAGATCATTAAAGCCAGTGAATTGCATTTCGAATCGATCGGTCAGTACCTACCTTTATCAAAATCCAAGATAGCGGCAAAACACAAACAAGTTGAATACAGCATTCAGTTTCACCACTATCCTTCGATATGGTAAGTCTATTTTTGAAAGTTTTGAACAGCAATTCTCATGGTTCTGAATATGGCCAAAGACAAAACTAAGGCCAATGGAAATCATTTGGAATCGTTCAGCTCGTATCATCCTGTGTAAGAATACAAAACAGCAGCCGAAAAATCAAAATTTGCCGATTACCAACACACATTCCTGTAACTCTTGCCATCTAAGCAGTTGGCATATTTTGGGGGATTTGACCATCTTTTCATGCACATTTGTACCTATACAGATGTTAAGAAAGAATGACTGCCCAAATTTGAAATGACTAATGCCGAATCTCCATTTTGTAGATGTCGTTGCTTGAAATGCTGATTTTTCATCAATTTGAGATTTGGGATGTGGACTTCAGCCCAAAATGACTGGCAAATGGCCCGCAACCCATGACCCTTTTTCATGCAAAACCCCATTGCCATATAACTACTGTGGAACATCAGCCACACTCATGACATTTAGTTGGTATCCTATCTCTCACTGATCTTTGGATTAAGTATCATCCATTCCATCCGCGGATCTCCTAAGTCATGTTTGTGCAGATAACAAGGCACTCACCACATCATGATCGTGCACAGTCAAGTCCAGCTTGTCAACAGGAGCATCGCATATCCTGATACTCTCCTGCATGTCGCTTTGCACAGAAACCATTTACTAACCTCCCACTGCTTTCCATCAGAAGATCTGAGGATTGAGAGTTGTAACTGCTTTTCATACTTGGACTTGTTGATATACCCGGAGGCTCTGGAACTTTGCAGCAGAGGATGTAGAAGGCAAATTCTCTAGTCTAGCGCAACTAACACTTGTAGTTTTCCAATGTATCTCCTGCTGAGCCTTTATACAGAGACACCAACGCCGATTTGCCTGCCTTTGCCGTATCTTCCAATTTAGGTCTTTCATCCAGGAATACCTTGGCCTGTGCTCTTAAGCAGATGTCAGTAATGTGCTTCATAGCGAGTCGTTTTCCAAGGCCGAGCAACCGAGATGTTGTGTCACAGCCAAGGATGGCATGTGTGAACAAGATATTCTGGCAGACTTCTTCACCCAAAACCTTCTGAACATGCTTGATGTTCAAGCATCATGACTGTTTCTTTGTTCCAGTCTTCCCTTCTGGCATGAAGAAGATATGTAAAGAATCCCTCCATAGTTTGGAAACAGAGGATTACAAGGAGGTCCATGTAGTCACCTACAACGATAGTTTGATGACTTTCTGCAGACTCTACGGCCTTCTGTACTACGAGTACATCAGCATCACCTTCAGCATGGTGTGTTTTACATCCCATCTGCTCTAAATGTACACTCAGTAGCCTAATGAAACTCTGCTTGTTATCTTTGTTGGACAGTAACTCCTTTTTTAAATTTCATAGGCATTTCCCCAGAAAGGGTCTCCTTTCGGTTCCTCACCTCCACCTGTTCGGCATTGATGAGCACCGTCTTCTGTTGACATGTCGCTTTCATACCCATCGCACACAATGCAATACTTGCGTGTGATTTTGGTGTATGGCTCACATATGCCATCATATGTTTAGCCACACTGCCAAGGAATCATATGTAATAGGGATCCACCATCCAGGACATACTGGCTTTGACCAACAGGTTCTGTCATATCGTCTTGCATCAGACTCCCAATATTAAACATCTGCAAGTGCTGGTTTGTTAGCAGGCCTCAATACATGCTTACCTTCAAACAATGCTGGTGGATAGCTGCATCGCTCAAAATTGAAAATCTCTTGCAGTTGATTGTTCCTTGTTCCAATCGTTACAAGTCGTTGAAATAGAAGTTGTGGACCAATGTTTACCATACCATGGTTGATTTTGTTGACTTTTGTGTTGGGTGTAACCGCCTGGTCCTTTTACCTGAAAGTGTGTTCCAGAACACTTTTTCCAACCATGGAATCCAGATTGCCTTCTCCTACATTCGCTGTGTCTTCATTCACCCCGCCATCTGCAGTAATGCCAGGAGCAATGCTCCACAAGCTCTGGTCATTACTTTACGGATTCCATGCAGGAACTCGACCCACTCACAGTTATCTGTCATGTCTCTTTCCTGTCTGGCATTTGTAGCGTGGCTATGCTGCTCATTTGTGAAACAGTTTATACCCACCAGCTGCATTGCATTGTTAACCTTGAAGCAATGAGGATGTGCCATTAACCAGATCTGTCCCTGGGTTTTCATCATCCCCTAGCCTCATGTCAACCGTCCAGTTATTTTCATGCTGCACATCAAACCTTTTTCGATGACCAGATCAGCGGAGAGGTCATAGCCCATAGACGATCCCATCTACGTACCACATGTAGTCCTCTACTGAAATGTTGAAAGATCTCTGGAGCTGTCTCGGAGAGCTTGACAAGATATTGCAAATATATACAGAGAGATTTTATGTAGAGGTAATTGTCCTGATCCCATATGCCTAATCACTCACCTTTGAGGAACTTGCGTGGGATTTTTATTGCTTCCATGAACTGAGGCCAAAGTCTGGCCGTGCATGAGTTCTTTAGGGATCTTTTCTTGGCCTCAAGTTTTCTGTGAATCCCGGAGAAGGCTTCTGAATCATACACTTGACTGAAAGTTGTCTTACCTGATAACAGTTCATAGAACAAGATGCCAATACAGCTTCGACATCTGTTTTGCAGTCATCGTCTAGTTCGGAAGTGGGTTCTGGTAAGGTGAGGTTCATGTTGCTCTCTACTAGCACAGTAAATCCCTACCAACATTAAAAACTCCTTTGTTTGCGCTATTGCTCTTAGCTTCGATTTCACATCTAGTTTCCTAGAGAAGTGGAATAGTAGGCCTACATCTTTCTGAAACTGAACTTTCCAAACACCCCAACTGCGTGCCCACTCCATATATTCCCCTATAATTTTATTAAACCCGATCTGGGATTGTGTACTAGGAGGGGGGGATCTTGGGGACATACCTGAGGGCCTATGACAGCTCCCCAGAGGAGAGCCTTAACTCATCCAGATGGGAGGGTAATCCAACCATAGGTTCCAAACTGACAAACGAATTCAGACCCATGATCTGATCTATTTTTAGCTCAAACTAGCTCAAAGAGCTGTTTGAGCTATCGCGATCTGCTACCGTCACTCTATCTTCTATCTATCTATCTATCTATCTATCTATCATGTCTGTTCACAATTGGCTTTAATGCTCTCAAGGGCACATGCGTCGATGAATTGTAACGAAACTTGGACACATTGGTCATTGAACATAGGGCTACATGTTGTGTTCAAAAGGTTGAGGTCAAAGGTCATCTAAGGTTATTACTGTCTATTTTGTGAATATTTTCAAAGTGTATGTCCTCCCATGCACAAATAGTGGTGAACGTCCTTGAAAGTTGGCCATAATATTCCTTATGTTGTTGAGTCTTGTAATTAGATTTGTCTGTCCAAGGTCATTCAAGGTCATACGAGGTCAAAAGGTGCAACTATTTGACGTGTTGCTATTGCTTTGCACCTGTGAGACCTATAGTTATCAAACATGGCATATTCAATCAACTTTTAAAGTGCTTCTAGCTGGTTAAAAAATATAGGTCAAAGGTCATCCACAGCCTTGTTATAAGGCCGTAGAAGAAAATATCTTGAAATGCTATTTTCTCCTAATTGCATTGCAAAATTGTCCTCATAATTGGTCAAAAGGATGACTGGCATGTGCGAATTATAAATTTCTTGTCCAATTTGGGGTGGATAATAATTGTGACACCTTTTTGACCAATTTTGTGCCACCCTTCTATTTTACTAGTCTCACAAATTCAGCTTACTATGTTTCCTTCTGAGCTGCACTCCCTTTGAAACCGTCTGTGTTCAAGCTCCAAGTCATATGACACTGCTTCTAAACTAGCCTTGCTTGTGGAAGGGATGAAAAGGGTCAAATTTCTTTCTTGTTCAGGGAGGAAACTTTTACTTATTACTGTGTTATCATAGCCCGTTAAACTTGTCTTGTGCCTTGCTGATTAGTGATTACTTACTAAACTTAACTGTTTTCCATTAAAGTAGTAAGTAAGACAGTAAGGGGTTATCATTTTACCTCAAAGAAATTAAAACATTCTAAATTGTGGGTATATCTGTTCAAGAAATAACAGACATTCTAGACAAGTACAGTCCCTGTAGTTATTAGAATATCCATTGCATGGGGAGTGATGTTCTTGGCAATGAGAGTCATCACTGTGCAGTATATTCAACCGGTTTGGACTTCAGCTTCTAAGGGTGCTCTAGTTTCAAGTGTCTCCTCCAAAGTAAAATGCTCTGAATGGATGTGGGAGGGGTAGGGTTAGTGGCAATGTTTGATAGCAATGCATGGGCATTGAAGCCCGGTTCTCTATTCTATCCCCAGAATTCAAGTGAGAGGTTATCACAATTCTTAGGTTTTAATAAATGAGACATTTTAACCTCTACCCCCGAAAAATCGGTAGTTGACTCCGATTATGGGAGCCATATTAGCCTACAACTCACAAAAATGACAGTTGACCTTTTCAATTCTGGTATGGGCGTCTTCTTCTGTAAGGAAAACCCCCATTTTCGATCCAAAAGTATGTGAAAGGGATGAATAACGGTCAAATTATAGCGAAAATAAGAATTTCATATCCGCCATTTTCAATTTTTGGCGGCCATCTTGAATTTTCACCTTTCCTCAGCATAGATTTTTCTAGACTTTTAATATGTTATTGTAGGGACTTTTCTGATACAGAAATCGAAGAGAAACCTTCTGTTGCGATTTGTGGTGGGTTGGCCCCCAAATCGTGGTAGATTTACTGGCCTAAAAGTGGTGTACTGTGTAGAATTCCTGGGAAAGGGGACTTCTGTTGTAAGGGACATCTGTTGTGTTCAAAAGCAGTGGCGTCGCCAAGGGGGAGGGGGCAGGCCAGGGGGACACGTGCCCCCTGAAAAATCGTGTGCCACCCCCGTGGGCTCCCCAGCTGAGATTTGTGCAAGAAGTGTAGAGACAATTATCGTTTTATATGTTGTTTCTATGTCTACATCCTTCATGTGCCTAAAACGATTCTTAGATGATTTAATATTAATTTCATTTTTGAATGACTGTTTTTTGCTTAACTCCTTTGTTCACTAGCAAAGCCTCGAAGGACTTAAATATGAAAAATTTATATTTATATTTATATTTATATAATTGGTGTTCAGTGCAAATTTTCATAATGTGTGTTGTAACGCTACTGTTAACTATTGAAAAGCAGTTGTATAAGGTAAACTTAAGAAGCACAGAATGAAAAATCCTATATGTAGTTTAATTAATATGACTGTAAATATTGAAAAATATTGAAGTCAAACATTGATGAAAGACGAGGAGGAAAAAAAGAGGTACAGTGGGTCTTAATGTTGCAGGTTTTTCCACTTAATTTTTTAAGTCAGTGATTGCACCCTCATGGGCCTTAAATTATGTAACATATGCCACTCTATGTAAATGACCTGTAGAATTCCAAAATGGCTGAAGTTTTTTTTTTTTTCTAGGATATCTCGAAAAGTAAACTTGCTATCTCTGGAAAGAGCGGATTTAACTCCATCTGTACATATATTGGCAGGTTTCTAGCGCCATATTAAAAATTTGAGCCCTCATTTGTGGGGGCGCTATTTTCCGACCCTTTGGTCAACTTCAAAGAGATAGCTGAAAAGCTCAATATGGATAAAACAACATTTTAACATTTTTTTAAAAAATTGTAAAGCCATAAACACTTCACAATGGGTTTATATTAACCTTTTACTGATTTTGTTATTTGTTAAACCACCGCTATTTTGACCAACGTGTAGCGAAGTATGTGAAACTTTGTGTGCTGATACAAATTGTCAGAATACGTCTTACCTACGAATTTTTTACCCCAAAACGTTGGATAAAGGTAGTTTAAAAATTTTGAAAGAAATGACGTCACTTCCGTTTAGCCTAGGTTTAGCACAAAAACGGCACACATGTTGTAGCCAATATTCGTCACCAACTTTTCACCAATTTTCAAGTTTTTGGAATATCGTTCGGGATGCGGTGAACAAAGAAAAGTCATAAAAATTGTAATTAAACCGGAAGTGACGTCCTAATGACTTTGAATTTCTTTGTAGTAGTAGGCACGGTAAGACTCATACTTGCACGAAATTTCAGACTCCAAACCCATTGTAAACTGAAGATATGAAGAGAAACCTTCCCTTTTAGGGTTAGTGAAAAAACTGGATTGACCGCCACTTTGTCATAATTTTCCTGAAAAAATCTAGTTTGTCAAAATTGACGTTATAAAAACCATTTTGGTGAAATTTGAAAATTTTTTATGGAAGAATTTTTTGGTGATTTTTTCAAACCCGAAATGACCTTTGAACTCAAAAGTGCTTGACGTCATTCGTAAGGACATCTTTCAGAGAGGGCGTCCTCCAAATTTCATTGCCATCCGATGTTCCTTCGAATTTTAATAAGAAATTGGAGTTTTGAAATGTTCGATTCGAATAGCTTTATAAAAACCTGAAGCAGAAGCGCTAGAACTTTGAAATTTTGATATATTCTTGTCTTGACACATATCTACGACCCCCAAAATTTCGAAGTCAGAGGTCATTTTTTTCAATTCCGGTAATAAGTCGATGGCATGCTGCTGAGAACTCAAGTTTTCACCCACTTAGAGGGGGGGGGGGGTGACAACCAAGCACTCGCAAGCAAGGGGTCACTATGGCACAACCCCTATGCAACTCAAATAGGCCTAAAAGAGAACATTTTGTACAAAACGAGGGGGGAATGAATTATTTTCCAAATATTTTTATTGTTGAATTTTTACCCCTTTTCGCAATGAATAAGGGTAAAAAATCAGGGGGGTAATCTAGGGATAGAAGTACAATAAATGTTTTTCTGGGTCACATGTCAGGGTACCTAATAAAGATTGTACATGGATAAAAATGACGTTTGCATGCAAAGTTTTGATTATGAACATTTTGTACCCAAAAATGTACACTGTGTTTTCCTTCAGGATTTTACCACCTAAAATAAGACATTTTGTACGCGAGACAGGGTGTGCGGTCAAGTTTTGCGAACTCGTGGCCGGCTGCGAGGTGGAAAACCGATGTGCGGAGAATTCTATAATTTCTCCGGTTTCAAATTGTATACATGTCTACTCCAAAGATCGTTGAATCTGCCTGTGCTAATGAACAACCCTTGTTGAGGTGCTCTATTCCCGCCAGATTATGTCAAGCCTGCACGATTGCGGACCGATCGGTGTTGTCGAATACTTACAGTTCACGGTAGGCTCTATTATACCTCAATAGCCGTGCATTAAACTAAGCCTTTCTGCAGCGGTGACTGTAGCTTGCTATCTGTATTTTTTACCACGCAAATTTCTGGCAAAGAACTAATGCTGAGGTATACCTACAAAAAAATATGTTTTTGATGTAAATTTTAACAGTTCAGAAACGAGATACCCCATCAGTTAGGTGATTGGAGTCCAGCTCACTCTCCATTTTGCAGTTTGCTTGCAGAATTATGTTCGTGTGTGTGCGCATGTACGTACGTGTGCGGGACAAGCAAAGCTACTTTTATATGGTCAAAACTGATCGGTTTAAACCGGACGGTTTAAACTACGCCTGTTAAAAGCGGCCAACCCTGGTCTAAGGTCGTTCAACACGGTACAAGCTTTTTTTTTTTTCTTTTTTTTTTTTTTTTTTTAGGAGGAACAGGAATCAACTGGGAAGGTTTTCATGGAACAGGAATACGACTAGAAAGCAGGGAAGTGTTAAAAATATAATGATAAATAAACGACAATTGTGAATGACACAACTTCAGAATTTTTCCCCTTCCACCGGGACCAGGGGTTTTGCTAGAATCAAAACCAAATGCGAATGCTCGGGAAATCTCGAGTAAATTCAAATATTTCTGACTTATCAGTGCTACTGAGCCTGTGAGCAACACGCTGCAATTCAGCTGAGTAATCACTTCCATTAAGTCTAGCATATAAAACGTTCAACTTATCAGACATATTTGCTCTACTAATATTGTTTTAAGTAATTTCATTGGTTTCCTTTTGATCGCAGCCAGTATCACACTTCAGCACTTCATGCCCTTCAAAAGTTTGCTAGTATACTTTTTTGAAGTAGCACTCTATCATATCTTATAACTGTTCTTCGCTTTCCATAATATAGGCAAATAGGAAGTAAGTCGACGTCATGGAGAAGTCCTTTTAGTTGCAAAGATCACAAGCATGGCCGCACGCGAATATTGCTGGTTTTGATATATCCTTGTGAGCTCAAATAATCTTTTTTCGTCAAAACTGGCATTAGTATGTTAGCAGTGGTAGCTTATACTTTTGCAAGTCAAAAATTCAAAATTGATACTTTCGTTTTCCTTTAATGATATTCTACTATTCAGACGATATTATTCCTTCTAAACTAATGAACAATATGAGATTCTCTCGCTTTTCTCTATTTTGATAACCAGTCAATTCTTGCTTACTGCCAAATCGACCTCTTTTAGAGAAACACTTCAATATTGATTGCATCATTCCCTCGCGACTCGTTGAATACCTGTATTGCCATCTTCTTGTGTTGGAGTGACAATGACCTATGCCCGACCTATTTTGGCCAACATTGTTTGCAAAATCTTTCATTTCCTTACAGGTAGGGTGGTAATAAATATGTATCCGGTTTGGTATGTTTTAATTAGAGCAGCATTTAAGGGACGCAATCATTTAACTTAAACCTTTATTTGCTTAATAAGTCCTTTGTGATAGCTGACAAGGCCTTGGAGTTACAATTTCTAATTGGGCGATTTTGTAACAAATGCTGTTTCGTAGATTGTTTCGCATGTTTGCTTTTTAGTGCCTTTTTCAACTTCCAATTAGGTCTACGTGACAGTTATTACCTGACTCCGAACAACACACCAATTCACAGATATATCACTAAACTCCCGTTTTCTACAATTTTAAGTAGTCCTCGAGAGGTAAATTGAGACAAGAAGTAAAACAGGTCGTCGTATCATCATCGTTGATCATTCAAAAAGATCGTTAGGAAGCAGTTGAAGGGATTTTGCGCCAATGTTGGACGGACTTAACTAAATGAAGTCATTAAATTGAATATGTCTTCTTTCTTGTATATTGCTTTTCTTACCCTTTTTGTGACTGCAAAGGCTCCGTCTACTGGTAAGTTTCGTATTTGCTTCCGTACTGTTTATACATTTTATTGGATCTTTTTTCTTAAATCTTACTCTACCATTGCATTCTCCTTTCTCGCTGACGCCATTTATCACGTTTGTGTTGAAATATCGTTATTTCCCATCTTCGTAAGCTCAAAGTTCCGTCTACTAATTCTGTCGCTCCTTTTCTTGCGTCATTCTTTAAGCGTCTCCCTTTTCTCTTTTTTTTTTCCAGGTTAACAATTGAGATTTTTTCCCTTTTCCTTCTTTTTTAAACGCATTGTGGCTGGGTTTTGCTTTGTGTGCGTGTACCTGTGTGTTTTTCTTTCTTAAAGAAAAAAAAAATGCATTCGTTTTGCGGGCTGTTCAATTCCTCACTTTTTTTTTCGTCCTCCCTTTGTAACCATGTATACTCCTCGATGGATTTTGTGTTCTGTAAGTGTCTTTTTCATTTCTTTTGGAGCGGTATTCCCTTTCATTTTTTATGATTTTTACTATTACCTTTTTTAATTTCGTCCTGATTTATATCTCTTTTGGTTTTTATATTCCAGTGTCCACAGAAGTTTCGCTGTGTTATGAGTTAGCGTCTACATCAGGTCAACTTGATTTCGTCATTTTTAAGAGAGTGCATTGCAACGATGGAAATGTTTCTCTAAGATTCGAATCCAAGGAATATTTTTTCATCGCGGGTAATTTCTGGCAAAATTTGTTATTTAGAAATATTGCCTTATCCTGCCTCAACTTAGTTATGATTTGGCAGTTTGATATAGACCATAAGATATTGATTGAGACATAAGTTGACTCGGAAGAAATTAAATAGTTATTCGCCATCCTAAGACCTCCCGTACACGATCAATTTTTTCGTCACTGATTTGATGACTTTCCTCACGTGCGGTCAATGTTTTTTTGTTTTTTATTTCAACTTTATTGTCAATTTTCATCCTTGTTAAAATGTTTGAAAGTAGAGCCCATACTCCAAAGAAGTGAATAAGGTCCAAAAATAACTTTGATCCGTCAATAATTGCGTCAATGAAATTGATTCAATCAATTCGCAGTCAATGTCCCCCTCGCACAATTATTTTTTCCCTCAATTGTTTGATATCAATAAATTAATAAAAAAAGAAATATATCATCGTGGATGGGGAAATATATGATCGTGTATGGGGTCTTTTAATGAAAAATTCTTTCATTTCTACAAACATGTACCTTCCCAAACTGGCAAAGGGGTATCGGAAATTAAGACTCAAATAGAATGATCGTGCCGCATGGTGAGAAGGAATGAATTGCAGTAATGAATTACTCATACGTGGTGCATTTTAGCCGAGTTGCTTGAGCACCACCTAACACAATGCAATTGGGAAGCAACCTCTTGGTCAAATTTAAATTGAGAAGGTGGACAGCCTTCCATTGCGCTGTCACCGTCAGTCACATTCTCGTTAACTGCGATATGAATACTCCCATATTCGAAAGAAGTATTACACTCTGCCAGACCTGAAGTCGACATTGTTCGAGCACATAGGTGAATCCCTCATTGTGGACTTTCTCAAAGAAAGTGTCCTTAAGAGGACATTTGAAATGACTCCCGCGTTTGCTCTTCTGTAGACACACGAGGATTTTGCCACATAATTTTAGCTTTACCTTGCCTTTACCTTTTTCATTTAGCTGACACTATATAGACGAATCCGATTAGCGCTTGATTTTGGTGACTGTAGGCCGCCATTAGTGGGGTCCATCAGCCTAAAATCGTCTTTATTTGTTGTTCACAAGAATTTCAAACCCTCATATTTAGTGAAATTGGAGAATTCAAGATAAAAAGTAGTGTAAAACCATCCATGATAGAGTTAAGCAAGGAAATCTAAAGATTTAAAGGTGACGGACACCAGTTATGGCCGACTGAAATCAGACCATCACTTGCTGTCCGGATTCGTGTATAACACAATCGTGTTGATGTGTCGTTCAATCATATCTAACTGATACACTCTAAAATCAAAAGAGTGAACTAAGTCACTCTTAAATCGAATGAAAAGTGTAAATTTACTCCATTAGAGTGATAATTCACTCCAAGAGGGGTGAGGTTCACTCCAAAAAGAGTGAAATTCACTAGCGGAAGAGGGAAAATTCACTCTTCCACGACTGCCTGCAATGATCGCTCTTTTTTAAGAGCTATCACTGTGGGCACTCCATCAAGAGTGAAACTTCGCTCGTTTTAAGGAAATTTCACTCTTTTGATTTTAGAGTGTAGGTGATTTTAAACTCTAGCGTCGTTCACTGGTCATATGACCTGCCTTGATGCCTCGTACTGAACCTAAGCACTTTTCAATTGAACGAGCACGCTCTGACCACCTGGAAAAGGTACATGTTAGGACTTTGAATTTCATACTGTTGTGGAGTTTGTTCGGATATGGGCATCATGAGGTCACTCTTAGCCAAAACATCCCGGGACAACCTTGGGTAATTCTCACCTCTCTTTGGCGAGTGCCTTTTCCCCCCCCCCCCCCTCCCCCCCCCCCCCCCGTGGATTGAAACTCCTGTGGGCTGTTTTTTGTAGAATATACCCACGGTAATCCCAACCTGTCGTAAGGGGCGCCTAAAAGGAATCAAATTGGAACTTGAACCGTGCTTGAAAATAAATTTATACTTTGAACTTTAAATAATTGACTGACACAATATAATACATTCGTCTTGGTGTGATGTTAACTAACCTCTGTGGATTAGGGCTTGTAGAATAATGCCCATAGTATTCGTCGCCTGTCGCAAGAGGCATCTGATAAGGCGTGAATCCCATGCATTTGCACCGTATTTGAAACCAGAATTGAACGTGAACCGTGTTTTAAACGGCATCTGAATTTTGTTTAGCTATATAGATACTTGGATGGTCAAAACGGGGAGACATATTGACCGATCGACTGACAATTCGTCGATCGACAGATATATGGACAGGTAGATTGGTTTTATTCTTCGGTATAACACAGCCGTGAGTCGAACTTCTGACCTCCCGGGTACAAATGGGATGCTGTGACCATCAGACCATGCAGTCGGTCAACAAATTTCTGCGTGTGATTTCTGCAAAAATTAAGGGCTGCAATGTGGCATTGGTTTCATTTCTAGGTTGGTTCAAATTATATTTTGATTCTCTTGCTCACTGACACAAGTCCCATCCCTTGCACTAAGTTACCATAATTAATCAAAGTTTATATGTCATGGTGTCGTGTTCGATTCTGTGTAACTATATTGGGCTCTTTTCCAGGTTAGCTATCAGAGACTGTTATGAAGCCTGATTTCAACACGCTTTGACGCCCATGATTTTACCCTTGCTATTTAATGCCATATAGTAGCACCTAGAACCCACCGATGCGCCCCTGCAGCTTAAACTTTCTCAGTTACATTACATTACATTTACGTTTCTAGTAATATTTTCTTTTCTGCCTGTCTCATGTACTATTTGTCCAGCACTGGTGAAGAATGATGAAATTGTACGAGCTTTCGTGAGGACATTTCCACCTTTTAATACCGCAGCATCAACGTTCACAACTACCGATACAATTGTTACACCTTCTGTTACACCGCCCTCATCTCATCAAGGTGAGTGTCATTTCCTAGGTAACTACTGCACCCAACAGCAGCCGCTGTAATATCAGGGACGTTGTGAAAGTGACACCTCCCTGTTTGGACACGGGGTCAGACTTGTACAGATTAACGTAAATTTTATTTGCTATCGCATGCAAGTATCCTTTGAATAGTTCCCGGTTATGTAATGTCCGCTCCTGTTTGCTTGTTTGTTAGTTAGATGGCCTGGGTTTTAAAACACACCCACACAACGAGTTCCAGCAAATTTATAATTGGCTTTGCACTTGCACAGCTTTTTTTTTATTGCCGTTATTTCGGGTAGATGCCTATCGTTTAACAGGGTGTGTCTTGATTGGATGTTGACATTGTATCGATTTCATTCTTTGTTAATGTTAAAGAATAGGTTGGAGTTTGGGGCTGTTTTTAGCCAGTTAGGAAATTTCTTATTAAGCAGTGCCAATGGTCATACTCCGCCGTAAGAGAAGTAATGTGCCTGTCGCTCCGTTGCAAAGATCGTATCATTGGGCAAAACGAGATGGTTTCTAGCTAGCCAGAATGTGCAGCGTTAATCATTAGTCCAAAGATGCTATGAAATAAATCAGGTAAATTCTGGTGTCTGCTCAGAGGAGATGCCATAATTTCTATTTCCTTCGGTCGTTCAACTTCTCCTGTTGTGGTGTTAAATCATCAACTACCTTATCATTGGTTGCAGGCGAAGCCGGGGACCGTTGTTTTCTAAGTTTTCCCTTAGAGTGTACCTCAAGGCAAAAAAAAAAAAATCAAAAATATATATTGCAGACCATGAAAAATGAATTCTTACAGCACAACTCCCATTTTCATAGGACATTCCTGAGCTGAGCTAGGTATAAAATGTTGAAGGTTATTCACTCAAATTACAATGGTACATTGCACACTTACCTTACTCACGCGTATTTGCATCACGGAGATGAATGACCGTACTGTATACCTTGTGAGTGTGCTGTCACCGTCAGTCACATTCTCGTTGACTGCTACGAATACTCCCACATTCGCCAGAAATACTACACCGTACCCGACCTGGAAACCTTGTTTGAAAAAACCGATTCTTCACTTATACTCGGCTTTTTCAAGGAAAGTAAACTTTATGGAAATTTCACACAGCTCCCGTCTTGCTGCTAAATTTTTTGAAGAATTTGAACCCCCTGTTTGACTTTTTACTCTCACTTTTCCCCTTTTCAGGTAGTTTTATCCCAATAATGTAACTGTCCAACTTGGTGACACTATATAACACATTCGCGTTGGTGTGTCGTAAAATCCCATCTAACTAACTAACTAACTTGTTTTTCTGGAAGTTACTGCACCTTGTACGAAGGTGTGATAGCGCTCTTATTCCTATGGGGTGATGGTATTACTTAAACCCTCTCCGTGAAACATGCTATGTAAGCAAGCAGGAAGCGATCAAGATCATGATAAAAACATTTTAAATTTTAAAGTGTAAATAGCAGGTAATGTGAGTTGTACAACAAGAAAGTCACAAATTATTGCTTAATGAGCCAATTTGTTTCAAGAGAATAAATTTCAACATTTTATATCTCAGCTAATGAATGACCTACTAAGAAGATAGGACCTAGACTGTTGGAATTCATTTTCCATGGTCTTTAATAAATATTATGATTTTTTTTTAGTTGAGGTATACTTTAAATGTTAATCCTGCTATGAACCCGACACGACAATTGTCGCTGAAGGTTATACTTCTTCGCCGGCTTTGGCGTACAATATACATGATACACTCTTAAAAAAAGTGGGCAAATTTTGCCCAACTTTTTGACCAACACTGGGCATCTATTCAACAACCTAAACAGTTGGGCAAAACTTTAACCAACCAAATTTGGTAAAGTTTGAACCCAACTGTTGGGCAGGAGATTACCCAACTGTTTGGTAAATTAGCATTTAAAAATATACCCACTTGTTGGGCACATCTTTTATTAAGCTGTTGGGCAAATGCATTAACCAAATGTTGGTTATATGTTAATCATCTTTTCCTTAACCGTTGGTGCTTTCTTTACATGTTAGATTGTAGGTTATGGCAGGGAGCTGCAACTGCAGCTCCCTGGTTATGGTAACCCATCGGCCCCAGTTTAAAAACCCTGGCTTAATAACCTATTTGGTTTGTCACTGAGTTCCGAATAAGTACGTCCAAAACTATCATTTTTAAAAGGCACTGTAAAATGATGTGTGTAAATGATGTGATGAAGTCTTGTAGTTTCATCAATGCATAAATATGAACACAAGGGCAGCATGAGAATTAGCTGGTCCGTAGCTCTCTCTCTCATACACTGTTATCATGGTTATGAAACAGGTTTCTTGTTATGCCGAAATCTTTCTAATAATAATATATAAAGGCTCATTCGGACGTGAAAGAGAATATCCCAGATCCTAACCTCTCATTGGATAGCAGTTTTGCGCCAAATACGAATCATGGAATCTCATTCAAATGTGTTCTAGTTCGTAGTACTATTTAAAGAATTTTATGGAAAAGGAGATAGATTTCATGGTCTAAAATAATGTACGAGTTTAGCTGTTTGGCCAATATAAAAGATGCCAAAGACAATTTTCAGGTCATGGTACCATGTCTGCATGATTATGAGAAGAATTGTGAAACAAATCGGGTCAAGTGTACTGTTGTTTGGTGAAACCACTGCAACCAATAATATACCCAACAAATTGGCAAAAAATTACCCAACAAGTGGGTAAAGGGAAAATATGCTCAACTGTAGAATAAAATGTTATCGTCATTTTGACCAGTCAGTTGGGTATTACAGTATACGCGTGCATGGAAGGCGAAATTTAACCATTTTGTGAGCAAAGATTGACCAACACTTAGGCAATTACTTTTACTCAACAAAACTTTGCCCAGCGTTTAAACAGTGCACCAATTAGCCCCAAAGTTGGGCAAAGTTTTACCAACACATTTCATAAACTTCTTTAACCAACGGATATTTTACCCAACGTTTTAAGAGTGTATGGACCGTATTAATACTTTTCAAAGGTTCCTACTAAAGTTCATATTCGTTGCGAGCTTATTTGGGGATACAACCCACAAGAACCGTGCACAAGCTTTTGCAATTTAATGACACCTCATATAAGTAGAAACTGCGATAACCACGTACATACGGGATTTGCTGTCAGCCTGCATATTGATCCGCGATTCAAATGTAAATAATAACTGTACAGTATACAGCAAAGAGACAACTAACAGTGAAGATCATGTGCAGGCGTAAAGCCTAATTTAGTTTCACTAGTAGACCAAGCGGTGAAACGTTATGTGTACTGCCTAAAACTTACGTTAGTCCTTAGTCAAGGATTGTTCGGCCGTCAATTAGACTACACTGTTAGAAATTTCTCTGTAAAATTTACATAATTTTTATGGCAAATTTTTTTCCAACCAAATAATGTTTTTTTTTACAGCCAGACTGTAATCATGAAAAAACATTAAGTGTTTGTTTTTTCTTTACAGTTTTTGCACGTAAATTAGTTTACAAATGTCTACTGTAAAATCGAATTACGGAATTGTTCTGTTTTTTTTTACCTTAATTTTATGTGAATTTACAGCCTGCTGTTTTCATTCTCGGCGTTTTAATATTTATTATAATATCGCTTTTTTCCTTTCATATGTTATTACGTAACATACACTTCACCATTACGTAGATCAGGCATTTGCTTATCAACGTAATGTGTCGTTACGAAGTTATTTTCAATCAAAACACAATGAGGATACTTTGTTATCACATTGTTGTCCAATAGACTGCTATCTCTAGGAACTTTGTAATTGGAAAGTCACATTTTTGGTACAATATAATAATTGTTTTTAAAATAAATATGACAAAGAATGCAAATACATTGGTTGCAAACATTTCCAGACAAGGTAAACAATAAGTTTATCACTTCCTGATTAAAAAAAGCCAAAAAAGATATTATTCAAAGCAACAGCAATCCTTTTGTTAGGAAAATGCCTACAAAATAAGCTCCACCCATTTATGCAAAATGAGATTTACGTCATAAAGTGGTAAATTTACAGACTCTTTCAAGTAAATTTGTGAAACGTTTTTAATTCGATCAAGTGCATGAGCGCCTGTGGCGATGAGTTGACATCAGTATACCAATTGTCAGTATAATAAATGTAAGTTAATTTTCAAATAGGGCCATAAATTTGCCAAAAATGTTTTCTTTTTTAATTGAAACTTCGCAGAACGATGCATGTTATATATTGAAAATTTTCTGGCTATTTCTTATTTGTTTGTTTGTTTGGGCTTATTTTTATTTCTTTTTCAGCGTAAAAACAAAATGAATGTTTGTTAAATGACAGTATATTTATGTGAAATCAGAAAAATACAAAAAACTGTTAAAATTTCTTTACATTTACAGAAAAAGTTTTACAAAGCAGTAAAATTTGGTTAAAAAAGCAGACAGAAATGGTTTTTCAAGTAAACAGAAAATACATGTTAAACAACCTTTTTTTATTGTAGCAATACAAAGTGTCTGTAAAGATACAGAAAATCTCTATTAAAAGTAAAATACAAAAAGTTTAAGTTAAAAAAAGTCTGTAAATTTACAGAAATTTTTAACAGTGTAGACGCATTATTTAATTATCAATTTTATCTAATACATAGGTATATTATATCGTGTATCTTCTATATCCATCAGAGGATGATACCACAGAACACACGGTCGTACAGTGAAATAAAAACCCATAAGCCTAGTCATAAATCTAGTCCAACAGGTGCTAAGTTATTTTGATCTCTTTTTAAATGTTCTTCTTTCATTTAAAACGTTCTAAGTACTTGAACTTGACAAAATTTACACCGAAAAAGGTGTAAATTTTCCATAGAATCCGAATTTTTAAATAAATTTTTGCTAAATGCGTAATTTTGAAGAAAAACCTGTGTTATAATACTCCCATTACAACTCGGCCTTGAGAAGTCCATAAAACAAAGCATCAAATCTCCCAATTCGTTGCCAGAGTTTCCCAATTCATTGCCACTTCTGAAGACAGTCAGTTCTGTTACATCATCTTGGCATGTCTCATATCTTTTATTTTATTATGATTTCTGTATCATTTCTTTCTTTATCGTATTCTTACTTATTCACAGTAACTATCTGTGCTAATCTATAGCCTAGTTAGTATAAGGTAACGGCAATCTTTTGTTCACTTTCATGATTTGACCCGGCCAGCTCTGGGAAATGATGTTGAAGTTTCACAACCTTTTGTGGAGACACTTCCAGCTTTTCTGAACGCCGCAACAGCATACGCATCCACCACGACAACTGATACACCTTCTGTTGTACCTCCCTCAATTACCCACAGTAAGTGTCATGCTAGTCAGTAGTAGGTGACCACCGGTACTAAACAGCAGTCATTCGTATGTTGTTCATGGTAGTAACCTGTTATGACAAACCTTATTTTAACTATAAAGGAACCTCAGTCGAAAAGGGGAGCTGGAAGAGCGCCATCTCTCTGGTCAAAGGCTTGTCCATTCTTACTAAATTCTCCCACATTGTCTTTCCTGCGATCGTGCTGTGACATTCTCGTTGGGTGAATACCCCCGTATTCGCCAGAAGTGCTGCACTTAACAGGAAAACTTACGGTGAGCACACATATCCTTCAGGCACGGTAGACTTTCGCAAGTGAACTAAGTATATATTTTCATTTTTAAGGGGAATTTGACAAGACTCCCGCATTTGTTTTTGTTTCGACATTGAGGAAGAATTTTGAAGTACTTATAATTGATTTTAACCTCACTAAAACTCGTTCGTGTAGATGGTACTACATAATGCATTCATGATGATTCGCCTTTGAACTCCATCTAACCCCGTTAGTCACATTCTCGTGAATATTCCCACGTCAAAATACTACTACTACTCTGTACCCGACCTGAAAAGTTTGACCAAACAGATTCTTCTCTTATTCGTGGCTTTCCCAGGGAAAGTAAACTATACATCTTTTTGACATAACGCCCGCATTTACATTTTTAGTGGAAATTTATCCCCGTTTAATATTTTCTTTTGCGTTATTTTACCTTAAGATTGTAAAATTGTCTTTTCTCTTTGACACTGTACAACACATTCGTGTTGCCATGTCGTTAAATCCCGTCGTATTAACTAAGTAACCAAGTAATCAACCAACCAGCTAACCTCAAATTCAAGTTCACATTTGTTTAGTTCCAAAATTGGAATAAACATTTTTGAATTTTCTAGGAGTAACCGTGGGAACTGCTTGCATTACCTTAAATATGGAATATTGAAGACCTGAAACATTATGAAAGATACTTTGAAGAGAAACGAGAATTAAATTGTGAGATAAAGCTACTGGTTTGAAATTTGGGGCGACTACCCCTGCCATTTAAGTTTGCTAAACAGGGGTGTGGTTATTATCCTTCACAAAAGTACTGATCTTAGATTCAGTGGAACTTACATACAAATTTTGAACTGATTATTTCATTCTAAAGTATGACTCGTTTGTCGAGAAATTGAGTCAATTCGTTTCTTATCTATAATACCCACATTCCAACCCCAGCAAACGATACAGTACAATCAAACTTTACAAATCGCTGAGTTATAAACAGTGTTAAAATGCGGCGCTTTAAATTTTGAAGGCAACTCAGTGTGGCATAGATCTTTTACACTGAACAATCCACCTGTTTATGCCAGGCAAACTGGACATGTATCGCTATATCTAGATACTTTTATGCAGTAACCTGTTCAGAGACACTGTTCTTAATCATAACCTTTCTTGGTGCTCTAGTATACTTCCTAAAGGCGATAACTATTTCCTTTGCATTTTGTACATTAAATTCTAGAAAATCCTTACAGTACTTCACAAAACTATTTATATATTCCAAACAGGCATCATCATTTATGGTTAGAGTGCGCCCTCTAAAAGAGACAAGTGAGTATTGTTGTTGCAGACTGGCGATTCATGAAAATAGTACAATACACAATTATTAGTCTACTACATGCATGCGCGTGCGAAATTCATGCGCATGCCGCGTTTCATTTCTTGCCTTTGAAATGACGCTTGTGATGTTAATACGTCACGTTCAGAATTTTTATTTGCAAGAGCAAAAGATCATGTTTGTTTACATTATTTCGCATTTTTTATTCGAAGATGATCCACTGAACACTTCACCTAACGTTACTCTTAGCTGCACCTTCCAACAACCAATCGTTGTCACATCACCTGATTACCCTCAGAAGTACAAGAATAATGTCATCTATCACCTGACAGTTCAGGCTGAGCAAGCACAAGTGATCCGTTTAACGTTTGAAGACTTTAACATAGAAGTGGCTGATGGTTGCATTTTTGATCATGTGCAGGTAAATAATTTTGGATAATGTACATAGGCATAAACAGGTTCTGTCTACAAGGTAGTCAGTTGTCATCTCAAATTCCTTACCAGGAATCTATAGTATATAGATAGTCTCAATTGCAGAATATCTCGCATGTGACATCATTTAATGAGTGTTCGAATTACTTATGATGGTCTAATATTTTCAGCAATGTACACACGGGAATAATCACCTGGAATTGTGTCATGAGTGAACACAAGTTTTTTCCCAGTTGTGAAGCAAAAAGAAAGAGAGTTGGAAGAACCAGACAATCTAGTGTGATCAATAGTTTCTTTTCAAGGGATTTACCGGAAGATAAAATTCATAAACCCTGTACCTCAATTAAAATATTTGAAAGATGCTTCGTTTCAAAGTAATGCAATTCTAACTTCAGGAGAAGTGCATTATTGGAATTGTGTGATGTAATCGCAACACATTAATTTGACTTTACAACATTTACAGATTTTTGACTCCGCAGGGAATGTTAGGCGACATTGTTTCCTTAACCTTAGATATGGTGTTGGATGATGCTAAATCTACAGGAAAAGATATTCAAACATTACAACAATATTAAATTTCAAGAAGAAACAGAACTTTTCGATTTTCAGAGGATTTTAGCTAGGCTTTGGTAGGAGTCGGTTTTGTCAATAACATTTGTCATTGGTCAAAAACTGCACAAACCATCATTCTAGGACGTAACCATTTGTAATAGCTACTTGCAAAAAATGTTTATTATAAAAAAAAAAACTAAAACAAAAAAGGGTGGGGAAGTGCCCGTGTTGCATTACTTTTTGCGACTGTGTTCAGTTGAAAAGTGGAGCTATTTTAACCAAACCACACAGTCTTGAAAACGAGGTATCTTGAGTCAACAACATGGTGTTGTTGCAGGATTTGGAGGACATGGTCTGATATATTTCCATCTATCATACGACTCTATTTAAAAGCCTTCAGATTTAAGGATGCATGGGGTATGTTGTGTTATCACAAGTATAGCATATCTAAGGAAAAGCGTGTTTCACAACCATTCGAAAATATTTGCAAAATAAAGTGTCCATATGTTTTCCGTTGTTTGGTATGATACCTTTGTGGAAAAAAATAACTACTAAAGTATTTTAAGTGGTGACAAAGGCGACACTAATCAGGAATTCATGGCCAAATAAATAGTCTCGGGCTTTCTTGGCAACGCCACTGATCCGATAATGTTCGGACGGTATGGAGCTAGTCAGTCGCTCCGTGACCCCAGTGTATTCAAACCGACGTAGTTGGGATGTAAAAGAAAACAAAAAAAACACAGTTTCGTATGCAAATGGGTGGTCAGACGGTTTGACGTAAATAGTGGAAGGGAGCTGATAGTTGAAGGGTTGATGTTAATGTGTATATATTGTAAGTTAGCGAATGCAATGCCAAAATATGTGAACTATCTTTAAAGAAATCTGACATGGGGATTTTTTCTCTATTTCGCATCATCGCTTTAGCCTACACGCTACAAGAATAACTTCTCGACGTCCTCATCCCTTTCTTACGTACTTACACTCTAAAATCAAAAGAGTGAACTTAGTCACTCTTTGATCGAGTGAAAAATGTAAATTCACTCCATTAGAGTGATAATTCACTCCAAGAGGAGTGAAGTTCCCTCCAAAAAGAGTGAAATTCACTAGAGTAAGAGGGAAAATTCACTCTTCCACGAGTGAGTGCCTGCAATGATCGCTCCTTTTTTAAGAGCGATGACTGTGGGCACTCCATCAAGAGTGAAACTTCGGGAATTTCACTCTTTTTGGAGTGAACTTCACTCTTTTTGGAGGGAACTTCACTCCTCTTGGAGTGAATTATCACTCTAATGGAGCGAATTTACACTTTTCACTCGATCAAAGAGTGACTTAGTTCACTCTTTTGATTTTAGAGTGTACGGCTCATTTGCAGACATATCAGTGTTACAAGCTTCTTGTATAGGAATCGCCAAAACTTAAAGGACGGTTTCAACTTTAGGTGCCCGTCACCCCGAAATTTTACCCCGGCATAGTCTAAAAAATTCTCAAGCGACATGGCTCTTTGATTGACATCAAATTGAAATGAAGAGCAACTTACATTACACATCATGACTCGAGGGTATTATGAATACACATTAGGGCCTTTAATTGTCTGCTCGTCATGGCATATTCTGTAGCAATAAACTAGGGTCGTGTCTGTATAATGATGGGCTCCAGGTTGTTCAAAGGGGCGTAGGAGTATGTGCCTTATGTTGAAAAAAATAAAATAAATTGATTCACTAACGACTTTCCTATTCCATTTGGTGCAACTGTGAAGTTTTCATATCGGCTGATATTGGAACTGAATCGCACTGAATATTTAACAGTGGCGGCACCAGAATGTCAAAATTGATTGGGAGGGGCAAACTCAGGGCAAAGGAAAATGTCGGGAGGTCAAAAGTTTCCCGCGCATCACGAAGCCGAGTCCAAAGTGCCCGTTCCAGGGACGAAGCCCCCGGAAGCTCTGAGGTTTTTGTATACCTCTGAATGGAAATTTATACTCTAGAGAGGTAAACAATATATTTTCGGTTAACTCAACTCCTAACGGACCTAACTTGCAGGGGGAAGGACAAAATCTGGAGGAAATGCCCCTCTTAAACCCATACGAAAATCTTCTATAGAATTCTATAGGAATAATTCTATGTAGAAACTGTATAAGATTTTCCATAGAAATTCCTATTGTCATTCTAAAAGAAATGCCTATAGAATCTTATAGAGTTTCTTTAGAACAGCTCTTTAGAAACGCTAAAGAAACCCCAAAGAGGTTCTTTAGAAAAGTTGACCAATTTGCTAAAGACTCTCTATACATAGGTTTCTAAAGAAATAAGTTTCTTTAGAGAATTAGTGGGGTTCTGAAGAAGCTGTATAGAGGGTCTTTACAAACAGTATCGAGGTTCTATAGAATAATCGGCTTCTTTTCTCAAGAGAAATTGTATGGAAGTTTTATGGATTAATGCCTGCAATTTGACATTACAGATGTATAGAAACTGAGTATTCAGTGCCCTAAGCATAATGTGCATGAAATTTTGCATCCAAGATGATTTTACTTTTTCCAATATCCCCTCATGTCTCGGGAAAGACAACCAGGGGCCGAGAGCGGAATTCGGCCTAATTGCTGAAGACATTGTTTGATAACGTAATATGTGAGCAAATGATATATGTAACACGTCCGTGACTCGTTGGTTAGAGTGAAAAATGTTACTTCATATTTTTTTTTTAAGAAAAACATTTCATATTCCTTAATATTCTCCATCTATATTGATGAACTAATTATCTTTTCTGCAAAAAAAGGCTTCTTGCCAAATATCTTCAGGATTTGTTTAAACCTACTGTTAGCTTAATTTACACTTTTTGTGTCAAAATTTTTAAGTCAAAATATTGGCCATGCCAGTTTATACCCAATATCAGTAATTTAGTGAATAGAGATGTTATTTCAGGAGATTATGCCCAATTTGGAATAATATTTTGGGTGCGGATCTTTTTATCCTTGTAAAGATCAGAGAATGGATTTGAATGAACTTTAATACTGCAAATTATGCAAATTAATATGCAAATTAGGTGTTCTTTAGAAAATGAGAAATTCTAAAGGGACTTCAAATTTCTATGGAGGACAGTAAACAATTCTGCAGATAGTCGTTGATTCTAAACAGTTCTATAGAGCTCTATAGGCATTTCTAAAGAATTCTGAAGAAAACTTTTGTACGGGTTTCCCCATCGTAGTGCTGCTACTAATATTCAAGGAAACTGTTGATGCGTCTCCCCGACAACGCAAACAGATTTACGCGTACAGTATATATAGGTAAAACGAATAATAATGAAATAGCGCTCACTGTTGGAGGTAATACTACGTCTCATTCTTTACCCGATTACAACTCAATACCTATCAGTTCTATTCTTTTTCTTCTTGTACTCCCCAGATTTACGATGGATTTAACTCCACAACTGCGCAACTAACTGAAAAGCTATGCGGCCGTCAAATTCCTCCACCAGTTACATCAACAACCAATATCATGCATATTTATTTCGAGACAGATTATTCTGTACGCAAGCGAGGTTTTCAGGCAGTCGCCGAATGTGTGTGATATATCTCACTGTACATAAAGACAATAGATTAGGTGCATGTCCTTAATGGGGTGTCTTTTATTATGTATTTCCCAGGCACTGCATGTTTATTATACCACTTTAATTTCAACTTAACTCTATTAAGCCTCATACGCTGGGAGACTACAGCACGACTATTTGCCAAGATTTCAAGCGACTCCTCCCACGACTTGGAAATCGCGATTAATCACCTGCTTTAGTTGCTTTGTTTATTGTTTTGCTTGCCCATATTCCAAGCCCAACGGGGTTTTTCGTGTACTTCCCTTCACCTTATGCATACATGAGTCTATTAAGTTTCATCTAATGTTTGTAATTATTTTCTATTTATGCATGAAGTGATAAATGAAATAAACGAAACGGAACGAAACGAAACTTGTAAAACGTACCAGTACGACCTTCTGCGATATGCTGCGACACACGATTTGTCACGAATTGTTGGTGCACACTACACGTTTTTTGCAATATTACGACATGATACGGTTAGAGCGGCTTTATTAACTGCATGCATGGTTGAGACTTACATTTGGTGACTGTGTGCTTATTCGACTGAGGCAGCAAAATTGACGATTTGAGCTTTGCACAGATAGATTCACTAGAGAGGCAGCTGTCAGCTGTTTGCTACTGCTACAATAATCCTATTACTAATGCGTATGCGCAGAAAAATGAGACAGAAGAAGTAGCTCTGTGTGTCAGGCCATGGCTCTTGGAATCAGTCAGTCTTTGTCACAGAGGAGATGGGAGTGTCCTTCTCCTAGTTTACATAACAGGTTCGATTCCCGGTAGGTGAGGTTACTTGAGACAAACCCATCGAACCCCGTCCCTCTGAAAAACCTTGCCTGGAATTGTCTCAGTCAGATTGCGTTAATGACAAAGACACTGGCTTATAACTGTATAAAAACTACCATGCACCCCTCCACATCTACACCTCTAATATGGCAAATATTAAACCTTGTGCGCCAAAATGGTAACATCATTATGGTTGTTTTCAAAAAATACCACGTTATGACGATGACGAAGACACACTCAAAAGGAAATCTCCTGAGAAGCAAAAATCGTTGTGGGGCTCTGGCGCGACGAACATACACCCTCCACACTGCCCATCTCCCTCCGCAGCTAAAAAAAGAAAAGGGGCCCTTCTTGAACAGACACTGTTTAATATGATTCTGTCACCTATAAGAAGATGATTAAATGCAGAAAATACAGGTTTCAAAATATCAAGTTTTCATTTTTAAGAATGTAAATCAGCAGGTTTGATCAATTTCAGTACAAATCAGAATATACACAACACTTTTGTGGGGTACAAATATAAAATTAAATGAAACTTTCTTTTCCAGGTCTAACATATAAAATAAAAGTACAATGTTCAGCTTTCGCATCAGTAATAATACCATCGGCCGAATTGTGCCATAAACAGGCAAGGCCTTATAGTGTTGTATTAGTATAGAGGATTACATGAAGGTAATACGTGATTTAAGTGGTTTGCCTTTGGCCAATTGTCATTTACAAATAAACATATTTTATAAAACGAACGGCGAGAATGTAGAATAAAAGTGAAAGGCCCTATTCCGTGTTACTTACGATATCCCAGGTTGAAAAAGGCTGCTCCTCTTCCCAAATCCTGTCCTTCTTTGCCTTTGTGGTAGCTAGGAGCTGCCACCTTGTACAGGTCTGACTGACCGTTACACCAGTCTTCTACGGCCTCTTTAATTTTCCTTGGAATTGGTTCAAACTGTTTCTTTTGGGGGGCGTGGCACTCAGCAGATGGTACCGTAATTATGAACATGTAGGCTAGGTTACATGCATTGAGAATACACACTGAATCCCGGGGCTTTGTTTACACGGAGTGGGGTATGATACGCGGCAGTGGCGTAGCTACTGGGGAGGGCAGGGGGGCAAGTTGCCCCCCCCCCCTGGAAAAAATTTTGGGGAAATTTGATGAATCTTCTTATTATTACGAAAATTTCACAAAAATTTTTGTTAGAATAAGAAATTGTGAGACATTTCTCATACATAATTCGTATTTTCATGCAACAAATTAACTCAGATTTCGTCAGTGTCGCATGAACCGGCCCAATTCGCGTTCCACAGAAATGTCCTCGTCGCGTAGCAGATTGAATGTTCTCTTTTACTTGTATACGCACGGGGGTTATGATCAGTGCATTTCAGTGCACAGGAAGCTGTTATTCAGGTGATACTTTGGGAATTCATCAGCAAAAGGATGTGAAAACTGACAAGCCACTACCGAAGACACCCGAGGTTGTTATGTTCTTCTACAAGCTAGCAGTAGCTTTACGATTTTACTGTGTGTACATAACGATGGATCGGGCTGAAACAATCCATGGCCAACGATAAACTTAAAGTTAATCTAGAAAATAGAATTAACGGGATCCGTTGGCACACTTAGATTTTGTTACTTAGCCTAATCCTTGGAGACTTACAAGCTAGTTCGGGAAAAAAGCTTTCTGCTCACTTTGAGTGTAACAATAAATGGACAATGAGTAGGCCTACCTTGTAGCCTTCTACACATAACAGACTGCTTTTCTCACAGGATATCCTGTGTGATCGAGCCACTATTAGGCCTCCTTAGTGGCGTGCGAAGGGGAGACCATTGGGCCATGCCCCCCTCACAGATGCCATTTTTTCTTTGTTCTTAAAAATACGTAGTCTAACTTTATTAACACAGATTTTACTTTCAAAAGATAGCATATGTGGCACCAGATTGCTTATAAGGACACCCAAGTTTTCAAAAGTTTTCAAAGGGGAAGGATTGTCCCTGCAAGGATTTTCAGTGATGCCATTTTTTTTTTTTTTTTTATTCCTACAAATAGACCTAGGCAAATTCTGTCAAACTCCAATTTTTACTTAAAAAGGTAGACTCTGTTTCCCACTGGTGGCATCGATAAAAAAGACTACATGTTTAGATTCTCTTTACAAGCATAAATACGCTATTTTGACCATCTGAGGGGTCTGATTTTTCGAAATTTTCTTTTCGCTCATAACCAATGGTGGCGCTTCGCTCGGTCTTTTGGGCAAAATTACATATTTGGAGTAAAATTAGCTCTTAACTCTCTGATCACTTTGCAGTTTGCGAACATATTTTGAAGTGAGCATTTTATTGCAAACGACAAAAGAAGAAAACGACTGGCTAGATTCTTCGTATTAGCCTGGAAAATGCTATTTCCGGCCATCTAAGGGGTCTGATTTTTCCAAATTTTCTCTACGCTCCGCGCCAACCAATGGTGGCGCTCCGCTTAGATATTCATTATGACAAAATAACATTTTGCGGCCAAGGAAAACCACAAATAACCATCAATGCTCTTTTATTTGGACTTCTAAAAGTGTGCAAATTTAATGACAAGTTTTTACTTCGTAAGGTAGCATAAATGGCTTAAGAGTGCATGTAAAGGCACAAAAGTTTCAGTTTTATCCTCATGAACCACCACGATTCAAATTTTAACACTGTTCCCGTCAAAGTCGAAAATCTTGCACCATTTTGCATGTAGACTCCTTGAAAACGTCAAAAAAATTTCCGGACACCCCTCTACTTAGACCATACTGCATGCCCCTCCCCCTTCAGAGAAATCGTGCGTACGCCACTGCGTTAGTACATACAAATAAACCAGATATTGTTTACCAAAATAATATACTTTGTTATTTCCAATTGCTCTATGTTATACTTTAAGATTAAAATGCAGGTAATATTACGAAATGACATGGTAATGTTGTTATACTTGTAAGGTTGCATATTTTATATGAAATACATACACATTGACCGGGAAAAGTTTTGTGGAAATTTCATACCTTTGCCCCCCCCCCCCCCCCTGGAAAAAATCCCAGCTACGCCACTGATACGCGGGTTGCGACATCTGGAGACATGGTTGCGAACTTCTAATGTTCACGATTTTCAATGGTACATCGTTCGACTCTGATCGCGATTCTTCACGATATCTCACGACATGCACGAAATTTTGAACATGTTCAAAACTATGCTACATTGAGGACACTTCCCGCGAATTGAGACGACTTCCAACAACTCTCATGACCTCTTATGTCCTACAGTTTTACACGGCGTGACTTTTTTCTCTCGTCGTGGACGGTGTCTTCATACATCGTGAAGAATCGCAGCCATGACGTAGGTCAAAATTCGTGCAATCGGCACCCGGCTTTAGATAAATATTTACCTATAACGTATAACGGATAAATCATCTAAAAATAATATAAATGAATTTTTCAAAAACCCTACCATACATCCTAAAGACTTTAAAGCAAACACTCAGTGAAAGCACAGCTTCACTAACCACGATTTAAATAATAATTAACAGAAATTATCAATGTCTGCAGGAAGGCACTGTGGCATCATTAAAATATATGTGTCCCCCCCCCCCCCCACCTATCAATACTGTTCTTTCCAGTTTAACCTATCTCTTTTTTAATCCTGGTTGATATTACACAAAACAAATGAAAACTTATGTCCATGTCAGATCTTACTCGGCAAGATGAAAAACAACACCAATAGCGTGTCAAAATAATGTCAACTAGATAAAAAGGTCAAGTTCAAGTTTAGTTTTAGATACGTAGCAAATACTCTAAAGTCATCAGCTTTAGGAGCCCGTGGAGAGGACCAAGTCTTTTCGTTCATCGCTACGAAAAAGTAACTGTACTGAGGGGGCGCAGCCTAAACGGGGCTGCAGCCACAGATACGCTACGCAGGCTACAGCTTTGGTCACCTCTAAGGACAGATAACCGTGGGCATATTCTTCAAACCCAACTCTTACAATAGGATCTGCAGGGTCGAATATCGATACTCTTGAGTGTAATGTTTTTCACCTGTGTTAATTACTTTCTATGTGTTCGTTCATAGCTTACAGACCACACATTTTAAGACATAATCACACACCCCATTTCCCCTTATACGTCACCAACCAAGATGATTTCTTCCTGTGTCACAAAACTATAGCTAACAGTCGGTTTTTAAGCCTTCCTATCGTGAAAAGTAATTTGATAAACTCAATATCCACAATAAATACGAAAATTGAAAATACACCTATCGCTACTATTAGACCGAGTATTTTACCAAGATGAAACACGAGCCGATTCAAAGTCCCATCAGGGATGTCAGACCTGGCCTGGTCACAGAAGTGAGAGACGACCTGTAGGATGGATGATAGAATAGTGGTGAAATAGTTTATGCACTATGACGACTTGGAACATGCTACGGAACAAGCATATGACTCACGATAGAAATTAGTCGTAACATTACTCACCAAAGTTGGTGGTATTTTTATCTCATGAATCATTGGACCTGTGGACTTGACTGCATGGTCGAGGGGTTAGCGCATCTGACTTAGGGTTGGGAGAATAGAATTCGTATCTTGCCCGTATCATACCGAACTGCCGAAGGTTTTTCAAGTTTTGAAATGGAACCTGCTGCCATGCTGTTGTGTCATCTGTGCTTAATTCTCATCATAAGCACACAAGATGGGAAAAAAGTCACTGAGCCGCAGCTGAAAAAAGTGCCATCCGACTTAAACCAATTGGTTAGAAACTGGGCCGTAAAAATGTATCTTACCTAACCTAATAGCCTAACTTAACCTCATTGAACATTTGATGGATTTTCCGTCTTCACGTCTCACACTCTAAAAGTAATAAAGGTGAGACTTCATTCTTTAGAATAGTGAAGGTTAAAAAGTTCACTCTCCAAAAGAGCGAAAATTCGATCCAAGAAGAGTGAAATTTTATAAAAGGAGCCAAGTTTCAGTCTTGATGGAGTGCATCTACGGACCACCTCTAAAGTGAGTGATTCCTGGACGCACTCTGTAAAAAGTGAATTTTTCCTCTTTTTCAATTTTTACTCTTCTCGGGGTGAATTTCACTATTCTTGAAGTGAATTAACACTCTGATGGGGTAAGTCGGCTCCTTTTACTCTATAAGAAAGTAATTAAATTGACTCTTTTGTTTGGAGTGTGGCACACTTATATCTGTATGTCATTGTAGTATGTCATGCATATGTCTTTTGCCGACACTTTGCAGACAGGTTTCATTTCATTTATTTGTTTTTCTACAATATTCGATAGTACAGTAATTGGTACAATACACAGAAACAAAAGTAGAGTGTTACATGAAATCAAAATATCGTGACGGGAAGCGCTCTAAAAAACCATAGGGTTTGTCGAGTGGAGTGCTCCCAGGAAACAAAAAAAAAAAAGAAACAAAAAAGAACTAGGATAGTACAAACTAAAGTAAATGAGGGCAGGATATAACAAAGAAAAGAGAAAACACATAGAAGAAGAATATCTGTCCGAAGTCACACCCTAAATCCCTCCCTAGATACAATCCAGTCTACCTCACCCTTGCCCCAAATACCCTACATGTGCCCCAACCTTCCCACACACATTATAATACACACACTACATTACTCTGACCCCATACATTACATTACCCCCACCCCCACCATAACACGCCTCTTGAAGAAGAAAGATCCAAAGTGAATGGTTAAAGGGAAACTACAATTAAAGTTAAGAGCAAGCAAGTGCTGTAGTATAATCAGTTAATACTGATTGATAAGAAATCTGCTTACTTTATGTCTAAAATAGGATACAGAGCGCTTGATTATTAGATCATTGGGTAAAGAATTCCAAATTTTAATAGCACGAAAACATATACCCGTCTTAGAGAATTTCCTCTGGTTATCTGGAAGACGAAGGCGATTGCTGTGTCGAGTGTTGTAGTTATGAACTAAACTGTTTTGACTGAAAAGGTGAGAAAATTCTGGAGGAAGGGAGTTATAAATGAAGCGATAAGTGAATGTCGCTGTGTTTACTTTGATAATTTCGTTTAATTTTAACAAGTTCAATGACTTGAATAGTACGCTTGTATGTTCACGTGGGGCAGCACTAGAAATATATCTGATGGCTCTCTTTTGCAGTACGCTTAACTTATTCAATGAGGTATTACTTGAGCTAGACCAGGAAAGGCTACAGTAGGAATCAAAACCTAAGTATGAAAAGTTTCCCGAAAGAAGGGAGAAATATTTCTTTAGATGTGAGCAGTCCAAAGTAACCTTCAGTAGCCTAACTGCAAAGTTTTTCTTTGGGTCTAATTTCATGCTGTGAATATAGCATGCGAGACTCAGTAATAGCCTATACACTACTACGATCCGGTTGAAGTGACTCGACGAAATGATTCAACCAATTAAGTCACGCATGTGTTGTCACTGTGATAAAATATAGAAAGGTCGACCGGATAAGTTACCTTTCAGGAGATGCAGGTGTCTTCTACTTAAATCATAGGGAGTAAAGAGTGTATCTTGGCTAAAAAGTTCCTAACAATTTGTACCAAAGGTATTTTTGAAGTTTGCAAATGGGAGACAAATCTTTAAAAATGATTTAAAACAATATTTTGTGGAAGTATTCATGTAAAAATCAAAATAAATATTAACCCTCCATGCAAGAAACACGGTAATATTTTACTTTGCTCTCTGTTGATATAAGGTCACAACCAGTAACTGACCCGAATGCATGTATTGTGAATTCTATTACGTAACTGCTGTCGAAAATCCAGCCGGACGTGTGACCTTTCAGACGGTACAAAGCCTTTCACTTAAATAGTAGGGGGTAAAGCTGTATCTTGAACTAAAAACCTCACAATTCTTTGCGAGAGCATCGAAGTGCCTTTTACCATGCATAACAAGTAGTAAAACTATAATTCTAAGCAAAAACTATAGTGATGTATAAATGTCACTCACTTTGTGAAAACATGAAAATATTTGTTTATGCCCTGCTATCAAGTTATGTACAACCACTTAGTAAAACACAGCTTCTTCAAGATTGCTACATTTTACAGAAGGTACAAATATTTCCGACGGCCTCATGTGGACATATTTTATAGACGAAATTTGATATTTATGCAATTATGCAGTCAGAAATTACAAATATACCCGATGAAAGTCACAGTATTTTTTCAAAAAGAAACAAACAGGCAAACAATGCAATATATATATTTGGTAAAATTAAGTGTCCAGCAATATCATTCACACAGATGTCCCTCTTAAAAATGATCTACCCTAGCAAAAACAACCTCAATCATCCAAAATGAAGACAGTCTTTGGCTTGGTACTATTCTACTGAAAACAGAACAAAACAAAGAAATAATTCTCAATCGTTGAGCTTACAAACCATAGCTTCAGTCAACACTAAAATGCACGATCCTACACATGTTTTGCAAAAGTGTAGTCTGCATGAGTCCAAAGGATTTCCCTTTCGGGAAACCAAAAATGGGGATAAACTAAAGCTAGATACAATGAGCGGAGAGCATTTTTAGGAAGTATGTGTTTTAGTCTACCGATTAAACCAACTCCTTTGGCAACTTGTGAACAGAGATATGAAATATGGTCATTCCAGGTAAGCTTAGAATCAATAAAAACTCCTAAAAATTTAACACTTGAAGCAGCATGGAGCTCATTGTTATTAATGACAATTTTGAAATCACGCTTTTGACTAGGTGGCATATTGAAGTTTGTTTTATTTACGTTTAGAGAAAGTATATTAGAGGCGAACCAGTTAAAATAAAATTTGAGTTCATTGTTCATTGTTCACAGTTTGCTCAAAAAGTTTAAGGTTTGTGTCTTTGAAAAATATGTTGGTATCATCGGCGAACATTACTAGTAAGGAATTTCTGGAAACAGATGTTACATCATTTACAAAAATGATGAAGAGTAAGGGACCAAGAATAGAGCCCTGAGGAACGCCACATATAATGGGTTGCAAGTCGGAATTTTCATTTTGAAGGAGGTGAACTGATATCGGTGAGTCAAATAGCTTTTTAGCCAGTAATATGAAGTGCCACGAAATCCATAAGCTAATAATTTTTCTAGAAGGATGGAATGATCAATCGTGTCAAACGCCTTTGAAAGATCAAGGAAGACTCCCAGTGAAGTTTCATTGTTAGCTGCAGCGCTGCTTAATTTGTCCATAACATCAATAAGAGCTAGTTCAGTGAAATGACCTGGCCGGAAGCCAAACTGGCTGTTAGAGAGAATATGGTGTTTGTTGAGAAAGAACTGCATTTTATTAAACATAAGCCTCTCTAAAATTTTGCAAAAACTGCATTTTATTAAACATAAGCCGCTCTAAAATTTTGGAAATGCAAAGAAGGACAGAGATTGGTCGGTAATTGACGAAGTGACAGTGATTACCTTTTTTGAAAATGGGAATAACTTTTGCAATTTTTAATTTATCAGGGAAACATCCATGTAAAAATGAGAGATTAAAGATATGACATAAAGGCTTAGAGACTGAGAGATGAGATGAATAACTTGTCGAACTATAGCTGGGTGAATTTCATCGTAACCAGCAGCCGACTTCGGCTTAACTTGACAATCAAGTGCTACCTTTACAACATCGTTGCTGCTTATGGGTGATAAGAATATCGTGTGAGTGTTATACCCAGTAGTCAGTTTTGTGGGATTTCGATAGGGTATTTTTTGGGCTAAGTTTGGGCCAAGGTTAGTAAAAAAGGTATTAAATGCATTTGCAATTTCCAGCGGGTCACTAATCGAGACATCATTATCGATGATGGCGTCAGGATTGAGGTGACTTTGTTTACCTTTATTTAAAATGGTGTTAATATTTTCCCATTTTTTTTCTATCATGTTTCGTGTTTTCAAATATATTAGTAGGCCTATAATAATTTTTCTTAGCAAATTTCAAAATGTGATTCAGTTTATTACGATAGGTCTTATAATTATCCCTGTGATAATCAGATGGTGACCTCAAGTAGGTCTTGTACAGGCGATCCTTACGTTTAATTGAAACAAGCAATCCTTTCGTTACCCAAGCTGGTTGTTGATTTCTTTGTCTAAAACGCTTTCTGCAAAGCGTAAAACTTTCCGAATAAAGATGACAGAATTAATCATTGAAATCGTTGAAAGCAACATCCACATCGTTTGCCTCAAATATTTCGATCCATTCGATCTGTGATAAAGACGTGACAAAGTTTTCAATGTTTGCTTGAGAATAATTCCTAGAATATACAGTGGTGTTATTAGAGGATGAGGCTAAATTTAAGTTACAGTGTAAGAAGATGGGAAAATGATCGGTTATATCAGTTATAAAAATTCCTGCTACATTCACCTTAGAAGTAACACTCACATTACCTAGATTTGTAAATATGTTATCGATAAGAGAAGCACTGTTGCCTGTTACTCTAGTAGGCTTACTGATAGTTGCGTAGTAACCACAAGCAGCTAAAGTTTGAACAAAATAGCTCGACGATGGCTTAAAGAAATCTATATTGAAGTCGCCCATAACAAAACGGTAATTTCCCCTAGCAGATACTTCACTTAATATTCCATATAGTTGTTCAGTAAATCTGTTTACATTACCAGTGGGGGGACGATAAGCAACACCGACAATAATCTTATCTTTTAAAGATGGGACACTTACTTCCACAAAAATACTCTCAATGTCGTCGTTGAAAGGAGAGGTGTCATTACGTCTCTTAAATTGGATGTCGTTTTTAACAAAAAGGCAAACACCACCCCCTCTCTTGGTTTGTCTGTGATTTTCAACTAGGTTGTAGTTCTTTACATGGATAAGAGATGAGAAATCGTCTTTCAGCCAAGTTTCAGTACAACCTATTGCAGTAAAATTTTTTCTAAATGAGAAAGGTAATCTACAATACTGCTGATACTTTTATTTAGGCTTCTACTATTGAAGTGAATTAACTTAAAATCATCAAGTTTTTGTAGTACGCTGAATGAGTTAATGTCAAAATAGCAAGATTCCTCTTCACATAAGTCACTAGGTGCATTACTGAAAGATTTATCAGAAAAAGGTCTGATATTGTCATCAACTAAATCGTATGAGTTAAGCGGATCAATCTCAGCACCCTTTTCACTAAAAGGTATAAGTAGCTCAGATAACAATAGTTACATATAAAAGAATCAGAGCTGAATCCACTACAGTACACGCATCGTAGTAGTACTCTAAGCATTGTTTGCATTGAACAATATTGGTGTTGTCCCCTAAACCCCCTTTGTATAAAGCACACTTAACCATGAGAAGTAACAAAAAAGACAAAAGAGGAAAAATATGATAAAGATACAAACCTGGCGAGCCTTTTGACCACCAGTGAGGAAGTAGACGGATTATCCACACGAAACATAAATGGTGTAATATACCTTGCTACAATATCTAAGAAGAAATAGCTAAGATATACGGTTGTCGTGTGTAGCTATTGGCCTAGGGCAACGACAATTAGACGCCATTTTGAATTACAGGTCCTCTATCCTTTAATGTTTTTATCTTTGTTATGAGGTCCTTGCCATCTTTCTTGTGCAGAGCACAGATGTTGCCGTCCGTAGTCCAAGCAGAGGATACTTTGGGGTGGTTAGATGTAGTTTTTAGGAGCTTCTGGTTTTCCAGAGTAAGGTCTTCTTTGATGACAATTCCGGTCCCTTTCAATTTTCTTCGATTTTTGATGACCGATTCCCTTGCCTGGTAGGACGTAAACTTTGCAATTATAGATCGGGGTTTACCATTTCCAGGAGTTAGGCCAATTCTGTGTGATCGGTCGATATCGTTTCGCCCAATGTTGACTTCTAGTTTTGTGTTAACAAGATTTAGGATTAATTCCGTGGTATCCTCGTTGTTTTGGGATGTTATTCCATAGAATCGTAGACAGTTCCTCCTGGAGTACGGTACTGCTCCAATGAGTTAGGATTATGCTGAAGACCCATACTTGCCGATGATAGTTCTGCCATTGAAGTTTTAAGTTGGAGAATCTCACCTTCACTTTTGTCAAGGGCTTGCTCCAGGTCAAAAATTTTTGCATCATGCTTTTCCTGTTGATCTTGTATTTTCTTTATTTTTCTATCAACAACTCTATCTATACAGTTAGAGAGCATAGCCTGAAAGTCGGCATTAGCAAATAATTCCTTCAGAACATCTTTAATTATATCCTTCACTTCGATTGTAGTGTCAATTAACCACTTTGGCAGACTGGGAACTTTGAGGCATAGCGGAACTGGTCAAGTAGCCTTGATGGTGCAACAGGGGCAGTGCTTCGTGGAACCAGAGAATGAGATCCAAAAGACCGATTTTCTTCACAAATAAATTGGTGTCTTTCTATTATAAGTAGTTGGTATCTTTCTATTATAAGTAGTATTTTTCTACTACTAGTAAGTAGTAGAAAAATAAGTTTTCTATTAGAAGTAGTATTATAAGTAGTATCTTTCTAGTATAAGTAGTAGGCCATGAAGATGGATGTATGTAGGTGGTCGTTTGGCCGTTAAATAAGAAAATGAAGGCTAACATATTCACAAGCTTTCACAGGGAAATTCTCAAGGACCCGTTGTCGATCAAGGCAAGTATAAAAAAGGTTTAAACTATATCGCCCGTTACCAGTCCTTGTGAATAGTCTATTAGAGCGTATTGTATATTGGACCGTAGGGAACAGCTCGATATTCATCATACAAGGTTTTTTATTCATAAGGTTCATCCTTTCTAAGAGTCGTTATTCATGACATGATGGATTGCAGAAAAAGTTCATTGTTCGTAAGGTTCGTTATTTATAAAAATGAAGGATCGAAAAGGTTCATTACTCAAAAGGTTCGTTATTCGTAATAAAAAAAGGTTCGATATTCATAACTGAGAAAAAGGTTCAATATTCATAATTGAGAAAAAGGTTTGATAATCATAATCGAGAGAAAGGTTTGATAATCATAATCGAGAAAAAAGGTTTGATAATCATAATCGAGAAAAAGGTTTGATAATCATAATCGAGAAAAAGGTTTGATAATCATAATCGAGAAAAAGGTTTGATAATCATAATCGAGAAAAAGGTTTGATAATCATAATCGAGAAAAAGGTTTGATAATCATAATCGAAAATAAGCAGTGGTGAGAACCCCCCCCCCCCCCATACCAAACCTTGCAAGGAAAAAATCAACCTAAAACAGCGGTTTTTTCTCTCTATCCTTAGAATTTTCCCCCATGTCGTGCCCCAAATCCCCTATGACACAATCCTGGCTACGCGCCTAAATATAAGGTTCGTTATTCATAATTGAAAATAAAGTCCGTTATCTATTATGAATAAAGGACCTTTTTTTCGCATCATGAATAACGAACCTTTTTTCCAATTATGAAAAGCGAACCTTATTTCCTATTATGAATATCGAACCTTATAGACAACGAAATTTTGTGACGATTATGAATAACAACCCTTTTAAATAACCAACTTTATGAATAAAGTTCGTTATGAACATTGACCCTTATGGATAAAAACCTTATTAATATCCGGTGGACCCCGTCGCCCGTCTTGTATATTGTCACTATTTCTTTTTCTGTGTGGTTTCTTTTCAGGGCGGACGTTGTCCCACTCGTGTCTGTTTCCAAGCACTTAAAAAAAGTCCATCGATTAAACTCTAAACATACGGTTTCTAGCAGGGGACGTCTAGCAGAGGTGGATCTAGGATTAAGGGAGCGCCGATGACCAGTTTGTGCTTGGAGATCAGTTTTTCAGTGTTTAAGACGAGTCCGATCATGGACGGATCTAGCGTCTAGACCGCTTGGGGCAGGTCGAAAGAGGGAGGGGCTTATATTCTTTTACTAAGTGGCAAAATGCTAAGCTGTCCAAAAGATTATCTAACCGAGGCGTCTTCTGTTATGATTGGTTGACGCACATATCACCGGAAGTGACATTTCGATGGTAAATTTTCGCTTAAATATGAAGAACTAAATTTCTTTTGGGGATCACACTATGATTTGGGGCATGACCTTATGTTGTCCGCAATTAGCAGCGCCACTGTTTACACCCCTTCCCGTCTGCCCATAAATTTGGCAGTTTAAATCATCTGAAACCTCTTTTGCGACTTTCGTCCAAATATTGTACCATTTAGGACAAAATGCTGTGCAAAACTAAACAGTACAACTGAGCAAAAATTGTTTTGATTCCATCTGCCAGATTGCCTACCGAACTCTTTTATTTTTTTTGGATCTTCATAGAAATTTTATCGTGACTAAGGTTTTTTTTTAGCATTGAAATAAAAGGATCTAAACACGCTTATGAGTTTACTGCGATATTAAAGGGAAACTCCGTTGACAAATTTCAAGTGCCTCAAAAAAATCAGTCATTTCCTTCTCTTTTTTGGTAAAACTCCTTCTTAATAGCGTGTTGCGTTCAGAAGTTCAAACCACAGTAACACATTGTATTATGGGAAAACTGTGATATCATACCGGCAGATTAATCGAGCATAATTTGTTTTTTATAATGTTGATGTTGATGCAACTGGGTTAGCTTAGGCTAGATGGAGTTTTACGACCCAGTTTCCAACCAAAGCCGAGCTTGCTACGGCCTTTTTCCCAGTTGTGGCTCACTGACTTGTTCCGAGTGGCAGCTCCCTGGTTTTACCAACTCCGTTGCTTATGCTTAGTACAAAGCACAATGGCAATATTTTCCTTTCAGCCTAACTGGTATGGGAGTCTGATTAACCTATCTTTAAACGGGAATATCATGCGTTATGAACAGCAATTTATAGATATGGGAATTGAAGGGCGCGCCATGAAAAAAATCTTTTATTTGAGACCCTATGAAATTGACACCGGAACATTCCTTAACTATACTTAATATGTAAAGCTAGAGATGGTTCGTCGGTAATTCGGGTCTTGCGATCTGAATTAAGGCAGTAGTCTGTCCTGCTCCCCGTACGCTTATTTTTTAGACCTTCACTATTACCTTACAATGTCAAAAAATTTATTTGGCAATTAAACATTTACCTGTTTACTTTGCCCTCACTTTGTAAAATCTTTAAATTTAAGCATGTTTAGCAGTCAAGCATTACACGTTTAGCAATTAAACTTGTTTTACGAATTAGTTAGTTGGATGGAGTTTATCTGCCCAGTTTCCAACATATTGATTCAAGTCGAGCCGACAAGGGTCTTTTTGGGTTGTGGCTCATTGGCTTTAGGAATTAGACACATGTGTTTAACATTTAAACGTGTTCACAAACTGAGGGAAAGTGTTTAGTCAATTATTTATTTCCTAAACACCTTTGTAGATTGTATTGTCATTTTATTTCAAAATGTGAAACTGTGTGAACTTTGAAATTGCTATTATTTTATAACAATTTTAAGAAAATAGAACATTCTTTTCAAGGCAGAAATGATACGATAGTAGCAAAATAGTAGTAAGCCATGAGAAATTTTAGGTCTGGTGCGCCCCATGTAAATCCGTCCCTGTTTGGATATGAAATACAATGTTAAGCAATCAAACGTGTTTCAAACGGAATGTTTCAGAATGAAAAGCCGGCATTTAAAAAAAAATAATCGTTCAGACATTGTGTTTACACGTTTAGTTGCTAAACACATGTGTCCAATTTTGAAACACTTCGCTTTAAAACACTTTTAATTGCTAAATATTTAGTCTTTAACAGTTCGGAAGATAACCTCTTTCGGGGGAAAATGGTTTTTCACCCGATCGGAGGAAAATACGGCCATGGGTGGCGCCATTTTCAAACTTCTCCCCTGATGCTTTGTGATCCTACCGCGCAATTTAAACGGAAACAAACGTTCAAAACACCTGGAAAATTTAATCGGTCTTAGGAAAGAGAAATTTTGGAATATTTAGAAACTTTGTTGCTAGGGAAGCAAAAAAGCCGGATCATGTTTGGTAGTTCACCGCGCAAATTTTGAGATATCGAACAATTTTGCCACGTCCTGTGTCCTAGGCTTAAATTATAGACTCGACACAGCCGCAAGATCTGTTTAATTTTTTCTGCAGAAAGTTGTGTAAGTTACCCGTGCAGGCAATTAAGCCCATTAGTACGTTTTTGAAAGTTTCTTTAGATTTCTGTCTGAGGTGGTGAACAATTACCTTGTATTTGAACATATCCACATTTATACAACAAAGCGACGACTGTGAAGAGGTACACACTAAGTGCTCATGAATATTCATGCTGCAAATTTTCTCCCGATCGGGTGAATTCTCATTTTCCCCCGAAAACGGTTATCTCCCGAACTGTTTAATTGCTAAAATGTTCAGAATTTCGAAAAGCGTGTTTAATTGCTAAAATGTTCCTTTTAGGGGAAGAGGGTCTATAAAATCTACAGTGACTTACGTTATTTATGTGTAAAGAAGAAGGGATAATCCCCACTAATCCCAATGGACACACGCAAAATATTATCAAATATACCAACATCAGTGGAGTGTCGCAGTCTTCAGAGTTGGAACTTTGTATTGACTTGAAATAAAAATAGAAAGAATGAAAGTTAAAAAATCGAACAGAGTTTACTAGAACGTTTTCCACGACACATATTCTTCACAACAATCGTACATATATAGTTAAAACTAACAAAAAATGATCTGCTATCGTAGTTACACTAGAAACGAACAGGAACAACGTATTGATGCAACGATAAGGCTAGCAGGTCGTGTAACTGGTATGAGTCAACCCCTGGCCACATTCTACAAAAAAGTTCTTGGGGTCAAACTCGACAATGTCCTGCGAAATGATGATCACCCGCTACGTACATACCTTGATAGGCAGTGATACCCCGAAGTGGTATGATGAGGCTGTCTTTGGCTACAGTAATACAAATAGACACCCATTATCATACCACAATGTATTTAACTTCACAATTTGAATTTTAAACGTTCTTAAAGCTTGCCTCTGTGGCCTTTTCGACCCTGACCCTTTTTCCCTTTGTCTGTGTTTTTTTTTTTTCGTTTTTTTTTTTTTTTTGTTTCTTATTTTGAAATATATGAATTTGTCTGTTCTATAATTTTATACTGCTTTTATGTTTTTTGATTTTTATGCGAGCACTCGGTTACCCCTGTGTTATTTAATAAAGTTGATCTTATCTTATTTTAGTCTGATGTTGTGATTGCTCCGTATGGATGGAGTTGTCGACCTTTGCACCTGGTTGGAATTTTGGTACCCGAACAAAAGTATAAACCCCCTACAAAAGTAATAAAACTAGAATTAACGTTTCTCCACACCTGAAAGACCTCACCAATGTTATTTGATTCTATTAAATAATCAGTTGAGGGAGAAAAAACAAAGTGCTAGAAGAAAGGTTAATATTCGCCGTTAAACTTTGGTTGTCTCAACTATGAGTGTATTTCATTGGAATATTGATAAGAATATGGATATGTGAGCTGCAAGATCTTGTTTGTTTTAGGAAGAAGCATGACTGCATTGCTCTTTGGGAGTCATCTAGAGATAGTTGTAAAAAAAATCTTCTCGTCTTCAACATTTAGTGTAAATAAGAGAAAAATAAATGTAATATAGGCTAGCTGCAAAAACCATTACCTCTTCTACCGAAAGCTAACTTTTTATATAAAGTCAATGAAAGGCATGGGTAATTGTTGGATCTATGGGGTAAAGGTGGACGAGAGTCAGCATGAAAATTAACTTTTTATATGAAATTCCATTGGGTGGACACTAAGTATTCAAGGAAGAGATGGAGGGGACCATAGACCTTATACATATAAAGACACAATGTCAGAAGTACGCCCTCCTTTAGAGGAACCCGTCTATGGACCATGATGTCGCAATGCAAAAAGTACGTCCTCCTTTAGAGTAACACGTGCATCATTGCGAGCGGCCAGGCAGATATGTAGCCTTCGGACCGGGCGAAGTCTTTTCGTCATCGCTACGAAAAACCTGTGAGGGGAGACAGCCCAAGGAGGCTACAGCCAAAAAGGCGCTACGCAGACTTTTCGGATATGCGGAAAAGTCTACTTCAATCGTGGGTCAAATCCTATTAGGTGCCGGCGGTCAGGTGGCGTCAGTGTGACATCAATGCATAAGGTCTATGGTGCGTGACATTCATGCTAATCACAAGCAACCATTTCAGGGGTTGGCTGCCTGCTTTAATTACACATTGTGGTTTTGTATATACTCACATGGATAAAGCAAAAAATAAATATTGAGATTGTGTCTGGATGAGGAGGAGGTTTAGACAGTTTTGGGAGCAGCTTAATTAAGTAGGTTAGGAGACTTAACTAGAATTGCATTGAGTGGAAAGATTTGGAGTTTCATTAAATACCTTTAATGAATAAAATAATGACTCACTTGCAATGAACTGGTGGCTATTATCCTATTAGCAATGGCACTTTCTCGGTAAGCATTAATTGAATGCGGTATACAGGTATATCACGATATGGTCGGTATTCATGACTCATGACTCACAGCTGTCCAATCGAAAACAGATTAAAAAAATCACTAATTTACGTCAGTATCCCTCGCGGCAAAGAGTTGGTGATTTTCTGCTGAAAAAAGAAGAAAAAAGTAACTTGTATGAGGAAATATTCCCATGAGTCTTAGTTACTTTGTGGGTAATATCCTGCTTGGAACTCAGTCTTCTCCTTGAGCCACTTGTAAATTAAATGGTTTGAAGCACCCTGACACCTGAGGTTTCTGACAACGTAGCACCCTTTTCGCTAAAGAGACTATTTGTGCCAAATGCAAAATGGAACTGCTTCGGAGATTCGACTGTCAGGTCTTTTTTGCCATGTTTCAAGCTCATGTACAATGCGCTTTAGATTTAGCTTTAAGGACTAATCCTCCCACCCAAACTAAATTTCTTGCTGTAGTCTACAAAAATTCTAAATTGGCTAAGCACTTTGATTGAAAGCAAGTTCAAAAGTTTCAATGTACCGAAGTTTATGTTGCCCAACTGCACTGAGTGTTTTGATCTCACATTGGGTCCTTTTATTCTCACCCTGAAGCAACAAACTGCGACTTGGTCTGGATAAAGATGAGTTTTCAAGACAGTCGTGGGAGGGGCCGAAGTAAGTAGGGTAGCAGAATTAAACTGTTTGGGGTGATAGGATCAGGCCTTTGGGACACATTGCCAGATGAATATTTGCACTGCTTGTATGACTGCCCTTTAGGGGCACGGCTATGGTTTCCGACATGATCTATCTGGTAGAAGCATATGACGCCATGGACGGGGTTAGGTTGGCAGGGGACGAACTCCCCCTGTATTAGAAATAAAATGTGAAAAGAGAAGAAACAGGCAGACAACAAGAAAATGAGCACCTAACGCATGCTTTGTTACCTATCAAAATACCCCGGGGCCGCCTCTGTATGACACGAAAACATCTTGGACCAGAAAACCTGGATGCACGTCATTTCTGAGAGTTTTTTTGAGAAATGTGACAATTGTTGTGTTTTACTTCAATGGTTAATTGATGCAAGAGTTACTGCCGGGAGGGGTAAAACATGGATCAGTAATAATTGACATAACAATCTGCGGTTAGTTGGTTACCTTCAGAATGATTTATTATTTTCTTTTTAACATTTTATGTTGCCATAGGGGCTTCCGGTAAAAAAGCATTATCATATAGTGATTAAACGTTTCCGATTTTCGGGGACAGTCCTCAATATAAGCGTTACGTCTATACATGTATCCCCGAAAATGACCCCCAAACGTCCCCGATTCATGAAAAGAAATGTCCCTAACTTTTGTACTACATACTTGAAATCTGAAGGTTTGCCGTATTTTTCATTACCCTTCTCCACCCCTCCCGTTTGGGAGTTGAAGTCCGTGCCTCATGACAGGGGTTCTGGTATTAATCGGTTAAATAGAAATATTGCGTTTAAAATGCTACAACATAGCATTAAAAGTAAATAGCTCTATTCATTTTCAAATCATTCGATCTCAACAATAAACCCTAGCAATAGCTTAATCTCTTCAAAATATTATGCACAAGAAGAGTTTTTGAAATGTTGAAAGTTTGGGTGAACAAATTATTCTCAAGCAACAAACAAACTGAACTTTTATCTGAGGGAAACTTACTTCTTGAAAAGAGGGCTACCATACTGACTTATTTGTAATTATTTATTACTCTTTGCCAATAAAGATGAAATTTCCTTTCAATTAAAGGCGCAATTTTTCCTCTTAAAGGGCCAAACCTCTCACCCCAAACTACAATTTTGGTACGGGGGTACCGAAATTCTCAATTGGCTCAGCTCTTTGATTGAGTTTTAATTCAAACAATGCAGAGTACCAAAGCTTATATTACACAGTATGAACTGTACTGAAAGGGTTTGGGTCCTTTAAATTGAATTTTCTTTACTCACCTTGAAGCAATAAACTGAGATTGTATCTTGATGAGCATGACTTTCAGACAATTGTGGGAGGGGCTTAAGTAAAAAGGTTAGGAGAATTGGTACTGTTTAGAGTGAGAGAACTGGGTCTTTAAAATGGGAATACGAGGTTCAAATGGGAAGCATTCTCTGTCAATGTCTGATTGCCCTTTCAAGGGCCAGCATACTAATTTCGAAATAGGAAAGTGCGTTTTGTTTCGTCAGCATTTTTTATCGTACGATGGCCATTGATGATCCTTGCATGAGGGGATCAATCAGCTTCTTAAAAATAAACCACGTCCCTAATTCCAACAAACAGCAAGGTTTCCGACCTTCTTCGTGTAATTTTGACACCGGATTATAGTATGAAAGATCCTGCCAAATACTTAGTCTATGTAAATCTTACACTAAATTTAGTAACCTAACAATGATTTTGAAACATATGCATTAAGCCTTGCAAATATTTAATAAAAAAGATTTTCCATAGCCGTACAATGAAAAGAAAATTCGCGTTTTGTTAGAACAGAACACTGAAAATGGAAGAAATCAGAACAGGCTAAAAATTATCCTATTACTGACAGAGAGCACCATCCAGGGGCCTGTTCCACAAAGAGTTACGCACGATCTTAAGTTTGATTTACTGTTGGCTTAAGAATGGTGAATCAAACTTAAGATTGTGCGTAACTCTTTGTGGAACGGGCCCCAGATATCCAGGACTTTTTAAAATCAAAATGGGGAAAAATGTATGGATCGAATTCCTTACCCGGAAACAAGTTGTACATACAGCGTTTAACCAAAAATCGGGACTGAGAAAAATAGAGTTCCCAATACGTGGGTATATGATCCCGAATAGGGCTCGTATCGGTAATACTTACTCTATTAATGCGTATTTCCACCACGGGATAAGGACCGACTGCATGGTCAAGTGGTTAGAGCATCAGACTTGCAGTCGTGAGGTAGGAAGTTCGAGTCCTGGCTGGGTCACACCGAAGACTTTAAAAAGCGTACCCTACTGCCCTTGGTGCTCAGCTTAAGCAAGGAATTAAGGAAAACAATCCAGTGAGCCACAACTGGGACTGCTCGACTTAAACCAACTGGTTGGAAACTGGGCCGTAAAACGCCATCTTACTTGGTCCCCGAAGATGAGTCACGATTTTGTATGCCTTGTATCTGTGCTGTCGCATTTGAACTATTAATTGTTAGGAAAATTGCCACATCCTATTCACCAGAAGCACTAGACTGTGGCTGACCTGGGAACTTAATATGGACAAACAGATGTTTCCCTTATTCCAGGCAGACCGTGTGTTTGGTCTAACAATAGAACATTCACCTATTACGCGGGAGGCCCGGGTTTTGATTCCCAGGTCGATTCATACCAAAGACTCTAAAAATGGAACCTACTGTACTGTCGTTGCGCGTGATGCTCCGCAAAATCAATGGAGTAAGTAAAACAAGCCAGTGAACCACAACTGGACAAAACGCCGTGGCCGGCTCGACTTGAACCAATAGGTTGGAAACTGGGCCTTAAAACTCCATTTAACTGACTAACGAGCCCTTGCTCTAGGCTTAAGGAAAGTAAACAGTATAGAAATTTTGAAATGACTGTAGCATTTGCCTGGACATACACCAGTGGGATGTGACCTGGCCCAATCTTTTACTCTTCTTTAGTTAAGTTTACCCCAACATTGCATCATTTTTCTCTTCTTGATGACACTATAACACATCCGTGTTGGAATGTAGTAAAATCCCATCAAACTAATTCATTGAGAGCAAAAAGAATTAATTCGCCCAGAAGACACATCACCGTCTTGGATTCCAAGGTAAATATTTTGCCCTACACAGTTGAGTTTCCCCAAAGTATTGACTAATATTCCCGAGGGCGGGTGCTCATATGGAGTTGAGGTGGTGATTAAGTCCTGTTTTAGAGCACTATTACGGAAGGGGGTAGGTTACTGGGATGGAAATATTTGGATATTTCAAAGTTCTTAGAAGATTTGGTGTGGCATATTACAAGGAGATTAGTTTTCAAGGAAAACATAAGGGATCGGCGCGTTCGTCCTTGAATTGTGTTCTTATTAAAGAACAAACAAACAAACGACCCCCCCCCCCCCAAAGAAAAAAAAAGGAAATTCCCCATAAAAGAAAAGGGAGCAAGTTTCCACATCACATACGTTTCTTAAAAGAAGGGTTTTAGGTCATATCAAGTTTTGATATGTTAGAGGGGTACTTACTGTATGCTGTATAATTAACTTACTCTTTGCGGCACCAGTGGCATGAAAACGTTTCAAACTTTGCAATCCCCACCGGGAGTTCCCATCCCTTTAAAGGTCAAGTTCAACACAAAAGGCGGAAAAACAATTGGAAAAAAGCATTCCTTGTCAAAGTGAGGAGGTGATATAATATCTACTGCCTTCAATCTCACTTTGGAACACAAAACTAGTAACCTTCATTTGCAGTTATCTAGAGAAATAATTGTCCGATTAGAATGGAAATTTCACCACACTGAGTAGATTTGGTTCTTCCTTAACATGTGAAATTATTTTTTTTTGCTTAAATTCCTTAGACGCTATACCCTCCCGTCACAAGGGACAGGGGTGACGTCAGGGTTTGCCCGGCGGGGGGGGGGGGGCGGCAAGCTCCCCGACAGAGGGAGCAGCATTTCGAGTCCCCGACAAAGGCGATGAGTTAGTCCCAATTGGACATGACTTGGTAGAATCTGAGGCGCGCGTAGCTCGCCAATATTTTTGTTTTTTTTTTCAACAGATATTTAAAAATCTGGAGTTTGTTAAGAAGAAAAAATGTTTACACAAAATTTGGCTTTTGTAAGGACCACTACAAAGTTGTGATGTTTATTGAAAAATCTGCCCTTTATATGGCCAAAATCAAAATCGTTGCATAGGCGACAGCTTGAAGTCTTTATTCGGGGTTACGCATTTCATCGTTCTAGGCCTAGGTACTAAGGGTTTCAGAAGAAACTGGAAATTTGCCCGACAAATTTTTCCCTTTTTTGAACGCGGATTTGAAAATTAACAGCTTATCTTTTTGGACAAATTTAGAATTTTATGAAAAAACTTTGTTTTTGGGGTAAGGTTACAATGAAAAATTTGGGCTCTCTATTCAGTGATATGCATGTCAAAAACAATTGTCGGAGTATTTAAGAGCGTTGGCTTGGGTGTTTTATCGTACGGATAATCCATCGAAAATGAAAAAGTTTGCCTTTTTAACAAATATTAGAGAATCTGAAGGTTACATTGGTGGAACTGTATGACAGATTTTGGGGGTTTGTGGAAGAATCTGACCCTCTTATGAGAAAATTCAAGAAGATGATTTGTAGTTTTGTTGGGGTTTCTGAATAACATCATGGAGACTGTAAGGTCCTCGGAATTGTCATCGCGGAAAAAGGTTTGGCTTCCCATATATTTCAAGTTTTACATTTTGTATACTGACATATGCGTACGGGATTGTTTCAATTTGGTAGGCGGCAGAATAGTCTGTTTTGTCCCAAAATGTAATCTTGCCCGAAAAACTAACTAGAAGTGCATAGAAATTTTGAAAAGTTGAAAACCCCAGACAGCCGGAAATGGCTTTCCCCAGGTTCGTAACCAGAAACAAAGCAGCCTTTAATTTCAGCTTTTTTCGCAATAAAATTTTCACTTCATATTGCCCTCAAACGAAGAATAATTTGCAAGCATGCATTGTTCTGTTGAGTAATCTGTTCGACCATAACATTATCAAAGCGGAGCGTCACCATAAGTTGTCGCGGAGGGTACAGAAAATTTTTTAAAAAAATCGAACCCTCAGACAGCCGGAATTTGCGTTTCCCAGACTTGTAACTAGAAATGAAAGCAGTCGTTACTTATGACAGTTTCACTTCAATAGAAAAAACCCAGCTTCCTATGTGATTAGAAAATAACCAGATAAAAGGTACCGCTGCAATCAAATGAAATGGTCTTGTCTTTTTCTCGGGGGAATACTGTGCAAACGAACTGAAAACATACCAATTTTCTTACTCTATTGAGACTCCTCGCTGTATTAAATTGCGAGATCCACTAAATTTTATGAAGTTTTCTATGTGAGGCTATCCGAACTCCCGACAATAAATGATTTTACTTCCGACGTCTTTGAAAATATGTCACGTTATAACAAGGTGGCTTCAAATGAATTTTCAGTCAGTCTTATCTGCAGGCACGCAGCCACGGGGGGGGGGGGGCACAGGGGGGCACGTGCCCCCCCCCCCCCAAAAAAAAAAAAAAAAAAATTTCAATGAAAGGTCTTGCACTGAAGGAGAAAAAAATTTATCCCCATTAAATCACCACAACTTCAAAATACCTAGACTGAATTATGTCAAAATATCTCCCACTTTCGAACAAAACACACTTTAACTCGGGTAAGGAGCGTATGAACGACGTACACAACTATTACTGTCAATTATTAGTCATGAATGGCGCGTGGAGATCCCTTCCCTGAAGGTCGAGGAGGTTTCGCTTAGTATTGTTTCGAGCCTAATTTCGCACGTCAATGTATCATTCAGCTGTCATGTAAGTTCTTACGTGAGAGTAATGTACATTTTACCTGGTTTCTGGGCCGGCGTTGTAGGCAGTGCAAAAAGAGAGACTTCAGGCACAAAATAATGTAATGAAGTTATCATAAAAATTTATTCCTTAAGAACAGCTTTAGGAAAAAGTGTCTGGAATTACCGTATACCGCAAAAAACAAGTAAGCAGTTAAATACAAGTAAAATCAACGTCTTCTGATTTAGGAGTTATTTATGTGTCCGGGGAATGGGGTAAGCAAATGCAGATCAACCCAGTTGAAGTTGTTTCGAAATTTTATAACGAGAAAAAAGAACCAGAATCAAACTCTTTTAGGCAAGAAAATACTTGATAAAGCTACAGGAAAGATTGATTTTCATGATTTGTTTAAGTTAAGTTTGACATCACCAATTAGCTTTGACAACCTCGTTGGCAACTTGTTTTCTATAATATATATAATATCCACATTTTTCTATTTCATTTTCACTTTTAGTGTAAAAAGGGTCAAAGTTTTGTTATGAGACCAGCTTTTTCGGAGTACAAATATATCAAAGAAAAATGCAAAATTTCGCACCATTTTGCATCTAGAGTCCCCGAAAAAGGCAAAAATTTTTCAAAGGGGAGGGGGACACCCCCTCCCTTAGACCCCTCCCCCAGGCCGGCGAAACTCCAATATTGATGTGCCCCCACCCCCCCCCCCCCCAAGTTGATTATTCTGGCTACGGGCCTGCTTATCTGGAGACAATCTAATACTTCTGTTTATCATTTTCTATAACTGAAAACGGCCTGGCCGATTGTCATTACCGTTGCTCGAATTCGGCTGTCGGGGCAGGACAGATGGCAAACCATTCGGACACTGCATACACCTGAACAACTTCTCGTCCGTTTTGTAAGGAAAACTACTAAAGCATATCAAGAAGATCGTCCTGGGACTAACGTTTATCGGGCTTACATCTTTTATCGTGGGCCTGTAGATTAAGTCTCCCCGACGAAACTGGATCTTCTCAACGACCGGGGTATGGCCCCTGGTTCTACGCTGGTGCCACCATTGGATTTCTCTGAAGGGGGGGGGGGGCATGCAGTATGTTGCGTGATAGCCGGTCCGGGGAGGGGTCAAAGGAGAGGGGCTGTCCCCCTCCCCTTGAAAAGTTTGGAAAAATTAGGTGTCCTTGTATGCAATCTGGTGCCACATATGGTACAGTTTGAAGTAAATATTGTGTTAAAATATTTACGTATTGTTAGGAACTACAGAAAAAATTGGCATCCGTGAGAGGGAACATGGCCCACTCCCCTGTGTACGCCACTGTAGCTCTCGTTAAAGATCCAGCAACCCTAGGCTGACCAGAACCGACGCTTTGCTTGTCGAAAGAATGCCGAACGCAAAAGGTTGGTCCCGAAGTTTCGGAGGGGTCTAGGGGGCCATGCAGTACATTGTGCGATCACCGACCCGGGGTGGGGTATAAGGGGAGGGGCTTTGAAAATTTCTGAAAAATAAGGTGTCCTATCTGGTGCTATTTATTATACATTTTGAAGTATAATTTGTGTTAAAATATTTACGTATTTTTAGGAACTAAAGAATAAAATTGGCATCAGTGAGAGGGGTCTAAGGGAGGGGGATCCATCGTGCTTCACCATGTGACTGATTAAGACACCACATTGATATAGTGACATTTCATTTCCAGAGCTTGAAAAAGGTTATTAAACTGATTCATGATACAGCACTTATGCATTAGAGATTGCACGTTGAAGCGCGCGAAGCGGGCGGAAAATTTTGGTTTTTTGAGCCAATGAATTACAAATTAGCGCTTGTATTGAAGAGAACCCGGAATTTCATGAGAAAGAAGAGTTGAGAATATCACATAAATGAAAAGGGGTTTTCTGACCCGTGAAGTGGGCGGAAGCATGCTTCCGCCCCTCATTTTTCACTGGGGGGCTGTCTCCCCCGCAGCCCGCTTCCTACGGCTATGCCACGTTGAACAGGAGTGCTACTTCCATGCCGAAGTCAACCTTACTGTTGTAGCAGACAAAGGAAAACGGTTACTCTGAGGTAAACTTGACCGGAGTGCCACGCGTTAAAATGCGTTTCCAGATGAGTTTCTTTTTTCGTTTTATGCTTCATTTGCCCACCTGTTATTTTTAAAACTTTCATGGTGTACTTTGTTTTTGCTAAAGATTACCTTCAAACGAGGGTTATGAGCATTAGCGCATTTGGGGGCCACCAGGCCATGTCCCCCCTCGCTGATGTCTAATTTTCTTTTAGTAATTAAAATACGTAAAATTTCGATCGCAAATTTTACTTCAAAAGGTAGCATATGTAGCCCCAGATTGCTTACAAGGACACCTAATTTGTCCAAAAATTTTCAAAGGGGGTGTCCCTTTCCCTTCCCCCCCTCCTCCGGCCAGTGATCACATAACGTACTGTATGCCACCGTCCCGGGAGAGAAGTCCTGGCTACGCCGCTGCTTATGAGCTGATCTTTCTTGACAAAGGCATTCGTGTCATTCCTGTCTAGAGTTCAGCCCTATTAGTCGGGAAAAATCTCCAGCACCCCCACTCCCCGATCCTTGGGACGCCCCTGGGCAGGCGGTAATACGGTAATAAACGGATACTTTCCGCTGCCATAGTGTTACTACTTTAAAACCCATCGTCACAACTAAAAAGGCTGCCGGTACTACTTTAGCAATGATAGATACAAATCACGAAACCGATGTTTTAGACAATATTTGCCCTTTTTGCGTTCCAAATATTGGCGGGAAACACGTGATTGATAAAGTGAGTTTTTCAAACACGTGGTTGATAAACAGAGTTTATCGAAAAACTGTGTTTTTCGATCGATAAACAGAGTTTTTCGATAAACTGTGTTTTTCGGTCGATAAACTGTGTTTTTCGGTCGAAAAACTCAGTTTTTCGGTCGATAAACAGGGTTTTTCGAAAAACAGAGTTTTTCGGTCGATAGACAGAGTTTATCGAAAAACCGTGTTTATCGAAAAACTGTGTTTTTCGGTCGATAAACAGAGTTTTTCGCGACAAACTCGGTTTTTCGATCGAAAAACCGAGTTTATCGGCGAAAAACTCAGTTTTTCGAATTATTGAACATTTAGCTTGCCATATACGTCTGCAAGTGGAATTCCCAGCTCCCTGGTATGGTCTGCAACACAAGTCTTGGTTATGGGTGACCAAGTTGCGCGCACGGATTTAAGATGGGACAAGGTACATGTAACGTGTTTTAACAGAGCTATGAATTTTGAGTTATGAGAAGTAATTGAAAATCGATTCCGATATGTATTAAAATAATGTTATAAAAGAAAAGAAAATGTTCAAGATCACCCATCCAGTAATTTAAGTCCTTCCGTTTTTTTATATATATATACATTTTTTGTAGGCCTCCCCGAGGAAACCGCCGACCTTCCCCGACGGGGGAGGGGGCAGTGTTCCCCTACGGGGGGAGGGTCCCCCCCCCCCCCGTTGGTGCCACCCTTGTCAAGGGAGCTAAAACTGAAATAAAGTATCAGATAGCCTTAAATGGCTTCAATCAAAGCAGGACGTACTGTACTGTGAGGTAAACCATATACAAGCGTAGTACGTACAGTCAAGTTAGAGGTCGAGCTACTTTTATCGTCATTTTATCAAGAAGTCAATAACTGTTAAAAATTTACATTTCATAGCGCGGCACGGAAAGTCGGAGGCTCACTGAGTCACAATAAAAACAACGGCCTACAAAACAAATACGCAAACCAGGCGCGGGTCCAGACATTCCAAAAAGGGGCTGGACCTAAGCGAAAACAGGGGTGTGAGGGAGTTGCGCTGCTAATTTCCCTTATGACTTATATTGTTGATGTGGCGAAAAAAGGGAGGACTGAAGCCGTAAATGTCCCCCTTGTATCCACGCCTGCAAACAGATATACAGACTTAAACAGAAAATAGTCAAATCTTCTCAAACCGCAAGAAAATAATGTCATAAAACTTAAAAAGCATAGTAAGTAAAAATAGAATGACCCGTTTTATGACCCGTGCTATCCCAATGAAGCTCACTTTAAAATGGAACAATTCTACCAGCTATACTCTTTCACGGGTCAACCCTCTTATTGTTAATCGTTACAGAATAACTTTGCATGATATGGCAATGAACGTGACGATGAAAAATGCATGGAAATAGTAAACTGTCATACCCGTGCAGCCTACACGCAAAGACACGTTCGTTGAAAGAAACTTACAATGGCAATTTGGTCACGAATTCGACTGGCAATAGGTGCCGATAATGAAAATGCCAGATGGGGATACTTCGTAATATATACAGGTACTAACCTAAGTAGCTACGTTCCGTAGCATGGTCGCGTTGACTTCAGCCATAGGCCTTACAATATAATCATAATGAATATGCAGCATTGGCTCTAGTCTTTGAGGGGAACTCGTCGACTGTCTTCCGTTTAAGAACAAAGGTTTCAAAGATCAATAAAATCATGTCAATTGTGATGTTAAAATGGAACAATAGTGCTTATTGACTATCCCTCGGAGCAAGCATTTTCCCGGTTCAACACACCTCTTTAAAGACCGTGCCAAGGAACAACTAAAGGCCGACAGCTAGAGGCGCTACGCAGGCTGTCTATTGACAAAGACTTCGAGAACTTGGAAAGCAATCCATTGGAAACTAGAAAATGTGGTTACGTACCGTAACCACAATGGACATGACATTGTGCTAGTCTTTGGTTGCCCATGTAGGGGAAGGATGAACTACCTGGTTAATCCGACGGACAACAGGGATGTAGATCTGGTATGTGGTTTGCCAGTGGGGGACAAAAATTTTCCAACAGACTATGTTGAACCCTGTATCGTGTCCAGGACCGGAATGATCTATAAGCAATCCACCCTATGAAAGCGAGTGCACTCGTAGGCCTACATACACACACAACCAGACACACATACACACTCACAATGACATACACTCAAAGTGACGTTTTCAAGAAGCCCCCAATATCCTAAAATGTTATTACATTTTGGTTATTCTCCTTTTTTTTTGTTATTTTAAATTTGCCTGAATTATTGGAGGGGCAAGGCCTATGTTTGCTTCCCACAATATTTTCATTGGTGATGCAATTAGTGTAATTTGCACGGGTACCCACTCGCTATCCTATAACCCGGTTCCAAATCTACTACGCGAAGCTCAAATATTTTGCATGCGAAAAGGTTACCCAATTTACGCCATTCCCCACGGTAATGGAATAAAATATTTTACAATTAATTTGGTAAACATTCTCGGGGCCTGAGAATGAAGAGAGCCCTAGAAATTATGTGTAAGTTTGTTTGTGTTTTGTGCTTAATATGTACCAAATAAATAAATCAAAAAGTTTGAAAGTTGTTTGTAAGTTCCTGAAGTTGAAATTTTTATCAGCGTGCGGCCCAATCGCGCGTTATCGTCACGTAGTGAGTTACTTCTCACACATCAATGACAATGTACGTCACTTTGTTTAAATCTTGCAGGCGAGCAAGCTATCCGACTGTGATTCAAAATCACTTCGTACTTCACGCAGAAACTAGCAGACACATCACCCCGCCCAGCTTGCAGAGACAGTGCCCGTAGCATTCGGCATGCTAGGTAAACTGAGCCTTGCATGTATACGATCTTAATACGGCGGTATGACACCTTTGTGTCACCATGTCCATATGTCAACATAAGGCTAGCTACGTCAGAACGTACATAACCCTGAAGTGAAAATTCCAACGTGCATTGTGCATTACTGTGAGAGAAGTTCACGAGCATGACGTCTTTTGTTTACAATCGGTAATTTTGGACGTGCAAGAGAATACCACAATACAGGGCTCTGATTGGTTGATGTTTTTGAACCGGTGTTTTAAAAGGAGAAGCTTCGAGCTCTTAGGATGCTTGCTTTTAGAGTAGGAAAGCGTCCCAAAATTTAATATCAAATTGATAGAGGCCTTGGAAAGTACTTATTTTCTTATTTGACTGTTTTCTGTTACGTTTCTTTGGGATCATGGTCACTATACGCGTCCGGTCGTTCCACTAAAAACTAAAATGCACTTAAAATAGGGGTGAAGGTTGTTGGCTGTGTGTGGTGTTTAAGGCACAACAGATGTTCCAACAATAGCTCTTTCTCGTTTCTTTTACTTGTCATTTTGATTTAAAGCAAAAGGAGATGATAAAACCTTATGGCAAATCAAATGTTTTGAACTTGGGAATGTGATCATCACCTCTCCAAAACAGCTGTAAATATTATTTTGCATGTCTTATATGGAGCATGCCTAACAAAATGTTCTAATCTTTTAAGTCAGTGTAACACCAGGTACCCGACGGGTATGGCGATTTGGTACCCGGGTCCTATTTTTTAGTAGGGCCTACCCGTGCAAAGTCACTTGTTGCAATTCCCTATATACCTGCCACCGAGGATTGACAAACCTGTCCGAAAAAAGTACAGCAAGTGTGTAGTGCTAAATTTGTCTCTGATTTAGAATAATTGCCCGGAATGAAGTGAACCTGCGAATGTACGTGCAGTTAATGTACACTAGCTACATTTACGTTTGACCTCAGCTGGCCCATATGCCAATCAAAAACCTATAATGGTTTATACGTATGGTAAAATAGGAGATTTGCATCGAAAATTCGGACTTGAGGTTTAATTGATTGCACTTTGCCATCGATCGATCTGTACGACATTATGTGAAATTCTTTTTGTTTATACGTTCAATCGGTCACATTGCTTGTACACGATCGCAATGGACCGTATATAATGACTTTATACTGCTGAACGCTGCGCCAAACCCGTCACTTACACTACTGTGCACGTTTTGTACATTCCTTAACTGAAAGCAGTTCAAACGGAGACATCGTAGCATGCTGCTCAACCGAAATTCCAGGGAATTGCGACAAGAAAATTATACGAATGTTTTCAAATATATACAATTGTCTTTACAATCACTTCAAAAGTCAAATGTAAAATTCATTTGGTGACCAAACAGTTCTACTAAATAAAGTGATGTTGAAAATACAGACCAAAGTAGGACAGCATCCCGCGTTCATGACTGCGTCACATGTAAAGTAACAGGCATATAGCCTACTTAATATTAATATTAGCCTACTTAATATTAATATTAGCCTACTTAATATTACTATTAGCCTACTTAATATTACTATTAGCCTACTTAATATTAAAATATCGAGTATTTGAGGAAAAATGTACCGCATTTCGCAATTAGCGACATTTTTCAAACAATCTTGTCACATACCGGTCTCCTTTGCTGTACAAATCTTTTCCCAAAAGATCGGTTTGCTTCTCATTAGGAGTCGTTCGATAAACTGAACGAAAGAAATGGGGTCACGTGATCATCAGAAAATGCGACCAACCACAATAATGGACATGCTGTGTCATGTCCATTAAATATATTGTTGTCTACACCAGTTGTATTGAAATGAGTGTACATCCGCCAGAGACTCATGCACTTTTACAGTTGTCAAAGTACAAGGTTGTTGAACTGTGCTATACAATGAAACAGTTATTTTTGCGTCCACTTAGTATAACCACGTTTAAATTTTAAACATGTTCAACTATTCCAATATTCATACGTCTTTATCAATTTATCAATTAGATACGCGAGTTTACCGCAGGCTAAACGCTTACAAAGTGGGGACAGATAGTGTTTAGAAAAGCGAGAAATTCTTAATCACCTTTTATAATGTAGACTTCAGTTCTACTAGTTAATGCGGTAGTCAGAGTTTTGTGGAATATGCAATTATAAGATAACGTAAGATATTTTTGGTGTGGTCTCACCTTGCAGTTGGGTTTATTGTTTCTTCCAGTACTCACTACCGTCACTAATCACATTTGGTGACACAATAGAACACAATAAGATCAGTTCTGCGCTCTGACACCGTCAAAATACAGTTGTTTATTTTGCTTAACCATTGACGATAACATTTCCAAGAACAGGCTGTTAATTCTTGTCCACAACACTTTGACAGTATTCCCAGACTTCAGTTAGTAACTTGTCTCCTTTTGAATGCATTCATACGTTAAAAAATCTGTTCTGTTGAACACCTTTTTATAACCCTTTTATATAACGGGAACAAAAAAGGAAACTGGCTTTGTTAAAATAGGCACTCAAATCTATTTTGCTTCCAAAAGTCTCCGTAGTGTAAAATCCGATGACCGAAATTCTTTTAGAAGAAATGAAAAGTGTAGGTAGGACATAGCTGTTAGGTTTGCGGAACACAACAACACCCTTTGTTTTATGACCTTGAAGTTTACACTCAGGAGGTTTTTTACACCACAAGCAAAGCGAAATAAAGGGAACTGAATCTAATTATAGCAGAATAGCCTTGAACTTACCCTCCTGTGTTTTGATGTTATTAATTAACAGAATTTATAAAGCGCCACAATTTTAAAAGTATTATCTATTGCGCTGTACAATAAAACATAAAACAAACCAAAGAAACAGAACAGGGTAAAAAAGTAAAGTAAAACAAAAGTACATATTGAAAGCTAAGTATAGATTCCAAAATGCCAATGGAGGGAAATAATCTAAAATGGGCCGGAAATTCAAAAGGCGATGAGCAGCTATACAACAAAGGAACGTTCACCAAAAGAGGTAGGCCTATTACATCGATGTACAATTAAGTGAATAGTTAGAGCGCAGCTGTTGTTTTAAACCCTCCCTCTCTAATAATAGGCTGGACAAATAAACAGTTCTCATACCGTTAAGGGCTTTTACCAGAATGCAAGGCATTCATACTCGCGAATGGAAACGGTTCTAGTAATATTTACAGAGAGTTACTAAATTTTAGCAACTCCTGTTACGAGTAACAGGTAGTAGTAGATGGTAAGTTTGTTATGATGAGGAGGTTTGCATTAGAAAATTCTGCCCCTTGAAAGTGGACGCCATGACTTGGCCGATATAGGCCCATAGCGTCACGACTTGGCCGATGTTACAACTAAAGGAAACCGCAGACAACAAAGGGAGGTCACTGGACCATGCAATCGGTAGCAATGTTGTTCTTGTAACGAGCACGGACTTCAAGGATAGGAAAAGTTTGTCTTACTTTCAAGGGAGTGGATTCTCTAATGGTGCATTTCAGAAAAGGATATCAGTGTTGAAAACTTATACAGGCGAAACATTAGTGACAGGATCCAGACAGGATCCAGACATTCCAAAAAAGGGGGCTGACTTAAGGAGAAAGTAGGAAGTGCACGGGAGTTGCAACGCTTATTTCCCATATGTTTTATTGTTCATACAGGCGAAAAAGGGGAGGGCTGATGCCGTAACATCCCCCCCCCCCCATTAAATCCTCGCCTGAGTGATGGGAGGTGAGGAAAATAGAAATGTTTATGCTACAAGCTCGAGTTTTAGAAAAACATATGTGGGTGATACGTATCTAATGATGTTAAATTTGACTGAATAAAACAGGTAGTGGATAATATTATCAACTAGATCTAGAAAATAGACGTGTTTCGATTGCAGAAGAATTGTTTCATTAACAATTTCCGGCCGTAGCCAAAACTGACAGAATTTTACGAAAACCTAATGAGAGAATATCTACAAAATGCAGAACAAAAACACTTGGGTTGAGGTTCACTAAGTTATTTAGATGCAGTTAATCATGTATAGCCCTGCGCATGGCACATATTTGAATTTCCACTGAAACACATCAAAATCTCGAAATGGTATTTTTAAGCCATGGTAGCATTTGATATCATCAACTGTATCATATCTCGTTCGGCTGATCATGTGGTTACCAGCAAAGCAAGCGCCTATTGGTAAGGGCGATTCAAGTTTCAGTTAAAACGTAAAGGCCAGTTAATATAGCGCAATATTCGCATCCGGCAGACTACGTTATCTTATCCGTTCTCTTTTCCTAACCCACTGTGACCATGGAAGTACTACCTCCGAGGTAGTACTTCCATGCTGTGACGGTCTTCAAATCTGAACAGAATAAAGGATAACTTTAGTTTTTCGCTCTTGTTACAGTTATAAGTAGCTTGATTATTAAAAGATATCACCCTTTCAATGTTTTTCTGATAACAACGCCTACACGTTTACGTCAACAGATTGCTCGGATGTTTCAAATCTGTTTTTCTGATTACAGCCTTTTAATTTACACACACTTACAAAGCAATAAAACCAAAAAGGCACAGAATGAAAACACCGTAACAAGGCCATAGAGCGGATATTATACTTCGCATTCGCTCGTAATAAAAACCAACACAATCACTTTAAGCGGATTCTGTAAGAAACCGAGAGACAATCGAGATCATGCCAAAATTGGTGAAATGTGACAGGACTTCGTGGTGAGAGTGACAAGTCTCAGTTGCAGCAGCATTTTGAAATCTTTTGTAATGTGGTATTCATATTGTCGAGAAGCCCAAATAGTAAAGAGTTACAATAGTCGAAATGGCATGACACGAAAACATTGAGCAGTCTTGCAGGCATCCTCAGACAGCATCCTCATGACTTGTTTAATTTTGAACAGCTGGACAACATGCCTTACTACAAATTTTACTAACTTGAGTATCAAACAGAAAATTCTTATCAAACCAGTCACCAAGATTACGCACTTTCAAGTTGATAACAATATTTATCGATGCATTATCAACCAAAATAATATTAACAAAAATGTTGGAAAGCATTCTTTGAGAACCAATAATGTGGAACTGGGTTTAACTGTCATTGATCTTGAGCTTACTCTTAATCAACCAGTTTCAAACATCAGAGATACATTTCTGCATTGCATTGATAGCACCACTTCCTGAAAGTTGATCATTGGGTTTAAAACAATAAGCACAGCTGTGTGTCATCAGCATTTATGAGGGGGTGGGAGGATATCAGGCGCGTAGCCAGGATTGTGTCATGGGGAGGGTTTTGGTGTCGGGGGGGGGCACCATGTGAGGGAAAAGTCTAAGGATAGAGGGGAAACCCCGCTATTTTAGGTGTTTTTTGAATTGCAAGGTCATGGGGGGGTTCTAACCCCCAAACCCTCCCCGTGGCTACGCTACTGGAGGATATGATGTTAAAAGCAGTACTGGCGTAGAGTACTGGCATATAACACTGGACCTAAACAGGAGTCCTGAGGGACACCACATTTTAACCTCTAATGTTCACTGAGAAAAAAGAATCATTTACAGTACAAGCTCAATTAAACCTTCCAGAAAATGCGCCAGTCTGACTTAATGTCCAGGGGTGGCGCCAGCGGGGGCCGGGGGGCGTGCCCCCCCCCCGTCGGGGAAGGTTGGCGATTTCGTCGGGGAGGCCTAAAAGTGAGCGTAAAGAACTGAAGTTACTGAAAGGGTGATAATGAACTTTTTTTTCTTTTTGAACTATTTTATTCTTTTGTAACGGTATTTTAATGCCTATCTGAATCTATTTTAATCACTTCTTACTAGCTCTGTTATCCTTCATCCTATCTTCAATCCTCAAGGTCGTGCCCCCGTCGGGGGCATGCCCTCAAAATTCTTAACTTTCCTGACAAAAACAGACGAGAGGTTGTTCAAGTGCATGCGGTGCCCAATTTGCCGTCACCTGGCCTGTCCCTACAGCCGAATTCTAGTAACGGTAATGAAAATCAGACAGGTTTTTTTTAGCTACACATAGGCTGATGATAAACAGTAGTGTGAAAATGTCTCCCAATAAGTCTGACTAAAATTCATTTGAAGCCACCTTGTAACGTGACATATTTTCAAAAATTCAAATACATTGGAAGAGAAATCATTTATAGTCTGGAGTCACGTCTGAAATCACGTGGAAAATCTCATCTTTTTAGCGGGCCTTGCAATGGACTACAACGACGATTCCTTTACAGAGTTTTCCCCCGAAAAGAGACAAGAACATTACATCTAATTAATTGCAGCAGTACCCTTTTATCTGGTAATTTTCTGATCACTTAGCAAGTTCGTTTTTTCTATTGAAGTGAAACTTTCATTTTAAAGGAAAGCTCAAATTAACGACTGCTTCATTTCTTGGTACAAGTCTGGGAAATGCCTGTTCCGGCTGTCTGAGGGGTTAGATTTTTTTAACGATTTTCTGTACGCTCCGCGCCAGCTGATGGTGGCGCTCCGCTTAGATAGAGCGTTTTGGTCGAACAGATTACTTAACAGAACATCGCAAGCTAGCAAATTATTCTTCGTTTTTGGGACAATATTATGAAGTGAAAATTTTATTGCGAAAGAAAGCTCAAAATAATGACTTTTTTTTAGGTACGAGCCCGGGAAATGCCATTTCCTGCTGTCTGGAGGTTCTTAATTTTTAAAAAATTTCTGTGCCCTACACTTTGATAGTCGTTCGGGCAAAATTACATTTTTCGGACAAAAGAGACATCTCTACACCTCCGAAACTGAAACGTCGTTCCCGTACGTCCATGTCAATATATAAAATATAAAACTTCAAATGTATGGGAAGCCAAACTGTTTCCGGAGAATTTTCCCAATATGGCCCGAGGGCCTTAATCTGCATGATGTTATTTAGTAACCCCAACCAAACTACAGATCACACCCTACTTGATTTTCTTTTAAGAAGATTAGATTCTTTCATTAAACCCTTGAATCTGTCATAAAATTACAAGTTTTCTCCAGTATAAGCTTCAGATTGTTGAAAGTGGCAAAATTTTCCAATTCCGATGGATACTCCGTACAATAAATAACCAAAACCAAATCTGTTAATCACCCCAACATTCTACCTAATTTTGCTCTTGAAAGCCATATCACTTAATAAAAACCCAAATATTTCATAATAACTGTACCCCAAACCAAATTTTTTTCAATTAAATTCCAAAATTTCTGCAATAAAATAAACTCTTAATTTTCAAATCTTCGTTCAAAAAGGAAAAACCTTTTCGGGCAACCTATTCTCGGGTTGAAGCATTAGTACGTAGGCCTAGTACGATTAAATGCGTAACCCCAAAATATTTACAGCTGTCGCCTGTATAACGTTTTTTATTTTTCCCATATTGGGGACAGATCCTTCAATAAACACCCCAACTTTTTAATGGTCCTCACAAAAGCAAAATTTCTTTAAAAAAAATTTAAATTTTGTCTTCAAAATAAACTTCAGATTTTTAAGTTTTTGTTGAAAAGAATACCAAAAACTTCGCGCGCTACGCGCGCCTCAAAATCTTATGTCACGTCCCCCTGGGCTAATTCAAAGCCTTTGTAGGGGCCTTAAAATGCTGGCCCCCCTGTCGGGGAGCTTGGCCCCCTGTCGGGAAAATCCTGGCGCCACCCCTGTTAATGTCACACTACTCAAAGGGGAAACTCCTCCATCCCCTTACACTCTTAAAACGTTGGGTAAAATATCCGTTGGTTAAAGAAGTTTATGAAATGTGTTGGTTAAACTTTGCCCAACTTTGGGGCTAATTGGTGCAATGTTTAAACGCTGGGCAAAGTTTTTGTTGAGTAAAAGTAATTGCTTAAGTGTTGGTCAATCTTTGCTCAAATAATGGTTAAATTTCCCCTTCCATGCACGCGTATACTGTTTTACCCAACTGACTGGTCAAAATGACGATAAGATTTTATTCTACAGTTGAGCATATTTTCCCTTTACCCACTTGTTGGGTAACTTTTTGCCAATTTGTTGGGTATATTGTTGGTTGCAGTGTTGTCACCAAACAACAGTGCACTTGACCCGATTTGTTTCACAATTCTTCTTATAATCAGACCATGGTACCATAATCTGAAAATTCTCTTTGGCATCTTTTATATTGGCCAAAGAGCTTAACTCGTACATTACTTTAGACCATGAAATCGATCTCTATTTCCATAAAATTCTTTAAACAGTACTACGAACTAGAACACATTTGTATGAGATTCCATGATTCGTATTTGGCGCAAAACTGCTATCCAATGAGAGGTCAGGATCTGGGATATTCTCTTTCACGTCCGAATGAGCGTTTATATATTATTATTTGACACCTTTCGGCATATCAAGAAACCTGTCGCATAATCATGATAGCAGTGTATGAGAGCTCCTTCAGTGGACATAGTAGCTTCTTCGGGAAGTAGTTTCAAGTTTGGTTTCGCCGAACGACCCTTTGCCAGAGGGTCGGGAGGACTTTAGAAAAAGTGTATGAGAGCTACGGACCAGCTAATTCTCATGCAGCCCTCGTGTTCACATTTATGCATTGACGAAACTACAATACTTCATCACATCATTAACACACATCATTTTACAGTGCCTTTTAAAAATGATAGTTTTGGACGTACCTATACGAAACTCAGTGACAAACCAAATAGGTTATTAAGCCAGGGTTTTTTAACCGATGGGTTGCCATAACCAGGGAGCTGCAGTGGCAGCTCCCTGCCATAACCTACAACCTAACATTTAAAGAAAGCACCAATGTTTAAGGAAAAGATGATTAACATATAACCAACATTTGGTTAATGCATTTGCCCAACAGTTTAATAAAAGAAGTGCCCAACAAGTGGGTATGTTTTAAAATGCTAATTTACCAAACAGTTGGGTAATCTCTTTCCCAACAGTTGGGTTCAAACTTTACCCAATTTGGTTGGTTAAAGTTTTGCCCAACTGTTTAGGTTGTTGAATAGATGCCCAGTGTTGGTCAAAAAGTTGGGTAAAATTTGCCCAATTTTTTTAAGAGTGTATATTGACTTATCCACCTGCTCCCATCACCCTCTCCCACCAACAGTTCATGGGAGAATAAGAAGAAACAGACAGGTTACAATAATCCGAACTCTCGACTAAGGTCAAGAGTTGTCAAAAAATATGAAGTAGGTTTTACTTTCGGACCTCTTCTCTAAGCGACTTTTCGTTTCTTGAGCGAAAAGTTTTTATTTAGTAGCATTTTATTTGAGAAATAAGAAACAAATACGGAATTTCAAGGAACACAATATGAAAGAGTTGTCTGTGAAGTAAATCCGCGTTGTTTACTGAAAACCTACTATGAGCAATGAGTTAAGGGAGCACACCACCTGACCACCATTAGCAGAACGGCCTTCCCGGGGAAAATAGTTCCAAAGTACACCGTCAGTGTTAGGTCCTCTTTGGGTGTAAACTGCTCATATTAGAACGATCAGTTGCTGTTTATTTTTTGTGGATATGAAAGAGGGGATGTTTAAGTGTGAGCGATGCGAATTTGGGATGGACTGAAGGTAATTTAAACCATTTAAGAACTGAGTGTGAAAAAGGATAATTTCCGTCACTTTGCGGGGGAAGGGGAGGGGGCAGATCCCATAAACTTCTTCCCCATGTAGTCATCTACATAATGTATTGAATAATGGTGTTGTCTGACACCCGTACCGATTAAGTGCGGATTGGTTTCGTCTCCCCTGATTTCAAAAGGGGCGTGCCTAAGAAAATTACATTTAGAGTACCAGTCATCAAGCCATTCATGGGTACGTGACCTATAGTTACAAGTTACGTTCTGGTGTGTGTAGTTCTACATTTGATCAATTTTGTTTTCCACTGTGCTCATCCAAGTTGCAGCCTGGAGGTCTGGGGTTCGAATCCTGGCCGGGTCATACAGGAGACATTAAGAATGGAAGCAGGGGTGGCGCCAGCGGGGGTGGGGGGCGTCGGGGAACCCCCCCCCCCCCCCCCCCCCCAGCCGGTATTTTGTGCTTTCCTTGCATTAGAATATTCACTGGAAAAAATATCAGGCTACAAAGTGACATGAACTAACACGATAACGGGCAGCAGAAGGCCTGCTTGTTCGTTCATTTCCCGGGATAGGAATGGTTAACGCGACCCCCCCCCCCCCCCCCCCCCCAAGAAAAAAGTTTTGAAAACCATGGCTGTGATCATAGTTTACTGTAGGTTAGGGTTACGGCGGAAAGGGCAACTGGACCTATCTCTTCAAAATTTGGTGTCAGAAATTACAAAAAAAAAAGAAAACACAAATCGATATTTCGTTGACATCAACTCGGTGGTTTTGGGTTAGTCTAGCTCATTTTCAATTACATGCATGGTGACTAGGGAAGTATTAATTGTGAGGGCTGTCTCTCTGGGTTCGAGCATAATTTATCCTTCAAAAGATATCAAACCACCAGGAAAAGTCTGGAAATTACAGGCAAATTACAGATTGTTTTCGCACAAACACGGCAAATATACTACTATATTGTAAACATAAACGGAAACGGGATAATTTTGGTTTCGGCGGGACGCAGGGTCAAAAATCGTAACGATTCCGCCTTAAAGGGCCAAACCTCTCACCCCAAACTGCAATTTTGGTACGGGGGTACCGAAATTCTCAATTGGCTCAGCTCTTTGACAGCTAATTCAAAAAATGCAGAGTACCAAAGCTCATATTACACACCATGAACGGTACCGAAAGTGTTTTGATTATATAAATTGAATTTTTCTTTACACACTCTGAAGCAATAAACTGAGATTGTATCCGGATGAGCATGAATTTCAGACAATTGTGTGTGTGGGAGGGGGGGGGGGGGCTTAGGTAAGAAGGTTAGGAGAATTGGTACTGTTTTGGGGTGAGAACTGGGCCTTTAAAAGGAACGTTTGGCATCTGGTCACGGTAGGCTATTTACAACTCACTCAAATACGTACAAATGAATGCAGTGTAAGTAGCGGTTTCGATGGTAGTTTATTAGATGGGCTTTTACGACACACAGACACGAATGTGTTACATAGTGTCAGCAAGAAAAAACAGAAAAAGAAAAACGTTGAGGTAAAATTACCTAATAAAGACAGTACCGTACAAAAGGGGACAATTTGATCTAAAATGTCTAGGCAACAATGGGAGTCCTGTCAAAAATTTCTAAAAAGGCCACTTTCCCTGAGAAATCCAGAGCATGGGAAGCATCCATCGGTTTAAAAAAAGTTTTAAGGTAGAGCACGGCGCAGTATTTCTGGCGAATATGGCCGTACTTACGATAGACAACGAAAGCGAGACTGACGCATAATATCCTCCCCTTTAGTTTCCAATCACGAAAGGCGCGAAATACCGTAGGCATATTCCAATGCAGAACAATACCTCAAAGGAACACATTAGTACTTGAACAACATTAACCGTATACAAGATTCTGTGTCTCAATGTCAATTTTATTCATAAACATCGTCCTCTAATCTAATAAAAAAATCTATATTTACATGAAATTCACAAAGAAAATCTCCCATAGAGAACAACTTCTTCATACGAAGCTGTCTAAGGTAACATACTATGACAGTGTGGTAACAAATCCGGGTCAAAGTTACCAAAATATGGCACAGCGTTAATGTTACATTTAGATTCAAGTTCACTCCGTACAAATAAAGCATACATTACAATGCTTGTCTGATAAAATGACGAATATACATGCTATGTCTCCCGACACGTACTTTGGTAAAAGGGAAAAGAATCGGAAAGGGGGTTGCTTCAGCCTGTGAGGAGGTAAGTATCAACTACCTGAACCTCCAGAAGACCAACTGCATGGTCAAGTGGTTATAGAGCATCAGAATGCAGTCTGGGTGTCAAGAGTTCGGGTCTTGGCCGGGTCATACAGAAGACTATAAAAATGGAACGTACTGTCATTAAACTTGGTGCTCAGCATAAGCAATGGAGTTGGGAAAACAAGCCAGTGGGACGGGGCAACTCCAATGCATCCAGCGAGAAGGTTAGCCCGCAAAAGCAACATTCTGGTGAATTTTATGCTCAAAGATTACCAAGCAGAAATATGCGGGAATTACAGCAGTCACTTAACAGGGTAAGAAATAGAGAATATTGTAAGTAGGCCTTTGGAAGAGTTATAGAAAGGAAGAAAATAAAAAAGACGGATAATCCAAAAGGTACTGGACAGGTGAGGAATAAAAAAATATCGTAAATATGCCTCTCTTTTTTTAAAACAAAGGGCCTATAAAAACATAAACGTACAAACAATATCCTGTATGCGGAAATTGCAACGGTTACTGTCATCAGAAAAAAATGTATTAAATATAATAATAGCACTTCCAGTTCATTTTTTTTACCAGTGGTATGTAGCTGTTACTGCGGGCTAATTCTTGGGTAGATCCACGATTGTGGAAAAGGGGGGGGGGGAATGACCTGCAGTGGTGGACGTCGTGGGAGGTCCTACGTGAAATACCACTACAAACAATGCATTTCTCTGCAATAACTTCACCCCTGCCTTCCCTTCTCCTCTTGGGGGCCCTGTAATTTCTTGTGACCTCAATGGTAAACATTATTACAATGCGTTCATTCCTAGAAACAAACTGATAAACAGCCAGATGATGGCATCTTGACTACATATCTTATACGATTCCACTTTTGTTGCTAGTGTAAAAAGGAAAAAACTCAACCTCTACAGTTTTTGGTGGGTGAAAAGAACCGCTTTTTTGATAAAGAAGTTAAGGGCAAGAGTAAACGGAAGAAGTAGAATTAAAATAGAATGGTTCAATAAAAGAACACAAAACTAATCATTCAGGTCTCACACCAAACAGTTCAAATTTTCCTAACCTACTTACTTAAGCCCCACCCACAACTGTCTAAAACTTCTCTTTATCCAGATACAAACTCCGTTTACTGCTTCGGTGTGAGTATACTAGAACCCACTTTGAAATCAAAACACTCTCCATAGTTTATGCTGTGTAATATAAACTCTGGTACTCTGCATTTTTGAACTAGCTGCCAATCAAAGAGCTAAGCCACTTTAAAATTTTGGTAGACCCCTACAAAAATTGTAGTTTGGGGTGAAAGGATTAGGCCCTTTAGTTTACAATGTTGCCGTTTCACAAATAATGTTTTTTTTTTGTTGTTGATGAAACAATGCAAAAAATACTACATGCACACTCTGGACTTGCACATTCGTGTAGTCAACTATCACACTTTTGGGAAAGACACAAAGGAGCTGTGTGCACATTTGGGTGTAAGCTACAATGATACGCTCCCTTCAAATTGTGGGGGCGCACTTTTGTTTAATAACGTAATATACATAAGGTCCACTGATTTATAAAACCTAGCATATAGTTGAGTGATATGGCATACAGTTAAAAAGATTTTGTTGTTTGGTCTTGTATTCACCTTCAAATATATAAGCATATGACATTCCAATGAGGACTGTTTAGATTGGAATATTAACATCAGTGACAGCGCCAGGATGTCAAAATTGGGGAGAGGGTAGGCAAACTGGGTGAAAGGAAAATGTTGGGTTCCTAATATTTTTGAGTGCAATGTGTGCGCAAGTTTGCCTGTGGGTGAAGTCCAAGAGACAAAGTCTTGGTAGGGTACAATGGGCTTTACCTACCTGGAATCTCTAAGGTTTGCTACACCTCCTGGTAAAGTTACTTAGTAAAATGGAGTTTTACAGCCCAGTTTCCAACCTATTTGTTCAGGTCGAGCCAGCCACAGACTTTTTTTCCAGTTGTAGCTAACTGGCTTGTTTTCCCTACTCCATTGCTTCACTTCTTGGTGAAGAAATTAAGTCTTAAGATAGGTAAAGTACTAATTATTTTTTTGGTTTACCAGGCTCCCAACACTAATGACCTCACTCCACCCAAGGGGGCAATGGGGGGAGGGAAAATGTTAGGGGCAAATTCCCCCTCCCCACAGATGCCACTGATTACCTTTACTCTCACCCATTTTCAGTGTGAACTTGAAAAGGACCTTATGCACAATGTAATTGATGTCATGTTTAGAGGTAAATAATGACCATGTGCCTGCAGGCAGCAGATATCCATGAATTCAATATCTGCAGGTAGGAAAAATATTGTTTGCTAATATCCAAGACATGGGGAAAACAGCCACAAATTCTAAGAAAAAAGTTAAGGCAACTTTAAGGTACAGGGACGATAACAGGATTTACCATAGCACTTCACAAATTTTGACAATCACCTCACAACATGTTGCTGTAATTGTCACCTGTAAAAAAGACAAGGTCAGCTAGTAAACAGCTTGCATTCAAGTTGCTTCAGACTTCATTGGCAGGATTTAAACCCACACACATTGGAGCACAGCAGCTGGAATAGCCCTCTCTGCCACTCACTCTATGAGTGACCCAATGTAAAACACCTCACATTTTTGAGCCACCACCTCTCACAAAACTGCTTCAGTAGCCATCTGGACTAAACTAGTTATAAAAGTCTTGATAGTTTTCCTTAGCAGTTGAATGCAATATAGTATATCATAACAGCCAAATCTGCCACGATAGCACATTATATTGGCCAAATCTAGCACTATATGATATTACAGACAGAGATGAAATATCAGGTCACAATTGCTAACACTTAAGAGTAACCAAGTCCTCAAACATACCGTATCAAAAATCAAATTTACCAATAATCCATCTTCTAGTTAATGAATTTACAGAGAACATGACTGTCACAGGTCTGTTTTTGTAAAATTGAAAAACAATCACACTTAATTGCAAAATAAATTTTACTATTAAACACAGAAAAATTTTCTTTGAGGCAGGCAACAAATACTCTATGAGCTTTTGTTTTGGCATAATTTCTTCAAGTTCCATGATTTTACATCTGACACAGTGCTGTTATCGAGTCACTAGGTTTAGTGACTTGAGTCACCAGTTTTGAAACTTTTAAGTGACTCGAGTCGAGTCATGGACTCGAGTCACTGTACTAATTCAATGGGGAAATTACTCCTGAATTCTGTTGAGTCTCTATCATTTTGAGAGGAAGTGACTGAAGTCGTAACTTGTTACAACCCTGATCTGACAATAGACCCATTGCAACAGAAGGTACTTAATGGGGATGAGATGGATCAAAAGTGGAAAGCTTTCAAAGGGTTTTTTTTAGTTAGATGAGGTCTTACAGCTCAGTCTCTAACTATTTGATTTAATTTGCGTCGATCACAACCCTTTTTCCAGTTGTGGCTCAATGGCTTGTTTTCCCTACTCTATAACTAGGCCCCAAGCACAATGGCAGTAAAGACCAATTTTACATCAGAGGGCTAAATGTGATGGAATGTCTTTAATCTTTAAGGCCCAATCCTCTTACCCTAAGCAGTTCCAATTCCCCTAACCTTCTTCCTTAAGCCCCACCTACAATTGTTTGAAATCATTCTCATCCAGACAATATGTCAGTTTATTGCTTCAAGGTGAGTATAAAGAAGCCCAATGTTTATAATCAAAACACTCTCAGTACAGTTCTTCATGCTGTTCAATATAAGCTTTGGTACTCTGCATTGTTTGAATGAGCTGTCAATCAAAGAGCTGACCCAATTGAAAACATTGGCAATCCCCAACAAGAATTGTAGTCTAGGGTGAGAGGATTAATCCTTTAAGTCAACTGCAACTTGAAATCTTCTGTAAGTCAAAAAGATGTTCAGGGGGTTAACTCTCTCCTTGTTCAAACGACTTGTTACTTAAATATCTCGAAATGAGCTCTAAGTTTTCTACAGTAACATGAATCTTCTTTGAACAGTGTAAGGGGGTTGTAGGGCTCATAATTACCATTATTAACTTGCTGTGAGGTTTGATGGTGTGGTAGCATAAGCTCTGAGGTTGCTCAACCTGGAATAGTTCAGAAGGAGAATTATCTATGGTGGCCCTGTGTGTTTTTTCCTTATTTTTGCATGGAAGTCTAAAGTAATGATAAACTCACATCCAAAACAAATCTCTGAGAATGAAGATTTTCTGTGTTTAGATCAGAAACAATGAAAAGCCCATTGAAAGCCCATTACCATGACTTCACCGTGTGCATTAACTATGTGCAATATTAAGTACATAATTTTTCTCCAATCATTATTCCAAAATAGTCATTGTCTGAAAGCCCCACTACCTGCAATTCTTATCACTATTTCAGTCATATTTGCTATTAAATTTATGGAAAAATATTTTATTCTTATCTTCACTGTATAAAATTTTCAGGATGTTGGGCTGGCAACAGGTAATTTTGCAGATGATATTTTCCTTGTCCCTGATCGGTGCCTTTTGCGAGTGGAAGCCTGTCTCCTGAGGGCAGTGTTCAAGGTGCTTTGTCCCCATAACCAATACTTCTCTGGAATCTTCTTGAATAACCACATCTGCGTGATGTAAAATGAAGGACATATTCAATTTGATGATGTTATCAAAATCATTAAGAATTCTTTCTGATATTGCTGATGTCTTCTCCTCTCTCTGTGCTGGGATGAACAACATCAACATACACTGAATGAGTTGACCAAACAGCTTTCTCTCATACTTGAGGCAGTGGCCGGCCTGACTTGAACCAATTGGTTGGAAACAAGGCAGAAAAACTCTATCTAACTGACTAACTCATACTTGAGTGCGTTAACAAGACAACCACAGACCCACTTCTTTGTGTGGATAAGCTCTCTCACTGTTTACTTCACGGTTTCTTAGCTTGAGTGCTTCTTGCAGGAAATTTGGTAAAATTTAAAGGCCTAATCCTCTGACCCCAAAACAGTTCCAATTCTCCTAACCAACTCAAATAAGCCCCTCCCACAACTGTTTGAAATTCATCCTCATCTAGACACAATCTCAGTTTATTGCTTCTATTCAGGATGAGTACATACATGACTCCAACGAGGAATCAAAACACCCTCAGTACAGTTCATGTCGTGTAATCTGTACATGCTGTGGAATATGAGCTTCAGTAATCTGGATTTTTTTTAACTTGGTGTCAATCAAAGGGCTGTGCCAATTGAATATTTCTGCGAAGTACTACAAAAATTGTGATTTGTGGTGAGACGATAAGACCTATTCTGGATCTTTTTTGACATGCTATTCGACAGCCCCTAGTCATTACGGCATGATAGGGGAGTAACTGGCTAACAACTTTACACCATTTAAGTAGTTGAAGGACGGATGGACCATCTGGAGCAGTGGTTCTCAAACTTTTTCAAATACCGCCCCCATTAGGCATCCATGACTGATCCAACGCCCCCCTCAACATGCCATCATATTTGTATGTCTTTGACTTTGAGCTTTCGACTTTCAATTTCCAGCACCAAAATGACCCAAATAAGTTTTATATTGGGTAAATTTTTGTCAGTAGTTGCTAAACCTTTTGGAGAAGACAGTCTGTGTCAACCACACTGCAACCTCCTAGGTTCCTTTATTGCACGAATGTATGAGAACCTCCAGGGACCCCCTAGTCAATGTCAATGCCCCTATTGCTTGCAAACTCCTCAGTGCCCCCTTGAAACTTTTCCATGCCTCCCAGAGGGTGGTAGGGACCACTTTGAGAACCACTGATCTAGAGAACAAGATGACTAGGGACTGGTAGATAGATCTCAGGTGATTGAATGCTTGAAGAGTAGCTCTTGGTCACCCAAAGGTTCGGCATCCCTGGTTAAGATAGCTTAGCGTCTCACCTGTAAAGTATGTGGCCAGTAGCCCGTCGTTCTTGAGGTAATGCCCAGAGTGGAAACAGCATGTCTGGCATACTCCGATGCTGAGGGCATTAATAAACTCATCTTCTTGCCACCTTGAATGCTGATATCTGTCATTTTTGTAGCTACATAGGAAGGCATTAGACTCTGTACAAATATACCTGTCTTCCTACATTCATATTGCAAAGCTCTGGAGAAAAAGTCAAGGTATGTCTGAAAGAAAAAGAACAAAGAAAAAGGAATTTCATTGGACTGACCCATGATAAAAACATAATACTAGAGTAAAACAATAACAAAATAATATAACAGCTGTAAAGGTAACATAATGTGTTAAGATTAAGCCCCCGTTAAACTATTCCTGGTAAGCAGGACATGCAACTTGCGGATGACAATTTTTGCTGCCTGCAGCTTCCAGCGGATAGCACCAACCTAACAGTATCTCACCCAGATCCTGCTGGTACCTGTAAAAAGTGTTCACAGGTGTTTGCCTGCAGAGGTTCCCACAAAATACCAGCAGCAGGGTTCGAAATTAGTGTATGCCTGCTAGCACAGGGCTAGTTGAACGTTCATGCAGACAAGTACAATTGTAGTCAGCTAAGCCCTTCGGGCAAGTCCAGGTCATGCTTATTCTTTAAAACAATTATGGCCAAAATAAGTGTTAATTATACATTAGTTTATCGATATATTACGTACCAATTGCCTGGCTGTACTCAAATTTATTATATTTTTGCCGAAATAAACTTCCGATGGAAGCAATTTAATGTACATCATGGCTTCAAAACTGTTGTACAACGCAAAACAGAACCTGCATACAGTATGTAAACGTACTGATGTGTGTGTTGTATTGCATATTTTGCATGAAAAATGTGTTGGTCAATGCTTCTTTCAGAACTGCTTATCAAATTGTCACAAGATTCTGGATAGCGCACGCCCCACATTGTACAATTGTAATGTCGGCGTTAGCTTTCATGTTCTGCTAAAGACATGTGAAAGAAATGCAGACTTTTATTTTATCATTTCATCTATGAGGTCAACAAGCCTTGTTCCTTCCAAGCGTTATTCATTCACTTCAAGTTTCTAATATTATGGAAAGAAAGTTCATTCTGGCTATACATTTTGGCTAGTTGTTCACATAGGTCTCACATTATACAAGCACCCACAGGTTTATTGCATTAGGCTAGTTACGAGTCTCATAGTGTAACTGTGACTAACATATTGCAGGCCAGCAAAACCTGTCCGGGCAAGTGACTTGCGAGGAATGAAAACCTGGGGGACAAGTGATAAACCAATGTTAGTTTGGTGCCCTGACCTGCAGTAGGCCCATAGCTGCTGCAAGCCACAAGCAGTTGACCCATTTGAAGAACATAGGTTGGTCATGGACTGTGTGGCAATTTTGCACAAATGTGTGTCAGATGTGGGCATGGCGCATGCATTTTAAAGGCAAGGAATGGTGTTGGCACAGCCAACTTGCCTTCAAAATGTCAATTTGTGGGTATGGAGTGAGGAAAGTGGGGGCATGTAATGGGCAAGTTACTGTCTCCCTACTGGTAAACCAAGGGTTTGTGGCGGGCAAGTTGCTAGTATTCTGGGACCATTTCTGCCATATAAATATGCCCACAATAGCTACGCGTTAACCTCGCACATTGCAGGCAACTCTCACGCAGGTGACACTTTACTGGCACCCAGATAACCCACAATGTCCATAAGTACACCTGAGCTGACATCGAATTCCTCGGCCTGTGGCATGCATGATGCAAGAAGTACATGCAAAACCCACGCAAGTACCATATATCAAACACGCAAGTTCCATGCCAAATTTCCCAATCTTGACTTGCTTGAAGATGTTTTTCTTCCTGCAACAACAAGCCCATAGTGCTTGCCCGGAATAGCGTGACAGGTGATTTAGCAACATTCCTAAAACCAAAGGTTCAGTAAATACCGTACATTACAAATTCTATTTGGTCAATTATTTGATTTTTTACAAAATGGGAAAAAAATACAAAAGACATTTACAAACATCTTTAGCAAATATCGAGAGATCCCATGTTTCTGTCACATATGCAATGCAAACAATTTTTTTAATTTCCATAAATACGTAAAGCAATTTATGATCTAACAGGATGTAGTGACAAAAAATGGGATTGGTATGTTAACAAAAGACTTGTGAGTGTTTCTCACTAGGTTTCTCCATTAACCCCCTCCCCCCTTCCCTCCCCCTCCCCCTTTTCTTTGCAGGCCTAGTGCAATACTATGGATGCTTTGGGAGTGATATTTGGGGCACAGTCTGTACATGTACATTAGTGTTTCTTCCACTCCAAATCACACAGCTTCAAAGTTGTTTGTCACATTGTTGTCCTATTTGATACAACCAAAATATTACAGAATGTTACCTTGGTGAATTTTGAAAATATGTGCAAAATAATTGGGCAAATGAAATAGTGGTAAATAGTGGAACCAATTGAAGCAGGACAGCTAGTGGGATTGGATCCTTTTTCACAAGTTGATAAGCTAACAAAACACAAAACTTGCCAATATGTACATTGACTTCAGACTACATTTGTACCATTGGCCACACCCTTCACTCCCACTGTTGCCCTTTCCTGAATCTAACCCATGCCTATGCACATTCAGTGGGCAAGTGCAAATAGCTAACTGACCAATGATGTTCGCATGCAAGGTTGCTGGGAATGGGTTGGAAGGTTTCTTTAGAAGTATTCGCAAGATCAATTTTTGTAATCGCTTTTCCTAAAACTGCAAACAGCAAAATTTGATGCCAGCACTGTAGGTTGTTTCATTTTGAATTACAATCCAGAACCTTGATTATTCATAAGGAGATTTAATTGCACTGACAAACAAATAGTTCCCATTCTATTCATGATTTGAAGGCACTACCAGTTTTTCTTTCAAGTAACATTCTTCACTACTGGAAATCCATGAAGCAAGTAGGAATGGTATTTTATATACTTTTGTAATCTTATTTGTACACCAAAACCGGTCTTCTTTTTAACAGCAGTGATCTTTTTCTTGAGCCCATAAGGGCTTAAGTTCACGTACATCCAAAATTATTCTCTATGTTTCTTTTAATCTGTGTTATTTAGACAATGTTGACAATGTAGAAAAACAAGTAAACGATGAATGAATGAATAGTTGAATATGAATAAATGAATGAATGAATGAATGAATATTTACAATTTTTGGCAATACTTACTTTACAGGCAGCATACACTGCTAACTGTGGATTGGGGAAGATAGATGCACTAGCTGATATATTCACAATGGCACCCTTCTTTCTTTCAACCATCTTAGGAAGAACAATACTTGTCATCTGTTCAAAAAGAGATTCTGTCCTCATAAGAATTTGACAAGTGAACATTTCTCAAACAAGTAGTTTTATTCACAGTACCTTTCAGCTAATAAGAATATAGGCCACAGGGAATGCTTTATATACTGTATGTATTTAATGACATATCATTTGTCCAGGTGATCAGTGAGAATGACTTGTAGTCTCATGAAAATGCAATAAAAACTATGCTGGATTCTGCATAATGTCAAAATACCCTCATCAATTGGCTTCAACTGCCACCTGATTTGATACAAACATTATTGATAATATTACATCAGTGACAGGATATCCAATTATCCATCCATTATCGATGGTGCATTGAAACAAATTCACAACTGAGCACTAACAGGCCAACTGGTACACCACACAATTGCAGATATTGTACAGTAGGGTGAAAGGTGTCCCAACCTTGGCATCACCACCCTGCAGCAATGGAGTCACAAAAGGCTTATGATGTTAAAAAACTACCTGCTACGTAAAATATCCACTCCAAACAACACACCTGTCACACTAGTCTGTCTGGCCAAAGTACAGATGTAAATTTGTGATGCTTTTCAGGGTACTGTACATTCACTGCAGTTTAGACCTCTCTCAATGTAAAACTTAAACGACCAGTACTCTCACCCCTAAACTCCTGGGGGGCTACTGAAATTCTCAACTGGTTAAGCTCTTTGACTGAGAGTTAATTCAAACAATGCAGAGTATCAAAGCTTATGTTTCACAGCATGAACTGTACTGAGAGTGTTTTGATTATACACATTGACCTTTTTTATACTCATCCTGAAGCAATAAACTGAGATTGTGTCTGAATGAGGATGAATTTGATACAACTGTGGGTGTGGCTAAAGTAAGACGGTAAGAAGAATCGGTACTGTTTGGGGTGAGAGAACTGGGCCTTTAATGCACAACCCATACAGTGCAATGGACCTATGCCACTTATATTAGGTTGCTTTCAGACAACATTTGAAGAACTTTGACACACCCCTGCAACACAACTGACAATCAAGAGGCATTTTTGACTCACTACTGTATGAGTTAGTAAGCTAGATGAAATTTAATGAAAAACCAACACAAATTTGTTATTGTGTTAATCAACTTGATAAAACGTTAGAAGCTTTAAATCATTTCCCACTTCAAGTTCAAATTTGGTTTCCCTCTTATAACAGGCTGGAAATACTGTGGGCATATTCTACAAACCCCTGCTCGGGGAGGGGGGAGGAAACAACCATACAAGGGTCAGATGGTGTGTCTTGCAGTACAACTAGGCATACAGTAAAAAACTCACCATGGTTGCAGCTCCTACATTGATATTTATTAACTGCCACAGTCTTTCCATTGCAACATCTTGAAAGTATTGAGGGTAGTCCATTGCACCCACATTATTTACTGTTTAATAAAAGATTTTAAAAGCAGGTTGGACGAGTCATGCAATGGTTCAGATTCTTCTATTCACATTGATTCACAATAACTTGCCATGTATGTACCAAATTAAAAGCCATGTACTATACAACTTGATGGCGTAACTTTCTTGTACATAAACAAAACTGTCTTAAAGTTATGATATGACAGTTACGTAAGAACCTAACATATTACTTACCACTTCTTATCCAGGAATCACTATAAAATTCTGGCACCATACAGTAGCCTATATATGTAACTTTTTTTCTGGAAATATTTTCAAAACTGTAGTGCATTTTAACTTTATGGCTGATAAACTGAACCTGATATTAATACTATGAGCCCTTTTGATATGGAGTCGGAAATGGCTTCTGTGTACGGTTTTCATGACAATTTATTAAAATCTAAGAATAATTCACAATTTGTTTTGAGACAGTCCTCTCAGGGTTTCACAAGGGTATGGGACATGCGCAGCATCACTATGAGTACAAAGACCACACCAGTTACATATTCAGTGCAACCTTTTGTGTTTGGTCTAACAGTAACAGCATCGGCCTCTCATGCAGAAGGCCTGGGTTCGCTTCCCAGGTCATGTCATACCAAAGACTCTAAAAGTGGAACGAACTGCTGTTGTGCGTGATGCTCCGCATAAGCAACGGAGTAGGAAAAACAAGCCAGTGAGCCACAACTGGAAAAAAGGCTGTGGCCGGCTCAACTTGAACTAATAGGTTGGAAACTGGGCAGTAAAACTCTATCCAACACTCTTTTCTGTGCTGCCCTTTATCAGTATGCATTTTAAACCAATTTAATCATCTACAAGAACTGAAACTGACCAGACCACACAAAGTGGAGGTTGGGTGCAATAATATCCTCCTTACCTGTTCATTTATTTCTTGTAAGAGAATACTGTCACTTCTAGAATAGCACTTAACCTTCGACCTATGAGGAACTTTTCCAGTTGATTACACAACCTATTAACACAGCAGATATAAAGCTATTGAAATGTCCAATGATTGCAGAGTTTAATCTTTTTAGATTATGAACAGGAAGCCTTTAATTACCCAAAAAACGGGGGTCATATTGTATGTCACTAAGAATAAATCAGCCATGTTCACAAAAACCAAATTTAATTGGGTTTGGTAACAGATTATGATTCAGCTTATGATTCAAAAACCAGAGTTTGGTTCTCCATGCAGATGAGTTTGTCATGAAGTGTTTATACTTTGTGTAAATGCATCTATACTGTGTAACCACCCTCTTCCTACAGAAATCCTGCCCTCTTCCTACAGAAGTCATGCCCATAACATATGTACAGTATCTGCCCCTTCCACAACTTTCTTCATCAAACAATTTGGAAATGGACAGATGAGGCTGAAAAGTGCCTGAATTTGAGAGGGCTCTTGCTATATTCTTGTATGAACATTGTGGCAGGGGTCAGAATAACAGGGCAGGTGGGTCTGATGTCCCTAGAAATTTGCTTGGGCTCATTGCTTCTACAAGAGAGCCAAATAGGCTCTTACTGTAAATAATTCAAGTCTAACTCTAATTATACAGTCCGTACATGAACCTTTCCATGCACAACACAGCCTTTGTGTTGGCAGTACAGAGCACCGCATCAAAAGTTACAATTTGAAAATTTTACCCCCAAATTGTCATGAAAATATAAACAGAATGTCACAATGTGTGGTTGTCTAAAGAATAGTCCAGAACCAAGTTATGTTTTGTATGTAATGTTATTTAAAGAGCAACATACAGTATTCTAAGCATGCTGGTGAAAGTTTGTTCATTTCCCAATTTAGGTTCTCAAGATAATAGCAACTGAAGTTGACTCATTTTCTATAAAATGTGAATTTGAAGAAAAAAGGTGTGATGTCATGGACTCACATTATTAGCCAGTGTTTTGTTTTTCTCCTAATATGTAATAAAATTCTTTATATGCCCCTTAGGCATATAGAGTTTTAAAATTCAACTTCTCAGGATGCACTAATGGTACTGGATCAATAAAGAGTTTACAGTAGTTGCAGAAAATTGGTGGTAAATTATAAATAACAACAAAATGTTGGCCAACAGTGTGAATCCATGACATCATGCTTGTTAGCTTCAAGTTCATTCTATGTAGAAAATGCGCCAGGTTCCAGGAAATGAATAGAAATTTCACCAAAATTCTTAGAATATGTTCCTCTTTAACATAGCAAAAATAAATTTGGTTCTGCACTTTTCTTTTAAACTTTGGTCTAAGAAGTTGAGAAAAAAGTTGTTTTGGTCTACTTTGTCAGTCCCTTTTTGTTTATCCTTTGGGATCCTTGTTTTCAATTTTGGCCCCTATGTTTCATGAGCTTGGGGTTAGTCCCAAAAATTTGCAGGTTATTTCATTCTCAGTGTGGTGAGGGGTTGTTCAAGTTTGGAAGGGAATTACTAGGGAGGGGGCTTTTTTCCAGAAACTGATGGGAATAAAATCTTACCGAGAATTCCAACCTCAACATTCTGTAGTTTGTCAGCGATAGGTTGGTAGATTTCTTGTCCCAGACCAAAATCTGCACTGATGGTTAAAGTCTGAACTCCTGATGCTGTCTCTGAAATACAACAAAATTTAAAACAATTTTACGATGATGATGATGATGATGATGATGATGATGATGATGATGATGATGATGATGATGATGATGATGATGATGATGATGATGATGATGATGATGATGAAGATGGTACAGTAACATGATTATATGCACTAATACCATGGCCATAGTAATTTCATCTTCTTGGAAGCAAAACATTTCCAGCCAGGCCTAGCCCCACAACTGCCCTTACTGAATTCTGGCAAGCTCAAAGTTAGGTGGAATTCTATGACACACCAACACAAATGTGTTGTGCCTGTATAGTGTCACATAGAAAGAAGAATAAAAGGTGGGGTGAAACTACTTTAAGACAGTACAAAATGGGGGCCAGAGATAAAGTGATTGCCCCATGCCCATGGGGGTCTAATCTTTACTGTACAATATGAAAGGAGAGATGTCAAATTTCAGCCCAATTGACATTATCCTTTGGTACATACAGTACTGTACACTCATTTATCCTTTAGTACAAAGTGCAGTAATCATGCCAAACATACTGTACTATAGTACTCTAAGCACGTTTTCCTCTCAAGAAATTTTGCACTGGGTCAATAGTTCACTGACTCAGTATGAGAAAATTTGACTAATTGGAAATTTCAGTTTTTTCGAATTGTACACCCATCAACTGTGGGAAAAAAATTAAACCCTCTTCTTTCATTTTTTCCCATTAACAACAGTGCATCAGATCCACTATTGCATCAAAATTGCATCATAGCAGCTTACAGTATCATACTTTACACACTGATTGGAACATTCAGTAAGCACTTTGTTTTTCTTCCATTTTTGGAGTAACTAAAGAATACCTCGCCTCAGTGAAAAGCACTTGGAATCCTGGATACGGATTCTTAGTGGATGACTTTCTGTAAGGCTATTTGCTTCCTGGTCAAAGTCAGAGTAAATTGGAATCAGCAAATGAGCACCTTTCATTATGGCTTTTGAGAACGAAGCATATGTGACAGGGAATCCATTTGGAGGTGGATTCCTAGTTCTTGTCAAAGTCAAACCTGCTGACGAGGATTCCATTTTGAGCTGGATTCCTAGTCCTAGTCAAAGTGGAACCAGCTGACGAAGAATACATTTTGAGGTGGATTCCTAGTCCTAGTCGAAGTGGAACCAGCTGACAAGAAATCCATTTTTTGGTGGATTCCTAGTCCTTGTTGAAGTGGAACCAGCTGACAAGGAGTCCATTTTGAGGTGGATTCCTAGTCCTAGTCAAAGTCAAACCAGCTGACCAGGAATCCATTTTGAGGTGGATTCCTAGTCCCAATCAAAGTCAAACCAGCTGACCAGGAGTCCATTTTGAGCTGGATACCTAGTCTTAGTCGAAGTCGAACCAGCTGACCAGGAGTCCATTTTGAGGTGGATTCCTAGTCTTAGCCAAAGTCAAACCAGCTGACCAGGAGTCCATTTTGAGCTGGATACCTAGTCTTAGTCGAAGTCAAACCAGCTGACCAGGAGTCCATTTTGAGGTGGATTCCTAGTCCTAGTCAAAGTCAAACCAGCTGACCAGGAGTCCATTTTGAGCTGGATACCGAGTCTTAGTCGAAGTCGAACCAGCTGACCAGGAGTCCATTTTTTGGTGGATACCTAGTCCTAGTCAAAGTCAAACCAGCTGACCAGGAGTCCATTTTGAGGTGGATTCCTAGTCCTAGTCAAAGTCGAACCAGCTGACCAGGAGTCCATTTTGAGCTGGATACCTAGTCTTAGTCGAAGTCGAACCAGCTGACCAGGAGTCCATTTTGAGGTGGATTCCTAGTCTTAGCCAAAGTCAAACCAGCTGACCAGGAGTCCATTTTGAGCTGGATTCCTAGTCCTAGTCAAAGTCGAACCAGCTGACCAGGAGTCCATTTTGAGCTGGATACCTAGTCTTAGTCGAAGTCGAACCAGCTGACCAGGAGTTCATTTTGAGGTGGATTCCTAGTCCTGGTCGAACCAGCTGACATGATTCGACTGCGACTAGGAATCATGGATGAGCATTTGAAGTTCCACTGCGACTAGGAATCCTGGATGAGCAGTGGAAATAGTTGGGGTGGGGTATTCTAAAGTTGTACCTTCCAATTATGTAACCTTCCAGTATCTTGTGCAATTATCTTGCACAAACTTTCACTGCTTCCTGAAGAAGCTGTAACATCCACTGCAATTGGAAGCTACAGTACAGTGCAGTGCAGTACACTATCCTCTTATGACAGTCTTTTTGTGTGTAGTGTTGAGCATTTCAAAGGATATTGCATTAATCTGATTATCTGAAATTGAAAACTTGGGGAACATTTGTGTGCAGTATGTGCCTCCTGGGGAGGAGAGTGTACCACAACAGATCCCACATTATATTACAATATTGGGTCAAATTAGGTTAGATGGAATTTAATTATTTTGCAGCCAAGTTTCCAACCATCTGGTTCAAGTTGAGCCAGCCGCTGCCTTTTTTCCAGCCAGTGGATTACAATATTGGAGTAAAATCTATGATTCTCTGATATCAAAGGATTTTCTTTTGAGAAAAGCAGTAATGTTCCAAAAGTTAAATTTGCAATCGCGAATGAAAAAGTGGAATAACATTACATTTCAACATGGCTTGGAAGGATATACAGTACAATTTTCACTGGTATAGTATCCTGATCTATTTGTGGACTTTACCTGTTGGTACAGTAGTGTATAGTAAAACCAAATTTATATCTCAACCTGTACATCAATTTGAGAAGGTAATACATACTGTACTGTTAGATTCCCATCCTTCTAAGTTATAGGTTAGCAACCTTCTGACTGCTTTTCTTAACCCTTGTATTACTCATCAGGAAGTGCGCCCTCTATCCAGCATAGTTTTGCAAACCCTTAGACTATACAGTATCATGTACAACAGATGTTTACCAATTTCTCTGGCTACTTTCTTTAGTTTATCAGATGACCTGCTGATGAGAACAATGTTGACCCCATGGCTTGCTAGTTCCACGGCGTAAGCTTTTCCAATGCCATCGGTAGAACCTGTCACCACTGTAAAGGAGAACAATGAAAGGGACAAAAATTGACTAGCACTTTTCCAAATACAGTACAGTATGATGCAGAGAAATGGAAAAAATACATTGTATGTATGAAAATTCTGCAGGGCTGTGGTGCCAAAATGCTTAAAGTATGAAGATGTACAAGAATATCATATAAGCAGCAAACAGTAGGCCTAACTGAACAGTAGTACCAGACAGGGGGTAATACTGTACTGTACTGTGTGTACAGGGCAGGTAAAAGATATTCTATCCCATGAAGTCATATTCAAAATTTCATTGAAATAAGGCATATTTAGCATCATTGTAAAGCTTAAGGATTGAAGTTGTCAAATTTAATATAATTTTTGGAAAAAATAATACACACAATGAATGGAAGGCTACTAATTTGCATAATTATTAAAACGAGCGTGACGTACGGGACATTAAAAATTTAGTCCAGAAACCAGCTACATGATTTATTTGAGTAACTATTATCTGAGACATAGTACATCCACCCTCCCAAAAATTTTAGAAAATACTCCACTTTGCTCACCTCATTAATTATGCTAATTAGGAAGATTCCAAAAGTGTATGTCCCGTACGTCACAATTTTTGCCTAATTTTTTGAGTTTTATGGAAGAGTAAACAATATTTTCAAAAAATATTTTGTAAAGTTCTGATTTGTGGGGGTCTACAAAAATGTATTCAACAAGATTTTTCTTAACATAATTTATGCATGCTCAACAATCAAATTAAAAAATGTGACGAACAGGACAAGATGTGACGTACAGGACAACTGTATTGAGTTTGTACACTGAACTTCTTTCACCTCGTTGAACTCGTTCCCTACCCTAATACTAAGCAGTGTACCCTTTTGATGTTTATCAGATGGCATTTTTGAAAAGAAAGAATGGCCCATGATCATTACTCTTAGCATTTTTGCGATTCAACGCCAAACCTGACATTTTTTAGTTGATTTTTGTAAAATTTTCCAAAATTTTCTCAGATTAGGGCATAATGATTTTAAGAGTATTGCAGTTCCTGATGCATGGTACTGGACATTTAATTTAGTTGAACTAGGCCTAGACAGTTGCTAGAGATTTTTGATTGATCACAGCTCAATACACGGAGATCTGGTTATTTACACTAACAGTACAGTACTCAAAGTATCAAAGTACTGTAACAGCATGCAATACTAGGGGAGCTAAAAAAACAGTATTTTACCATATGCTTGGTATTAACATAGTGGCACTATAAATAAATTTGCATACATGTGTACTGTACATGATTTACTGTAGTTCAACTGAAATTTGATCAAATTTCACATTTAACTCTTCCATGATAAGAAGCCATACAGCATGGTTTACTGTTATTTTGACGAGTGACAAAATTTTTGAAAACAGCCCTGTACCAGCTGTCTTCTATGAAATCCATTTTTTAGAAATTTTATGGGGAGGGGGTTATCAAAAATATCTCGATCAACGGAAAAGACTGTTAGGGCAAGGGGATGTAAGACTAAGGGGACAGAATCACAGTTTGCAAAATTAAGTTTATTAAAATTCCAATATTGCATTGAATCATCCAACAAGCATCTTGTACTGGAAAACGGTGATCCTGTTAGGTGGGTACTGTTACAAACCAAATTAGAATTTAGAGCCAGGCCCCTAGGTCTAGCAAGCATAATTCGAACCTTAGGCATAGGCCTAGGCTACATGTAGGCCTAACGTTAGGTCTCGCCTTGTTATCAATTAATCAATCAGCATAGGCCTAGGTTGGCCACAATATAGACTGGCCCACACGTATAAAGTGTTGGCCAGCCAATATACTACTAGTACAAGTTCCGAACGCCTGTGGTTAGGCTAAGTTAGTATCATACTAAGTTACATAGGCTAACGTATTTAGGATGCGTTAGTAGGATAGAAGTAGCAGCTACAGGAAGTAAGTCCATTACCAGCCCATGGCCCATATTCCTGAACAAAATTGCGACGCCGTTTGGAGAAAAGATACGTTCTAAGGACTTCTTCAGCACCAAAAAGAACTGAAACTGTCCTCTTGACAACAAGGTAGGCTCCTAATAGCGCTAATCCCTCTTGATAAATTTGAAGCGTTCTTGCTATTTCATTGTAGAGAAGATGGAAGCTGTCAGAGGCGGCTGCCATGTTGTGTTGCCAAATGCCGACTGGGTTACCCTGTAAAACTACAAGGCGGGCGGATGATGCTTTTTATGTGGCTATGTGGTAGTCATGTTGTTCCAAGTATTTTTGGGCCAAGCAGGCCAAATTCTGCCAAAGTTACCGTACGCCGGCTGGAGCAGAGACGCCGGTGTAAAGGCAAATCATGTCTTCCCTGGATTTTTCCTCCATTTATTCCCTGGAAATTAGTGTATCCTGTCGTTGCCCTGAAAATCGTGCCCTGCAGGGCGTGGATTTGATTTTCAAAGTGAGGGGGGGGGGGCGGAGGGACATCTGGCCTTATTTTTTTCTACAGTACTATCTATCTCTGTAAGATTTCTACAGCGGCGTAGCTAGACATTTTTTTTGGGGGGGGGGGGGGGGGGTCGAGGGGGGAGCTAGGGAAGCATCCAAATTTTACAAAGTATGAACACAACCGAGGGACATAATTTGGGGCGCGCGGCCGGAGCTCGCTGAAATTTTTGTTCTTTTTCAAATGTTTGAAAATACAGTATTTAGTGGAGCTTGTATTGCAGAAAATTTTGCATTGTGGGGTCTCCTGTAAGGAAATTTGTAAAGTTTTGGCCGATCACTGCAAAGATTAGTAATTCCTTTTAACTGGCAAATCTAAGATAACGTGGAGGCCAAAAGGATCCTTGTTGTACATAATGTTACGCAAAGACCTACGAAATGAGGCTCTCGGACATTTTTTTTTTTTTTTTTTTTTTGAGTCAAGGGCTCATACTGGCCGGGGAAAATTTGGACCAAAAGGAAATTTATGAAAATAGGACTGTAGTTCACATGTTGAATTTCCCTGCCTATAAAAACTCTGCCCACACCTTTTTGCTTCAGTGAACAAAGGTCATATTAAAAAACCAGGGAAGAAGTTGCCCTACTGCAGCTGCTTGCCTGTCATACCTCGCAAACAGTGGCACACCTGGCCGCTATTATTCCACCTTTGTTTACATTTTCTGCTAGCTGTCTCTTATCTAGCTTGAGGTTTCTTGAAGTGTGCGTGAATGAGTAAAGCAGGAAGTCAGGTAAAATTTGATTACCCTACCAAACCTCGCTTTTGGTGGGGACCAGTGGCGTAGCTATTGGGGGCGGCAGGGGGAAGTGCCCCCCCCCCCCCCGGAAAATAATTTGGGAAAATTTGATGAAATTGGGGAAATTTGATGAAATGATACTTAAGCCCTTTTCCCATTTCTCAAAATTTTTGTTGGAATAAGAACCTGTGAGACATTTCTCATACATAATTCGTATTTCCATGCAACAAGTTAACCCAGATTTCGTCAGTGTCGCATGAACCGGCCCGACTCGCGTTCCACAGAAATGTCCTCGCCGCGCAGCAGATTGAGTGTTCTCTATATTGTACCAGTGCATAGGAAGCTGTTCATCATTACAGTGAAAGGCTGTAAAACCGAACTATAAAAGAAAATGATCACCTTTTACACAGCCCTTTGTGTTGTACACTTTGAGAATTCAGTGAAAGGATGTGAAAACTGACAAGTCACTACTGTACACCCAGAGGTTACATTGTCCTACAAGCTAGTAGCGGAACGGGTTTAAACTATACCGATTTTACTCCGTGTACATAACCATGGATGGGGCTGAGGCAATCCATGGCTTACGATAAACATAACATTAGTCTAGAAATGAGAATGAACGGGATCCACGGGCTAACTTAGATTTTGTTACTTAACCTAATCCGAGACTAGTTCGGGAAATAGCTTTCTGCTCACTTGGGGTGCAACAATGAACGGTCCAATGAATACCTTATCCTAGGCTAGAAATTCAGCGGCGTAACCAGACCTGACTGTCAGGGGGAGGGGGGACAATAGCATAGAGGTTTCCCGATTTTGTATTAGTTGAGCTGTGTTAGTTTGTGGGTGTCTTAGGGTCTTGAGAGAAGTGTTGGGGGGGGGGGGGGGGAGAGGGTAGTAACAGTTTTGGACCATGCAACTCACCCTACCCCATTGACCAAAAGGTACATTTTCATGTTGATTTTTTTCTCTTTTTCTACGAGCAAGAACAATTTTTTTCAAATAAATCTGATTTTCTTTTCTAAAGTGTGAATACTACTGTATTAGATACGTACCGAAAATTTGGGTCCTTTTACACATTTGTAAATATGGACTCACTAGCGTAGCCAGCGGGGGGGCAGGGGGCAGAGTTCCCCCCACAGAAATTTTGGGGACGCGATGGGCGATGTTGAAAAAATGAAGGGGAGCAAAAAAAAAAAAAAACGGCAAGAGGAGTGAGGGAATCGGGGGCATTTTTTACAGTTTTTCGGGGGAAGGGGGGTGGGCTCTTAGTCGTTACTATAAAGTATGCAGTCCCCGAAGGCGACTAGTCTCCCCGATGGTTTACCTGTTTTTTGCTCTCAAGGGACAATTTCCCTAATAAGAACCCCAAATTTTCGGCGCGCTGCGCGCGCTGTAGATTCACTCCAGTTTTTTCAATACTTCCATTCCACATGTCTAGAAAGTGTAAGTCCTCTCAACCTTACCAAGTAACTGGTAGGCAGAAAACACAGGTTATGCAGAGGTCGTAAATTTTATCCCATACCACAAAGCCTAGTTGCTGTTCTCTTGTGTGTGTCATGCGATAGGTCAGATGGTGAGCCACTCACGGAGCATAGTTTGGCTATTTTATCGGGTATTCCAGGTGGTTTCGACACAATCTATGTTATTCCCGATACGGTCTACAACCCCTACAGTTTCTATTTTTTTTTCTTTTTGTAATCATTAAGATTACATAGGCTATGTTATTTTTGTGAGCCCACCAAAAAATTTCGCGCGCTTTGCGCGCTTTGCAATTTCAAGATTCAGATTCAAAAGAACACTAACTCGGCTTTTGAAATATTAAGTAACATTGTGCAAAATGTGCCCAAGGCTGCAATGACATGGGATAGTTAGGCTCCTTCATACCACCCCCTCGACATAGGGGCTGTCGGAACTTGTGGTCGCTGGCATGGCCCGCCCCCTGTTGGGGATAACTTCTCATGGTCGATTTAGTTACTTTGGCTTTAAACAAGAGTTATTTCTGCGATAAAAACCAAAATGTTCGGTACGCTTTGCACACTCTTCCTCAGTTCCGTTACCTAGAGCTAATAAAGTACAAACCCTTCCCATCTTTTCATGTAAATTAATAAGTAGAATAAATGGATTAATGTTCATGTCGGGAATTTCATCTCATTTCGCTAAACTTAGTTAATTATCTCTTGTGTCAGTCGTGCGGTACGGACTCGAAGAAGAAATTACAATATAATTTGTGTCCGATAGGGCCCAAATGCCGGGACAATTTATTGAACTATATAAGATTTAAATAAGTACAGATTCTTTTTAGTGTGGGCTAACCCCCAAAAATTTTGCCCCCTTTTCCACGGTTAAATCAGTGCGGAAATATCTTCCTCTAGCATATACAAATTTGATGTCGTATATGGCTCGCAATGGCAAGTATAGTGCACAGGTTTTCTTCAAACCTCCTTCACCAACTCATCGACGGCATCCTGGCTGTCGGGGCTTGGGTCGCTACCTACCCTGCCCCTCCCCCGTTCGGAGAGGGGCCCTTCGTCGGACAAATCCTGTCGCCAAGCCTGGAGGGAAGACACATTTTTCCAGTTATGACTTGTATATGTGTAATGGAGCAATGAACTAGAAATGGAAGCTGCATTTTTTGGAGAGCGGCAACTATTTTGGAGGGGCTGTCAATTTCACTAGGAGGACGCGTCGGCCCTCTAAAACCCCCCGTGGAGAACACTGGAATCTAGTATAAAAAGAACAAAATATAGCACCATATTGCATCTAAGCTCTTCGAGACAGCAAAACATTCCAAAATGGGAAGGTGACACCCAGGGAGACAGGCCCGTGGTCAGGGGGTTCAGGGGGTTCGCACTTAGTCCCGCCCATACCTAATTTTTCTTATTTTTAATTTTTTTTATTTCAATGTAGTTTTTCAGGGCAAAATGTCAATTCCGCTGGTTTAGCCAAATAAATGTAAGCCTTATGAGTAGCTGTTTTGTTCCAGTGCGACACAATTCCCTAGGGCCCCATTGACTCGTACCGAGTAACCCTCTTGCAGTCACACACTAACCCTGCTAACTCTCGAGGGAATAAGGAAAACATTGATTCAAGATTGAAAATGTCCAAAAATTCCAACTTAGGTGTTCACCAGATCGCTCAATTTTGATGTAAAATTGCAAATCTCCTTGGGGCAGGAGGGGGAAAAACACACCCTCTCCCCGTTCGGTCGCTCGGCTCCTCACTTGGGCGCTTCCCTCCCTCAAGAAAATGCCACACCCCAGTGGCGGCGATGAAAAATGAAAAAGTTTGGGCTAAAGGTACGTTCAGCCCCTCAATATTTGTCAAGTGCTCCAATTAAGAAGCGGGGAGAATTTCGAAGTTGGGCTGAACATATTCTTGCTTAAAACACTCGGGAAGTGCCGTTTCCGGCCATCTGAGGGGTTTGTAAAACCAAAAATTTCCTGGTACGCCCCGCTCCAATCGATGTTAGAGCTCCGCTCAGAAACATGTATTAACATTTTTCATAGATTGATGTTTTTTTTTTTTTTTTTGCATTAATTGAGAAATATCAGAAATGAGATCCATATTTCTAGGCTGGGAACATGCAGCATAAAACACTCGGGAAGTGCCGTTTCCTGCCATCTAAGGGGTTTCTAAAACCAAAAATTTTCTTGTACGTTCCGCGCCAACTGATGGTGGCGCTCCGCTTAGATAGTCCTGTCGGTCAAGATTGGGGACGATGAGTCGGCTTCCCCCCCCCCCCTCACAAGAAAATCCTGGCTACGCCCCTGATATGGAGCTTGTATTGCATAAAATAAATTAGATTCAGGGTTTCCTGTACGAAAATTTGCATTTTGGGGGGACTATCGAAGAATCCGTGCGTTTCCTATTAGCATGAATCTGAGACAGCATGTCGCCTGAATATCGTGTTATCTCAGGAGCGGATTAAGGCTTCTCGACAACATTAAGAAAACTCTCGAAACTTTGTTACCTTTTTTGGACAAAAATGAAAGCCTATATTGTAGAAAATTTTATGGAAACGGAACTGTAGCGGCTAGGATCCATTATCCACTGACTGCTTTAAGAGCGATCACTTACAGCTTTAAGGGTTGCAATTTAAGGCGCGCGAAGCGCGGGGAAAATTTTGCCTTTTTTAAAAATAATTATTTTTAATATGGAACTTTTATTAGAAAGAATTCGGAATTTTATGAAGGAAAACTTAGGAAAACTGTATTTGGCGGGTGTCTCAAATGGTAAATTTTCGAATTTTTCACTTTTTCTAGCAAGGGCACAATCGCCCTGCCACCTGTAGCTACGCCACTGCTCTGAAACATTGGACATTGATAAAAGTTTGACACTTCAATAACTAAAGAATCCATCTACAAAGACTAAACAACTGACAGGGTTGAAAGGTATCTGATGACAGGTGTGTATGAGAGCATTTGAATACGGTATAGACCAATGGTTCCCCTGCCTAGAATATGAAGTCTTGCTAGAAAGACTATCTTCAGTTGGCCCGGAGCGAACAGAAAATTTTGAAAAATCGCGATCCCTCAGACAGCGGGAAATGGCATATCTCGGGCTTGTAAGTAGTAGCTAAGTTTTTCGATTTTTCTTGCAAAGTGAACACCGATATGTTAGTGATTTATTGCGGCGCGCGAAGCGCGCGGAAATTTCGGCCATTTTGAAACAAAAATTTGTTGAAACGGAGCTTATATTGCAGAAAGTTTTGGATCCCGGGTTTCGTGTGAGGAAGTTTAAATAGTTGGGGGGGGGGGGGGGGATTACTGAAGAATCTGCACTTCCTTCAAATATTGATGGCAAATCTGAGAATGATTGCTTTTCTAAAGTCCTCCCGACTGTCTGGTAAAGAGCAAGAGTGGAAAGTCTTTCCTCCGATAAAGTGGACCTCAGATATTATTTGTTAACTTTAGGCGACTAAATGAATGTTCATATATTTTTCTAAATGAATGTTCATATATTGACCAAAACAGTGTTCCATGAATGCAGATTAATCTTGCTTTGATGTTATAGTTGGCCCACTTTCTTTATTTTCTCATTGTTTTCTTTTTTCCTTTCATCTTTCTTTCCTTTCCCCTTCTTTTCCGTTTTCCTTTTTTCTTTTACTTTTCTTTCCTTTCCTTCCCCTTCTTTTTCTCTTTTCTTTTCCTCTTCTCCTCCCTTTCCTCTTTTTCCTTTCTTTCCTTCCCTTCCTTCCCTTCCCGTTTTTTCTTCCCTTCCCATTTTTTTGCGTGGGGGGGGGGGCAGTTTGCCCCCCTGCCACCCTGCTGGTTACGCTACTATAGAAATTACTCGATGAATGTAGCCTTCTACACTCAACAGACTGCTGTGCTAACAGGATATCCTGTTTGATCGAAACACTATTAGGCCTCAGTCCCATCAGTGGCGTATGAAGGGGGGGTATTGGGCCGTGCCCCCCCCCCCCCTCAGGGATGCCATTTTTTAAAGGATCTTAAAAACGTAGCCAGATTTTACTTCGAAAGAAAGCATATGTGGTACCAGATTGCATGTAAGGACAGCCAATTTTTCAAAATTTTTCAAAAGGGAAGGATTGTCTCTGCAAGGCCCCTCAGTGATGCCAATTTTTTAAATTCCTACAAGGAGGCAAATTCTGTCAAATTCCAATTTGTACTCAAAAGGTAGCCTGTGTTTCCCACTGGTGGCACCGATTGCATATAAGAACACCTACCTTTTTAAGAATTTTTTAAAGGGAGGGTCCACCCCATTGACTCCTTTCTTGGCCGACATAGACGTACAAGACGGGGACAGGGGGCGTAGGGTGTTCAGGTGCGGTGAGAAATAGTTTGTCATTTATCACGCAAGAGATGTTAGGGGTAAAATCATTAACAGATGGGAGTTCGATCAGTCACAGACAATTTCATCAATTCAGCGGATCTTTAATTTAACGAAGTTAATTAGTTAGTCAGATAGAGTTTTATGGCCCAGTTTTCAACCTATTGGTTCAAGTCGAGCCAGCCACGGCCGTTTTTCCAGTTTCCAGTTTAGCCAAGAGTCACAAGAGAGAGGCATTAGCATATTTTCAATTCGTTGTATAGTTTCCCCGAAAAGAATTAAGGCCAAATCATATAGGCCTCATAGTGATAGTATATTTTATGTGACAATTTTCTGATCACTTAATTAGCATGTTCTTGATTTTTCGTGTTGCAAACAAAAGTTTAAAATAAAGACTGAGTGTATGTATAGATTCTCTTTACAAGCACGAATACGCAATTTTTGTCCATCGGAGGGGTCTAATTTTGCGAAATTTTCTCTACCCTCCGCGCCAACTAATGGTGGCGCTTCGCTTAGTCTTTTGGGCAAAATTAGATTTTGGGGGTCAAAGTAGCCTTTAACTCTCTGATCACTTTGCAGTTTGCGAATATATTTTGAAGTGAGCATTTTATTGCAAACGACAAACGAAGATAGCGACTCGTTAGATTCTTCATGTAAGTCTGGAATATGCTATTTCCGGCCATCTGAGGGATCTGAGTTTTTGGAATTTTCTCTACGCTCCGCGCCAAGCAATGGTGGCGCTCCGCCTTAGATTATCTTTATGACAGAATAGCGCTTTGTTACCAAGAAAAACCGCACATTAAAGTGTTCCCTTTCGCCTGTATCGATCGATGCTCTTTTATTTTGACGCCTAAATGTATGCAAATTTAATGACAAGTTCGTAAGGTAGCTTAAGTGACATATGAATGCATGTAAAGACACAAAAGTCTAAGTTTTATCCACATGAACCACCAAAATTCAACTTTTATCACTGTTCCTGTCAAAGTCGAAAATCTTGCACCATTTTGCATCTAGGCTCCTTAAAAACACCAACAAATTTCAAAGACCCTTTAGACCCCACCACAGGCTGGCGATCACTCAACATACTGCATGCCCCCTTCAAAGAAATCCTGCCTGCGTCACTGCGTTGGTACATACAAATAAAACAGATATTGTTGACCAAAATAAAAATATGGCCTAGGATTTTTTTTTTTCCAATTGCTCTATGTTATACTTTAAATTAAAATTCAGGTAATATTACATAATGACACGGCAATGTTGTTTTTGTTGTAATTTGCATATTTTATATGAAATACATACACATTTACCGGGAAAAGTTTTGGGGAAATTTCATACCTTTGCCCCCTCTGGAAAATATCCTAGCTACGCCACTGGTGGGGACTCGGATGAAATATCTAATAGGGCAGGCTTCCTCAAAAAGCGGGGCGCGCGCCACTTGTGGTTTGGAGTGGCGCAAAGAAACACTGATAGAATATTGAAAAATGACTTTTTTACAAGAATTGTTCTGTCTCAAAAATAGGTACTGTAAATCTAATACTTCTCACAGACTGACGTCACATACCGACAAGGATATGATAACGTCCAATTTGTTCTCACAAGAGTGTAAAATCACCGTCACTGTTTACATTCATTAGAGTCAGTGCTTTGTCGATTCACAGTTACCGGTGAATAGAAAAAAGATTGTCATTTTATTTATTTATTTGTTTCATCACATTACATATTACAATATGATGTGAAAGGAAGTCATCCAGAAAACCAAAATTGGCTTAATAAGGTGGATGACTCCCTATAACAAAGAAAAAAGATAACAAATATTTACAACGTCTACAAAACACAAAAACAAACAAAAAACATACATACATAACTATGACATGTCTCCGTATTATGCACTCACATTTGGAAAAATTATCAGGAGCAAACTTGAAAGATGTTAAGAATAATTTCAATTTCATCAAGGAAACTTAATAACTATTAATGATGCCTTCCTTAATCGCCTTCTTTAAGATAAACAGAGAGGTAGATTTTTTACCGTGTCTGTGAGGGTATTCCAGATTTTAGTGCTACGTTTACGCAAGCTAAACGATCCAATGTTCGTACGATAGTAATGGCGATGGGCAGAGTTAGCGTGCCTAGTACTATGCCTATGAACAAAAGTATTGCTAATAATAAAACTATGAAATTTATCTGGTTGTGATCTATTCCAAGCCTTGTAAGAAAATACAGCAATGTTGTAATCAATGATGTCGGTGAATTTGAGTAATTGAAACTTTTTAAATAGTGGGCTGGTGTGGTCCCTGGGACCTGCATGAGCTAAATGGCGAACCGCTCGTTTCTGCAATGTAGTTAGTTGGCTAAGGTAATTAGCCACGCTCCAGGCAATGGAACAATAATTTAAGTGAGAAATAATTAAAGTCTGGTATAGTGGTATGAGTATATTTCTTGGAAAAAATGTTTTAGTTTGGATAGTACGTCCACGTTCCTTGAATTCGTCTTGGAAATATTTGGATTGATGTTCTCGCCAGGTGAGCTTTTCATCTATGTGTACTCCTAGAAATTTGGTTGTGGTCAGTCCCATTTATACAGACATCACTATCCCGCCTGCTAGTTCTATTATTACCAAAGATAATGTAGTTAGTTTTACTTATGTTAAGCCTGGGATAGCTTGTTAGCGGAGAACCAGTTACATCTTACTCAATTCAATTGAAGCGGTATCATACAATGAATTTACACTCTTATGTCTGAAGAAAATGTTAGTGTCATCAGCAAAAAGTATAATATCAGCTTTATCAGCAACAAAAAAAATATTCATATAAACAATGAACAGGAGTGGCCCCAGTATGGACCCTTGGGGTACCCCACAACGAATATCCTATTGCTGGCAAATGATTGGGTTTGCGCAGAGCGCAAGAAAATTTTGGTTCAAATTGCCTCCCCGATCGCTGGAAAAGGCACGTCTCAGGCCTGTTAACCGTATATAAGAGGGAAAACACAAGCAATATTGTACAAATAAACATAAAGATACATCAAATATTCTAATGGGGGGTCGCTGCCCGCCTCGAGCATCACCCCCTCCTGGCTACGCGTCTGCTTCACTATAACCGCCAGGGCATCTGCAACGTTATGTATTTTTTATTTTCCTTCAATTTTCATTGAACTGAAAAAAATATTTAAAAGATACATCCAAAGGCCAGTGCCCAGGAATATCCGTGGTGTTTGCGAAGTGACGAAATTTGGAAGAATGAATAGCGGAACAGGATAGCGCATAGCAGCAGACCCACTACCTAAACGGAGCGTCACCCTTAGTTGGGTCGTAGCGTACACCAAAGTTTTAGTAAAGATACTTGTCAGATCGCTGGACTGAGCTGTTTTAATTAGGCCTTGCGCCGCATTTTAACAGTCTGGTTTAATTAGCTGCGCCAAGGCCTCTTTTCCGGTTGCGAGTTAAATTTTCCCCCTACTCTGATGCGTATGCGGAACACCACGCACAACGGCATGTAGAATCCGTTTTGAAGTCTTTGGTATGACCCAACCAGTGCCCCCCCCCCCCCCCTTTAGAAACTTTTTGGATATCTGAGGGTATTTAGATGCAATATATTGAGGCAAAAACCAAGTTCTAGATGCATCCACCGTCAAAAGGCAGTTCCCCTGTCCCAGGAAATAAATACTTAGAACCTTTGGGGAGGGGGGGCACTTGGAGGAGCGAGAAAGTGATAACCAAATACTTCTTCCTGATCGCAGAAAACTCTCACTTCCCACGCATTCCAACAGCATCTGAATTAACCACCTTTGTCTTGATATTCCAAGTTTAAAATCAATTCAAATACTTGAGCAGGAGCTGTGGCAGTACAACCATCAATTTGGACATAAATTTAAACAAAATACTTAGTCTAGCAAAAACGAAAAAAAATCGCCGCCCCTGAAGAAAATATAAACTCAGAGGTTTGGGAAGCAGTCCATATCCAGTCCATATCAACGGTTTCTGCTCACTTGATCCCTACAAACTGTACTCATCAAATTAAAACATACCTCGACGAAACAGAAATCAAAATCAACATTGTGACCCAATTCTCCCTTGTCAGCATCAACAACTATACAAAGGCTTCAATTCTAACGTGTTGCATCACAATTAACACTTAAAAACATACATGAAGATTGTTTTGTTTCTCCGACATGATTGTTTTTTATCACTGTCCCTCTATACCAGGGGTGCATGTGGGTCTTTGTACATTGGTCAGTCTAACGGGAGAAGGATGGGGCAAGGGATGACGGTAAGACGTCAGTATATACCTATATCTGCTCCACTGAGGCTTCGTCCGCTCCGCGGGCTACAGGAAAGTAAGTAGATAGGCCCCTGACTTAATAGATAGACACTTAATAGATGACTTAATAGATAGCCCTTGACTTGTAGATAGACACCCTGACTTAATATCATACGAGGTTCGTGCTTCTGGATTTGTGTTGTGAAGGTAAGTATGAGCCTTAAATAATCCCCTTGAATAATCTCTTAGATGAACATCAGGCTTATTCTGGTGTATAAAGTATTGTTGATGTGACAAAAGGGGGGCTGAGGCAATAAAAGCCCCCCCCCCCCCCACCATTGGATCCGCGCCTGATGGAGGTGTACCTCTAATTCCAAACTGAAGTCTCTTTTCTAGCAAACGTCAGTGTGATTTTACTTCTCTGATAATGGTCTAAATACGAAATGGTCGAACACATTTCATTAAAACATAGTAGGGGACGATTCCTCTTCTTCGAATTCCTAAATGTTGTGCTCTTTCATAGCCTAAACTGCTGCCCTGTGCACACGAACAATTGACATAATCATAGAGACCGATGATTTATGTGAGTAGGCCTATGTTTTATATGCAAGTGAAAAAAAGACAATGACACTGCACGCGCGCGGAGCGCCCGAAAAGTTTTGGGATTTGCATTATTACAGAAAACCGATTGTAATCGGTAGAGGACACTTTTCATAACCTACATGTAATAGCCTCTTTGGTAGTAGGTTTAGTTCACAAAAATTGGGAGGGCTTTTTTACGTTAGTGTCCCCTCAACTAAAAAGTTGGGGTGGGACATGTCCCCCCTGTCCCTCCCCCCAAATCGACCCTCATGTTGTCCTGTCGGATAATGTTTAGTAGTCCTACCTGGAAATCATGATGTCCAACTCTCATCGGAAAAGCTGTCCTAGGAGACCGGAATTTACGTCCGCTTAGAATCATTACATTAATTTGTGTCCTGGGGGGCAAATATATTTTAAACTTCCTGAGAATCATTGTACGTCTAGCCAGGCCTATTTTCCAGGGCTAGCTATAGACGCTGTAAATGCGGTCTGATATGGGACGCTAACCGACTTCAGGGGTCTTTTTTAGAACTCTGGGTGCAAGTACAGTATTACCAGTTCGTCAGTCTATTAGCTCATATCTCATGCTTCATGGATGATTCATCATGGATTTGTTTAAAAATTGAACACAATTATTCTTGTAGTGGGCCGTGTGGCATTTGAAGCCATTTCAGAATTTGTAGTCCAAGGTCCCTTTAATTTATGCAAAATTCTTCTCCTCCTACAAATCCCTTTTTGTGCATTGTTGATGGTTTGTCATTAAGTATGCTCAGTTAGTGGCACCTTGTGTCTTCACGGCATACACAGTGGACCTTATTAACTCCCTGAAAAGTGTATACCACGAGGTCCAATTTTGGGAAATATTGCAAAATGTGTAGCACTATTTTCAGTTATAGTTTCACAGTTCACACCGTTTCTGAATTCTTGTCATCATTTTGTTTCGTCCATAACCTTTTGGTGGTTTTCTGGAAGAATCAGTCCCATCAGCCGCCTTTGAAATTCTGAAAAAATCACTCACCACACAGATTCTCTTTTACAATATTTGGTTCCTTAAAAAGTAGTTCCCGTGGGTTTTCAGAAATTTGGGATCAAAGGTTCAAGATGGAACTAATTAGGGTACATTTGGGAATTTTCATAGCAAAGTATTTAACTTTTTCTCCAATAAATGTTACAAAGGCGATAGGCCTAGTGATGCTTGGTCAATGATTTGTCAGTCGTATTCTTGAATGTTGGACCTGGCCATGTACGTGGGCCCTATGGGCCATGCCATGAAAATCTGCAAAATGCTTTTGAAAATTTTGTTGTACCATAAAAATGCATATTAGTCTCATACTCAGCTTTTGTTTGTTTATGGTGTTCAGGAATGTTGACCACATGGTCCAGTAAATGAAAACAGAGTTGTGGGCTTTTCTAAATGAATTATGTTTGGTCAGTTAGTGATCTTTGATATATTTTTAATTGTTTTGTCATGTATTTGTTCCAAGGTCACATGAGAGTCTTATAGCCCTTTCTAATAAATTCTGCGAAACATTTATTTCCTAAAAATTCCAAATTCCCTTGTAATGTATTCGTTGTCTAAATGATATCTTGTGAGACTATGTGAAGTTAGTTGTACTTAAACGGTGTTTGAAATTTTCATTCATTTATTTCACCGCTTATCAAAACAAAAACATTTCCAAATTTTCTTCCTCAGTAGAATATAGGCTCATAAGCGCACGGGGGCATTTTAGTCTGGGGATGGTAGATGTTTTCCTTGAAAATTCAATTCTGCCTGAAAGACTATCTAAGCGGAGGGCCACCATGGCCGGGTTGCGTCGGAACGTACTTTGAAAAATCGGAACCCTCAGACAGCTAGTCGGAAAATGACATTCTCCCGGATTAGGATCCAGGCCGTCGCTGTTTTGAGTGTCCGTTTGCAGAAAAAACTCTCATTTCAATCTTAGTTTCAGCCAGAAAGATTATCTAAACCGAGCGCCACCACCGGCTGGCGCTAAGCGTAAAGAATATTTTGAAAAATAAGACCCCTTAGACAGTAGGAAATGGCTTTTGCCAGCTTGGTTCAGAAAGAGGATCAAAGCAACCGCCATTTTGATCAGAAAATTACCAAATAACAAGGTACCTCTACCACTGGATGAAATGGACTTCTATTTTTCCCGGGAAAAAAACTATGAAAAAACACTAAAAACTGTTATAATTAATCGCACCAGCTACAATATCAAATTTTGCTAAGAAGCAGAAAAACAGATTTTCCAATAATCCTCAAATGTAGCTATTGCCAGGTGATTGTTACTGAAGGAAAATGCTCCGCGCACTTCGCCAGCCTAAGATTGTGCCACCAAACCTATTTGACAACTCGAAAATTGTCTTTGTCAGTTTGTCCACTTTTGGGTTGTCGCGCTTCCAACCTTTGGAGAGCTTGACTCCCTGTTGAGTATACCCTAGCACAAGTTGAAAACCAAGAGTAGGCCTATATAACGACTGCAATGCCCTATCATTGTGCAAATACAATGCATTTAGCAAGCCTTATAGAGGGGGGGGGGGGGGGGAACGGCACCGCAGAAGATAACAATACATTTTTAGAAAAACCACTAACACCTCAAAATCTTTACTACTAAGGCTTGAACAGTATATAGCGGCGCCAGAATGTAAAATCTGTGAAGGGGTAACTAAGGACAAAGGATAGTGAGCGGAACTTTTCGGGCGCAGTGCGAAACCAAGCCCAAATCGATGGTTCCTTGGGATGGGGGCCAGGAGGAAAAGCTCCGGGAAATCTCCGAGGTTTTAGCATATCTCTGTATGAAAAATAAGTCTATGGAGAGGTATATTATCTATTTTTCGGTTAACCCAACTCCTAACTGACGTAACGTGGGGGCAGTCACAAAATCTACGGGTGCAAACGTTCCCTCTTGCCCCACCGTAGCACTACCATTGGACTTGCATGTAACTTGTCAAAAATTTAGCACCTACGCTCCTTAGAAGGACAGGCGAAACTCCTTTCGGGACTTGTCATCCAAAACGTTTACTCTAATCACTGGCTTCAGTCTGGACACATGTATATTAAATTATAAAACAAGCAGAGCTGCGAATCATTTTTTGATTTTCCGTCATCATTATTATTCACTGGTAGGAGAAAAACCTCAAAACATGGAAGTATTATGTACTGGAATTAACTTAAAGGGCAAGAGCACTCACCCCAACTTGAAGATGTACAGACCGTCCAGTTTCATGATCACCTGTTAAGAATCATGTGACAGCATTTTTTCTCTTCAAATGTAAAATTTACTGGAAGTAACTGCTTGGTTAACCTTGCATATGCAATATTGAAATCATAAAATATTTTGCAAGATTCTCTGAAGAGAATTAAGAAGAAAATTGTAATATTTAGCTGTTGCTTCAAAGTAAGTTTGGGGGGACGGCTCTTGACCTTTGAAGTGTAGCAATACATCATAACACCATTGGCATTTAAGCATGGGCGGATACAGGGGAGGGGTCCAAGGGGTCCGGACCCCCCCCCCTTTTCCCGAAATAATACGTGCAAAGGGGTTCGGACCCTTCTTTTTCAGGAGTAAAAAATATTTTCCAGAGAAAAGATAGTCGTAGTTGCTCTTCCGTATTCACCAGAAGTAACCTGCTGAAATGACGTAATAATCAGAAACTTATACGAATTTAAACTTCGGCAAGTTTTTACTTCATCTGTCGCCTCCCCAAAACACCTTATCACTATCTCAATGCTGTCAGCGATTAACCGCCGCTTATCAAGCCATTGGCCTACCGTAAGATTTGTCTGAGTGATGCGACGGTATTATACGATGCGGTGCACGTACGTGCACCCTCCGCCAGTCATCTTACCCAGTCAGTTACGCTCAATGATGTGCATGCCAACGTAACACTCGTTAGCGCTATAGCATTCACATCTTTGGTTACGCTACATATCGTGTGCTGTGGAAAAAACACACACAATTCGGCAGGGGCGGACCTAGACCCCCCAGATTTTCTTCAGCCCCCCCCCCCGATTATTAGAGTCCTGATAAAGTAATTGAAAAAATATAATGTTTGAACGGAAATAAACTTTGAAGCATTTCCTTCAAAAACAGTAAATAAAAAAATGTGCAACGTACAGTAAAGAAAGTATGCATGAATGTGTGTCAAACACATTTTGTGCGCACGTATGAAATCAAGTAATAACTTCAAAATGCCTACTTTCACTAAATTAGATACCGTATATAATCTGCACTGTCGTTTATTGCATTTCACTTTCAAAATGAAATGAACGTCTCAACGACAAATTCGAAAGTGACTTTGTTAGGTTAAGACCCTTTCTGCCTTTCGGATGGCTGGTTGATTTACTGAAAACAAGGCAATCATACACTGGAGACCATTCTTACACGACCATTCCTATACTTTATCATACACAAAATATGCCGTTAGGGGAAGGTACTGCCTTCGAATAATTCTTCCCTTCCATCCTTAAAATGTAGGCCCATGTCGTGCCTCTCTCCTGCCCATGACAAATGCCACTGTAGAACGATTTTTTCGAGAAGTCCTCTTTTTACTACTGTAGTTGACACTGGCATCCGAGCGGATTTGTAAAATGTCCACAAGGTCCGGATTTCATGTGTTTCCCACATGATCCATACTTCTGCTTTGTGGTTTAAATATTTTGAGAGATTTACTCGTAGTATTTTCATTTTAACTACGTAATTTACCGATGACTGAACAAATACTGCACCATTTTGCATCTGGACACCACTAAAAACCGGAACAAATTGTTTCTTTGGCAGTATGTATATCACTTGTAAAATCTCTACAAATACTAAAAGTGAGTATTTTGAAAATTTTCATGCTCCTCAAAAAGGAAAATCCTAAAACTTAGGCCTATATTCAGTTCAAAGTTTTGCCAAACATAGCACCATTTTGTATCTAGGAAATCTAATGCAAAGAAGGTTTCTCAGAGGGGGACACAACTACTTTGGGTTTTCCTATTAAAGCTGATATCTATTCAAATATTGCCCCATTTGCGATCTACGTCCTTCTGAAGTTTACAATTTTTCCCAAAGGAGAGGGAGATACCGGTTCCCTTTAGTCTCATCCTCCAGGCCACAGATCAGAAATGCCCAGTTTGGGGGTTCCTATAAGTGTATGAATTACCTTTTTTCATAGGTTGATTTTTTATTTTCATTATTTGAGAAGTGGCACACATGAGATTCGTATTTCAAGGCTGGGAACATCCAGCTTAAAACACGTAGGAAGTGCCATTTCAGGCCATCTGGAGAGTTTGTATAGCCCCAAATTTTCTTGTACGCTCCGCGCCAACTGATGGTGGCGCTCCTCTTAGATAACCTTCCCTCACGAGACCGTGGGAGGTACCAGGCCCCCTAAAAATTCCATCCTGGCTACGCCACTGCAATTCGGTAAATAACTGCCGTATCGTATAGTACAGCCAGCGCAGTTTTCATGTTGCTAGCTAAAGCAGGGAGGTGTAACTAATCACACCTCCCTGGCTAAAGGTACCAAAAAGACCAGTTGGCCTAGGTAATTACCGTTGTGACATAAGTGACAGCAATCTGCTAGTTCTTGCGCAAGTAATCATTCTGCCTGTATTCTGGTCGTGTTCTAATAATAACAATAATAACCAGGGCTAGGTCTACATAAACCCCCAACAGTAAGTAAAAAGTTTCTGATCAAAGTTCTGTGAAGACCGAAATATTCACATTATCAAGGGCGCACTTTCAATGTAATGCGTACCGTTACATAGGCTAAGCCAGTTTTGTCAACAAAGCAGAGATACTGATAATCTTTTTTTTCTTCTTCTTTTTTGCTGTTTGTTTTTAAAATGTTGGTATATACTTTGTCTCTGCTAAATTCGTGTTTGCCTTTCCTCGTTGTCATGTTATAGCACTGCGTATGCAGGGTTCAATGGAACTGCAATACATGAATATCATGAACAGGCCGGTTAACTTTACAGGCACTGTATAAACACTATGCTCATAGCAACTACGTGAATTCTACAAAAAATGAGACCCTTTGGAAATTAATGAACTTAGCTGATACTTAAGGCTATTCACATTTTATTAATGAATGTTTATCCGCAACTTGCAGAAGTGATGACCCGAAAGTGTCATTTCCGGCGATCTACGAGGTATTTTTAGACAAAAAAAATTGTGGTAAACGACACGCCAACTAGTGATGGCGCTTCACGTAGATGGTAAGTTTTCAATAATTACTTGGATCCCCTTTTGAAAAATCCTGGATCCGCCTATGTTAAGCCCTGTGAGACGGCAGAAGTTTAAAAGAAACACGGGGACACCCATTCCACTAACCCCTCACACAGGACGGTGGTAAAACAGTCGACTTTACACCGCCTCCTGCACACCAAAACGAGAACTGATTAAAGACTACAGGGAAAAATATATTCTTTCCACGAACTAGACATAAAAATCTAAAAACTTCAAACTTGGGACAGCGTCTACGTAATGCACTTAGACCCAGTGGGGCACCGTGGGATGGCAGGGTCAGACTGCCTTCCCCACCCCAAAAAGCCCCTCCCCCTTCCCAAAAATCCGTAAATTGTAAGATTCGAGCAGAAAATTGAGAAAAAGTGTAGCAGGTATTTGAAAAAAGTCGGAAAGCCACTTAAGTTTCAAAAAGTGGCATGGTTTTACTGGAAATTCCTGAGCGTGCCCGAAATCTTACAAAATGCGCCCGAAGAAACGGGGAGGAAGGCCATAGTCTTGGATTCGAGGTAAAATTTTGAAGGAAAAGTAAGATTCCAAAAATTCGCTACACATTCTGGCAGCAGAAAAACTATTGTTCCTGAGTTTTATTTCATAGTACTGTATTTCATAAAACAATGCCCGACTGGACGGTAGAATACCCAGATCTTTCCAGCAATATCAAAGAATCAAGAGAGAAAAAAAGTCGCGACGCATTTAGAAAGCCTGTGGCGTACAAAAAAAAAAACAATCATTGTTTGGCCTGTTTTTAAATCTTGTACAGTAACACAATGCCTGAAATGGTCGATTATTTTAATACTTCTTTGCCCGTTTTAAAATTAACTTTTAATGGAATATTGAAAAATGATAATAAAGATTTGCGACATATCCAGCCGGATTTACTGTAAAAAATTACGGTAAATTTACTGAAAAACAAAATTAAGAGATATAGAAAGAGTACAGAAAATTTCTGGAAACTTATTACTAAAACTTTTCCGTAATGTTTATGTTTCTCTTTACTTGTTGTTCTGTAAATTTAAAGCGGTTTCGCCATTTTCACAGTGTAACTGGTGAAAAAAAGTTTTGTCATCCCTGTTTATGGTCCTGTAAAAAAGCTTGAAATGGTTACATGTTCTGACGAAGGTTTTCGATTGCCCAAATTAATGCAAGGGAAAGACGTGGCGGGTGTTCAGGTGCTGTTCCAAATACAAGCTTCGCCAACCATGCATGCAGTTTTGATCCTCTTAAAAAAGTTGACTTTCGAACCTGACTTATCTATTGTTCAAGTGAGGTATATCAAGTTCCCTAACCCACTGCTGGAGGTCTATTATTATCACTTCATAGAGCTTTTATCCCGCTTAGGTTGTAAAACATTACACGGTACTTTGGGCAGGATTGTAATCGAAACCCTCTCTGCATACTCTGCATGATGTGGCAGGGCTCTTAGCCTGGGTTAAATATCTGTGCAAGGGGCATTACTGTCTGCCAATCATCAAATTGTGCAATTCAGCAAGGGAGGAAATCAAGTGTACATTTTTACCCTGACCAATTCATCATGCATTGAAATGTTCCCGTAGCCCCATGCTCAAACCTTCATTTTCACAATGGTTGCGTAGAAACATACAGTATAGGAAGTAGCCGTAGAGCAGGAATAGTTTCTTATTCCACGTTCTATGGAAATATCCTGTTTTGCATGCCTTTCTTTGACCAATCGTACAGAAATTAATCCTTAAAAATTTAAAATAAGCTATTCAACGCTTGTACGCTTGTAGTATTATTTCTTAGAGAGCGACATCGATTATTTCAGTTTCACCATTTGTTTCTGAACAATTGCGAGACGAAAGGTACGATGGTCACGAGAAAACAGAACATATCTTTATCTAAGATAATCTCAAAGTTGTTGCAGTTCCTGATGTGCAAATAACCACAGCCGTCCGTTCCTCAATAAACTTCCAATCTTCCAGTTATCCTTTCAGAATAGTCGTCTCGAAATAAATTAAATAAAATAAAATAAAAAAAAAAAATAAAAAAAAAAACACGAAGACTTAGATGTCTTCAATACTTTAATATGAAAGGGCAAGGGTTTGTATAATATGCACACGGTATTTCCCACCTGTGTTAAAGGCGACTCAGACGGGAAGGACATGTACCGTATATTTCAACTGTATTTGAAACCGAAATTTAACCGTATTTGAAACCGTAGTTAGGCTTAAAGGTCAACAGCAGTCGCCCCAAATTATTTTGAAACAACTTCTTATTTTGCTTTTCTTTCTGTCATTTTTCTTCCAAGAAGCCTTCGGGATATTCTAAGACTTAAACATTCAACATTCAAGGTTAAGCAAGATATTACTACATGTTAATTTTACAATTCAGTGAAAAACACATTGTCACATGATTTTCAAGAGCCATTCACAAATTACTATAGACTGCTATCCTTGTAAAAATTGTGGTGACTGCATTTGCCCTTTAACCTTTTTTCTAGTAGACACTTGTTGACACACATGCTTAATCTCGAAAAATGAGTAAATCAGGGTGATACATATCCTACAAAAAAGGAACTAGAAGTAATTAAGCACGTTTGATGTCATGGATTCATATTGATGGCCAATGTTTTGTATATGTTTTCCATTCTACTGTTTTGACGTTGGAAAGATTGATTCCGGGTTCGATCTTGCGCTCATTAAAGGCAGTTTGGACAATGCTCTTGCTTAGAATGCATTATTGTGTCATTAAGCTTTTATCGGATTTATATAGGTGATGAATTTTAAAGGAAACGAAACCGTGGCCGTCAGTGTGAATGTGTTACATCACACGGGTGTGCCCCCTGTGGGCTGGGGGTAGTGTAGAATATGCCCACTGTATTCCCTGCCTGTCGTATGAGGCGACTTAAGGGGCGGACTTGAACAGTATTTGAACAGTATGCCACTATATAACATATGAGTGGTGGTGTGTAGTTAAATCTTACTAACTAACTAACCCCAAGTAACTGTTTGGAGACAGTGCATCAACGTCAATTCGAGATCCGAACATGGAAAATATGTGAAAATGTCCCCAGAGTCCTTTGAACATATGAATGCAATAGAGTAGGGATAACAGTCCAGAGCTCCACGACTGGAAAAAAGATCGTGAGCACAGCTAGATTGAACGAGACGATTAAACATTGAGGCTTGAAATAACCAAGGGATAAATTGAGTAAATGCTATAAAAATTCAGTTTGTCAAATTCGTGAATACACAATTTTTCAAAATCACGCACCAAACAAAATCAACATAGAATGTAAATATTTGATTTTTTTTGCTTACTCATGGATGTGGAACTTGACTAATTACGCTAATAATAAGCATCATGATGTGGTTGTACACTCTAAACACAGTGTTTTGGGGAATTTAGCAGTTTAACACTTTCTTGCACCAAACGCTTAGATATTAAACACACCTTTCGTGTGCAATTCCCGCATATTTCACTCCTGAAAAAGTTCAATGGCATGAAATTTTTAATAGCTAAGCATGTCCAGCATTTCAAATTGTTTACAAAGTATGGGCCAAAAAGTGTTATATGTTTAGCACGATTTTAGAGTTTATACCTTTCAACACCCTCAATATGGCCCTTTTATGATAGGTCTATGTTCTTAGTTTTAACATTATCAGTTGATCAGTTTGTAACACGACCAATGTTTCTCTCTTTCTCTCTCAATCACAGTTTGCGACTAACGTCGTGAACAAGACCAAGTCCTCAGTGACGCCACCGCTTAACTCTTGAAGTAAAAAGTGAAATTTCACTCTTAAGAAGAGTAAAAGTTATATGAAATCCACTCCAAACGAGCGGAAATTCTCTCGAGGAACAGTTAAATTCACTCTGAAGAGTAAAGTTTCACTCTTGGTGGAGTACCTGCAAGGACCACTGTTTAAAAATAGTGATCACCGCCGACACAATTTAAAGAAAGAATTTTCACTGTTCTTGACGTGAATTTCTCTCTTTTTGGGGGGAATTAATACTCGAATGGAGTGAATTCACACTTTTCACGGAAAAATACAATAGCGACTGAGCTCACTCTTTTGTTTATTAGTGTGAGGGTTATCTCCATGTCTGAGGGCAAGCCTCTACATATATGCTGAGAAAAACTAGGCCTATTCATCAGTCCATGCAGTTCTAAAATATTTCTGAGAAAATTTTGAAAAATATCATACCGTGTTTATTCAATGCAACCCGATGCGGTTTTGTAGTCTGCAACAAGTATTAATAATATTTTGTTTCAACATTCTGTTTAAATTACACCAGCATGCACCGTAGATAAAGTGCTGTGTTTATTATCATAAACCATTCGGTCTCACTAAACATTAGCACTGCTTCAACTCCAAAAAATATTACACATTAGAAAGGTTATGGATATTGCGTCATTTGAATTTTGGAAAGTTTGGACTAAAAATGTGGTTCTTGTGGAACAAATTGGTAACTTTTAGCTATGTTAGAAACTTGTCTCTTGAAACCGATACTTTTTAAAATTTACGTAATTGTCATTCTATATGTCAGCAAATATTGGTTTTTGAAACATAAATATTTTTTCTATTGTAAAGTAACGCTATACTTCCCATTAGGTTCGTAAGGTCCTGGTAAATGTTTTTCTTCTTAAAAGTGACGGTAACTTAGCAGGTTAAGAATTGTCATTTTCATTGAAAATATCCTTTTCAAAAATTTGAGTTTATATATCGGAACGGTAACAGGAAACTTAAAGGAACTAATTAGAATGACATTTTTTCCTGATGTTCATAAACTTAACTGTATCCGTATGTTCCTGAAATTATTACGTCTCCCTATTCTGTTTACTTGGATTAGCCTGTCTATGTAACGTTCCCCATCCGGGCTCACGTCGATTCTTCAGTCATTAGAAGACTCCTTCGCTTGAAACTGAGCGTCATGACTTGGCGGATGACTTGGCAGGTATTTTAACGATAGAAAGCCGCAAACAACAAACTGAACTTGAGATTGATATCAGTCGTACAGAGTCCATATAGGGATGTAAGCCTACCTCACTGCTGTAAATATCAAGAAATAACGCTCCTTTGTAATTATGAACACCTTTTGCGTTAATTTTGGAACACGGGGTACCTATTTGATATGTTTTTGTCCCAATTATCGATAACTTGACAAATTTATCAAGGAACTTTTCAATTTCATCCCCGCATTTTTTAATATCATTTTCCGGGCGGCATAACTTTACTAAGTCTGAACCGATTTTCATGGTTCGAAATTCATGTCGTAAATACTTAAGCCACTGAAATCGATCCTTTTCACATAATGCGCTCAAAAACAAATCAATCCTTAAAAATACTCTTAGGGTGGATGCCTAGTACCTTAAGGTTAACTGCAAAAATACGTCATTTTACTGCTGGATTCGGAAATCAAGGTCAAAGTATAAATGTCCACCGTTCAAGGCGCGAAATTCTGTAATGATGGTTCGTTTCCGGTATTATTTCGAGACTGGATATCTCGGATTATGAATTGGTCCATTATTAGGTCCATTGGAATCTTGGGACCAATTCTCCCCAGCCAGCACACTCAGTTAACATAAGTGGTGTTCCAAGGGTTGTATTGCGATTGGTGAATTGTCAGTTAAAGAGCTTGTCCTGTCATCCCAAAATACAATTTTGTAGTAGGCCACAGAAATTTTCTATTGGCTAAGCTATTTGATTGGCAGCTCTCTACTATTTGGCAAAGAGCCGTTCGACGAAGCAAAAATTTAAACACTGTTTCCCGAAGAAGCTATACGGCCACTGAAGGACCTCACGGCCTTCGGACCTTTTATATCATTGGACTGTCATATATTATGGGTCCATTCTAGATTGGGTGAGGTACTCACTGTTTACCTAGGTGTTTGTTTTTTCTTGATTTGCTGCTGCGATTGTTTGTAGCGGTTGTGTTCTTTGTCAGGTATAGGTATACGCACTGTTTAATAAGAAGTTTTCTTATTGGCCAGCGATAGCTCTAATCCCTATCTTCATTCCTTACCCTTACGAAGAATACAATCAATACAATACAATGACAACAGCCAATCAAAAACTTCCTTGTTAAAAAGCACGCATCAGCTGGATATCTGTAGAATGGATCACTGAATACAAAATTTAGTCAGGATAGTGTGACTTTACTGACTAACTTGCCTGACTAGAATATAAATTGGATTAGTCTCTGGATGTGTTAACAATCACAAACTAATCAGTTGATTATTCGGGACCACATGGACAAATCCACTGATTAGTTTGTGACCATCGATCAGTCAACCGACTAATTCAAACAGTCAACCGACTAAGTTTTCGTTTTCAGTGATTCTAACCATCGAGACAAGTTTCTACGAATATTTTCAAGAATCTTGTTGAAAAAGGTTTTATATCAAATTGATAGGCTATTTACTCTGACGATCTAGGGGCAAGAGGCACCTCATCCAAAAGGGGTAAACATCCTTAAAAAGATGTTTAGGAATTGAAAGTGTTTCTAAATTTTTTCACTCACTTTGAAAACAAGTTTAGATGCTACACACACGTGTCTAGTTCCTAAAACATTCCATTTTGAACACCTTCAGTTGCTAAATATTTATAATTTAAGAGTATTTACCAAGTGGGGACTAACCGAGACTTGCTCCATTGCTAAATACATTTTAGGGTGATGAGGTATTTGAAGTTGAATCGATGAAGAATTTAAGTAAACTGGCAACAAGGAAATATTTTTTTCTCCTTCATGATTGTGAATATTTAGTGTCATCCGAGACGGTGACATGTTTAAATTCATCATCTACTTATTCAATTTTCCATGGTCCATGACCTTTATAGTCCATGACTCACATAGTCCATGACCTACATAGTTCATGACCCACTATCTCCAATAACACGACATTCCTTTGTGACCTACGGCACACATAAAAATTGTGAATTTTTGAAAACTGCTAAATCATATGTGCTAATACCTCACAGAGTCATGACATAAGGGTTTTAAATTCCAGTGAACGGAAAACGACTACCAGTCATTGCTTGTACCACATATAATATGACGTTACCACATTGGAGAGACTGTTTGTGATATGAACATTTGATCGGTGCTATAACCAACAAAACCATGCAGCCACTACACCAGGCTTCCTCAAATAGTGGCGCGCGACACTTGTGGTCAGCGACATGGTTTGCAGTAGCGCGAAAAGTTACTGGGAGAATATTGAAAAATTTAACTTTTTAAAACCTTTTTGACAAGCATTGTTCTGTCTCAAAAGGAGGTACTGTAAATAAATTTAATAATGCCCACAGACTGACGTCACATATGGACAAGGATATAATAACGTCATATTTCTTCTCACATGACAGCAACATGACGCGTCACTGTATACATTTATTAGAATCAGGACTTTGTCGATTCACCGTTACCGCTGAAATGGCAAAAATGTAAAGTTTGTGAAAAATTTTGGCCAGGAATATTGAACAAATTTTTGCACCATTTTGCATGTAAGCCCCTTCTGAAAACGCAAAAATTTTCAAAAGGGGAGGGTAGGACCTCCCCTCATCTTATACCCCTCCCCAGGACGTCGATCAGTGGCGCATTATATGAGTAACTTTAGCAATGTGGTGCTTCAGAAAATTTAATTGAGGAAGCCTGCACTACACTCTAAAACGCGTGTATCAATTAAACACTACATGTTAAGCATTTGAACAAGCTTAAAAGCGATATATACTTTAGGAATTGGACAAATGTGTTAAGCATGTCAACATGATTACAAAGTAGGGTCAAAGTGTTTTGTGAACCTTTTCTTCCGAAACACCGTTTTTGGACTGTCAGCCGTCCAGTTGCCCTCTAGACGGAGGGCAACTGTTTTACTTTCCCGGAAACATTGGCCCAACTTGTTAATGTACGTACGTCCAAAGAGAAATGCATATTCGACACCGTCATGAAGATATTTTTATACTCATGGGCTCAATAGGACATTTCATTTTTATGGGGGGGGGGCAGAAGATTATCTGCCCGAAAATGTTGTCCTACTCGAAATTAGACTTTCCAAGGGGAGCTCTACTATTGACTGGTGGGGATCATACACAAAATTTTGAAAAATCGCTACCTCAGACAGCCGGAAATGGCATCTCTATTCTTGTAACCCAAATCTAAGTTGTCGAGTTTTTTGTAATCCTGCCCGAAAGAAAAGACTGCCTGAGCGGAGAGCCACAATGGGTTGGCGAGGAATTTTTTACAAATTGGATCCCCCTTAGACAGCCGAATATGGTATTCTCCAAGCTTGAAAAAAAAACAGTCGTCCTTTTGAGCTTTCCTCTTACAATGAACTGCTTAAACCAATACCGGTTACCAGCATGGTAAAAAATGAAAAGTGATCAGAAATTTGCTTAATAAAGTGCAGGGGTGACAATTTTTGGTGTGAAGACGGCCGTCCTGTGAGACAGTTTAATGGTCCCAAATTATGGAACTCGTTTCCCAATGATATTCAAGAGTGTAAACTTTTAAGTACATTTAAGAAGCAATTAAAAGATCATTTTATCACCAACTACCTCTGAATAATTTTAATTCTTTGCTATCTGTTCCATTTATTTGTGTTTTTGTGTTTCTTTTTCTGTATTATATATGTGTTTTGTGGTAATTGTTTTCTGTTAATTTAAGTCTCTGTAAAGGGGTGTCAACGTACATAAGCTCCCTGGAGCTTCTTGTTGTCACTCCTCAGTCTCTTCAGTACCCTGTACATACAAATAATTCATAACATATTTCTTTATATGAAAGACTGAAATAAAGTTCTATGAAATTGAATTGAATTGAATTGATATAATATTCAAATATTTCGGGCAAAGTTCTGTTCAAGAAGCGAATTGAGGACTGAAGAAAAATTGATTTTTCCATAAGCTACCCGACTGTGTTGCGAATTATAAAAAGTACGGTACATTTTGGGCTTTCATGCAAATGGTACGATAAAATTTTTATATAATTTGTGTTCTTTTGACTATTCATGAAATTGTTATTTTAGCTATGGTATACCCTTTTATTTGTCTGGAAAAATTTTGAAAGAAAAATGATATTGTACCATTTCAGGCACTGTGTTTTTTAAGTTAATGAAAAGAGGCTGGGAAATATATGCATAACAGTATAGGCCATCCACAACGTTTCTCGAATTTTTGTACTCTTTTTGACTGATCTTTTTTGTCATGGCATGTCAGATTTTTTAAGGACTCAAATGGCTGTCCGAATTTTTTAGATTCCTATTAATTTCAGATTTTGCATTTCTCTTTTCAAGGGGGGAGGGGGTTAAGTCTGCCCCCCTCCACCCAAAATTGCTTGGCAATAATCCTAAATTTTTATTGGTCAATTAATGTCAGGTAATCGCACTTTATGACAAGACAAACCCATAACAATAAGTAATCGCACTCACCTTACGCTTCTCCAATTACTTGCGGGTTGCGTTTTTTTAATGTGGTTATTAACATATGAAATTTTGTCTATTATTATTATTAAATTATATTTCTGTCGCACTTATTCTAAGAGTAATCTCTAAATGCTTTACAACAAAAAATTTAAAACCAAAAAAGCACAAAAAGGCTTAAAACAGAACACGAGATCGGAAAAACGCAAGCTAAATAACAAACAAGGTCAACAGAAATCATTAAAATACTGTGTAAAAAGTAAGTCTTTACACTAGGTTGAAAAAAACTTTAAGACGTGATAGATGTAATTGAAAGCGGTAACTGGTTCCATTCTTTAGAAGCATAGACTTCAAACGATCGATATCTCAAAAGACAAAAGAATTTAGGTATATTGAAAAGCAGCTGAGAAGATGACCTAAGTGGACGAATCGGTTCGTAAACATTTAATAATTCAATTAAATAATCAGGGGCGGATCCTTTACGACAAATAAAACACAACATTAATACCCTAAAATGGACACGATATTCAACAAGCAACCAATGTAGTTGATATCAAACGGTCAAATGGGTGTGATATGATCTCTAAAAGGGGAACGAACGATTAGCCTAGCCGCAGATTCCTGGATCAGTTAAAGGCGTCTTACATACAACTTGCTCACACCAATTAGGAGGGAATTAGCGTAATCTAATCTAGATATCACAAGAGCCTGAATAAGAGTTCTATAGTAGCATCCTCGTCAAGAAAATGACGAATCTGAGCAATGGATCGAAGATGATATACTGCATTTTGACATTTAGACGTAACAAACTTTCCCATTGACATCTCAGAATCAAATATTGCACCTATAGGTTTTTTACTTTAGAAGAATGAAATATTGTTACGTCATTGACATTTAAAGGTAGAGATGACGTTCTCCTGATATTATACCTACTGCCAATTCAAAGAAATTCAGTTTTTTCATTCTTTAAAGGCAGTCCTTCGTCACCCTAAACTACAGTTTCAGTATACATATATCAAAACTCTCAATTGGTACAGCTTTTTGATTGGCATCACATTCAAACAATGCATCATAGCTAAATTACACAACATGGGCACCGAGAGTGTCTTGATTACACATTATGGACTTGTATGGCCACTGGGACAAGCCATGAAGCAATAAACAAGGATTGTGTCTGGATAAAGATGAGTTTTAGATAAATGTGGGAGGGGCTAGAAGTAAGTAGGTTGGGAGAACTGGAACTGTTTGGGATGATGAAAATATGCCTTTAATTTTAAGAAATTCGAAGTCATCACCGTTTGTCGTCCTTGATGCATGCTTCTTAACTTAAAATCTGATCCCGTATGTGAGAACGGTTAAAAGCAATGTACAATTGAGTGTCATCTGCGTAAAAACTGTATTCCACATTGTATTGCCAAATAACATCAGCTATAGGGATGCAGTGTACAATGTAACTAGAAGAGGGCCTAATACGGAACCCTGGGACACACCAATATTCAGACTGACAGGATTAGATTTAATACCACCAACAGTAACCTTTGTGTTCTGTCAGTCAAGTAAGACTGTATCCATTCAAGTGCTCAATCCTTGATGCTTTAACAATGTCTTATGGTGTCAAAAGCTGCTCTTAAATCAAGTAAGATAAAAGCAACCAATTTCTGTTCATGAAGAGTACTCAGAATATAATTCTGTACATGGAGTAAAGCAGCTACCGTTGAAAGGAAGGGTCTATAGGCTGACTGGAACTTTTCAATCAGACCATTTACTAAAAGATAATCATTGAAGGGCCAATCCTCTCACCCCAAACTACACTTCTTGTAGGGAGGTACAGAAACTCTCCACTGGCCCAGCTTTTTGATTGCCTGTTAGTTCAAACAGTGTAGATCACCAAAGCATATATTACTTAGCATGAACTGTACTGGGAGTGTTTTGGTTATACGCATAAGACTTTTCTATACTCACCCTGAAGCAATAAATTTGAGAATGTGACCGGATAAGGATGAATATCAGACAATTGTGGGATGCATGGGCTTACATAAGAAGGTTAGGAGAATTGGTACTGTTTGCGGTGAGGGAACCGGGACTTAAAGTTGATTGGCTACAGTCTTCTCTCAAAGTTTAGAAACATAACTCAAGTTGGATACGGGACGGTAATTTTTATAAACATTAAGTTCTAAACCCGATTTCTTCAATGAGGGTGTCACGATTGCAGTTTATAATTGATGGAAAAATATGTACTATTCAATGAAGAATAAACCAGTTTGGCAAAGAGGGGTGCTAGATCAGCTATACCGAGTTTAACAAAGTTTGTTGGAAGTGGGCCAAGTTTAAAGAGGCTGATTGAGTTCATATTGATAACTTAATGAGAGTCTCAAAGGGCCACTATCACATGAAAATGCTTTAAGGTTAGCACAACAAGTCAAGGTTTTACGTCCGAAAGTCACAGAAAACGTTAAATTTTGAATGTTTTAGTGTCCTGACTTGCGGAACGTTTATACATAATTTGGAAAAGTGTCTGGTCACTAATTTTTGAAAACGGACTTGAACTTCTAACTCATAAAACAGTTATTTGTATGTAGGGTATGGAAATTGTCCAAGTTTGACCATTTGCCATTGGTATGTGAAGAAAATTGAACAGATTTAGAAGAATTTGTTGAATTTCATGAACCAACTCAATGAGACGCTTTAGGAATTTCACGAATTTCCGATTAGACTAATTATGCCGCTTTTTCAGAAACAGAGACTGCTTGCTGCACTAATTGTTTCATCGAGATATTTAAGCAATTATACTGGACCTGTAAATAACAGAATAATGCGCACTATGGGGGTCAATGCTTTCGCTGGACGCACTCTGGTTGCTCTCTCGTGCATAGATTGCATCAGTGACCAGATCGTACATTATCCTGTGCTTTATGCATAGTAGGCCTATATTGTTTAAAGGTAAAGAGCAGTCCCCAAACTTATTTTGAAGAAATAGCTAAACAACACAATTTTCATCTTATTTCTCTTCAAAGTATCTTTCATTTCATTTTATGAATTTACTATTGCATTTTCAAGGTAATTAAACCAAGCAGTTATTTCTGGTACATTTTACATTAGAAGATAAAAAACGTTATCACATGACTCCCTACAGCCAGTCATGAAACTGGTCGGTCTACTACACTCCTCCAATTTGGGAAGACTGCCTTGGCCCTTTAAGCTATACTTCATCACCCCACATGCGATTCGAATTCTCCCAACCTACCTATAGACCAGGCGGAGAAGGGGGGGGGGTATCGTCACCCGAAAGCGAAATTTATGAGACCAGGTGGATTTGGTCAATTTTGGGTGGCTGATTCCGAAAATCGAGGGTATACGGGCCATATCCGGGCTTTTGTGAGCCATTTTGACGTTTAAAGTTCAAAGGGCGCCCTCTTTTCATCAAAAATTGCGTTTTCTCCATATATTGCGGTCCAATCATTAACTGATGTGAGATTTGATTCCAAAATTCTGTAAATATAATGTCAACTGATAAATACGGGAAAATATTAGTATTCATATTAATATGCTGATTAGATAAGGTTAAAGGTCAAGTTATAATGTTAGCAGAGAAATAGGCGTTGGGTTTGAGTCATGGGAAATTACATCAAAATAGACCTGCCTCACACCATAAACACAATAGATACTCATTTTAGAGCAAGTGGCAGGGTTGGCGCTATCTGACGACCCCCTGCCTCCCCACCTGGGAACAATGGACCCCTTTTGAAGAATTAAATTGTATAAGTGTAATGCCGACAACTAGGGTTGTGTTGGTCATCGCACGATCGTGGTTTGTAAGTTGACTTCTTTCTCCAATTATTAATTATATACAATATATACCACTTCAGTTACCGGGACAGATGTAGTATTAGTCATGTCGAAAAGTTTCGATTATTAATCTCACAAATGCGTTAAAGTGTATGGGCGTTTGTTATTGTTCGTTTTTTCGCTTAATGTTGTGATCGGGGTTGTGATTTAAGGTCTGGCAAATTTGGATTTGTGATGTCCATGCTTTTACACACACTTAGTTAATACTTTTTTGATTGGGCACACCTTTTAATTTTGTCGTAAAACATTTATTTACGGGAATTGATAACCTTAAGCAAAAATTTGCTTTTCACCCCAAATTTATAATTTGGAGGATTAATACTTCTAACCACAAATTCATCGAAATGGCTAAACGCGTTTCTGGATGTCATAGGTAGCAGGGGGAAAGGAGTTGGTGTTATTTGGTGAAATTGGGTCTATAATTTTGTCGTAAACCGCGTTTGTGTGACATAAAATGACGCTTTGTTTGGGGGAAATTCCCCAAAATTATGAAGTCACAAACTTTTGAAATCGTCAGAAATCATATATTTCAAATGAAAATTGGTGTTTCATGGGTTGCTTTCACCTAGACATATCATTTCGAAGCATAATGAGAAATTTTGGTGTAAAATGAGCAAATGATCGTTTTTGTAAAAAAACTTTCGATATGGTTGTCCAATCAAGGCATGACATATATTCTATAACATCTTTCCGAGAGAACATTAAAGTGATTTCATTTACCAAGCCTTAGTCGGCACGGTTCTCAGAATCGGTTCCCGCTCTATGGCATAGGGAGGAATATGTGCATAAAAGTGCCATTCACAGTGGATGTGTATGAGGCGTGGTCGAGGAATTGCTCAACTGCCCGGTAAGCAGGGTAAGTGGGCTCAGAATAGGCTCAGGAGAGAATTTTTAAGTGCATCTAAGTGGCTCATTTTCAGGGGTGGTGTTACCTGGGGCTGGAAGTTCGGATTTACTTGGGAAATCTCGATCCCTTGTGGGACAGTGGTTACTCCTTCGGATAGCCTTGTTCCGGGAAATATATATAATGTATGTATACAAATTGTCACCTTTAGCTAAGGAATCATAAAGTATCACGCACTTTTGCCGTTTGCTTGGCCTTTGTGGTACTTTCTGCCATTGTTCCATGAAAGCCAAGTACTCTGTTTTGTCACTGAAAGAAAGGTCAAGTGAACTTTAACTCCATCATCTCATGTTTGGGTAGGAAATTAATATGTCAAGCATTTAAAGATTGATGTAAACATGTTTCATAGGCTACTTCTTCAACTTTGGCTTCAAGTTTACTCTGATGGACTTCTGACCACAACTTACTTTTCGCTACCCAAAATTTGGAATTTATTCCCTAAATTACGTGTTTTCTGGAACTCGTCTCAAACGCCTATGCCCCCATATGAAATACACGTAAGACTGACCTTTGCAATAAATCAATGAGATATTCTATCACAATCGCACCTTTAAAACCAATATTATTGACGAATTACTTACGTAGGCTATTGGGGTAGAATTGCATCAAAATTCATAGGTGATCTTCACTCCACTTCCCTCCCTTTCGTTCAAGTCTTCGCCAAATCTGCTGATTGAGCAGGCAACGTAGGTGGGAAGATGTTCGAGACGTGTCTATAGCCCTCTCCCCTCCATACACATATGCACACTGCCAAGAACATTTAGTCTCCTTCAAAATGTCATTCGTGTCGCTTTAATTTGACTAAAAAGGAGGAACAGATGGCACTGGGATTTTTTCCATGGGGTCTTTAGTGAGAGGCGGATAGCAAATTGAAGGTAATGACATAAATTGCACATGTTATAACTTGAAAGCATATATCTTGCGAATTTTTATATTTATTTTTTCGTATATTTCCCGTTACAATGCTATCCGAAGTAGTAATATCATTGCCCCACAAGGGATCGAGATTTCCTAAGTAAATCCGAACTTCCGGCTCCAGGTAACACCATCCCTGCAAATTACCCACTTAAATGAATAGTCGCGCACTTAAAAATTCGCTCCTAAGCCTATTCTGAGCCCGCAGGCAGTTGAGCTATTCCCTCGATCACGCCTTCGTACACATCCATGTGAATGCACATGTTCCTCCCTATGCCATAGAGCGGGGCCGATTCTTCGAAACGTGCCGATTAAGACTCGGCAAATGAAATTACTTTAAATGTTCTCTCCAAATGCAATTTATATCAAGCCTTGATTGGACAACACTGGTACTATATTTGTTCCCCATAACTACAATGGTATATATTGTATATATTTGATAACTGGAGAAAGAAATCAACTTACAAACCACGATCGTGCGATGACCAACACAACCCTAGCTGTCGGCATTACACTTATACAATTTAATTCTTCAAAAGGGGTCCATTGTTCCCAGGTGGGGAGGCAGGGGGTCGTCAGATAGCGCCAACCCTGCCACTTGCTCTAAAATGAGTATTTATTGTGTTTTAGGGTGTGAGGCAGGTCTATTTTGATGTAATTTCCCATGACTCAAACCCAACGCCTATTTCTCTGCTAACACTTAACTTGACCTTTAACCTTATCTAATTAGCATATTAATATGAATACTAATATTTCCCCGTATTTATCAGTTGACATTATATTTTCAGAATATTAGAACCAAATCTCACATCAGTTAATGATTGGACCGTAAATATATGGAGAAAACGCGATTTTGGATAAATAGAGGGCGCCCTTTGAACTTTAAACGTCAAAATGGCGCACAAAAGCCCGGATATGGCCCGTATACCCTCGATTTTCGGAATCAGCCACCCAAAATTGACCAAATTCACCTGGTCTCATAAATTTCGCTTTCGGGTGACGATACCCCCCCCCCCCCCTTCTCCGCCTGGTCTACTACCATTAGGCTCTCTTACAGCTGTCTTAAACTCATATACATACACAATCCTAGTTTATTGCTTTAGGCAAACCTGGCCAGGAAACAGGGTCCCGGTGTGTAATTAACCCACTCTCGTTGCTACTCTGCAATTTTCTCTTACTCAATAACCGGAAATTTGATGGGTGACCACGATATTACCGCGATATCCAGATAGGCCTATATTCCTGTGTTTCTTCCTGTATTCATTCAGATTTAAAATTCACCATCGGCTTTTTTTTGTCATTGACATTCCCAAGGGAAGAATTATTTCTTCAAGAGACTAAAATTTACAAGAGTGATATTAGGGTTAGATCTACAATAGAGACTTATTTTACTCAAAAGAGTGATGATGCCTCTCTTTCGATTGAAACATCTCACTCCGAAATTATCTTGGAACGTAATTTCATTAAACAGCTGCAGCTGGGCTGAAGCCCAGATGGACTTCAGCTGGTGAAGGCTAGCACAGTCGGCCCCGAGTGGGAACATCTAACAAACCCAGCTTTAGCTCAGTCGCCGGGGCCCAACCGGAAATGTTGGCTGTGTAAGTGACAATTCAAACATTGCGGTATGCCACCAATAGCTTAAAATACATTAAAATAAGTAAGCGCAAATTTCCGCTTTCGTCAATTTTCACTTTCTGATATATACATTCCAATGTAGCTATGTCCCCTCATACCTTTGAGTTATCCTTTGTACGTACGCAGTTCGGTATACATTGACGTACTTTCTTGCACTTTGCGTGGACAATAAAACTTGTGTATAAAGTTTCGTTTTCTTTTACAGAGCAGTTTGCCAAACGTTGAGGCAAAACGATCGCTTCTTTTGTAGCATTTCCGTAAAATGTATTTTCGTTCATATCATTTCCCCCAACATGAAAATTAAGAAAACTCCCCAATAGCGGAGTGACCGTGACTTCAACTCAATTCTGCAACCCAAAAGAATGCATCCGATGGAACAAAACCGCTTTCAAAATTTCGCTCTCGGAAAGATGTTGGCCTTCAGAGGGAAGGAGGGGAGGGGGCAATTGCCCTACTAATAGAAATATTGCAGGTAGATTTAAACACTGCAGCAGGACCAACAAAATACAATATTGTGGTATGCTGATGAGTTAAAATCACATTAGGGCTTCGAATAACATCTATTTAAGACCAATAAAAGTAATTATACTGTATTTATAACCCGTCATTCATATATGATATCCACCAAGAATATTGGCATCAAGTAAATTGTCTTAACGATCAAATGACGTCCGTGCGATACATTTCTTTGTTTCCAGATGGAGCTGAAAATTTTTTCGGCATGACAGGTTTCAGTGACTGGCCAAGGGGGGGGGGGGTCCTTATCTCCCTGCTGGTACTACCTCATTCGGCTAGAACATCGGACATACCACCGTAGACAGCTTAAATGGGCTGATTGAGTTGATATCGATAACTTTATGCGAGTCTTAAAGGGTCACTACCGCACACCAATGCTTTTAGTTAGCCGAAAGAAATTTCAAATCCAATAGTTACGGAAATGGTTAAAACTTTGAATTTTGTGTTAAAACTTTGAATTTTGTGATGTCTTGACTTGTAACGGTTTGGGGCATAATTTGAAAAAGTGTCTGGCCAACAATTTTTAAAAACCAAATGACCGTTAAGTACTCACTCGTAAATGTGTGTTTTTTTTTTTTTTTTTTGCAGGATATGATGATTGTCTAAGTTTGACCATTTGTCATTGGTATGTGAAGAAAACTTTGACAGGTTTGCAAAAAAATTGTCGAATTTCATGAACCAACTCAATGAGCCGATGCACGTTTCCTCTCTGATTCAGGAATTCCCTTGGCCTCATTGAAGAGATAATCCTGTTTGTACAGTTGTACGATTTTTTAAGAACTACTTCTGTAAAATTGAGTTTAGAAGAGTTACACTTGATGATATTAATGAACTTACGTGCCAGGATGGCTATTTGATAAGAGAATACGTGACCTTCTTGTTTGACCGGAAACTGGATGTGTTCGTAATTGTCGTATGATGTAATCATGAAGGATATATATGGGCAATGGAACTTTCAATATGAAAATGCGGAAATAAGTCAAAGCATTAAGTAGGCTTATTTGTTACGTAGTAATTTTGAGCCAATTTTAAAATTACGTCCGAATAAAAGTGGGAAACCCCCGTTTTTTGACTTGGCTAATTGCGTTGCGCGGGAGATATTCAATGTTGGACAACGCGTAGGATAAACAATTGTATAAAATAGATGCACATACTGATGTCAGATTCAGAACTGTTGTAAGATTTCGGTCCTTTTTGAACCACGACGATCAGTCTCAAAATTGATAAAGTCAAACTCATAAACGGCGACAGATAAGTATCAGACAGCTATATACTGAATAGAATCAATTATTGCCAAAACGATTAAGCCACTAGTTTAATAAGAATGGCGAATATGATGTCATTTATCTTGGTAAGTGTGAATTTTCAATTTTTGTTCTGTTTCTCCTAAGGTAGTTTTTTTCAATTGAAGGGCAACAGCAGTCTTGCCAAACTTATTTTGAAACAAAGGGAAAGATCGCATGGGCTTCATCTTTTTTTTTTTATTTTAGCCGATACGATGTTCCGATAGTGGTAAACGTCGGCCCGATGCAATGTCCGATTCAATTATAGGTTCAATTAAGCCCAACTGACATCTCTCCCTTCTTTACTGTCATACCAATAATAAAATACATGTTGCGATCCCTGACTGCAAAAGTTGCAGTGAATACTTAAGTTATTATGTTCAAAGCCACATTTTGTGAAACATGTACAAAGCAGCTTGTTAAGCTTAGTTTAAAAGTTATTTAATATTGTCTCTTTATGTCTAAATGCAATAACTTAAATTTATCACATTCACTTTTCCTCTTTAGTCATTACGACTGAAAGAGTTCAATAATTTGTTGGCATACGCGCATATCCATGAAATCGAAGGGACAAAACAAAACGTTTACTGTCCTTCAAAAAGAGATCGAAACTATTAACTCATCCGAAACATGAAGTACATGGATTCGCACGCGTGGTTACGTCGACGTGGACTGCACATGAATTCCCCTTTCTTTCTTTCTTTTCTTTCTTTCTTTCTCTCTTTCTTTCTTTCTTTCTTTCTTTTTTTCTTTCTTTCTTTCTTTCTTTCTTTCTTTATTTCTTTCTTTCTTTCTTTCTTTCTTTCTTTCTTTCTTTCTTTCTTTCTTTCTTTCTTTCTTTCTTTTCTTTCTTTCTTTCTCTCTTTCTTTCTTTCTTTCTTTCTTTTTTTCTTGTGATTTTTTGCAAAACTTTAGTTGCCCGGCGTAAAAATTAACCTTTCCTTTTTGTTTATTTTCTCGAAGGTATTTGCCTCTTTTTATTTGCTCACGATGTCTATAATGGGACTTCCCCTGGAGGAAAAAGATAAAACGAAACCACCATCTTCCTACCCCGTCAAATCAAAAGACTCCGATGAATTGGCGGGCGATTCAAATCAATCAAGTACAGAAGAATGTCGGGAACCCCTCGAGAATCAGCTGGAGGCGATGATAATCAAGTTCAATCCAGGTCCGAGCCTAAATTACGAGCATATTGGAAATAATTATACAGAAGACGAAGGGAAATGTGATACTATCAGGGAGGCAAATGTCAATATTGGCACTCCCCTGAATAAGAGATCCACGTGTCCATGGACAATCAAGAATCATTTCGATAAAAATAGGTAGGTCAAGGTTTGATGTTTATGGTCACTGGAATGGTCATATGAATTAAATTATAGTAGCCTAGTCCACACATTGGATAATATTGTAAAGTGCTGACCTCTGTCTTGGTACAATATGGAGGGGGCTCGTGTGGCATTACAGAAGGACATGAGTTCGTGTGGCATTTTGTTAGTAGCCAGACAAACTTGGTGATAAAGACTGCATTGAGATAAAATAATCAGAATTGCAATTAACTGATGTTATTTAGACTTTGATGAAGGAAATCTGTGATTTATTACATTTTTTGCCAGAAAATGCCATTTGATACAGTATACGTCAACTTTTGGCGCTTGCTCAATGACGTGGGCAAAGTAAAAAAATTACGTTTTCTGATTTAGATAGATACTGTAACCCAAACAAAGGAAACTCTCTTAACGGCAATGCCAAGTCCGAACATAACCAGTTCAGCAGGATAGCTCTAAACCTAGATAATTGCAAGCAAAACACCATGGACGTCATTCTTTACTCAAATTTGGGAAGACGCACTAGGGCATGACCACTTCCGTTCAAAATTACATTCAATGGACTTAGGTAGCTACACAGTTAGATGGAGTTTAAAGGCCCATTTTTTAACCAGTTGGTTCAAGTCGAGCCGGTCACAGTCTTTTTATCCAGTTGTGGCTCACTGGCTTGTTTTTCCTACTCCGTAGCTTAAGCTGAGCACCAAGCACAATGGCAGTAGGTTCCATTTTTAAGACTTGGTACGACCCAGCAGAGACTTGAAATCCTGTAGCTCTCGACTGCAAGTAGGATGCTCTAATCACGTGATCATGCAGTCTATGAATGTTTAAATTAAATTTGTGTGGGGATACTTACCCTGTTTTCCGTTCTCAGAAATGGACTCCCATTCTTGTCAACCATTTTTTACTCGTGGCAATTATTCCAAATGTTGTGGTCTGTGGCGGGAAAAATTCCCTTAAGTTATTGTCTTGGTTAGGAGCTGTCTGGTATAGAAATTGCTCAGGGCTAAAATTTGTGCTGTAGATTTTTTCATGTAGCAATATATTCCAGAATAAAGACCCTTCCATAACTTTCCTTGTATGTGATTTTCCATGTTGACACAATAAATATATTGTATTTGTGACAGGTATCCTTCGGATATTTCGTACGCCGAATGCAACTGTAAATCGTGTCACAATCGTGGGGGAATATGTAAACCAGTTACACAACCTCGACTCGTTCTCAACAAAGGAAAATGTGTCAAAGGTGTATACCAGTAAGTAACTTATTTCCTTGAAGTTTTTATACAAGGTCACGGATCATATACGTCCACGATAAAACTGTGGATGAATATGTTTTAAGCCCGGTACACACCGCCACGACTACCTATGACGCGACAAGACTTCACCTGTCGTAGACAATCTGCATAAATCGTAGACATTCTGGCGCCTTCCTTAACCCACCAAAATACCATGTCACACCGCTCCGACACTAATCGATGGAGCGACGCTGCACGTGGCGCGCCATCCATCAGACTATTCCAGGTTTGAGATTTAGGCCCTACAATAAATTTGAAATGGTTCATTTTTTTTGGCCTCTGGGTCGCAATTAAGAAATTATTGGCGTGTACAGGCTCTAAAGTAGGCCTTTTACACTGTCCAAAGTTTGCGTATCGTGTCCTTTAAAAGATTGAACTCGGTATACGAATTAGTAAGTTAGATGGGCTTTAACGGCTCAGTTTTTAACCGAATTGTCAAAGTCGGGCTGGCCACGGCCCCTTTTCCAGTTGTGGCTCATTGGCTTGCTTCTCTTAAGGGCCGTGATTTCCCTGGGACGTAGGCTGGAGGAGGGGGTGCATATTGACGCACCTCCCCGCACCAGCTGGAGTTCCGCTCAAAATGAGGCAAAAGAATTCTTCAAAAAACATAAGGCGAAAAAAGAAGCTCAAGAAGACTACGGTGCTACTCCCTGACCAGGGAGGTGTTAGGACCTCTAACACCTCCCTACTCTGACGGCCGTCTCCACCCAGCACGCTTGTGCCTACATGCAAGAGGATGAATACAAGTCGGCTATTGCAGATTTATCTGCCAGCCTTCGTAGGCGAACGAATGTCTTACAAAGGTATTAACACTTGTTATTTTGAAAATAAATATAGAAAGAAAAAAATTCCCCTTAAAAAGGAAGTAATTTCTAATTGGCTCGGTATTCTAGGCCTACGTAAATGCTTGAACATGAACGCACAATGACTGGTTTGAAGTTGACGGACTTGTTCCGTCTTTTTCTGTGCAAAGTATCTTCAAGTGACGCACTTTTATAAGTGCGTTCGTTTTCGAGCACGCAGAAGTTTGCATCAACTAAAATCCTGATTATACACTGAGAAATGTCTTCTTCGCGTATGTAATGCGTTGTAAAAGCGTACGCACACTGACCTCTTTCAACGATGGATTTTTTTTTTTTTTTTTTTTTTTTGCGGCTTTAGTTTTTACACGAATCGCCGGTTAGACTGGTCAACGCTAGGTCTCATCTACACTTCCACCCCGATATTTACGTCTCTATGAGGAATCAATTTCAGCAACAGTGTAAGTAAACGTGTGGAATATATGCTTATAATATCTTTGGGGTTTACCCCTCTTCGAACCTCCAGTTCGCACGTCTATCACATGGCGTTAGTCTACTCGGACTGATTTAGCGCAAAATTCATCGCCCCACTATTCAAAAGAAGTGTTCGTATGTCTTTCGCCTCCAACACGCTTACGTTTTGTACACTTGTTAAAATGAAGAAAAAAGATGGTCCCTACACGAATAGCTCCTTATTCCCGAGTCATTTCGTTCATTATCCTGCTGTACAGCACAACCATTGTGGGCAATTCTTCAACGCAAAATCACAGTCCGCTTAGCAGGCATACATTGCAAACATGCAGTTGGCTTCGCGCTGAACAGACAGATTAGAATACTGCGAAAAGTTATCTCCGCCCCACATCGATTCCAGTTTTGAAGATGCCTTTAACTCGGAGACAGAAATTGGCTACAGTAATAGCTATTGTTCTGCTACTGCAGCGATGGAAACGTCGCCGAAGTAGAAAGGGAAAATTATGGAGCCACACCTGGTTGCTGAGGCGAGAACATCAAGGGGCTTTTCATAACTTGTGCCGAGAATTGGCGGATGAAGATTAGCCCTCATTTATCAACTTCCCCAGACTCTTTCCTGCGCAGTTTCATCATTTAGAGAAGTTAGTGACGCCTAAGATAAGGCGGCAAAATACTAATTTCAGGGATAGCATACAACCTGGACAGCGGCTAATGATCACCCTCCGCTTTCTTGCAACAGGTAGGCCTACCTTCCCGCAAACTTGAGCGTAAGCTATAGCCTAATTTAACTATACCGGTAGGCTACTGCTAGAATGTAGGCTACATGTTTGCATTCTACAACACAATTAGTTACGTATATTTACCTGAAAAAATAGTGGGGGCAGAGGGCAATGGAAACATAATTTTCTGTGTGAAGAAAATAATGGTAAAATTGAGGTAGCATCAGCCACTCCAAAATGTCCGCCAACGCACGCAGGGCAGGTCGCGCGCTTCTTTTTATTCGTAGGAGACCTGGGGAAGAAACCATTTTTCAAAAAAAAATAAATTTGTTTCAAAATCATGGTTAGGGTTAGAAAAAGGGTTGGAGTAACGTTGACAGGGTAAATTTGCCCTGTTCTTTCAGAATCCGGTGTCAGAATTATAAAAAATGGATCACAACGCTGTTATTTTCAAATTAAGGGTCTGGTTTATTTCCAAGAAGCTGATTGGTCCATTGGCATGAATCTTTCCTATGCCTCCTAGGGAACGTGAAGTCGCATACCGCGCAATTTTTCCCACGCGGTCAAGGGCAAATCATGGCAATGGACCTATCAACTTACTTCTAAGAAATTGGCCACGCCCCTTGCTCCTAAAATGCCAGTTTCTCTACATTTTTAGCAATTCTGGCGTAGGATTATGAAAGAGCATGCCAAATATCCCGAGGCAACGTAACCCTAACCTTTATTCTAAACCTAACCACCATCTTGAACCCATTTTTTAAAATTCCAAAATCGGATTTGCCCATACCCTCGTTGGAAAAGAAATCTAACGGGCAGACCCGTAGTCAAACAAGGTACCGTAGGCTCCTTAACGGAGCAAAATCTGTGCTTTCAGTAGGAGAAATATTTTTCAAAGGGAGTGGCTTACGAAAATGTGTTAAGACAGTGTTAACTTTTTGTTTTTATGACGTAGGGCGTAACTTTTTCCAGGGAGAAGCCTTCTGGCACGGGTTTGACCCCGGGGGGGGGGGGCATTCCAAATTTTACCCAAAATTTGACCCTCTTCCCTTCTCCCATTTGATACCAAGGCGCCCCTTGAAATTTTATCGTAACTACCCCCGACGTACTGCAAAGTATTGGTGCCTCCGTCCAAAAATCCGCCATCATCGCCATGGTTAGTACTAAAGTAGTAAGCCTGCAGCTGTAGCATATACTGTAACATGGTTTGATACGTACTCACCTGCTCTCGGTGTTGCGCAATAAAAACATGCCGTAACTGGAACTGTGTACCATGGGTGAATGCTGCGCTCTGATTGGACAAACCGCATGAGGTCTGTTTGTCGCGTCGAAGACGAGTTCACACCAACACAACGAGTACCGCCTAGATTCGACTACGATTGAACATGTTTAATCTTGCCGACGGCATACGACCCGACGGAATCGTAGTCGTGGGAGTGTTCACACCGCCCATACCCCAGCCGACGCGTTGGGTGGTCGCCGTCGTGTCTTGCGTCGTCGTGGCGGTGTGAACCGGGCTTTAAGGATAGATCGGGAAGTCCTTGCTATAAGTAATACATAATAAGTTCGTAAAATTCCTGTAATAAAATTACAGTTGTTGAATCCTGGACATGTTGAGTCCACCATGGCCAGATAGCTATGGTCTCTAGGGTGTGCAGCGTCACGGTGATGAGCAGACCAGACGCAATAGGAATTAGGAGCTCCTAATCGATAGCCATAGATCGAGTTGCGTAGTATGACCAGAGTGGAGTTACTAATAACTCTTGAGGCTTGGTGTCACGTACCCCGCTACACTCGGTGTTACCTGGTGTTTAGAAAAAAGCAGAACCACAGATTAACCTCTTGTTCTCCAGTCTGTGTTCTCATGTGCCCCGTGTTTCGTTGATTGGGGTAGTGCTACTATAGTATAACGAGGTCAAATATTTCACATACCAATTACTGTAAAGTGTTAGAAAATACCTGTCATCAGTCATCACCATTAACACTTGTTACCTTGCTTGAATAAAACAAACACGGGTGTTTAAAACTGCATAACCCTGATATATGAGGTAGATCGAAATTTAAACACCGACCCCGCGTTAACTCGCGTTCTCACGTTACTCGAGCGCAAGGTAACACGGTGTTACCTCGAGCGCGGGGTACGTGGGACCAAAATTTTGGTGTTCTTATAACACCTCCCTGGTATGATCAGAAAATTTTGGAGTTAAATCATGGAGACGTTACTAATAATACCTCCCTCCTCGTAAAGATGTTTGCATCTTTACGTTAGGCATAGGATATTCTATATAAGCGGCTGACAAATTGAGGTGGCGATCCTTTTGAGAGTGGCAAAATGTTTCGGAGGGTCGCAAAAAGATCCAAAAAGTATTGCCAAATGTTAGCCTTAGCCTATGTTTTTATATCAAGTCTCTTTTTTACGATGTCATCAAGTCTCTTTTTTACGATGTCATTATTAAAGGTCTGACGAATCCAATCAGCGCCAGGCAGCCATTGGTGGGGTCCATTGGCCTTAATTAAGTCATCTTCATTATTGTCTAAATATAATTTCAAGCCTCAATATACAGTGAAATTGGGGGAATCAAGAGGCAGTTTAGTGTACAAACATCTCTTTTACAGGCAAGGGATGAAACTGAAAAAATAAAAGGAGATACACCCCAATTATGGCCATCTTAAATCGGACTATCACTTGCTGTCCGGATTCATCTATATACATTTTTTTAAACACAGGTATGACCCACCATTTATGCAATTTGGTCGTCGAAACTAATTTCATGCTTTCAAACCTCAATGGCCTTTTGAAATTTTACGGCATTTTCATAGGGATGTTCAGCTATGTGTATTTTTGATGGAACTACGTCTCTAATTGGCATACCATCATGTAAATTAATGTTCTTTGATCTGTCAGTTAATTCTTAACATATGTTTTTAATGTTTTTCTACAGGTATACGCCGAGCATGGTGAATGTCAACGTTGCTTGTGTTTGCTCACGATCCTCTACCTCATAAAACACCGAAATTGAAATGCAAACCATGAAAGAATTGTCATAACGTACAAGACACCGGTTGAAATTTAAGTACGCCATTGCGTATAATAGTAATAATGGCACTGTGTCATTTCACCATTTCACTGCTATGAAAGAGTTTATACAATATTTTGTAAAATAGTTTAATCGATATCTGGTTTCGTTTATATTAAATGAAACATTTACGGAAAATATAGGCTACCTTAACGTGAGAAGTATTCGTAAAAAATAAAAGCCGACCAACACATATTCCGCCAGAGTAAGTGGCGGAGGTGTGGTCACATTTGCTCTAACTGTTTTGTTACCATCCAACGATATTGTTAGGCATGGAACGCGGAACTGGCAAAATGTCCAGATGTCAGTTGAGGTAGTACTCCTAACTCAATGCAATATTAACTAAAAACTAAATAACTAATAACCTCAATGTCTTTACGAAATTATTACCTTAAAGCCAACCAACAAAATACTTCAATTAATATTCACATATTTATTCGAGCTGCAACCTGGATCAATTATGCTCCTATATTTTTTAAAAGAAGAGAATATTTATTGTTTACTAAATAAGTTCTATATATTTATTATTCATTTTAAGTCGTACTTTACAGTAGGCATGCGAAAATTGAATTTATAATTGATTTTTATATTTATTTAACACCATCGTGTCTTTCATGATTAAGGGAAGGTATACTTTATAAATAGGAATATCATATGAGTAGATATAAGAGTGCATCGTTCAATTACCAGGCGAGGGAATAATTGTACCTTAATGAATATTTTACACATGTTTTATTCAAAATGTTGTCTTTCTAAAAGTCTTTGCAGCTGTTTTCACTTTCAATTTAATTTATTTCTATGTGAATTTGTTTACATGTATTCAATTGTGTAATAAATGTGTATGCACAAAAGTTTAAGATAATGAACTAAACTGTCAGTGTTGGGTTGTACTCATACAAAAAGTTTCATGTGTGTGCCGCAAAGAACGTACGGGGGTGGATACCCGTCTATCACTGTAATTGCATGTAGGGTTAGTTCTTGAAAACAATGTACATAGGGGCTGCGGGGAAGGAGAAGTCAGACGTTGATATAATAAGGGGTGTATGAGGAAGGGGGATAAGGAGACATGGAAATATAGAACACTTATGCGGGACACTGGGGTTTTAAGGAGGTACTCCAATCCACCACCTAGCTTGCTTCAACGTCAACTGATGCACGTGGCTTCTTTCGGTTCTAACGATTAAAATTTGACCCAAAAAACTTTCATTGATATTTCATTTATAGAAAGTAAAACGATGGATCCATTGAAACGCAACTTATCGCTGCATAAATACAAATTAAAAAAAAAATAAGGGCCAAGCACTAAACTAAATGAAATCAATCGAATATTTATTGATATATTTATGTACATCTCATTGCTCGTGTTCTCATGTTTACCATATATATTAATAACTAAAACGGAGATAAATTGAAGTTATTATCTACACCATGGAGTACTTATATCGGGAAAAATCGATATTTTGTAGCGCTTTTATAACATAATACGTATGAAATCATGCAACATTAATGACAAAATAATTTTACAGAACCGAAATGAATTGATAAAATTGGGAAATGCTAGGCGACGAATTTAAAGATCTTTTCTTCAATATCACCTTATTTTATGGACTGGTTGCTATTACTGAGTATCTTTTAATACAAGAGCTATTCAAGTGTTTGCAACAAGTGTACTGATAAATTCACACGGTACGCGAAATGTATATCTCTCTAGATAAAAATTTTGTAAAGTGCAAGTTTACTAAATGTTTTTGAAGGAAGGAAAAATGCAAAATATGAAATTTCTGTTGAATTAAAGATATGACTATTACAGATATTTGTAAGGTTAAACTGTGTGTTCCGTGAGATCACTTGGCGTAGACCCTTTTCCACAAAACAATAACAAAATCATAGTGAAAATAATGTTTGATGTGTATTATGTTTTACTTCAACAAAATGTCACTGACAAAAACGACGCCTATCAAAACTGTATCCCACAATGCTTTGTAATTACTATTAGGAAAAGGGTCTGTGTGGCAGTGTTTTGCTGAAAAAACTCAACTTTGGTACGTCTCTTATGTCTCTACACCGATATAACATCAACTTTTACCTTTTACATCATAATGTAAAATCATGTCAGGAATGATTCATTATTTTTTTATACAAAACAGAATCTATGTAACAGTCATTCATAAATATATCTTTGGCTATTGATTTGGGTCTCCCATCTATATGGCTGTATCGCTTACTTTGTTTGTGTATTCGTAGTGTGTGACGTTTATCTTAGCGACGCAGTTTGGTTTCGCCGAACGGCCCTTTGCCAGAGGGTCGGGAGGACTTTAGAAAAAGGAACTTTCACTTCTGGCTTCTGTTCTATTCAGCCAGTCTAGAGCAGGACCACTCAGTGTTTGCCCTTTGGAGGGCGTACTTGTCCATTTGGGACGTTAAGCTCCTTAAGGGAGCAGAACTCCTGAGGGAGTAATCGCTTGGTTTTCGCCCCTTGGCTCTTCGCCAGAGAGTCGTGGGGACTTTTAGAAAAAAACTTTCACTTCGGTGATCCTTGTAATTCTTATAGCGGCTTATGCTGTGTCTGCATGAAAATAATGGCGCTCTTTAGTCTGTTCATTTGTCTCAAGTAAGCTCTGCTAGCGAAAGCGGTCGCACCTTACCCTCTCAACATGACCGTACGGGTTTCTTTCTCTCTGAAGGGGGCGGCGATGAGGGGGTGCGATCGTTAGCTCGACTACACATCCCCGGCCAGGGGGTATTCTCTGCCGACTAAAGCCACTACGTCTGCACGATTCAGCAAGGTTTTAGTCAACTGGGTGTGTGGCCCCAGTCCCGTGCAACCATGCCTCTCAAAGAGCTGCAAAATGTATCGTCATAAAGCAAATCAATTTAAGCAAACAAACGGATGAAAAAAAGAATGCCAGAAACTATATAAAACATACAAAAGAATGCCAGAAACTGTATAAAACATACAAAAGAATGCCAGAAACTATATAAAACATACAAAAGAATGCCAGAAACTATATAAAACATACAATACAAACAAATGGCAAATTGAAAACAAAAGCCAAAAGTAAATTGGTATGAAGTCTAACTCAAGTTCCGAGTCGAATAAAAGAACGCGGAAGAATGGCGTCATTTCTACAACGAAATAGAAAGTACTACTGCAATATCTTGAAATGTTTATAAATAACCCGAGCAAGGGGACATTTGAATGTAAACGATTCATTTTAAAATTTAAACTTTCCATGACGCAATAAGGACGAATGCATCTTCGCCGTAAATGATGTATACCATTGCTCGTTTTGTCTTTAATGTATTTATACCCATTTGGAAAAATTTGGAAAGATTAAACGAAATTCGTCAAGGGAAAACCCGTCCATTATTAATTAGTCAGGCTATGAACTTCATACGTCGCCTACCGGGTGAATTGTAAAAAATGACCATACAAGGCTCTCCAAGAAGAACGAAAAGAAGCTAGAGGAGAGGAAGACTTTGTGACGTCACCATGTGTTAGGGGCGTGGTTACGTTTAATATTTTCATATTCCTCCACAGCAATGGTCATATAGTAATTACACTATCATGAGAGTACGGGAGAAGCTCCTACCCCGTGCTTGGTTTAACGGCAGCGCATTAACCTCTCACACGGAAGGCCCGGCTTCGATACCCAGGTCGAGTCATACCAAAGACTCAAAAAATGGAACCTACTGCCGTTGTGCATGATGCTCCGCTTAAGTAATGGAGTAGGGAAAACAAGCCAGTGAGCCACAATTGGAAAAAAGGCCCTGGCCGGCTCGACTTAAACCAATAGGTTGGAGACTGGGCCGCAAAACTCCATCTAACTATATAACTAACCTACCCCGGACACTTTGATGTATAGGCTAGCTAGGTAGTTAGATTAGGCCGCAGGGCCAAGTTTTCAATCAATTGCTTAAATCGGACCGACCCAACACCGCCTTTTTCCAGTTGTGGCTCTTTGTGGTTTTTTGCCTTGTTTACCGTACTTCGTTGCTTTTGCTGAGTACCAAGCACAATGTCAGTAGGTTCCAATTAAAGTCGTCCGTATAACCCAGGTTTGCAAGACTCGAACTCCAGACCTCCCGTCTTCAAGTCGGACGCGCTAACCAATTGACCATCATGTTGACGTGAAGAACAGAGCTAGAAAGCAGAATCAATTTATATTGCATTTAACGCGCATAAATAATGTTTTTCAATGTATTCATGGTTATTCCCTGTATATGAGTGTCTTTAATGACATCACAAGTCTCGTCATTTTTGACGGCCAAAATTAGTTTAGTGCTGTATGCTACTTAGTGAGGATTTATAGCTGAGAAGCAGCTGACGATTAACGTGTTACTCTTGCACTGAAACATTAAGTGCGTTCGATTTAGCGACTTGAGCCGGCTCAACTGGCTCAGCCAGTGATCGATCTTTCGGAAAAGTGATCTTAACGTCATCAAAACGTCACAACTTGAGCCGGCTAAAACGACCAGGTCTCCGAGGTGGTCTAGTTGAGCCGGTGACGTACTTTACGTCACATTTCGTCCAGTCAAGAAACTGGTTGAGCCAGTTGAGCCGGCTCCAGCCTCTAAATCGAACGCACTAATCAGTTGATTGTTTTTTTCCACAGTTGACGTGGCTTCCCAACTGTGACGTCACGTAAAAGGACTCTATATCACTTATGAAGACCACTGGTTTAGTTTATTAAAAACTTAAAATACCGTTTATCACTATTGGGCTTTAGTTCGCGAAAGGAGATAATCTAGGATAAGTGCATGATATCTAATGACTAATGATTGTACGGCAAAATTTGATACTCCTAGAAAACGATTTCATTGTTGTGTCATGGGATATGATACTCCCTAGTCGATTCATATCAATTTTCAATTACCCCCTCCCCCCTTCTACCCTTCGGGCGTCTATGCTCCCATCGGTATACAATATTTCTTTATCAATATACCCTCTGACGATATATATGATTATGCGGAAACCTTTGTACCTTGGACTCCAGACACTTCGATGTCTTGGTACTGGAATTTACAACTATCAAGTTCATGGAGGTGCTTATTTTTCACTAGACCCTATTTAACCAGACGGTTACAGGATTTTGGCCTGAAGTGGGGTGCATGACCTGTGATAATCACAACTGACGTGAAGGCACCCACAGGTGCACTCTCCATTAAAGATGCACCACGAGCGCAAAACGCCAGTTCAGTCGCGTGGATTCAGAGGATGAGTCCCGGTAGTAGGTTTAGAGGCGTAGCATCACGAAGATCTTGCAAAGTAAAATACGAAGACAACTGATAATGCCTTTATTGATCAGGCCGAAGATTTCCTGTCAACTTTGCAATTTGCTTAAGTGCATCTCAAGTCAAAAAAATCAAAAATATAAAGTTAAGAGCATGAAAAATGAATTTTAACAGTCCAACTCCCAGCTTCATAGAACATTCCTGAGCTGGGATATAAAATGTTGAAGTTTGTTCACTTTAAACAAATTGGTCCGTTGCGCAATAATTTGACTCCCTTGTTGTACAACTCAAAGAACCTGCTTTGTTTTCCTTTAAAACTAAAAATGTTTTAACGACCAATTCTTCCTGTTTGCTTGCACAGTCTGTTGTACAGAGAGGGTTTTATAGACCAGGCGGGGAAGAGGGGGGGGGGGGGCGATCGTCACCCGAAAGCGAAACTTATGGGACCAAGCGGATTTGGTCAATTTTGGGTCGCTGATTCCGAAAATCGAGGGTATACGGGCCAAATTCGGGCTTTTCTGCACCATTTTGACGTTTAAAGTTCAAGGGGCGCCCTCTACTAAACAAAAATCTCGTTTTCTCCATATATTTACGGTCCAGTCATTAACTGATGGGAGATTTGCTTCTAATATTCTGTAAATATAATGTCAACTGATAAATACGGGGAAATATTAGTATTCATATTAATATGCTAATTAGATCAGGCTAAAGGTCAAGTTATAATGGTAGCAGAGAAATAGGCCGAGGGTTTGAGTCATGGAAAATTACATCAAAATAGGCCTGCCTTACACCCTACAAACACAATAAATACTTATTTTAGAGCAAGCGGCAGGGTTGGCGCTATCTGACGACTCCCTGCCTCCCCATCTGGGAACAATGAACTCCTTTAATTTGCAGATTTAAATTGTATAAGGGTAATGCCGACAACTAGGGCTGTGTTGGTCATCGCACGATCTTGGTTTGTAAGTTAACTTCTTTCTCCAGTTATTAATTATAAACAATATATACCATTGTAGTTAGGGGGAAAAAATATATTTTTCTTTTTGGTGAACCTTTACAAGAATTATTATTTTTTTATTTTTTTTTTTTTTATTGTTCTGCTCAATCAATGATATGTACAAAACAACGAAGCGAGTTATTACAGTTATAAACAAAATTAAACATAAAACGAAATACAGGGGGAAATAAATGTGTTACGTAATATTAAAATCAAGATGAAGGCTATTAAACCATGGCTGCCATTGTCTCATGAACGCATTTATATTAGAAGAAGTACACGCATTGTAATGCAGTGATTGTATCAAACTCCTTGCATAATTTTGAAAGTGAACAAAATTCAAGATAGTGTTTTGCATTTTGCATTTGTAAATATAAAACTTGAACCAGATCATCAGTACATTTACAGCTCTGTTTTCAGCTTGATCATTTAGGATGCCAAAAATCATATTCTGTGGGCTAAGGTATAAGGTATTATTAGTATTAGCATTAACAAAATTCTGAAACTGTCTCCACAAAGGTTGTACTTTTTCACAGCTAAACGTAATATGGCTAATTGTTTCTCTTTCTTTTGAACAGAAAGTACAAAAATCATGATCTAAAATATTATTTCTTTTCAAGTAAATATTTGTTGACAGAATTCTAGTATTAATTCTGTACTGCAACCAAGAAAATTTACTCTCCAAATGTAAACTAAAGGGTAACTTATATAAATTAAATTTTAACTTAAATGGTAGCTTCCGAGTTCAGCGGACCATTTTCCCTGAGATTTTATGGCAAAATGGTTATAGTTAATAATTTTCTTGTAGAAATCCGAGCCCCCTTTTTTCGATTTGTTCAGAACAGCATGAAACTCTGGAATGAATGGTCGTTTTAATTTTTTGAAAGTTCGACCTTTTAAAAAGCATTTAATCGCTCTTAAAACACCTTCAAATTGCAGAAAATTTGTATTAATATCGTAATGAAGAATAAAGTTATTGAGGGTAAAAAAAATCCCATTTTCATCAAATAAGTCATCAACTACATAAACACCTTTTTGTATCCAATCTTTCAAGTACAAAGAATTCCTTCCAACTTGTGTTAAATCATTGTGACAGAGGCTTTAATGGGTATTTGGCTCATTGACAAGAACAAAGTCTATGGACGCTTTCAGTTTGATAACTGCATTTAAGAAATCTTTATATAACTGATTCTTTAAAAAGGAGATCGATTTTTTAAGTACGTAGGTCCCCCCTCCCATAAGGATTTTACTTTATCATCTAAAAAATAGTAAAACATAGCAAAGGTGGGCGAAGAGGGGGATGCGTTGTGATATCTTCTCAACCAGGTAAGTGTCATTGAAATCGCAAAAGAGTTCAGGTCTATCATTCGTAAACCGCCTTTTTCGTAGGGAATGCAGAGTTGTTGACGACTGATACGATCAGGGCCATTCCAGATAAACGAGTAGAACATTTTCTCAATATTTTTTACAAAGTGGTTCGGGGCCGGGGTCAGGTAGAGAGAGCAAAAGATAATTCATTTTTGGCAGCAAAAGGGACTTAACCACAGTTATTTTTCCTAATACGGTGAGCTTTCTTTTGGACCAATGTCCAATAATTTTGCGAAACTCCTCAATTAAGTTAAAATAATTCAATCGAACTATCTCATCCACATTAAGAGAAAAACGAATTCCTAGAAATGTAAAACCTCCCCCGGGATCCCAAGAAAGTCTTTCAACGTCACCGTAAACTTCTTTGGTATAACGCTTGGTTCCAATGGAAAAACAGATGTTTCACCATAATTCACCTTAAGACCAGATATACACCTCAAATCATTTAAAGAATCCATTACACCCATGAATGAAACACGGCTACCATCGGTAACAATAGCAGTGTCATCTGCATATTGGATTATTTTAATATCACATTCGGGAAGTGTGATACCTTTGATTGAATCTTTATGGCGAATATGAATGGCAAGTATTTCAACACACAATACGAATAAATAAGGAGATAGGGGGTCACCTTGACGACAACCTCTATAGATATTAAAAAATTGAGAACGGTGACCATTAACCATGACACAGGAAGCTGTACCATTGTAGAGAAATTTACACCATTTGATAAAATTATTCTTAAATCCCCAAAAACTAAGTACTTGCCAAAGAAAATCATGTGAAATGGTATCGAATGCTTTTTCAAAATCGATTAAAATAAGATGGGCTGGAATCTTCTCCAAATCAGTATACATCAAAAGATCGTAAAGCAAACTGACATTTTTTGCAATACCGGTATATCTTCCTGACATAAAACCTTTCTGGTTATCATGGATTAAACTGGGAAGAACTTCTTTCATCCTTTTTGCAATACAATTAGAAATAATTTAATTTATAAAACACACTACGGAGAGAGATCGGACACCAAATATTTAAGAATTCTCTCCGTTTATGTTTTTGGGGGATCAGGATAATTACTCCTTGTCTCAAGGTAGGGGAAAGGATGTCTCTTCGCCAGTAAGTACATAGAGCATTGTAGAAAAACGTAGAAAGACGAGACCAAAAGTACTTAACAAACTCAGAGGAGTATCCATCCAGGCCTGGTGATTTATCATTTTTAAGCTCCCTGACAGCATCACTTAGCTCAGATTTGGAGATAAATGTCTCCAGTTTATCTGACGCATGAACAGGTAAGCTTGGAAGGGTGACCTTATCAAGAAAATCATCTAATGATTTAAAATTGTTAGCATTATCCTCACTTTCAGAGAATAAATTTGCAAAATACGCATAAGTTTCATTAATAATATCATCTTGGTCATGTAAAGTATTACCACGTTCATCTTTAATAAAAGATAAACATTTATCCAAAGCATTTCTTCTTTCAAGGTTGAGAAAAAAACTGAGAAGGTTTTTCTCCCCACTCTATCCATTGACCACGTGACTTTATTAAGGCTCCCTGCATTTGACCTCTTCTCAACTCCTCCAGCTCATTCTTTTTCTGGTAGAGAATATCAATAGTATCCTCTTCAACCTCCATTTCAAGTTGAGAGATTTCATTAAGTAACGTGTTCTCCCTGTGTACTTCTGACTTTTTAATCTACTAGAAAACTGAATTGTTTCACCCCTAATTAAAAGAAGCAAAGTCTTCCAAAATAAATCAGCCTCAATAGTGAAATGTAAATCCCCGTGAGGTATTGACAAACTATCTCACGGTTGTATAGAGAGACAACATACTGTAAAATACACTGATCAATGGTAGTATTAACCAAATTAATATAATCAGTATTCTGCAAAAGAGCATTGTTAAATTTCCAATATCCTTTTCCGTGTTTAATATACTATGAAGGGGGAACACATATAGTACCAATGTTGTCCAATCAAGGCTTGACATAAATTGCAAGTAATCATTCGGAGAGAACATTTAAAGTAATTTCATTTGTCCAGTCTTAATCGGCACGTTTCGAAGAATCGGTTCCCGCTCTATGGCATAGGGAGAAAACGTGCATTCACATGGATTTGTACGAAGGCGTGATCGAGGGAATTGCTCAACTGCCCGTGGGCTCAGCAGAGACCCAGGAGCGAATTTTTAAGCGCGCGACTTTATATTTAAGTGGGTCATTAACAGGTGTGGTGTTACCTGGAGCCGGAAGTTCGGATTTACTTGGGAAATCTCGATCCCTTGTGGAACAATGATTACTCCTTCGGATAGCATTGTAGCGGGAAATAAACGAAAAAATAAATATAAAAATTCGAAAGATATATGCTTTCAAATTATAACATGTGTAATATATGTCATAGCCCTCAATTCGCTATCCGCCTCTCACTAAAGTCCCCCATGGAAAAATTCCACTGCCATCTGTCCCCCCTTTTCAGTCAACTTAAAACGACTCAAATGACATTTTGAAGCAGACTAAAATGCTCTTGGCAGAAATGTGTGCATGTGTGTATGAAGGGGAGAGGGCTATAGACACGTCTCGAACATCTTCCCACCTGAGTTGCCTGTTCAATCGGCAGATTTGGAGAAGACTTGAACGAAAGGGAGGGAAGTGGAGTTGAGATCACCAATGCAATTCTACCCCAATAGCCAACGTAAATAATAGGTCAATAATATTGGTTTTAAAGGTGCGATTGTGATAGAATATCTCATTGATTTATGACAAAGGTCAGTCTTACGTGTTTTTTATATGAGGGAATAGGAGTTTGAGACGAGTTTCAGAAAAAAAAAACAAATGAAAATCTAGGGAATAAATTCCAAATTTTGGGTAGCGAAAAATAAGTTGTGGTCAGAACTCCATCAGAGTAAACTTGAAACCAAAGTTGAAGAAGTAGCCCATGAAACATGTTTACATCAATCTTTAAATGCTTGACAAATTAATTTCCACCCAAACATGAGATGATGGAGTAAAAGTTCACTTGACCTTTCTTTCAGTGACCAAACAGGATACTTGGCTTTCTTGGAACAATGGCAGAAATTATTACAAGGGCCAAGCAAACTGCAAAAGTGCTTGATACCTTATGATTCCTTAGCTAAACGTGACAATTTGTATACATACATTAGATATATTTCCCAGAACATGGCTATCCGAAGTAGTAGTCACTGTCCCACAAGGGATCGAGATTTCCCAAGTAAATCCAAACTTCCGGCCCCAGGTAACACCACCCCTGAAAATGAGCCACTTAGATGAATAGCCGCGCACTTAAAAATTCTCTCCTGAGCCTATTGAGCCCATGTACTGGGCAGTGGAGCAATTCATCGACCACGCCTTCGTACACAGCCACTGTGAATGGCACTTTTATGCACACATTCCTCTCTGTGCCATAGAGCGGGAACCGAATTCTGAGAACCGCGCCGACTTAGGCTCGGTTAATGAAATCACTTAAATGTTCTCTCCGAAAGATATCATAAAATATATGTCAAGCCTTGATTGGACAACCAGATCGCAAGTTTTTTACCAAAACGATTATTTGTTTATTTTACACCAAAATTTCTAATTATGCTTCGATTTCAAAATGTTGTGACGTCATAATTGGGGAATTTCCCCCAAATGAAGCGTCATTTTATGTCACACGAACTCAGTTTACGACAAAATTAAAGACCCAAATAACACCAACTCTTTACCTCCTGCTACCTATGACATGCAGAAACGCGTTTAGCCATTTCGATATATTTGTGGTTAGAAGTATTAATCCTTTAAATTATGTAAATTTGAGGTGAAAAGGAAAATTTTGCTTAGAGACATCAATTCCCTTAAATTAATGTTTAACGACAAAATTAAAAGTTGTGCCAAATCAAAAAAGTATTCACTGTGTGTGTAAAGTATGGACATCACAAATCCAAATTTGCTAGACCTTAAATCACAACCCCGAGCACTACATTAAGCGAAAAACCGAACAATAACCAAACGCCCATACACTGTAACGCATTTGTGAAATTAATAATCGAAACTTTTCGCTATGACTAGTACTACATTTGTCCCCATAACTCTAATTGTATATATTGTATATAATTAATAACTGGAGAAAGAAGTCAACTTACAAACCAAGATCGTTCAATGAACAACACAGCTCTAGTTGTCGGCATTACACTTATACAATTTTAGCCTTCAAAAGGCGTCCATTGTTCCCGATGAGGAAGGAGGGGGTCGTCAGATAGCGCAAACCTTGCCGTTTGCTCTAAAATGAGTATCTATTGTGTTTGTAGGGTGTAAGGCAAGTCCATTTTGATGTATTTTCCCACGACTCAAACCCTCGGCCTACTCTGCTAATGTTATAACTTGACCTTTAACCTTATCTAATTAGCATATTAATATGAATACTACAATTTCTCCGTATTTATCAGTTGACATTATATTAACAGAATATTAGAAGCAAATCTCACATCAGTTCATGACGGGACCGTAAATATATGGAGAACACGCGATTTTTGTTTAATAGAGGGCGCCCTTTGAACTTTAAACGTCAAAATGGTGCAGAAAAGCCCGGATATGGCCCGTATACCCTCGATTTTCGGAATCAGCTACCCAAAATTGACCAAATCCACTTGGTCTCATAAATTTCGCTTTCGGGTGACGATACCCCCCCCCCCCCCCTTCTCCGCCTGGTCTATAATTAATTACATCACCCCATTAGAGTATCACACCTTGGTGCAAGGTGCAGTAACTTTCAGAAAAACAGAGAAATATAAAGATTGTAATTTGATTTGTACAACAATGACATCACAAATTATTGAGTATATACCATTTTAAGTTGAGTGAATAAACTTCGACATTTTATATCTCAGCTTAGAAATGTCCTATGAAGATGGGAGTTAGACTGTTAGAATTCATTTTTCATGCTCTTTAGTGTGTAGTTTTAAATTTTTTGACATGTGATTCACTTTAAAATTAATATTAAAAAGGAAACAATCTCATAATGAATCCTTAAGAGACTCATTTTCCTTGAGAGACTCAAATTGTTTGGCATTTGTAAGTAAGATACTATGACAGCTGATAGTTAATGCCTTTATTGTATCAGGCTGATGATTTCCTGTCTGTTTGTATGGTGATTGAATAACTATGTATAAGTAAGGGTTTCTGGTTATATGTGTGTTAAAGGGAAGTTTAAGCAAAAATTCAATTTTAATAAGTAAAAGAGAAACCTAATGTATACACTGTGGTGAAGTTTCCGTTCAAATCGGACACATATTTCTCCAGATATAACTAAATGAAGTTACTAAATTTGTCTTCCCGAAGGGAACTTCATGGCAGCAAAGATTATATCACTTCCTCACATGGACAAGGAATGCTTTGTTTCCCTTTATTTTGCAGACTGTTGTGTTGACCTTGAAGTTTCATTTCATTTCATTTATTTGTTTCACCACTCAAGTATACAATGACATAGTTCAACAAAATTACAGAAGATAAAATGAGAGTGGAAGGAAGTGCAACTGAAAGCCACAGGCTTGTCGAGAGTGCACTCCCTAAAAAAGAAAACAAGAAAAACAAAAGAAAAGAAAACGTAACAATCCAACAACAAAGAAAAAATACATAAACCATACCATGAGCAGATAATCCCTACCCACTACAGCATACGCCGACACCCCACGCTACAGAACAAAGGGGAATACAGCATCAATAATCATTGTTAATATACCTAGTATAATTGCCACGGAATGAAGTAAGAGTTGGTTTGCTTTTGAAAAAAATTAGGAATGGTATTCCAGAGCCGACTGCACTATATACCTTAAAGAGTCGGTGTTGTAAGATAAGGATGTAGTGGGAATTTGTAAATTACCTGATTGGCGTGTGTTATGGCCATGTAGAGGAAAGCTGTGAGTATAAAAATTGGAAAATGGTTCAGGTAACAAATTATGTGTATACGAATGTGACAGTATTTAAATTTATGTCGTGTAACATCAGGAGGTTTTTGGTTTTGAACAAATTAGTGGTGTGATCACGAGGCTTTGAAAAGGTAATGTGACGAAAAGCTCTTTTCTGAAGAATGACCAACCTTTTAATTTGGGATGGGATAGCACTAGACCAGACAGTACAACAATATGTGAGATGCGGATAAATTAGAGAAAGATAGATCGTACGTAGGTTATAGTGGACGTATAGCTTCTTCGGGAAGCAGTGAAAGTTTTGGTTTCGCCGAACGGCCCTTTGCCAGAGGGTCGGGAGGACTTTAGAAAAAGCATTCGGAGGAAGCATATGTTTGAGTCGGCCTAGAATGCCGACACCCTTTGCTACCTTAGAACACAGGTGGGAAATATGGTGCTCCCATTTAACGAGTGGGTCAAAATTAACACCGAGAAATTTTATCTTACTGGAAACTTCAGGTGGTTGGCTATTTATGTGTATAATGAAATTGAGGTTATTCCATTTGAGATTGTAAACCATGTATTTCGTCTTACTTGCATCGAGGGAGAGTTTATTAGAGGCAACCCAGTCTGAATACAAACATAATTCATTGTAGACAGTTTCTTCTAGCTTATGAGGGTCATTGGAGGTAAAATATATAATTGTATCATCAGCAAATAGTACCATTGACGAGTTTGAAGAAACCTGGCTTATATCATTTCCGTAAATTATAAAGAAAAAGAGGTCCAACAATGGAACCTTGAGTTAGTAAGAAATAAATAAGAATACGACCTCGTTGTGGAGAATGCAAAGTTTGTTAAGTTCTCGTGCCACTTAATACTTCTGCAATCACATTTTGAAACTAGAAATCTGTACTTGCATGGCAAGTACTAATAGAAGCCTTGTAAATGTCTGACAGTGGTATGTTTTGCAGCTAATAGAAGGAAAACATCCTAACACTATGCTTGTACACAGGTGGTAGGTCCTACCAGGGCCGTATCAATATAGCCTACGGCATTAGATCCTACACAGTTCATATACAGACGGCTTATGTAGGTAGTGGACCATTAACTCCAATACTCGTGCCTGTTTAAATGTTTACTGACAGTCAAAGCGCCATAAAGAATTTATGGGATGTTGTATCTGATTGTGTTACTTAGTTACAAAATATGATCATTTTTGCATTTAGATTTTGTAGACAATGAGTTGAAATACGGACTGCAAAATTGAAGGCAATCGGACCGATTTTAGTGCCATTTTTATTGTATTACTCCGCTCTGTGAAATGCCGTTTTTGAGTAGATATTATGGTTCGAAACAAATCCCTATCATTCAAGGCTCTCTAGCTCAAACTTTCAATGATCATGGTATGGAAATTTGAAAGTGCCATGAAAGCGTCGATCAGAAGGGTGGCATGTCCTGGTTGAAAACTTCTACTGGGAGCTAAGGGGCACGGAAGTAGCCGAATTTAGTGTGTGTAAGTCAATGGGACTTATAGTTAGTAGCCCGCTACCTGTATGCCTCTTTCGCGCAATCCTGTACAAGCAGACTACAGGGAGCACACCACCATTAGCAGAACGGCCTTCCCGGGAAAAGTAGTTCCAAAGTACACCGTCGATTTTAGGTCCTCTTTGAACTGCTCACATTAGAACAACCAGTTGCTCCTTATTTTTCGTGGATATGGAAGAGGAGATGTTAATGTGTAAGTGATGCCAAATTGGGACGGATTGAAGGTAATTTAGACCCTTTCAGTACTGGGTGTGAAAAAGAGGTAATTTCCGTCACTTTGGGGATTAATATTGGGGTGGGTGCAGAGCCCATAAACTTTTTCCCCATGTAGCTCAAAATCTAAACGGCCATGCTGTGGTGAACTTGTGATGCCGTGATTGGCCAACTCCTTTGCTTTCATGTGAGGGGTAGCTTTAGTAGGGTGTGAACTTTGACAGGGCTGTGAGGGCATTTAATGAAGGCAAAATGGTGTGTAAGTCAATGGAGAAATTAATGGTGGTGTGCTCCCTTCATATGCAGTTGTCTCGCAAAATTAGTTTCTTTCATGCATTGATTACACCAATTATTTCAAAGTTGTTTAGAAATTAATGAAACTTTCGAATCAGTTTCCGCCTACCTTAAACATTTCCTCAAACCGGAAGGAGGTTAATGCAGAACAATACCTTTCATTTTAAATCTACTTTTCTACATGCACAATACTAGTTAACTGAGTTAATGTTAGGAATAATCCCCAGTTGTTAAAATAGTTAAGCCGTAATTTGATTTGGGAAGAATCGCAATTTGTTGTGAAAACCATGATTGGGTCTAGAAAGGGGTTATTGTAACGTGGACAAGGAATATTTGACTCGTCCTTTCATTATTCGGTGTCTGAATTACAAAATATGGGTCGAAAAAGTGTTATTTTGGAATTAGAGTTGTGGCTTATTTCCAAGAAACCGATTGGTCCATTGGCATGAAACTTCCCTAGACCGCCTACGAAAAAAAAGTTGCAGGCCGCTGTTGGAAATTCCCCTAAAAGACTGCATCGATACTGCGCAGCTGTTTCACTGTACAAACGAAAAGCGTGCGATTGCACTTTGAAACCAAACGGAACATGGATGTAATATTCATCCCCCGACCACTTACGTAGGCACGAAAACACGTGACTGAACGAGCAATTCCTACAATCGAATCTAAGGCTCCGATTAAATATGGGATTGTTGAGGAGAAAAAAAGCTGTAAAATTAAAAGAAAGGCAAAAAATGTCCATTAAATGTGGGGATATGATGTCATATATGCTTGCTTCAATTTCACTTTGGTTGGAAATATGACAACTTTACTTGCTCATATCTTGACACCCACACATCGGATTTTAATGCACATTTCACCAAAAAGCTTAGAATAAGTACCCCTCTAACATACCCAAACTTGATATGGCCTTAAACCCTTCTTTTAACTGGTGAAAATGTGTTGCCCGTTTAAAGAAATGCACTGCGTCGCATGGTATGGAGTACCAACTACCGTAACTGTGTCAAATTTTGCGGCATGTTTACTTAGCGCAGTCTCCTTACAATTGTTTTAAAACAACAGTTCATTATTAATTCCCTTTTTTCTGTTCAAAGTATAGTTAATGATATTTCAGGCACATAAAAAATGCATATAGTCAGGGTAAAGGGAGCAGTTTTTTCTAGAAAATGTCACCTCCGAGGAAGAGAAGTATTGTCACATGATTTACAGCAACCAATAATGAAACATAATACATAATACGAATTCAAATTAAGGTGAATGCACTTTTCTTCTAATGCACTTATCAATAATTTTAAAGACGAACCATTTGATCCCTCGGCAAGGTTAGGTCAGTAAATGTGCGTCAAAAACGTGAAACATTTTTGTACATTGGCACATACCTCTGTCACGGAACTTACTCAACATTGCAGAGACTTGGACATTCGCTTGTAGTGGAATATGACGCACGTAGGTAGCACATGTTATGTTACTTCAAGAAACATTTGGGGAACTTTAATTGACCAACCCCTCAGCTCAAACGAACATGACCCACATTTCACTAAAGCATACCCAGGCAAGGAGGGTTGCGTCTTGTAGTTGATAATTGCATATGGTAACGACCAGGTAAATAAAATAATTCACGAAAGTGAGCCAACTATCTTGAGTCTATTTGCCCCCATAGAGACTCACTTTATAGTATATATAAAGTGAGTCGCTATGGGGACACATTGACTCAGTTTTAAGATAGTGACTCACTTATTATATTTTGTGAACTCGTCAAAACACATCTTTGGATATTTTCACAGGCAATCTTCGCAAACTTTAAGTACAGTATTAAGCGAAAAAAAAAAAAAATATTTGCAACGCTCAAAGTTAAGATTCCGGTTTCAATTTGACCACAAATAATCTGTGAACATGTCAGCCTCCTCGCGGGGGATGACCCTCTGATGTCTAGTGACTTTAACCACACCGCAGTTTAATGCAAGCATCCGGAAAATACTAAACATCCTGTTTTAAAATTTTAAAATATGATAAGGAAACACGATAAGCTCTTTGACTAAGGAACCCTTAAGGTGCGATATATAACTTACAGATTCTAACCATCAACTGTCATAGGATATGATAATCTTGTCAGCTGGCAAATAAATTGAACAGCTCTATGGCACCTCTAGGACTCTGTTGATTATCTTTTCATGGGAGAAAGTTTCACTCTTGGTTTACGATAACATTGCATGGTATGTTCTCTCATGACGTCAAACAAAGATGTGCTGTACTACAGGGAAGCGGTACCTCTGCAGTGTAGTTCGTGGGTAATTGGTTGTAATTAATATCTCTCTGTCGACAATTTTAAAAAATGATATCACGGTCATCTGCTTTAAAGGGAATATGTCGATCCAAAGAGTTGCTAGTTACTCTATTACCAAACACAGTCTAACTGCAAATTGATCAAATTCATTCAAACCCAGCCCATACTTGTTGGTCAATATTTACTTCTTCAGTCAGTAAGATGAAGTCCCAGTTATTTTAAGCTCACAAACTGTGTGCAGACGCCCTGCCGCATGCTTATTCCCAGGGCCGGATTGGGGCCGGGCCCCGGGCCTCTTCACAAGAAGGGGCGTCCCACCAATATACGGTAGGCAATACATTTTAATAGAAAGCTAGCCACGAACCCATTAGACACACAGCTCAGCAGCCGTATGCCTGATTGATTAAGCCTGTGGGAGGCGTTTCTCTGTGTAAATAATTAATTGATAAGTACAAATTATGCCCATTTCATTTCATGTTTGTGCATTATGTATCACCCATGATAGTCCTATTCAGGATTTTCTGTTTCCTAAATAAAAATGTCCTATTTATAATAGGTTACTAGTCTTTGGTGAGTGAAATAGGGAGAGTTGGAAAGGGGGCCTTCCTTTCAAGCGGGCCCCGGGCCTCCTACCGGCTAAATCCAGCCCTGCACTAGAATAAAGTGTGGGGAAAGTATAGCTTCGTGTTGGAGCTGTTGGCGCATACATGACGTACATATAGATAGAGGGGGGAAACTAAGGAATACCACAGATAAAGTATTGAGGCGAAAAGCCTAGAAAGACCTTAACTGACCGATGGTGCAGCAGTTTGGTTGCATTCCATGCACTGTACAACGATGAATTATGATCTTTTTTTTCGAAATCTGAGATATAAGCTACCATTTGGAGGTGAAAGGAAATACCAAGGATTCTCATCTGCTCATTGGATACTTATATACATCTGGGGAATCTCATATACAGCTGTATTAGCTTGTGATGAGCGTTTTAACAGTTCTATGAATATAAAGCTTAATATTATGGAACAATAAAACGAACGAAAATTCTTCTGTTGTTCATGTAAATATGGAAAGTATGTTTTAGTATGTAACACGTGCGTTTTTCAGCGCAAAACCGGCAATAAATAATGATAGTAATATGTAAATTTCCCAAGAAAACGGGTAAAAATTATCTCAAGACTCATTGCCACACGGGACTCTTCCTCTCAGGGGAGGTGGCGGTGACTTTTGGTCCAACTTCAGATCCCCCAAAATGGCGTTATCCTTGCCAAATACGAATGCAATTTAGTTAGGAGCAGACAGAAGATTTTTTGCCGGAAAAATGTAATTCTGCTCGAAAGATTATCTAAGCGGCACTCATGAATTTATGTGGAGCGTACAGAAAAGTTTGAAAATGGTACCCCTCAGACAGATGGAATGGCATACGCCAGGCTTACAAAGGGAATCTTAGTAGTCGCTACTGTGAGTTTCCTTTTGCAGATAGACGTTATTTTGAAAATCAATACCCCAGGCAGCCGTATATGGCATTTTCCAGGCTTATAAGGAGGACCTAAGCAGTCGCTGTCAAGTTCTAGCTTTGTTTCCTATAATAAAATATTCAGCAGTTTGCTGAGTGATCAGAGATTAACAGTTAGTAATTTAGAAAGTTACCACATAAAATGCACCACCACCGTTGGATGAAATAATATTGTAAAAAATTATTTTTCCGAGGAGAATATTGAAAAATTTAACTTTTCATAACCTTTTTGAAAAGAATTTTTCTGTCTCAAAAATAGGTACTGTACATAAATCTAATAATTCCTACAGACTGACGTCCCATACCGACAAGGATACAATAACGTCCTATTTCTTCTCACATGAAAGTCAAATCACCGTCACTGTTTACATTTATCAGAGTCAGGGCTTTGTCGATTCACCGTTTCCCGTGAATCGGCAAAAATTGTAAAGTTTGTGAAAAAAAAATTCGGCCTGGTAAACGGAACAGATTTCGCACCATTTTGCATGTAGGCCCCTTCTGAAGGGCAAAAATTTTCAAAAGGGGGTTCCCACCCCTCCGCCAGGACGGCGATCAGTGGAGCATTATATCAGAAACATTAAGCAATGTGGTGCTTCAGAAAATTTAATTGAGAAAGCCTGCTTTAGTGTATCGAAATTTCTTTTGACCTTGAACCTTTGAATCTTACGAAGCCAGTAGTACCAGTCCCAGCGCGTAAACAGTAACACATAACCGAGTTAGTCTGAGTAATTTACTCTTGCACCACAAAGGTTACAGTAAAATGTTAAATGTTGAACCATATTTGTGCCACCTGGTGTAACATCATGGTGCAACAAAATTGACAATCTTCAGAGTTGGCAATGAATTTACATTGGCTACCTGCTGTCGGTAAATTTGCCTTACGTTTATGACCCAAAATTCCCCGACCCCCAGCATTGACACTCCAGTTACGCTACTCTAAAACTTAACAGAATGTTCTTTACAATAACTTAAAAGTAGCTTAAACATTTTGCCAGCTGGACTATGCAATACAACCGTATAGTCTTTGGTATGAAATGTTCATGACGCATTTTGAAGGAGATCCCTTCTCGGCTTTGGCTAAGATCATGTGTAGTATCTGTTCTTTTCATCCAGTCAAGAATGGAGCCATGCATGGCAGACCAGTAACGTAAATGGTCTGAAGGCCTTGAGGTTGGTCAAGTGTTGTCCTTAAGTGGACGTATAGGTTCTTCGGGAAGCACTATCAAGTTTGGTTTCGCCGAACGGCACTTTGCCAGAGGGTCGGGAGGAAAAAATATTGAAGGAGTGGAAGTATACGCCAGTTAAGAGCAAACGCGGTTCAGAATGCATGTAAAAGTAATTTAGGTCTATTTATATCATGGTAAATAAATAAGAGTTGTTACTGACTGCGTTATGTTATGCGTATACCTCTATGGACGGCCATTTAACAGTAACAAAATCAACGGTACAAACACTGCGTTTTGCTGCGACGGCGCATCCGAAAAAGTAAATGCAAAGATGGATGTAAAATGTTGAATAGCGCCACCCTAAACTGTTTCCCCCTTTGCGGGTAGATGTTCCTTGATTGGCTGTTGCCATTGTATTGTATTGATTGTACTTTTATTTGGGTTAGGGAATAGATTGGGGATTAGAGTTATCGTTAGTCAATTAGGAAATTTCTTGTTACGCAGTGCGCATTGCCCCTTTATGCCTGTCACATATGTAAAGATAAGAAAAATTTAAAACACCGAGACATACAAAAAAAAGAAGAATAGAGACATTTGGACTCATCTAGTTAATAATTCAGTAGTTTCGAATCTGGTAACTAATCCGATAAATGGTTTCAAATGTAGGGAGGCATACATGTCCAACTCCATAAGGGCTTTATAACCCGATAACCAAGAATAATTTCCTTTTCCCACAAATAATTAAAACGATATGAACCACTGATTTCAAGGAAATTTTAATTATTACAAACTGGCAATTGTAATTTAAAGTGTAGATGGTTATAACTGAAGAATAGACCAAGCGTCTACAGATTGGGGAAACAAGATTCTCCTTAAAGTTGGAAACTCCGGAATGGATAATCCTCGCATGATGTGATAATAAGAACTATTTATTATTTTACGATTTATTCTTATGCTACACCATCGAAGTATGTTTTCAGCCAAAAATAAATTTGATAAATTTAATTTTATCACGTTTATTACTAAATAAAAGTCTTCTTTTCGACTACGAAATTCCGAGTATTTTTCATTACGTCTGTATAATTTCACCTGTAGCGGACATGGAAATATAGTTTTACCCTTAGAAAATAAAAACCTGTCACCTTATATTAATTAATTATTGCAAACACAATGATATATTACACAGATTAACTAAAAAAATCATTGTTAGGAAGATCTCATAATTATCTAAATTGCGTCAGCCACTGACCACAAAATTTAGTCTTCCCTTCCTGCTAAGGTCGTCAAATGTGTACATAACTGCTTATATATTGTAACATAACGCTGACCAGGAAACGTGTACACATATATTCCATTTGAAGGGATATTAATAGTTACAGCGACACGGCTTGCAATTAAAACATTGACTAATGATCAAATGTACGTTGACGAAATTCTACCCTCGTGACACTGCGCCAAATTATTTGATTCTTATCCAACGAAAACATTACGGCCGTGATTCTCCTTTTGCTTAGGGTGCCAATACTCACATCAGGTGAGGATGATGACAAATTAATTTAAGGATGCAATTGCACGGACCTAGCCCCTGTTTAACAAATCTACGTCAGAGCGATTCTTTAGCGATGGGAATGTAAAGTCCACCCGTTGAATTAAAAAATGATTACATGTATAAATGATGTACAGGCCAGCTTAGGAGACTTCACGCACACTCTGTCCAGAGAGGTGGAAGACATTCCAAGCAGTTTCGGATTTCAAAAGTAGGGGGGGGGGGGACAAAGTTAGGCCTAAGGGAAACGTTGGAGGGCAAAAAAAAAAAAAATGCGGGTAACACACAGCAAAGCTCTAGGTTTGTCAGTTGGTTTCAGAGATCATAACAGAATCCGCTCCCTTGAAACTTGGACGATTTTAGCCTGTCCTCGAATTCCATGTGTAAACAACTAACAAAAGCTACGTTGTTGTAGATTAAATGGTCCAGTGAATCCCTATTGTTGTTTGCTGGGTTTTTTTTTTTCCCGAATATCCGCCAAGTCATGACATATCCGCCAATTCTTCTTAAAAGGGGCAGAATTATTTAAACTGGGAACCAGAGCTAAATCTTTGAGGGTGGTCCAAAGTTCAAAGCTCTTGAAAGACATGAGGTTAAAGCATATCTCTGGGTGAAAAAAATGTATAGGAATAGATATAATTTGCTTTTATATGGATTCCAGGGACCCCTTAGGTGGGATTTTAAATTCCATGTTCAGTTCCTTCTGGGAAAGGCTCCAGGGAGGCTTCAACGTGGATCCCGTGGGGGCAAAGTTCTAGGGTATTTCAGCATATTTCTTCGTAAAAATTATGTATCAGGATATGGCTCCATACTAAATGGCGCAGCCGCTCATTTTATCTTACCGTTCTACTGAGGAATCATAAAATAACGTATCATAGGCGGCGGGAGATGTTTTTATGGGGGGGGGGGGCACAAGTTTTCGGCAGCCGACATAATGGTGACGCCGTAAGGCGTCCGGTTTTTCGCAAAACACAAAACCCCATTGGCGTGGGATCCAGGTGCCCCCTTAAGGGTCCCCGGTGGGGTTCACTGGCGAAGCTTCGGTAGGGGACCAAGGGGTGAAGCCTCCGGAAGCTCAGCGATTTTGGTGATTTGAGAGACTTCAAAATGGTCCTATAAGAAACATAATTACCGGGGAAAATGTGTGTCATTGGTGACAATAAGTGGACGCTCATTATGCTTTAAAGGCCCTGATGTGAGAAGAAGAAAGATACTCTGAAAAAGTCCTGTTTTAACCGTTTGAAGGGCGAAAGTAAGTTCTCCTACAGGTTATCGTTAATGTGGGGGTCCAAGGGGCGAGCTCCGGGAGCTTTGCACTTTTTACACTCTGAAAAGTAATAATGGAGCCAAAGAATAGCCGAAATGTAATAAAAGCAACTTAAATTTGTTGAACTTCTTTAATTTGAAAAATTTATTTTTGCGACATTCAGTTATGGGGGGGGGGGGCAGGCGACCCCCTAGCCTCCGCTCCCGCCGTCTATGCGTATCAGAAGCAAAATATTAAAGCTTATCTCGGCTTGTGCATGTTAGCTTATTGACCTTCACTTCACAATACCATGTCACTTTGCCATTTCACAAGTCTCTCCTGTTAAGAACATCATAAACCCGCGTTCATTAATGTCCTCCAAACCGTGTTAAAACTTTCAAATGTTTCTTCACTCTTGCTCTTAAAATTGATGTAAACTCACCGGGACCGGAAAACAATCGAGTAAAACTGAGCTCATTCTAATTCTGGAGGTAAGTATAAAATACAGTGGGAGTGTTTATGTTAACATCATGTGTAGGTTTTGTCGCGTCAAATTGTTAACCACAAAAAAGGAAACTTAAGATTGCTAATATTTTGACTTCTTATTCAAATCGGAACAGGTTGTAAAAGAAAATAAATACCTTGGTAGTTGTTTTGCTATTTATTGCTTTAGCCTTTGCCTTCAGATTTAATGTTGTGAAAAAAGGCCATATAAACTATTTCAACTAGTTTCATCAGTATTTTTTTTTAACTCAGAGTGGAAGTTGCTTTCTCAGTAAAAATACAAGGCGGCTTTAGACTAGAGTACCAGGAGCGCGCCCTCTAAAAATTCACAAGACTTACTTTTACTTCGTAAATAGGCCATTTTGACTTTTCATATGTCCATCTTGTGGCATTGGCAAGAATTGTTACAAAATAACAGCAATTGCAAAGTTCACCTGTTCACGGATCGACATATTGTAAGAAAATGGCGATGGCGTGATATCAAAGGTTTAAGCCGTAAACGTACGAACATGTGTATACTTTCATGGTACGAGGTACACTCCAAAACGCTAATGGTCAGCTATTCATCTACCCAAGCTATGGTCAAACTGTCGACCAAAACCCTGGTCAAATGTTACCAATAAAATTTGACCATACATTGGTCAAAAGTGACCATAGTTTAGGTCAGCAATTTGAACCATTGTTTTAGTCCGTGCATAGTTGACCTCTGAAGGCAATGGTCCTGTTGGCCATAGCGTATATAGACAGGGTATTGGATAGGGTCTGGACAAACTTTGGTTAGCCCTTATAATTTTACAAATGTGATGGTATTATATATCGCAGCAATATTTCAGTGGTGTCCAAATCCTTTCAGAAACTTGCTTTAAATACAAAACCATTGTCAAGGTGAAATTTCGATTAAAATGTAAAGTATTACTAAAATTGGGCGATGCGCACTGTTTAACAAGAAACTAGCTAACGGTAGTCCTAATTCATAACGTAATCCTTAATTATTTCAAAGAATTAAACTGTTTTATTCCAATTGTAACAGCCAATGAGTGTCCATGAATCGCATAAATTCGGTACGCATTCTGATAGTTTATTAATGAAAAACCAATTTCAACTTAGCCTTACTCATGATCTTTTAAACACTTTGCCCAGACCTCAGAAATATTTGGGCAGAAAATGCAAAACATTTCTGGGACAAATTGAATTGTAAGAAGACATTGGCAGATATCAGGATTATATACAGTGGCCTAAATTGTGCCAGGACACTATAAATGATAACTTTCATAGGGAATTTTCTGATCATTTTTCAATTTGTTTTTAAATTGAAGTGAACATTCTTACAATCAAAATCACAAAATAATTTTAAGATTTTATTTACAGGCCTGGAAATACCATATCCGGCTGTAAGAGTGGTCGACATATTTCACAATTTTATCATTTTCCGGGTGTCTGAGGGTTGGCGATTTTCAAAATATTCTGTTCTCTTCGCTCGATTCGCTTACATAGTCATCATAGCCTTCATTGCAGCATAAAACAGCTTTCTAAGCCCCCCAGCCAAAAACGCTGCCTCTTTTCAGACTGTACATAAGCCAGAAACTGGATCCGCCTTTGGTTAGCCTCCTCTTTTACACGTACCGGTGTAGCGTACATTCTTTGTCAGTCATGGTGTTTATCGAAGCTGAGGAGCTGAGAAACAAAGACCCCTTCGCAGGATACTTTTAAACTGGCAAAATCGATACCCAATGACACACGATGGTCATCGGGCATCGGTGCCCTCCACCTTAAAGGGCCAAACCTCCCAGCCCGAACTACAATTTTGGTTTCCAGGTACCGAAATTTTCAATTGGCTCAGCTCTTTGACTGACAGCTCATTCAAACAATGCAGAGTGCCAAAGCTTATAGTACACAGCATGCACAGTACTGAGAGTGGTTTGATTATATAAATTGAGTTTTTTCTATACTCACCCTGAAGCAATAAACTGAGATTGTGTCTGGATGAGGATGAAATTCAGACAATTATGGGAGGGGCTTAAGTAAGAAGGTTAGGAGAATTGGTACTGTTTGGGGTTAGAGAACTGGGCCTTTAACATGTAATCCTAGACCCGCCCCTAAAACTGAACCAGTTTGGTAGTCGTTTTTTCATCTTCTTTTTTCTTCCTTCTGCTTTTGTGTGATATTGGAAAGACAAAATCTGACCTTTTTTCTTCTTAACATTGAAAAATCTTCCAAAAGGCTACAAAGGATTAAATTTACTAATTAGTTAATGTAAAAGGTCTTCTTGCTTCTTCCAATATCGTACAAATTGTCCTTTTGTATATGGAATAGAAGTGTACCTCAAGTCAAGAGTTTAGACATGTATATTTAGAGGTTGCGAAATGAATGTCATTCATCTAACTCCCATTTTCATAGCTCATTCCATTGTTGAGATACGTTTTGTACAATCACAGAAGAACAGCACGCAAACACAAAAAAAGTTACATAAAAGATGCCGTTGATGGGTTGAGAGCACTTTTATATAATCTTTTGTTTTATTTTATTTTCTCTAAATCTACGGATATTTCTTACATTTTACCACAATTTTGTCAGAAAGCGCCTTCGGGTAAAAAAGGGAATTCGCCCAAGCGACCAAAAAGTTTGCTTCACTGAAAACTTGAATATTTTTGAGCGCTTAAGCTTGTCTCTTAACTGTAAACGATTTGCATATCAAACGTGTCTGTATCCAAGTATCAAGGAAACGTTCAACTGTTGCGTGTTAAATGAAAACAACTGCTGGTACGATTTATTTGCACATTTTTATGACGAGGACAGTGCACAAACTTGCAACTGTATCGAGTCTGCAAATTAAGTTAGGATAAAGTTTCAACAGCTCCAAGCGTTTTTTTTTTTTTTTTTGTGTACTACATCACTCACCTGTTTTGTTCTCCCAGCAACAAAGTTGGAAAACATTCCAAATTTCGTTTTTTATATAACGATTTCATGTTGTTTAAAATGTTATCTCCGTGTTTATGTGGGCATCGTGGTATGAATATGGAGAGCGCCACCTATTACTAAATTTTCAAGATTGGGTAAAAACCAAGTTTCATTTCAAAACTCCCGAATTCAGATTTGCTGAGTGTGGGAAGTCCCTTGCATGTTATATGGCTTGTCTGTACCTCACTATAATCACGATATTTAGTGGGATTGTCTCCAAAGAAGGTAATTCGGGTATAGTACAATATTCATATGAGTGACCGGTGCTGTTGTCAAATAGACTAGACTGAGTCGATTTAACTGGTCCACCCGAAGGTGCTTCAGAAGGCCCGAGGGCCGGAAAAATGAGCCAAAGCAAACCGATTCCTTAAACTGACAGAGCACAGACCACCTCCTGACGGCAACACACTAAGACCCGGCAAGGGTCAAAGAGCAACGGACCAGGAGGCACCGTGGTACCATGACCACCGGTCAAACGGACATATTCAGTGTAAAACCAAACAACTGCTGGAAACAATAGTTGGGCCATTCCGTTAATGTGTGCACCCTTCTTCAGGGTTACACTAATTGGTTGTGCTCTTCTTCAGGGCTACGTTTACTCATTTGACGGCACTTATTCAGGACAGATGTATAGATGTCTTCCTCCGTGGATGGTCTTGTCTTCTTCGTTTGCTGGTACGGTCTTGTCATTTTCGTCGACGAGTCAGTCGTTTTTTCTACCTTCTAGTAGTCCACCCTTCTAAAGGTGTTTGTCTAAGATAGAGAGATCGAAGTTTGAGTTGTGGTTTGATAAAGTTGCGTGTTTATCGGTCCTTTCGTCTGAATTTAATAAGGAGTGTGTTGTGTAGGTTCTCGAAACGTTTCTTAACGGTTGTGAGTCCGGCAATGTCCAGTACCTCGTTGGAAGGGTGTTGATTGTCCAAAGGGCGAGCAATTCTACATGCCCGCCATTGAGTCCGTTCGTAGCTGTCGATAAGTGAGTCCTTCAAGTGAATAAGTGCTGGGGCGGCGTACTCAGTAATTGGTCTGGTCATTGTCTTGTAAACTTTTTAGGTCGTCTCAGGGGAAGCACGATGGTGCTCCTTAGTCCCGGAGAGTCGATTGAGTAGCGAGACTTGCTTACGCATTGTCTTTGCTTTGTCCAGGGAGGTGTTACTAGGGAGGTGTTACTCTAATAGCACCTCCCTTCTTTGTCGTTGTGGTGTGCAAGTACTTGACACGTCTTTGAACAGGAATGAGTTTGTCGTTGAGAGTTACGTGTGGGTCAGGTTCAAAAGCACCAGTACTCCAGATGTAGAGAACTTGGGATTTGCCAGGGTTTAGTACAATACGCCAGTCATTGCACCCCTCTTCAAGTTGGTTACTGTATCTTTGAAGTCTTTGTTCAACTTTGTCATCAATAAGGGAAGTGGCCCGACGACCCTACAGGAAATCCACGACCAAGTCCATTTACTGACTAGACTAATTACCAAAGCCATCAAAGTGGCCATCCCGAGTAATTCTCGGCCAAAGAGATTCCAATTCCCTCAACGCCCACTCTAAATTATTCGACAAAGACGGAAACTTCGACGGATTTACCACAGGACAAAAAACCAACATGTACGAACACTTTTCAATCATCTTAAAAAGAAAGTTGCTGGACTGATTAAATTTATTACCCAACAGAAATTTAACAGTAGAGTCAACCGACTCACTTACAACAAAGAACCTAAAGACTTTTGGAAAACCGTCATCTGGCGGATCTTTGGCAAAACGAAAAATCGTAGGTTTGATCCCGACTCTCAGATTTGTTGGAAAGACGCTTACGACTGACAACGACAAAGCTGACTGTTTCAGGGACTACTTTCAAACAGTCCAAACTCTACCACAGGACCCTAAGTTTAACAACAACATTTGCAGACTGGCCAACTTTACAGGAACTGGTTGTCTGGAGACCTACTTCCCCAAACCCTACATAGACCCGACCGAAAGCATTGATTGTGGTATTGCTAAATCCATCAAAGGCCGTGACATTATATGACGTCCTACGTCGTGCCACTTACACTTCAACTTGAGAAAACCAAATTCAGTACGTGTACCTAAAGTTTGAACCTCAAATTGTTCTCGAGGAACTAGGAAAGCTGTGTACTCCCTCCTTCTGAAATTGGCTACATTCCCAAAATTTGGAAACTATTCTGATTCCTAAACCAGGTTAACCTCACGACGATCCAAAATTTTCAGGCAAATTAGCCTTCTCCTAGTACTGGGAAAATGTCCAGAAAATTATTGCCAAAAGTCTATCAAATTATCTTGAAAAACGTAAACGTCTCCCATCCTCACAAACAGGCTTCCGAAGGAAGAGGAACACAACCGACCAACTCTTTAGACTCATACAGAACATTAGTACCTCCAAGTGGAAAAGACTTCATACTCTAGCGACTTTCTTTGATGTCGAAAAAGCATTCTACAGAATGTAGCATGACAGCCAGTCTGCACAGCCACCAAAAGTCGCTTCTTTTCTAATTTGAGTATGCATGACGTCACAGCCTTTGCATATATAATTAGCAAAAACTAACTGTTTTCAAATCCAAATTTCGACATGAAACACACATAATCTTACAAAATCATCATTAAAATTAATAGAGAACACATTTTCCGATAGTTTTGCAACATTTTTGAGGTACAAAGCAATGAATTTGAGACGATTTTTTTAACTCGTAAAAACAGTTTTCATTCTGTTCGGAAAATTTGGTTTTTTCTCGAAAACAAGTTTTTTGGCACGGTATGCCAGAAAGAGGGTACATCAGAAATTTCCTTATACACCTAAAAAATCTAACATTACAATGAAATATTTCTGAATACGGTCAGGTATTCGCAAAGTTTAGAGCAGGTATTGACACTGCCTTGCACCGTATGTAAAAAGCCCAATTTCCCGTACTGAGGTGTTTGCATTAGTTGCGCGAAAATGGAACTACACCGAGCGAGAAAATATCCTCCACATAAGTATTAATCATGTTAATCTCGTCGAGTCTTCCTTTACGTTTGATTTACATATATATAGCAGGAAAATTACATTGAGAGTCAATTTTTGAAAACCTTGTAACAATTAAGTGGCTACCGATGCAAGGGTTATACTAGTGATTGTATCTTAAGTACGTCAGTACCTTGAGTCGATCACCACAGTGTTATACAACGTGCGGCACGATGTACAACACCTATTAATTGACCGACTCATGGTAACCTTTTGACATACATGGCCATACACTTTGCACGTTACCACATTATACAATCAGTAAATCACAGTTATTGTACTAGACTCATAAATTATTGCAAACAATAACATGACAGAAAAATTGTGACATTAAACTAGACAATAAAGAGGTAAAATGGAGGGATATTGGAATGTATAGTTCTCTTGTAAGGCTTGTTAGTAAACTCTGGGGTAATTAACGCTATACAGTCAGTCCTTATCCTTAGGTGGTGAGGTAAAAAAAATGAAGCCTTGGATCAGAAACACTTTGTTTAGTAATATAAGTTGTGAACAGCATGTGGAACTGGGTGGGTCTTAAGTTTTTTTAGGGAACTGGGTACTCAGTACACAACCCCCACCCCATGCACAACTGGAGACATATCAACTGAGAGTCCAAGGTAACAACAGGCCATCAAGTTAATTCAAGTTAGTGACAAAAACTTTGACTGTAATATGCCATTACTATATGATGGGGCAATTGCTACATTATTCATCTCTCCTCTGCTCAGTTAGTGGTGTAAAATGACAACAGTTTATACTTCAAATGAGAAGGCAGTCTCAGAAGAACATATGATATTTCATCCATCAGAATTAACAGCTGATGATACAGGACACAAGTGCACAACCAAAATTCTTAAGTCAGTAAACTGGCATTTTGCTTGTGTAGAGAAAAATTGTCCTCTAGGATACACTGACTCAGAATCTCATTTGTGCCATGATACAAGAAAAGGGTATATAGCAATGCAAGCTCTAATCTTGACCTTAACCACCAAATGGGCCTAGAGCACTAGTAGGTGTAGGCTATAACTAGCAATTACATTTCAACAGGAACAGGCTGAGAACTAAGGCACAATTAATTCATTTGTGTAGAAATATGATTCAGCACAACAGTACAAAAATACGGTAAGTAAGAAAACTGAGAACAATGGCCCAGGCAAAATAATAAACAAAAAAATCGGCCTGAAACTGATGGAGCTCTTATATGTGCGCATTCCATATACTCTTAGTATATTCCTCAAGTCATTTCCCTTTTGAAAATTCTTGACTTTGTCTGGTAAAACCATATGTAAGAACCGACAGGCTGGTAAAGTGTATGTGTAAATAAATGGCTATAGGGCCTATATCAATTGTTTCATGATGGAGCCTGCAATACCTGTAAGTGTAACACTAATTTGCTTATTTTGGTTCTTCATCTTCATCGTTGGTACTGTACATTGCTTCCGATTCAACTCACAAGGTGCATATGACACAATAATTTTGTGCTACAGGCCTCTTAAAATTTTTTACAAGCTTTTTTCTAAAATGAAAACTCACTCATACAGCAAGAAAGGACTAATAAAGTAGTATCTGTATGATGATCACAGATCATCAGTACACATTCATACATTCACTATGTACCATAGTGTGCAGTTTTAGTATAGACAAGGCCTGTCTGTAAAATTTTAATGTTATTTGTTAGTGGTTTAAAACCTTAAAAGGAGCCAGTCAGGTGTATTAAAATTCACGTTATTACTTGACATAATGACTAAAATAGTATCCTAGTTAGCAGCCTAGAATCAAAAGACAATGACAATAGCTTACCATATATGTTACCATATGTTAACCATAACGTTACCGCCTTGTGCGATGCTCTACGTGGCCAAAAAGTGCAAAATTCCAACTTGCAAAAACGTTCATTGCGACTATTTTGTTGTTTTGCTCGTAGTGTAATAGGTATCAGTAGTTAGCTTTATGTCTCAAACACTCGATTTTGGAAGTTTTACACCCCAATGATCCTGAATACGGTCAGGTATTCGCAAAATTTGAGGCCAGTCAAAAAAACCCACCAAAAGTTGACCTGTTTTTGATGGAAAATTTCTCTGTGAAATTGCGAAAGAAACAATACCTCACGATATTTTTAGTAAAGAAAAGACTTTAAGATTTCAAATGACCAAGGATACAGCAACAAGGAACGCCTTTTTATGCATTATTCAGAAGCTTGAAGTTCCCCCGGCATGTTAGGTACCTATTCTGCGAAACTCATGATTTTCTCTTGTGGGCGGAGTTTCCATTTTAGAGGATGACGTCACAAGCCTCATTAACGCTTACAGCGAGGCTTGACTGATGAAGGACTACGTTCCAACGACCTTTACGAGACTTCCTCCTTGACAGACGGACTCCTACAAAGTCGTTGATTCACTATCTAGACCTAATTACATATCACGACCGGGACAACTCAGGGCAGCACACTTAGCCCTATACTCTTCATTATGTTCGTTGCCGACATCCCACAACCTAACACAAACCAGATCGGATCTGGGTTTGCACTCTGATTTCGCCGTTGCATTAACAATGTTGTTTTATCGTTTATTTTTCTTTAACGCCCTTCCAATTCAGTGTTTTACGTGGCGTTACAATCGGTAGCACCCCCCACTGGCTGGCAAAAATTCAGGGTTTAGTGCATCAGTCAGACATGGGTCGTTGGTTACTTTTCAGCTAGCTACGCTAAATGTGTAAAACACTAGATTTGTCCTTCACATGGAACGGGGCTTTCGACCTCAGTGAAAGCACTCTACACAGTTCACGAACTTGGAACTTATCTAAGTTAAAGACACGGTATCGTGGCGCGAACCGGGGGCGACATTTGTACAGCCTTCAAAAAAAAGTTGTTATCCCACCCAAAATCCCGGATGTAGCCCATAGACACCGTATGATAACAGTACATACTGTACGATTGCGTGGGATACTGTACTGCTACATGCGCTTGGTTGTGTGAGCGTTAACAGGTATAGTATAGTAGTATTTGTGTTAATTTGTACTGTATGTAGCAGGGAGTTGTTTTCCTGATACAAGTGAGTACCTTGCTCAGTGACAACAGAGAAACCCTTGGGAATTATCCCAATATCTTGGGAATTTCGAAACGTCTTAGTAATTCTTTTCCTTCCCACTTTGAAAAAAAAGGAATATTGTGTGATTGTTTCTATTTTTTACTTTTTAAGTGACTTATCAATTAGTTATGAAATATGTGAATAATTCCTAATAAGAATGCCAAGGTACGTGGCTTGTATTAAATTTCCGGCTTAATTGTTTTTGTGTTGTAATGAATTAATCATCAGTTTGACTTCGATGCTCTTATATATACTGTAGGCTATTATTACTGCAGTTCAACGTTGAGGGGCTGTACGTTGTTATTCGGGACATGATCTTGGGAATTTCTATAAAGACGAACTGGCCTAGGAAACCTGCATTGAACTTGCGATATTGGTCGAAGCGAAGGGGCTAGTCTTAGTCTTACGACAGCAAAATGTCTTCCTGTTCAGAAAAAAGAAGAAATTCGAAGGACAGCGTTTGCACCAGGCTATAGCAATGGCGCGGGAGGACCATTAAATGTTGTCACGAGAAGGAGAAATCAAACGAGAAAAGTACAGTAGCAAACCGAAGTCGGAGTTCCCTTTCCCATTCTCACGCGGAATAGGCCCTAACGTTACACCTTGATCGCCGCAGGAAAGCAGGTTCATTCATTGGGAATGACAAGTTCCTGTGTATAACGGCGATTTTGCGAAGATCTGCTCACAGATCATGCCCAAAGGTAAGTGAAATGTGTTTGTTCAGTTACTGATGGTAAAAAGTAGACAGGATTGCGGTCTCGTTAGTGATCCACATACCCCACATGTGTGTTAAGCATATGTATATGCATAACGTTAGGCCTAACGTTTGGACTCAATTATATTAGTAGCTCTATGCCTAGTAAAACTTATGACGAGCCAGCACAGGTTTCAGCAGAAGTGATCAGCAGTACATTTACCAATTCATCAAAATCGTAACCTCAGAATAAGCCGCACATATTCCCCTGGTTTGTTCATATACATGCCCCATCTTAGTTTACACTTATGATCTCTCACTCAGAAGGCCTGGCACGGAGTTTGCACTTTCCCCAATATTGTCATCACAAAACTATATCAAGCAGAGGCCTACAATATGCTATCACTTAATGATCCTAGCTGTTTGTTTCATTAGCCTACAGTCCACTTGACAATGAGTAAGTGCTCAGCTTTGCTGGATCAGTTATTTGCCCCAGAGGCTTGATGAGAACAAGTCTGTAAGCCTGAGCATGTCGGATTTGTAGTATAAATGAAGATTACCTGGTGCAACGATGTGGGCAGGATCAAGGTGCCATTATCAAGTAATTGATTTCTGTAACTTTGCTGCATTTATAGTAATTGATACTAGTTATATTCTTTGCAAAAAAGGAAATGAAGGCTTTGATAAGCATTCATATATCTGAAGACTTAACTAAGCATTCACATTCATGTGTGAATACATTCCAAAACATTAAAAAACTAATGAATGCATTCAAACAGTAACTGAAGGCTTGGTAGGCTTCAAAGGAAATTATGAAGGCTTATTCATAATGCAAGGAAGACTTCATTTGAGGAAGAAATTACGCATTCAACTCACTGACTGCTTAAACCTTCGAATGCTAAAAGATGCATTCAGAAGGCATAATGAATGCTTATTGAACGCTATAAAAGCATTCACTCATGGTAAGGGTAAGGGTCCCTATCCAAGTGCTAGTGGTTTGCCAGGTATGTGGTTAAAAGAGTTGTAGGGCAAACTGCCTTCCTATTGTAAGGTAAGGCCCCATATATAGGCCTAGGTTTACAAGTACGTACATCGCCCATATATGAAAAATCACATACATGTTCAACGTGCACTGCAGCAGATAATTTTATAAAGAGACTAGTTGTAGGAATTTTGAACCATCTTCACAAAGAGTGTTTACAAGGGGGTATTTAGCAAAATGGGCGCACGAGGCAGCGCCCCACCCCATCCGACCGGTAAAACGCCCCTTCCTTTCAGATTTTTGATTGGAAACTGCATTGAAAGTAATAATTTGATATCAAAATCCCATTTCCACATATATTGGAAGGGAAAAAAAAAATAATAATAATAATAAATTTCCGCGTTTTCCACGTTTTCGAATTAGCTATAGGTCCAGTTCGAAAACGCAAACTATAGCAAAGTGTAAGCCCTGTGCGCTCCCTCCCCCATCCGATCGGTTAAACTCCCCTTCCATTTGGATTTTTATTTTGCAATTGCAGTGAAAGTACAATGATTTGTTACAAAACCCCACTTTTTCACACATTGGAAGGGAAACCGCGGAACTTCTTTTTGACGGTAATTGGTATTTGAACATTTCCGCGGTTCCCATGATGTCGACCTGGCCATATATTTCCCCCCATGTGTGGAACAATGCTATAGTATAGAAAGTTAGCTAGGCCTACATCAGTCACCTAAGAAGACCTGGATCTGCAGACTTTGGGCTCAGTCGCAGATCCAGGGTTTTGAGAAAGAGGGGATTAACATCAATTAACAAACCAAGCATACACCAGGGCATTGGGGGTCACTGGGCCTCCAATAAAATCTGAATTCTGCTTATATGCTCATATACAATTTGCCACCAACTAAGAGGCATATTTTCTGCATATTTTCCTTGGTAAAAAGAATAGTTTGTCATTGAAAAACTTAGGGGAACCCTGAGCACCGCCAATGCCCCCTCCTGGGTCAGGGCTTATTGTCAAGATATTCAAGTCTAAGCTTGCTCTCGCATGTGCACACTGTTTAATCCTGCACAGTACAGACTATATACCCTTCAAGCCAAATTAGTTTTAAAATACTCAGTTAGTGACATTTGAAATGTTACATCCAATTCACCCTCATACTTTGTAAAAATTATTTAGGGGTAATTACCAACATATTCAACAATTGGTTGTACCTGTATGCAATGAAAACTTACGCTGATCTCCTTCCCCTCAATCACCAACACCACCACCCCACAACCCCCTCCTTACAATTAAGGTAAATAAGAATTCCGCATTCTAAATTCAGTTCATACCAAAGTACTGTTGGCCTACTACCAGTAACCAGTTGGGCTACAGGAATCAATTTTCATGGTTGTCGGAATTTGGGACAACAAAAAAGTTCCATACGGACTACCAATAAATTAAAGGTTGGTTGTCCCATGGACAACCATTTTCCTCTCGGATTGAAAAAGTATACTGCTGATTGATAAACTTTTTCAACTTTTTCCATAATAGTTTCATAACCACTGATATTTCAGACTGGAGTGTTGAATTTCTGTCTCTCAAACATCACATCTTTTTATTCTTCAAGACCAATAATACATGAACATAATTAGCCTTCTGTTTTTAAATTGTGTGAAAAATATTTTAAACAAGGACCACTGCTGATGCCACTGGTAATTGGCAGGTGGATTTAAAATTCCCTTTAGACAGAATAGATTGCAATCCCCCCCCCCTCCCTTGTCCCTTTCTGTTTTAATGGGGCCTATGTTTTCACATCATCATCATGATTATGACTCTTATAACAACCAATTTTGACACCACCCCTTAATTATTGAGGGGCATGTGATTTGAAATCATGGAAGTCTGATACACTTGCACACTCTTCCCTAAAATTAAATACTGTTTCATTGCAAATAGTCTTGGTTTACTTTTCAGGTGTTCTTCAAAGTACTGTACATGCAGTGGGCCACACAGACAGAGCCAATTAGTGAATGACCAACCTCACGTACAGTTGCTAGCTGTTACACCCATAGGTGAGTGAAAATAAGTGCAGGATGTATCAAAACAAGTCTTTCAATCTCCAAAAGCATGTTTTCCCAGCTAACTTCCAGGTAGTACTTCCATGGTTTCACAACACTATAGCACAGAACAGATCTACCTCGTGCTGTTCAGAATTGCACATAATGTTTTAGCGGCTTTAATTAGTGCCATGCCGTGAGTGGTGGCTCTATGTTGGGGCAAGAGGGGGCATATGCCCTCCCTAGATTTTGTCCTTGGCCCCCTCTCACTCCTCCCCTCCCTGCCCAAATGTTAGCTGGTCAGAAAGGAGTTGGGTTTGGGTTGACCGAAAAGAAATAACGTATCCCTCAGAGACTACATTTTTCATTCAGAGATACAGTATATGCTAAAACCTCAAAGCTTCCAGGGGCAAAGCTTGTTTCCTGCCTACTGTAAGAGGTGACTAAAGGGAAAACTAACTTGCACTTGAACAGTACTTGAAAGTAAATTTTAACTTTGAACTTCTTATTGAGTTGACTGACACAATGTTCCTGTTGGGTATACTTAAATCTCATCTTTACTAAAATATTGCACAGTTTATGAGCATTGCTAGGCCTTTACCCAATATCTTGTTTGATAATGATGTAGAGTTGCAGTATCAATTAGTTGTCCACAAAGCCTGAGTGAATATTATTTTCTCCCAATTGCACAATGTTAGATGGTATACCCACTATGGTAATGTTTTGACATTGCCAACATTTTCAGAATTATAAGATTGAATGTTATGTGCTTGAATAGTTTACATTTGCAAATTGGGCTAGTTGCTATGTTGATATGATGTGCTGTGCTCCCTTTAAATTTATTGAAGACAAGAGCGCTACAGTCACCCCAGTATAAAGTACAGTAGTGTACAGTAGTATACTGCCCTGTTTCATGATTGGCTACAGTATAGAGTCAGGTGACAATATATTCTTTCCTTAAATGTGAAATTTACTTAATAGCGTTGGTTTGCCTGAATATCCAATATTATGGAATGAGAAGAAAATTGTGAGTTACCTCCTTAAAAACAAACCTTGCCCTATTATCAAGTTTACAGTAATTAGAAGTGTGGTTATAATAATTGAACATCATCCACACAGTTCATCCTGTGCTGCAAACTTGCATCACCAGCTATAAATATGATATTCCATTGAATTGCAGCATTGAAATCTACTCCTGTCAAGGACCACTATGACAGTATTTTAGAGCCAGTTTGGCCCTCAACAGCAACTACAGTTAATTATGGAGGCCAAACACAGGGAGGATTGCAAATGGCTGTTCAACCAATTCAAACCAATAGTTATTGCCCAAGACTATAGCTGGACTTTCATTGAGTTCAGACAAACATCATGCATGTTCTATACATGCACGATTTCCTTATACAACATGTATTACACAGACGGTGTGTTTGGTCTAATGATAGAGCATCCACCACTTACGCGGAAGGCCCGGGTTCACTTCTCCAGTTGAGTCATACCAAAGACTCTTAAAAAGGAACCTACTGCCATTTTGCGTGATCGATGCTCCGTGTAAGCAGTGGGGTAGGGAAAACGAGCCAGTGAGCCACAACTGGAAAAAAGGCCGTGGTCAGTTCGACTTGAACCAATAGGTTAGAAACTGGGCCGTAAAACTCCATCTAACTAACTACAACATATATTACAGCCAGGGCTGGAAAAAAGGTTTATTTCCCAGGAAGGGAGTTGCATTATTTCCCAGGAAGAGAGTAAAATTTCCCACAATTCTCCCTGCATTTTCATGAACAGAAAAGGGAAATTTCCTTCCAGATGTCCAAATTTCCTGGGAAGGAGCTTCTCAGCTTCACAACTCTTTTCATCCATGATTATAGCATTGTAGTACGTGCTGTATATAAGAAGTCACAACATCTGGCTGGCATGGTGCCATGCAGTCTCTTTCCAAGGGAATGATGAAATCCTTCATAAGAGGCACAAGCAGTCCAAATCTATGGCCAAACCCAGAGATTTGTCTGGGAATTATTTTGAATAAAATGTTATGAAAGAGAAATTGAATATTTGGAATTTAAATTCAATGTTGATTTGGATTTCAAAATTAAATTTCAAGTTTTGTGGTTTTTATTAAAGGACAATTGCATTTCCTTCAAGAATTAGAATGAAGTACACCATTGGAATTACTTGCCACTTTCTGGACAATAAATAACATACCCATCTATGCTCCCTTGTAAAGAATGGAAAATGTTTCCTATATACAGTGGTGACCATCTATCATAACCTTCAGATGCATCTCCTGTCCCACCTGTTCCCCTTAGCACCTCTCTGGCACTCCTGGTTTTACTGAACACTTATGGCCAAATAAATTGCCAAAACACAAAGGTTCATTCAAGATTTTAGCTGAATTGTTTTGCCCTCTACCTAAACAAAAAGGGATGGGGGTATTGGATGCCCTGTAGTCTTTCCTTGTCTTACTGCAGTGGAAGTGTGATGTCTTTGTCACAGTGTGAGAAGAGGGTGCTATACTTTAATACTGTAATTGTTCATAAAGTTTGAAAGCTTTGACTTTTTCATGACAGTAAGCATTTCTTCTGAAGTACAGTACCATACTGTAGCTTAACTGTCAGATACATGCATCTCTCTTCTACTCACAGTGGATATATTTCCTTTCATTTTGTAACCTATAGCTAGGCTACTCTAATCATTTCAAAATGGATTTATTAGGTCCTATGTTTTTGTATTATTACTTATTTTATCTATTATTCCAACAAGATACTACCCAATCTGTTTCTTTGGGTGTAAACTCTAAAAATGCAAGTTTTTTTCTAGTGATAACTGATTGACCATTTTCAAGGGCAGTCACATGCTTGCAAAACATATACGTGTTTTCCAATATGCTTTCGAAATGTCGGGTATTAACATCAAAAAGCTGACCAGGAAAGAAAAAAATCCTTTGTTAAACAGAATTTGTTTTGTAATTTTTTAATGTGGTGTATAGGCTCAGTCCTGGCAGATGCAATCACTGGGTCTTCCCATTTTAACCATACTACTGTACTCCAATGTACATGACTGCTGTTGTCAGTTTTCCACATTGAAAGGCAAGAACAGTCATCCCAAACTTACTGTATTTTGAAGCAAAGGCTAAAGCTCACAATTTTCTTTTCACTTCTCTTAATTTCTTAAAAGTATTTTTAATAATTTTTTAGGACTTCAATATTACATATTATAGGAAAACCAAGCAGTGACTCCCCCCAAAATGGCACATGACCATGAACAGCCAATCATGAAACAGCCTGAGGGATGGTGTACTACACTACTTCAAGTTGGGGAGACTGCACTTGCCCTTTAAGCTTTTCATTGATCATGCTTTGATATCAAAGGGCAGAAAAGATGATCTGAGATTTCTCTAGATTGAAACAGTATCATGAAACTGCATGGTAGGAACATTCACCATTTGCATTTGGCATAAACACATCCACGGATAAAAAATACCTTTACACAAGTTGCAAATTTTTTTGCCATTTGTCAGTTTGTTTCTTCATTCATCTTCAAAATATGATATAAAGGATAAAATGTAGTTTCCGAACTTTGCATTATTGTTGCCTGCTTGGACAAGAGGTGACATGAAGTACAGGTCTAAGTGCATTACAATCTATTTTGTCAACATGTAGTTCAGTTGAAGATTGCCTGGATTGCCAAAATGAAAATGAAACTGATGAGGCAGAGGCAGACAATATCATGTGGGAGGAATAGGGCTGCCACGATAACCATTTTTCATTTATCGATGTCGCCAGCATTTCCGCGACGATATCGCGATATCGCGCATTAGTCTAAACATTCTCCATCAGCGTCAAGGAAGCAAAACAGCTGTTTATTGCATGTAGCCACTACTGATTTCATACCAAAAGTGAGGGGAGATTGACTATGCATGCATGTAGCAATATTGATGGTGCAGAACTCTTCACAAGTCTAGAACGTATGTGAGCTGTTACAGTATTCACTGCATTTTGAAACAGCTTCCGATTTTATATCATGTTTTCTTGTGGTGGGTTAAGTGCAGATTTCATTTCTTGTGACACCATAAATTATGATCATTTTAGATTACTGACTTAAGAAAATAAAAATAGGGATTTTACAGTGGTTTAGTCATTTATTTGATTTATTGCAATATCACATCTTGACAAAACATTGGTCGATATCGTCGGGGCAAAACTGTATCGATGATATCGTGATATCGCGATATCGTGGCAGCCCTAGGGAGGAAGCATTCAAGTCTAAACTTGAAAGTAGAGTATCTAGGTACATTCACTATGCATTGAATTCAGTTTCTTTCTTTGAAAAGAGAAACCTTGTACCTGATGGAAAAATATCAAGTTTTTGTTACATCTTTTGAATTTCCATTTTGATCTGGATTCTGCTCAAAATATTTCCAGAATGGTAGTATGCCTATCCCCAGTTCCAAGACCTACTGACAGTAATACCAACCTCACCTCTGAAGCTCTGGCCTTGTCCAGTTAAGCAAGTTTTGGCACCACAAGTTTGAAAGAAATCTTTTATGAGTAACTCTCTCTTCAAGAAAGTGAGAAATATGAGAACAATTTCATCTTTTTGGAATTTGTGACAAGGAGAATAAAGAAAAAAAATTATAAGTGTTTTTCATACATTTCCAGTTCCAGCTGAGCCTGCTTATTACATTTAATTTGGAGAAGTACCAATGCAGATTATTAAGCAATCCAGAAAAATTTCAAGTAAGCAAGGGAACAAAACAAAACAGAGCAAAAATATTTCTGTGGGCATTCATTAAATTATTCTGTTTTTTTTTTTTTCAGCACAGGAGGACCAGCCCAAGGATTCACCCAAAGTTGTCAAGTTCACCTTTGCATATGCTATTCATTTACAGTGTCACGGTCAACTGGACTGAAGATTCAAAATCTCAGCTACAATTGGGGTGTAAAAGGCACCTGGTTGATGCTTCCCAAGCAGAATGGAGTTATGCATGATTCTGAGTATCCTGGCAGAACCCAGAAAACCACATCAATACTGGAAAGATTGGTTGCCATTTTTTATGGTTTACATCACAAAAGCAATTTTTCTTGGCCAAATGTATTTGGGGAATGAAGTTTTGTGAATAGGAAAATGGTGTGATACTGGAACAGTATTGCCAACCAGCTTGTAACTGTATTGAAGCCTTTCATTTATATGTTATAACATCAGCTATACCTGAAACTTTAGGTCTGAATTTTATTGCAGTTACTAAACAGCATGAAACAACTAATGGGACTATCATATCATGCATAATAAAGACAACAAGAATTTAGGAACAATTTTGGGTGCACTCAGTGGAGCATGTGTCTTTTGTAAGCTTTAAATGAATCGTAAGTTAAACCTGGGTTTCCACATTTCTGGAAAATAAATTTTTACTTTTCCAGGACCAAATATTAAAAGAACTTGCACGACTTTTGGGGGGGACTGTTACACATCAAGTAATGAAAATTTGTGAAAATTTCCATGAATTTCTTATGATTTAGTTAACACAATTTTTTGAATTGGAAAACTTTACCAGGCCCTTGTAAATACTTTTTTCAAATTTCATGACTTTTCAGGTTTTTAATGATGGCAGAAACCCTTCTTAAAGGTGTTTAAGTCATTTGTTTAATAGAGACGTTGGTATGCCAAAGGAAGTGGGAGTTTGAAGCTGCATGTTCAGGATACTCAGATTGATAATTATAGTTTATTTATTTGTAGTAACTGTACTGTGTAAGAAATACTCATGCATCATCCTGAACTGTGATATCAAATTCAAGAATGCAGAGTGGCTCATATCCCGACAGAGAGTGCAGTCTGATTCAACAGGGTTTTGTATGCTCTCTATGATAATATACCCTTCAAACAGTAGACCAGGATTGTGTCTGCACAATGAAAAGTTTTAAACAGCTGTGGGTAGCTAGAATTAACCAAGTTGGGAGAATGTACGAAGTAGTGAGAGGACTCGGCCTAGCTTGAATAATTTACCTCCAGAAGTAGACCCTAATTCTCATTTAAAAGATATCGTGTAAAAGAATGTTTCAAATAAATTTATGTTTAATACGTTGAAGCAGAATGTTGCGCTAAAAATTCTGAACTCAATTCTTGGGATGCTCAAAATATATGCAAGTTAAATTATCAGATTTTTAATTCAATTTTTGTGAACTTGGAGCAAGCTTGTGTTTCATATCCTACACTTGCACTGATCAAATGTGTTTTCTAAAACTTTTTTTTTACAAATGATCAAAATATTTCTTTTCTTAGATTTGAATATGCCATGAGCAAGGGTGGATAAACCAGCAAAATGGGAAGTTCCTTGCCAAGAATTGTTGAAAATTTGGAAGATTTTTTTTTTTTTTATAGACAAATATTTATTTTCCAATGTAAATTTTATTTGTGCTGAAAATACACATTTCATAGCTATCGTCATGTTTGGAGCCCTCGCCATGGTTGGTGGGACACAGAAATTTTTCAATCTTGACATTTTCTATTAATGAGTTAAAACCAAATCCCTTTGTTTCATTTTGAATTAGAGCAATTGTAAAATCAGGACTTGCTACTGTAAGCATTGCCCATCTGTGCTGAAACATTGACATCACTCCTTGATCAGTACTTCCTTCAGGTTCAGTCATGACATACTTTGGGTTTGTGTTGCCACATTCATGTACGTTATGCCAACATCCAAAGGACCAAATATGACTTGAATAAAAATTTTGATTACATTTAATTCTAGTATTGAGCATTCCATGAGAACTCTTTTATCAGCTCTCTTCCACTAATTTGGTTTAATCCTACACCAAACACAAGCTTGTTTATTTATGATATTGTGCAGTACTTTATGTGTCCACACCTGAGTGCCATTTAACCAGCCTTTTAAAGGTGCATGCTGGTGCATGGTGCCTCTTTAATTGGAGACTGTGGTACTGCTTCGATGGGTCTCATATATGTCCAACAGGTAGTATCCATCATTGTTTGCTGTTAGTTACTGTATGGAGGGACTTGTACATTTAGACATAGAATGATTTTGCTATGATGCAGAATTAAGTTGTTGCTATAAGAAGGAGAAAATTTATTTGTGCAAATTGCATGCATGCAGTATACTGTATGCCCTTGCTTACAAACAGCACCACTATACTTGAAGGGAATGTAGCATATCCACAAAGATAGTAAGGAATATATAGCACTTTATACATGAAGATCAGTACCAATTGGTTAAATTTGGATATGAATTGAAACAATAACTCCACTCTTATTGATAAATGTTTTTTGGGTGCGGTACTGGTAATTGTGTAGTCAATCAATGGCACAACAAGAGGCCTTCTAGATGCATGGGGAAGCTAAACTGCAAAGGGGTGCCCAAATTCATTTTTCTAAAAGCCTCTAGCTCCAATATTCATGGGTGGGGGGTGGGAGTATGGGATAGGAATGAAACCTTGCACACACAAGCTCTGAGGTGTTTGAATTCTCCATGGACCCCTGTGCATTGTCCACCCAGGTCCACCCTACTGCTACCCAGAAGTCCCCACTAAGAATGAAATGGTATGTAATTGTAGACTTTTGAAACTCAATGCAGCTTTGCTGAAGTTCAACTGCAGAGGTGCACAAGGCTGGTGTTCTTGTTTAAAGTGGAGAAGGTACTAGAGTGTGTAGAACACAGCTTTTAAAATAGGGCTTCATTGTGATCCTTATTGAAGTCTGAAAGCTATGTAAAACCTTGCTGCCCTTCAGAAAAAAGCAGAATGTGATCTGCTGAAAGTTGGGCAATACATTTTCTAGGGATGTTGGAGGAGTAGTTCTTGTCAGCCTTTCAACCTGCAGGACAGCTGTGTGTATGGTAAGTATCACCTCCTCCTTTCTCCCCCTCCCCCCTCATTTTGGTCCAGAATGCTAATAAAATATGCTAGGTGCATGCTTGATTCTATATGAGAATGAACGGCTCATTAATTGCAAACTCAAAATTATCAAAACTGCCAATGTCATTAACAGACATTATTCTCATTCAAAAGATATGGTAAGTATACATCTGTGCTACAGGTCCTTGCTCCAGTGAATGCAATTTATAACACTACCATAACTGCTGTAAACCACTGTAAATAGATTCTTCTACATCTTGTAAATACCCCATCATTTTTCTGATCTACCTCTGTAAGTGAATAGACTGACGTACCAACTGGTCTTCAAGGCATACATAAAGGTATAGGAAACCTGTAATTCACTCATACCTCATAGTAATATTAAATGATTTTTGACAAAATTTTAATAATTACTGGAACTCCTAAAAAGTCAATTGACAGAAATATTACATAAAAGAAAAGATGAAAATCAGGTAGAGTACCATATTCTTACTGGAATCTTGTACCAGATGTTTCGCTTTATTGTTTTACACTTAAAATTTCCCATCAACATGCCATTCTACATTTCTTGATCAACAAGCAGGACAGTGGAAAGCTCTTATTTTTTTTTATAATAATAGACACAATGATTACTTCCCAAACAAAACATAACTCTTCTATTTTGCATGCAGTTATGAATTCACTTCAAAAATGGTACAAAAACTTATGGTGTTTTTCCAAAAAAGAAGTTAGATTTCAAGTGATATGAAAACTGCTACCACCTTTGGAAATGAAGTTTTTAATTCGAGGCTTACATGCAACTTTTATGATATATCTTGCAGGATAGTTTGGGTCTACAAGTACATTTTTTGTTACTGATATCATGATATGCAACTCCCATTTCAATGAACTTCTGGTTTTCCCACCCCTATTCTTGCACTCCTGTCACTGTATCCTAACATGATGACACCGGTTGCCTCCCCAGTCTCGGAATATTGCATTAAGTAAGTACGCATACGAAGCAAGTTTCAATAGTTGAATTCTGTAGGCAATCAGCTTGCAGTGCAGATGTAGTTCTCAAAGCCACCATACAGACCTGGCCTGCACTTTCTTCTTTAAAGAGAAGACATTTTCCTTCCAGCCTAACAAGAAGATAATGGTAGGTTCCCATGCATGAGTTCTGCCATATAGTAGTTATTGTAGGTGATTCTTCCTCCAGAAAAGTGGATGCAGTTCCTGTAGTGCTAGTACCTTCAAGGAAACAAAGAAGAGCACAATATAAATAAGTTATGTCACATGTAACAACTTTTTAGTTTCAGGAGACTGTTTAAGAAAAATGTTGTAGACATGAAGGTTAGCTTACTCTGATATATGATATTTTAATTAACTTCATGCTCTGTACATATAGCCATGTTGAAGATTCTTGTGACAGGTAGAGGCTACTGAGCTGTTACATGAATGACACGAAGGCCTCGATTCATATGATGTTAAGTTCATATGATGTTAATTAAAATGCAAAATATCATATGAAACATGAGAGATGTACCCTAGCTTGTGACGGGAATCAGTTTCAAAAAATATGGACACTCATCACCAGGTTGATTAGTTATGAGAGAGTAACCTTTGCAATAAGTGAATGCTCTTCCATTAACAAATTCAGAAGATGCAGTGGGCAGAGAATGCTTTCATTACAACATGCACTTGAATGCACTGCAATTGTTCTGACTTGTTAAACATGACAGCTACTTGACAGGGTTAGTCTCTTAGGAACAAAAGTTTGTCTGCTTTTTGATGAGCTCAAGGTCTTAGCCTTCTTCGCTTAATTTAAGAAGTCTAGCAGTGACAAACATAGCTTGACAAGGGGTAGCTAGAACCTTTTTTTCCTAATTGGGAGGGTTAAGGGGGGGGGGGAGGGAGCTTTAAATGATTGATAGACTTATATTCAGTTAAACTTCGGGTATCAGTGGAGCAAAGTTCTCATGCCCCCCCCCCCTTCGTCCTCCAGTCCTTATCCCAACTCTGAAGCCAATGCAATTACCTAGCTAACAGGGCCGCAAGTGTATTCTTTAACATGCACAGCATTTCATTAGGCCATTTAATAGAAGACATAGCTAGTTATTACCCTGATATTTTAAAATGAGGTTAGGTAATGGATTATGGCAAGCACCCTGAAAAGTCTTTGGTCTAGTTAACTAAGTTCTCCTGGGGTCTGGTGTGTAAGCATTGTTTCAGACAACCATCCTGGCCAGGCTATGCCTAGATGCAATTTGCCATCACATGTCAATTAATTAAGTATTCAGTGGAAATTGTTGGCACTTTTACAACAGTACTGAGATGGTTGGATAGCATTCTTATCCTTTGAACATGGTCAGTCCAATTTATTTCTAATCATACTGTATAATATGCTTTCATCTAGCAAACCCTTCCTTAACTTTTGTGCATCACACAACTTTTCTTTTTTAATTTTGTCCTAATTTAGGGGGTGAAAAGCCAACTGTTGAGCTAGCTAGGCCATCATATGTGATCAGAGTGTAGTCTGAAATCTGTCAACCCACATAACACTTTCTAATTGTTGGATATATTTTACTAAAACATTATGTAACTCAATTGTAGGCCAAAGAGGTGTGCTTGAAGTAATTTCATACTGGCAATGACTAACATTTTGTCCCTTTTCACAGGTGTATAAGATATATCAGCCTTAATTTGAAGGTGTATCCTGGTAGAAACTACTGTAGAAATAATTATACACTCAACAAAATAACAAGGATCCACATGCAACGTGATGGCAGTTGAATTTGTTTGTTGCTGTATTGTATCGGACCTTGGGAATTTGTCCCCATAATCTTGGGAAAATTGCTTCCTTGTTCAATTTTATATGGCATATACACGTACGTAATACCACATCTCCAAACCAAAGGATTTTTCGCAGAATTACTGCCAATGTCTACTAATTGCCATCGTATTTATTCTTATCTATATTCCTTACCTTCTCGCAGCTTTAACCATCACAAGTTACTCCTTATTAAACGTTGATAAAGCGTTGCATGGAAGCCGGGCTGTCAATATCTTGCTAATTTTGGGAAAAGTTGTCCTCGCCGACTTTTCTTGTTATTGCCGACGATTGTTCGTTTTATGTGGTATTTGCAAATGTCTCGCAGAAATCTACGTCAGCACGAATGAGTACCATCTAGTACTTCCATGCTTCATGTTCCCTCGATTGTACGAACATTTTTCACGGCCAAGGAAGGTGATGGCGCTGTAACAGTTTTTGAAGCGCGAAGGAGGAAAGAACAATTTTAAAAACATGGTGCCGCCCCCGTTTCGCACCACGATACAGTGTCTTTAAACACCGAATTTGGCCCACCGTTGATGTTGCTAAAACCCTGGGCCCTAAGCAATCTCACGCATTAGTTACATTTGTAAATAATTTTCAATTTTCAATGCCTCTTTTATAATAGTACTATAGTACCTCATGGTCTGATGAAACCGAGTTTTTTCAAGTATGATAGTTTTTGGCCAATAATAAATGATAAACATAAAGTTGCATGACAATGTCTACAAAAGAAAGCCACATATGACACGATGAAAAAGGCATATTATCATTCAAAACCAACATTTTTTATTCAATTCAAAGGTCAAAAGAAATGAACTGTAATTTCGTGTTTCAAATGTAGAATTTACCAATGTTTTGTCAAAGGGACTTGATTATTACTGCTTAAGTTGTAACTACTTAAGTAGTAGCTTGAGTGTATTTGTCTTAAAATTGTCGGATTTTTACCTAAAAATGACCTGTCGTCTCATGAAAATGCATTCAACACTTTGCGGCGAATTTTGGATGATGTCACAAAATACCCTTGTTTTAAGTTCGATTGCTTACTGATTGGATGCACAGTCGATAATGCGCACGATTTCGATTCGTTGTCACTGATGTCACATTATCGATAGTGTATCGAATCGGTTCGCCCATCGAAGTTACGACACGGGTAATCTGTGACGTCATCCAAAATCCGGCATACATTTTATCGCATTTTCAAAAGACGACAGGTCATTTTTAATTTAGAGCTACATTGACTATTTATAGAGTGACGTCACTTGACCTGGTCACTTGATCGGTACACTTTTGTGGCAATCGAAACACTTGATGTTTTTGTTGGCATTTTCGTTGTCGTAAAGGCTGTAAATATGTGTATGCCAAGATTGAATAGGATCCCTACTTTGTAGGATCTCTTCTTTGCGCATGCACAGTATGGGGAAGAGGTCATTGCGCCACCTCTTCAAGTACCAGTCAGTTGGGGATATCACTCAGAAGCAATCTAACTGAACGTGACATATTAAAACGAGTACGTCCTCTGTAACTCGTAGTACGAGTTAAGATATGTTTCAACTGCTTAAATTTAACACTCTGGCATTTCAACTTTCTTCAAAAAGCAAAAAAAATTTTAAGAGGGAGACATCCCCTCCCCTTAATCCCAGTGAACACACAAAATTTGAAACACCTTGCACTCTACTATCATAAAGGTGACTGTCTTCATATTGGTCATCAATAGGAACAATTCCGTTTTAAAATCGTCAAATTACTTTAAAGGACCATGGGAAGATACACATGCTTTACCTGTTCGTTTATGCATCATCAGTCAGGCTAAGGCAGTGGTTCCCAACCGGGGGTACTAGTAACCCCTATGTACCTGCGAACACCAAAGGGGGTACCTGGGAAGCCTCTCGTAGACAATTCCAAAGATAGTGATATACGGTGGACTACACTAGACTAACAATCAATCCGGAAACATTTTTTAAGGAATCAATGGAGAAAGGTTTTAACATATAAAACTAGCAAGATTCTAAATATGGCTAGGCCTATACCCCACCCCTGCTGCAAAATGTGTATTCATTTGCTTTTTATGAAATTGCGTTTTACATGGTTCCTACATCACCAAAGTAATTAAACTGAAGAATATTCGTTTCGTTTCGTTTTATTTTTTGTCTACGTCATCAAAATGTACGGATACACAAAATAGTGAATACACATATAACACTTTAGTAGATGGAAGTAAAACTAAAAAACCCCTGAGGGGCTTGTCGAGAGTTCTACTCCCCATTACATAATAGACAGTGGCAATACCTTTTCAACCCCAAACAACACAATTGCGACAGATCCGACCATTCCAAAAAATACGAATAATAAGTGAAATAATTCTTTAATTTTGGTTCAAAAAGCTAGTTTCTGCAATGTAACAGCATTATCCTCATTGGAAACATTGAAAGATGAAATAATATGACCATTAAAGTATTGAAAAAAATATTGTTAACTCAAATCACTTTGATATTAGAATACTAGTTTAATTGAGTTGAATGGATAATAACTAGTATGGAGCTCTTTGGAGTAGGGTAGCTATCGTTTTTCAATTGCCTCTTGTGTGGTGTACAGGTTTTAATTCTTATGTTTTTTTTTGGCAATAATATGACCATACAAGTAAATAAACGAACATAAATTATTGCTACCTCAAATTAATTTGTAGATTATTACATTTTGTGAAATCGAGTTCAGTACAAAATGCCTACTCTGGAGTACTTGGGGCATAATTTTCATTATTCAATTGCCTTTGGGTGGGGAAATTCTTATCATGATTTTTGTCTTTTTGGTGGCAACAATATTACCACACAAGTATTTGCACACAAAACTTAATGTTGACTTAAATTATTTTGCAAATTAAAAGACTCAGGATAACTGGATTCAATGGATAATGCCTACTTTTGAGTACTTTGGAGTATGGTTGCTTTTATTCGTTGCTTTAATTTTTTCTCTATGTAGGGTACTCGTCTTGGCTCCCTCCTTTTCTTACCTGCGTTATGAAGTAATTACAAATATCGAACTTCTGCTCTCACACTTTCCGCAATTTTTCTAATAATTTATGATCACTACTGTTTATGACTTTTTTTGCTAAAACTACACTGATTTCAACCAATTGGCCCAATCCGAGCCGGTCACGGCCTTTTACGAGCTGTTGCTCACTGGCTTGTTTTTCACACACTCCATTGCTTATGCTGAGCACAAAGCACAATGGCAGTAGGTTCCGTTTTTAAAGTCTTCAGTATGACCGTGCCAGGACTCAATTCCCAATCTCCTGACAGCAAGTCTGGTGCTCTTTTCACTTGAGCATGGACTTGCAATGACAATAAGGGAGTGGAAAATAAAAGTAAATAAGAACAGAAGTTACAGGAAGGATAAATACTGGCAGATAACGCAAGAATAAATTGACAAAAAGTTGTGTGAAAAGGATGGACTAACTTGTTATTTGTTCGTGTAGGATATATCCTTTTAAGCAATACAACCATATTATGTTGTACGTTTATATAATCAGGTACAGTGTAGCCATGAATAAACCTAAGTTATATATAAATTTCATTTTCTCCTGCTAAATGCACACATTGCATCCCGAATGAATGAATTATAATCGAATTTCTCATATAACAAAATATGTTATAAGATTATTTCAGACATTTCATAAACTACATCAAATACTTGAATCGATTGGTAAGTACTTCTTTACTTAAATGCCCCACCAACACCAACACTTGATGCGACAAATACTTATGAAAGGGAATCTTGACTTAAAATGTTAGTTGTTGCTCTTAAACATTAGGAAAGAAAGCTGATGAATAAAAATATTGTTCATTATGTTGAAGTTCAAATAAAAAAGTTCTGAAAAGGATATTGCAATGCAATACAATTTTTTTTTTTTTTTTGTATTCTGACTAAATCGGTTTTAATACATCTAACTTAACTTCTCCTACAATCAATATTTCAGTTATTTTAGGTCAAGACTATGACTAGGAAAATGTAACAGTTACAAACTGTACAAGCTGTTGCAAACAATTTCTTTGACTAAGTAAAAAATAAATTAAATATCTTCATTTTGTTTCAGGGCCAGAGCTAATTAGCATTCAATAACAAGGAGAAGACGAGTTTTCGTAGAAGTTTTAAATACAATGAAGATTTACAGAAAAAGCATTAGATAAGTTGTATACGATTATCCAAAGAAGGTGCTTAATTAAGGGTAATTCAAGAAAATTTAAGGATTTCGATTAAATTGGTTAAAATACATTGACCTTTAAGCGACAATAATGATGAAAAGGTGCTGGCGGATACCGCCTACAAAATTCGAAATTTCGAATTTGTCATTCTAAAGTAATGAAGTCTAGAATCAACTGAATGCCAGTGACTCAAGGAAATATGAAAACTTTGAAAAGTGTCTGTAAACAACAAAAAATAAAGGGATATATAAAGATTACAGAAAAATTACTGGCAACCAAGTTTCAAACGTTGCCAGCACCTTTTTTTAATCTCTTCGTATTTCTTTACTTTTGTTCTGTAATGTTAAAGTCACGTTTTACATTGGATAAACAGTAATGCAATTATGTATAGTACACAATGAATTTTTGTAAAATGCAAAACTTGTTTTTAATTTAACTGCTTTAAGGTTCCTAATTGGGAAGAATGTAAATCACCATTTTATGATTTGAACAACACTTTTGTTTCCTTTTTTCCACTACATGCCCGCCTCAGATAGTGTATTGCTTATTGATTCTTGTGGTAAACCGAGCGTGTGCAACGTTTATTGCAGCAAGTGAATATACCAAAACTAAAGATTTAAGCAAACATAATTGCTACAATTTAGTTGCTATAATTCCAATTACATTTTTCACATGGAACCGTTTGGGCCCCAAATCTGAATCCATATGGACCCATAGAATTTTGCCAAAAGACTCAATAAGTAGCCCATTTGGCCAATGTAACATCCTGGTGTCTACGTTGGTAAATCATAGATAGGAAAATATGGGTGAAATGCGTAGCAGACGCGGCTTTAGCATTTTGAGAAAGGGGCACACACATCGTTGGCAGAAGACCGACGAGCGAGCACGGAAGGAGCGAAACCCCAGCCTTGTCATCCTCTCCGAGAAAAACTCTAGATTAACTTACATGCGATGCCCCAGCCCACCGAAACCGTTGATTAAAATCGTAAGTCATCAAAAAGGGGGGGGGGATTGAGTCGGGTGCACCTACGTTAGCGCCCAAATAACACCTTTCTTGCATGTGGACTACCCATACGTGCAAGCTTACCAATTCCGTGTGCAAAATACAACAATACGTGTTTACCCATTTGGTGCCCTGGGCAGTACCCATGAGTGACAAAATGACCGTCAAAGTTATTACCATTTACCAAAATTTTTCATGTAGTAAAATGTCGTTACTTCCACTTCTTTTGTGGAACACTGTTTAAAAACTAAAATTTTAAATTTCTCCCTAACATACAATATGTTCTTAGAAATATCCTTCATAGGAAAGTATTAATCACAATTAATATATAAAATAATAAATTAGTTCATCACTAAAGATGGAGGCATTCAAAGTGAGTACAGTATTATCGGCGTTTTTTTCTCTCCAATTCATTTGAGGTGGCAGAAATGACGTCTCTTCTTTAAGTAGTTGAAGATCGAGAGCATGCGCAACCTACAGACACGTATTCCTCTCTAAGTTCATACCTGGAAAAAGACCAATTAAATAAGTTTTTCTACTTATCATTGTTGATAAGCTCTTTAAGAGCCTAGTTCAATGGAAGTATATTCCAATTTCTGAACTATTATGCCAAACTCATTTACGATTCATTGGGTTATTGCAGTCCACAAGCAGTATTGTAGTCACACTTGTCCAACACGTTTGCGCAGTAAAGTTTATCATTTTCAGATATTCATTTTTAGGCAAACTACTTTATAGACTTGTATCTAAAACAAAGTACAACAAAACATAATGAACTGAGCTGTTGTGACGGTCTGGCATTTTCGACTAAGATCTTATGTAGTATTTGTTTTTTGCGCCATTTAAGGACTGTTCACGAGACCACACACATTACACCGGAAGTAGACGTCTTTAGGTTGGAAGACTGGGAAACTCGTTCCATTCTTAAAGGACTATGACCAATTTGACCATTAATTTGGTCAACTATGCACTAACTATGGTGGAATTCATAACTAATATATTGTCACATCTAAAAAAAAAAAAAAAATGGAAGTACATCGATATTACAGGAAAATTTTGAAAATATCTGCCGGACATTTTCTGTAATATCCTACGATCTATTTACCTGTATTGAGGGGAAATTTACTTTTATTTTCAACGTTATATGCGCATAACATTTTCAAGTACAGGTTCATTACATGTCATAACATAATTATAAAAATTACACAAAAGATGATGATATCGCTGGATGTATTTTAAGAAGTCAAAATCATCAAGTCAGATGATAGGGTTAGGCAGATAACAGCCAACTTTTACTGACATTTACCTACACATAGGACTATGACGATGATTTCCATATGACTATGACTTGTCTTTTGGACAGTGAAAATGGGACGATTTTGGAAAATTTGAGAAGAATTCGTACGACCTTTTTCAAGTTCCCAATTGCCTACACCTTTGTTACGATGTTACGGTGTAGAAAACTGCAGCATGTGGAATAATTTCCAGTGTTTAGAAGGAAAATCTAAAATTTATTGCTACCAAAATCAACTAAAAAGTGTTGCCGGCAAAATTGGTAGAATGAAGACGTTTCTAAAATTTTCCAAAATTTTCAAAATTGTCCCTCTCCAATGAAACTTGTTATAACCGATGTAAGAATTTGGAAAAACTTTAATTGTTTTTTGGGATGTTCTTTGCAAGTTTGCAGTAAAAATGAAAGCATCTCACTCACCTGTATTCATTATTATCTCCACACTGCCCCCTTCTCAGCACATATTGTGGTTCAAATATGGGTTTGCAACTGTGGGAGTTAAATCGATTTCCAATGGTACACCGTGTGCATTCACATTTCACGTAGTTGATCGTTTCTGGATATCTTTAATTTCAATGAGATAAACAGGGTACTGTTGAAAAGGGTGGAGGCTAAGTATTTATACATTGTTTGTATAAAGAGGAACAGCCAAATTTTCATTCAGACCCCAGAGCCAAAATTGCATGTTTGAGATATCAGAAAATTAAGTTACTATCTTCAGGGGACTGAAAAGCATGTCACCTAGTCAAATTTGGGTTTGTTTGTTGTATTTAAATGCAATATGTATGACCTTGAAAGTAATACGGAAATAAGCTCCATTCGACAATTTGAAGTCTGTAACATTGTCATATCGCATATCTTATGAACAATAAGTAATTGGGTTGAAAATGTCACAGTTTCGTGTGCTGGTATGTAGGGCATCGTATATTGGATTAGAATGAAAGAAAAGTAGAACGGTTAGTTTTGTGCACCTCTGTTATACCACTGATAACTACTATGACACCTAATTCACTCATTTGACGCTGCCTTATTCTTGATTTTTGGTGAATAAATTTGGCTTGCAGATTGCATCAGTTTTTTTAATTTTCCTGAAAGGGCCAAACCTCTCACCCCAAACTTCAATTTTAGTACGGGTGTACTGAATTCTCAATTATTGGCTCAGTTCTTTGATTGACAGCTAATTCAACCAATGCAGAGTACCAAAGCTTTAATTACATAGCATGAACTGTACTGAGAGTATTTTGATTATATACATCGAGTTTTTCTATGCTCACCTTGAATCAATCTTAGAGGATGAATTTCAGAAAATTGTGGGAGGGCCTAGTTAGAGAAGTTTAGGAGAATTGGTAAAGTTTGGGATGAGAGAACTTGGTCTTTAACGATTGGTACACTATAAAACCACTCGTACGTGTAACATGGGGCATATTAACTTCACGTTTTGTTCATCGGTGAACTTCAAAGTAAATTTTAATAAATGTTTACGTTAGACCCACATCAAATCCCATTTTGTGCACGTAAGGAAGGGGTTTGGCTGGAAAGATCCTTTTGTTAAGTTGTAAAAACAGAGTTGCCCTTCGAGGCCCAAAACTTTCAATACAGGGTGCCTAAAGAGCGCTAGAAATTTGGGTAGTTTAACGCTGAAGATTTCCCTCTACAACAAGAGTGGTAATAAGTGAGAAATTTCTCCAATAAAAATTTATGAAGTGACTTTTGCATGGCTGAGATTATGAGTGGTATCTGTTTTTTTTTCATCCAAGTCTAGAATGGAACCATGGACGACAGATCAATGAATGTAAATGGTCTGAGGGTCGTCGTGAGAGGTTGGTCAAGTGTAGTTTCTTTGTGGAGCAGTCAAAAGTTTGATTTCTCCGAACGGTCCGTTGACAGAAAGTCGGGAGGACTTGAGAAGAAGTAATGATTATGTACTAATCTCGGATAAATGGCATTTTGATTTTGATTGAATGGCATCTGATTTTTGCTGCACTATAAACAAAAATTAGTCAAACAGTGCCTGAGGAGATTAATCACGTTAGTCACAATATTGACAAGTATTTGTCTAAAATTTGAGTACCATTTGACCTAGTTGAATTAGTTTCTTACAAGCATTAAGCCAAATTGACTAAGTTTTGACTAACATACTTTAGTCCATTATTACGAAAGTAGTCAGATATCATATCAAATTAGTCAAACATGAATGAATAACGTGGTTAGTCAATTCAGATACCACTTGACTAATTTGTGTTTAGAGTGCAATTCCGCTTACCTGTCGGATTCGGTGTTGTTCATCTCTTTCCACGGACAGGAAGCCCTCTTATTGAGTGTTTTGTGAAGAAGATCCGTGGACGGAAAATTTGTGCATGAATTAGTGTAAGGACTGCCAAAGGTTGCTCTGAAGGCGTCAAGTTGGCTCTCGTATTGGACTTGTATTATTGGGGTATGAAAGAACTTTACTCGCAGCAGCTGTAGTTCCAGTCGTTCTTGAGAAGGTTCTGTACACTCTACGTGACGATATTTTCTGTAGATGGAGGTCTGGTTTGCCTTATTCAAGTAGTTTCCCTGCTCCTCAAAGCTCTGATTTCGGGCCTTCAAATTTCGTTGACTTTCTCCCAAAGAAAACATACTGAAGTACAATCTTTTCAAGAAACCAAGAATCGTTGGAGTTTCCTGTGACGACATTGTGACGTCATTATGGCTTGTCTGAGACAAAACTAATCTACTGTCGACGACATAGTCAGCCATTTGTGCCAAAATTACAGCAAAACAGGCGATTATCTGGGAAGGCAAATTGAACAGAGGTTCTTAGCCCACCAGTAAATGAAAGTTGTCTAAAATATGAAAGTATATCAAATTCACCCCTTTACGGGCCGAAAATTTTGAGAGGGCAGTTTAATTTCAAATTAGTGAAGATGGGAGCTTATTAGAAATACATTCCATGTCCAATCTTTGGGTATTGTACATGTTGTAGCCAACTTGGCTGGTTTCAATCATCACAGTGTTAGTGAGTGGTGTCGATTCCTGTAGAGAATGTTCTCTCACATTTCCACGCAACAACACATTTTGGAGACAAACAACAAACATTGTGTCTCCGAGAAAATTTCTCAATTTGTAGATCGGGAAAAACGAGGCATCTTAAACGGGGTGATTCGCTTCTTCAAAATAGTGGGGCTAAAATGCAATAAGTTAATTTTAAAAATGTCATTAACAATTGTCAAGACACGTGCCTAAATGGAAATACCTTACGTCTTGTACGATCTAAGTTCTTGGTCTGATTTAATTTTCTCTTTTACAATTATACATCGGTTGACACTACTTATAGTCCGCCCTCAAATTACGTAGGTTCCATCTTATAATGAACAGCTGTCGTTCAATATTCAAATAGATATTTGTCGAAGAATTAACATAAAATTCCAACCCTTAGCAGGTAAGACAAACAGGGTGTAGTAATGACTTGGAAACAAGTACACATTATACAATATTCAGCATTGTCATTCAAAATATAAATTAACACCTTTTTTTACAGCTTACCTTCTTAGAGATTTTCATGTTAATGGAATAATTGTTTAAGTTATTTCGATCAAAAAGTTTTAAATTCAACCAATTGTCAGCTGTCTAGTTCTCTTTTCCAGGGGTCCTTTGGTTTCTTTGATCGGGTTACAGATCCCCTGGGATATTTATACCTTCACTCAGCAATTAAACAACATAGGCCTACTGAATATCCGTTGCTAAAAATAAATGTTCAAGACTAAATGGGGAACCACCTAAGGTCATGATCAATAATACAATTCTATTTCCGTATTGCTAGAATGGTTCATGTCTGTACTAGAATGGCTCATGTCTATTAATTAATTATTGGCTGCGTTTCAAAAGCCGTTTCCGCCCTTATAGAGCTGAATGTGCCGCAATTGAATGTTCCACGTTTAATGATAATACAGTTGTAATTATTCCTAAATTTATTTGAATAAAGTATTACAAGTGAACAAATTTAAATTAATTATGTAAAAATGGGAAATAAATATATATGTACTATAAACAGTTCAGAAGATAACCGCTTCCCGGGGAAATAAATTTTTACCCAATCGGGGGAATATTTTGCCATGGGTGGCGCCATTTTCAAATATCTCCCATGTTGCATTGCGATCCTACCGCGCAGTTCCAACGGAAAACGTTCAAAACAGACTTGCAATTTTTATCGATATGAGGAAAGAGAAATTTGGACATATTTAAAATCTCTGTTAAAAGGGGAATAGATCTAAGCTTTGTCATCTTTGGTTGTTCACTGGGCCGTTGAGATATTGAGCAATTTGGCTACGCTTTTTGTCCTAAGCTTAATTTATAAATTGGAAACAATTGTAAATTTGTGTATTTTCTTTCGAATGAAGGTGAACAAGTAAATTGTGCCATTATTTGTGTTTGTAAATGCATTGCTGAAGGTCCTTTGTAGTTTCACCCTTTGTGTCTTAATTGTGATGTCACATTTAAATAAATACGCATTTGTTAAATAAAATCGACGCCTGTGAATAGGTAGACACTAAGTGCTCGTAAATATTCATACCGTTAAGACAGTAAAACTTTTCCGACATTTGGGGAAAACACATTTTCCCCCGAAGGCGGTTATCTCCCGAATTGATAAAGGTATGAAAGTAACAAGACCTATTCCATCTGACTGACTGACAGACTACCTAATTAACTGACTAACTGACTGACTGATGAAGGGTTTACAGAACAAAACTCCACGCCAACCGCACATTCAATCCTTTAAAAGTTTAAAATTCATCTTAATTGGCATGCTGTATTGTGCTGAGATATAACCATAAAACGGCTTCAGTCATAATAGGACTTTAAAGCGATGGTCACACTAGAGGTTAGTTAGTCAGATAGGGTTTTACAGCCCAGTATCAAACCTTTTGCATCAAGTCGAGCCGATCACAGCCTTTTTTTCCAGTTGTGGCTCACTGGTTTGTTTTCCCTACTCTACTGCTTCACATCAGAACGAATTCGGATCGGATTGCGATTGCAATTTTTTGCTAAAATCTTCTCCATACCTGGTCGGTAAGAGTAAAAAATTTTCCAACCTGTGTAAATGAGTTGTACCGCAGGACCATGGAAATCATAATTTTGCTAGTTAATTCGTGCTTTCAAATCAATATACAGATTTTATCGGACTATACGTTTTCGGGTAAAAACTTATGTCAGTGTGACGTATCCAAAAATGAGTTGGCATTTAATTTTCATAGATATCACACGCAAACCATAAATTTACACTGGTTGATAAAATTTTGGTTCTTTCCAAGCAGAGGTAAGGAGGAAGATATGGTTTTGACAGACTACCCGAAAAGCTCGATCGAATCCTATCAGAATTGGTTGTAGTTCTTCAAAATTGATTTCTTCTCAAAATATATTTTTCATATACAAACGAATGTTGTTATATATTAGTTTGTACCAATTTAACATATAATGTTTTATATTATCTTATGCTTTATATTTGCGGTATTTACTTTAGAATGCAATTCTGGAACGAAAAAAAAAATTACACTCAAGAAAATAATGAAAAAAATTGTTTGAAAATGGAATAATCACGAAAATGAATATAAGTGAGTACTTCCAATCAGTGTGTGTAAAGTATTGCACACATTCAATCTAAGTACTCACTTTTTTTGAGTCTAGGAATACTCATTTTGGTGATTATCAAAATTTGAAACAAAAATCTTTAAAGATGGAGTGTCGTCATGAAAAAGAATTCTCAAAAAGTAAGCCTTCGGTAACCTTTTCATGGATTACGTCACGACCACGTGACTTCATAATTAATGTCTGAAATATTCTCGTTTCAGATATTAATTATCAAGTCACGTAGTCGTGACGTAAACCGTGAAAAGGTAACCGATGGCTTACGTTTTGAGAATTCTTTTTCATGACGATACTCCATCTTTAAATTGTTTTTTTTTCAATGCAATGATTATTCTGGATGGGATTTAACAATACCATACAAAAACCGTGTCAAGTGTCTTTCAAATATCAGTATGTAAACAGGTAAAGTTATTGTAGAATAGTAGAAGAATGTCGCTGACTTTACTGCGACTTGAAGAATAAGTTTTACCGCTTCATTGTAAAATCGTGACCTGGTTGTGAAAAGGTCTACAACATCTATATGAATTATTTGAAGAATTCTTCGGTAACAATGGTTAGTTAAAGTTAACGGGATCAGGATCGGGGAACTCAACTAAGCTTGAGGTTCTATATTTCGGATTAATCTAAAAGCATTATAGAGTTCTGAGAGCAAATGCCACTATCACTCTAAAAAGACTATGTGCAGTTTGACCATTTATTTGGTCAACATTGCGCCGACCTAAACTATAGTCAAATTGTTGACTAAATCAATGGTCAAGCATGACCAATTTATGGTCAAATCTGAACATAGAATGGTAAAATTTGACTTTATTTTGGGTCCTAGTGTTTTTAGAGCGTTAGGTCGCCAAAAGATACAAACAGATGGGATATGAACGTAGATCTAATAAAAATGAACATTATCTACGTTATCTGTGACGTATTTTACGTCAGATGTTTTTCAGTCAAGAAACTGGTTGAGCCAGTTGAAGCCTAGCCGCTTAATCGGACATGGTATATAATAAACCATTACGTCATCCAGATCATCACGTCCGACGCACCTTAGCCTAAGGAATATATATGGTATGCTTAGAATATAGGCCTATATGACATGGCAATAACTGTATGAGACTGTCTTCCATGTTCAGAACCTCAAACATTCTTCTTTAATAAACATAAGAGGAAATAATTTGAACGCTATTGGCGCTGATGTTGCTTTGTCATTGTATAAGACAACATCAATCTCTGTAAAGGGGAACCCCCCGCAGTTAAAGTAACAATGTTTTTCACCAAGAAGTGGGTAACATAGTCTGGAAGTAAGTAGCAGTCGTACAGTTATCTCGTACGTGTAATCGCTGTTATCACCAGTAGCTATCTTCCTTTCAAAGTTTAAAGATCTGACTTAAAACAACTTTGCCTGGAATAAATAAAATGGTAAATGACACAGGATATCATGACGGATTTTTTTTTTGCACCCTTTTGAGAAAAATAAAACAATTTAATAAAACCTCAGTTTATGGCGCGTAGCCAAGATTAGGGCAGAGATTTTGAGGCTGGTCCCCTCGATTGAAGCCTTGAAAAAGATAATAGCAAAGAGTGGTAAAGCCGAAAGCGATTTTTATAAAGTTTAACACGTCTGATACACAAATAAAACAGTTTTGCATCTGGAAACCCACATAAAACATTCTCTCACCACAAGGGAGGGAGGAGACATACTTAGCGTAGAACCCTTTCCAATGTAAATTGTTCCAACCTGACGTAACAGCCATGGCTACGTGGGTACCTATTGCAGTGAAATGTAATTAATTTCAACCTAACACGTATTAATTTGTGCAGTCTTATACTTGTATTAGACGGTTTACAGGATATTATTAGCTGATTTTAATAGATTGAGATTTCCAATGTAACATTCCATTCTGTTGCACATATTTCATTATGCAGTGTAATACTTGTATTGAACGGTCTCCAGGATAATAACTGATTTAATAGATTGAGATTTCCACTGTAAAATTCCATTCTGTTTCACGTATTTCGTTGTGCAGTGTAATACTTGTATTGGACGGTCGCCAGGATATTAACTGATTTTAATAGATTGAGATTTCAACTGTAAAATTCCATTCTGTTTCACGTATTTCGTTGTGCAGTGTAATACTTGTATTGGACGGTCGCCAGGATATTAACTGATTTTAATAGATTGAGATTTCAACTGTAAAATCCCATTCTGTTTCACGTATTTCATTGTGCAGTGTAATACTTGTATTGGACGGTCGCCAGGATATCAATTGATTTTAATAGATGGAGATTTCCAGTGCTACCCTTGTCTGGAACTATGCCAGCGGTGCATTTTAGCATAAGTTACTTTTCCATCGGACAGAAACTAGAAAGGCAAGGAGGAATTTTACAAGGTTCGACTCTGCTTAAATAGTGCAAGGACTGTATGTACATGAGGAGGGGGGGAGGGTATGACTCTGCTTAAATAGTGCAAGGACTGTATGTACATGAGGGGGGGGGGTATGACTCTGCTTAAATAGTGCAAGGACTGTATGTACATGAGGGGGGGTGTATGGTCCAATTCAACGGTTCAATTCAACAACAAAGGCAATGCGATTTGTGTATCGTAATCTCGACGGCTGTACGGTGCTAGGAATTATACACATCATTGTTTATGTATTATGAGTGCATGTTTGGACACTCCCTCCTTGTACGTCATTCTAGTCTTTTTTCCAGCCGTTTTATGTCTTGATTTTTTCGATTTATTTAATTAATAAATGGCATAATGAAATAATTTTTCAAGTGATAAGTTAGGTACTTATTGTTTCATGGTCTGTGAACAATCTCTAAAAGTTTCAGGCAAATCTGTTACATGTCTACAGACCTTTAACTTATTTACTTAGTTACATGCGGTCTTGATCAGCAGGTTTCATGTACCAGGGGTACTTCCTTCTATCGGAGGGGCAGTCACAACCCCTCAAAGTAAAAGAAAGAGTACTGATTGTTATGCGCGCCAGTTTCTCCCTATTCTTCGGTATAAAAGTCATTTTGGAAGGTTTTTTAAGGTCTATTCATTTGAATTAAAAGGTCAAGAACAGTCGCCCAAACTTATTTTGAAGCAACAGCTAAATGTCACAACCTTCACCTTTTTTTCTCGTCGAAGTATTTTCCATCAAAATTGTAACTTTAATGCTGCATATTCAAGGAAAACCAAGCGGTTATGTCTTGTAAATTTCATATTGTAGAGAAAAAAATGTGTCACATGACACCCAACAGTCAATCGTGAAAGAGGACGGTCTATACTACAACACTTCAAGTTGGGGTGATGGCTCTTTCCCTTTTAAAACAGAAAAGGGTAATAATAGAAAGAACTGACTGCAGGGTAAACAATAAACTTGATGACCCTTTAATAGAGTGTTAAGTGTGACTTTACTCCATAAGAGTGTTAATTCACTCCCAGAAGAGTGAAGTTCACTTAAGGAGGGGGAAAATTCACTCTTCCACGAGTGCCTGCAATCATCACTCTTTTTTTAAAGGGTGAACACTGTAGGATCAAGGGTGAAACTTTGCTCTTTTAGAGGAAATTTCGTTCTATTGGGGTGAATCTCACTCTTCTTGAAGTGGATTATCATTGTAATGGAGTGCATTCACACTTTTCACTCTATCAAAGAGTGACTAAGGTCATTTTTTTTTATTTAAGAGTGTAGTTCAATAGCATGAGTTAATGTTCAGAGGGTGCTGTTGATAGAAAGGGATCATGTTGATCTGGAAAGAATAAAAATTTTTGTTTGATTAGATAAAGAGGAAGTTTTCTTTGTCTTGGACCGTGAATCCTTAACTCATTTTACACGTTCACTTCTTTTGGTGTTAGCAAATTATCGATATTAGTAATGCAAGACCGACTGACCGACGGAGGGACCGGCAGACTGTCTGGATGAACGAAACAATGACTTAATGAATATAGCGCTGTAGACATGCAAAAAACTTATACATGTTAATACTGCATGTTGATCTGTGACACAATGACAATTGGTTAATTTTATGAAAATAGTCGGTATGTTCCTGAATCTGGCGCATCTCATATTTAGAGAGTACTCGATCGGAACCGGTCTTTGCTTTTAATGGCAGCATTCAACGTTAAGGTCTGCAATAGTGATTAGTTTATTAAGGATGTAGGTCTCTGCTCCAGGGCTCCTCGTTCATCGATAGCCAAAGAAAACTTATGACGCAGAATATACACGTGCTGTTTACTCCCATGCTATACAAACTAATGTTACATGCTTGTAGGTACTTGCAAGTAAACTAGCTGGTTGTTCGCAAATACTGTGAGGAGAACACGCCACAAATCTGAATGTTCTAAATAAGTAAATGATGTATACATGAGTGCCAATGACGCTGCCGTTCAGCCACTATAGTGCTCTAATAAACAGTTACTGCTTGTCGTTTGTTTATAAAGTCAAAAAGACCTATGGAAATTTTAGATCTGCGCTGTAACACCACCAGAGCTGTAGCCTAGATGTCAACTGTCACAGAAGTAGCAAATCAGATTCACCAGCTAAAGGCAACTTTATAATAGTGGTGAACATTACTGCGAGAAAATCTGCCGACAAAGCCATGTACTATGTATACTGCAATTTGTCAGGGTCATAATCACAAGGCAAACATATACTTCCCCATCTAGTCCAGTGTTATGAAAATTGTAATTAAAAGATGATCTGTCTCATGAGAATGCAATAAAAATTTTGTCGAATTTTGGATGACGTCAAACCATAAATTCTTTTGACTTTGATTGCGAACCGATTCGATACAGTCTGACCTTTACAAAGCTTCAAAATGACCTTTGGCTCACTTTCATCCCACTTTTTTCCCCCACATTTGTTCATTTCAAATCAAATTTTAGCGAATACATTATCTACCTTGTGATTTTTTTTGGTGAATTAACACTAAACGAATTATGAGTATAGTCGATCAAATGTGAAAATGTCCCTACAATTCTACACTCTTAAAATAGTAAAAAGTGAACTTTCACTCATTTCGAAAAAGAAAGTTATAAAGTTTTCTCCAAAGGAGCGAAAACTCGCTTCAGAAGGACTGGAATTCATTGCAGGAAAGCGAAGGTGTAAACTTGACGGAGTCCACACAGGGACCACTCATACAAAAGAGTGACCCTGGCCCTGCAGACACTCAATGAAGAGTAAGTTTTCACTCCTCTGGGGGTGACTTTCACTCTTTATGAAGTAGATTTCACTATACTTTTAGTGAATTATCACTCTAATGTGGTGAATTCACTCTGTCAGAGAGTGACTAAGTTCATCTTTTGGTGTGTACTTCTGAGGAGACCATTTATCAAAAAAAAATCGCTTTTGAAAATGACACTTCACTGTGGTCGTTCTGAATTGTGCCACGTTTGTATCCAATAATCCTTTGTTTTTTGGGAAAACGTCTTCGCTGCTTTACCAATTCCATTCGATGAAGAAGTTCCAATTTTATTATTAAAAATTAACTCAGAAATATTGCCATCATTGGAAATTTCCGTGTGAGAGTCTTTCTGGAAAGGATTATTTTTGGAGGTTATCTGGGGAAGTATTGGACTTATTTGGGTGAAAATATCTGTGTGGAAGTTGTGCGTTTACCAACCAATTACCACGGTCTTACTGGATACTTGTCCACACAATTACCCTAAAAAAAGATACCCTGTCCAATACAATCTAATTTTCCACAGGATAGTTTTTAGGGGTGGAGGTCAATGTCCAGGGGGTTGTAATTGTCATTGGGGGGCATTCGATGACGAGTGCTGTGTACGGCGGTACTGTAGTTGTTCGATCGTACTTTACTGTGAATATGAGACAGGGAGTAGATATTTCGGCAATCATGGGTAAAAAGGAAATTAAAAAAAAGAAAATAAGAACCCCGACTACCATCATATTAATTTTTATAACGGATGAATAATCGGTTATATCTAGTTGTGAAAGCAAATTAGTAATATGTTATAACAAAGTAATAATGTGAAATAACAAATAAACAATTTATTGTAACAACTTCATAGTAAGTTCTAATGAAAGCATAATCATGCTACTTCTCTTTCACGTCAAATTTCTGGTAAGGCGTGACTCGCTGAGACTTGCAACGTTTCGTACAATGCCCATACAGCTTGAGGACTAAAGTTAAATAGTAACAATGAACGTTTGAATAAAACTTTTACAAATGTATGACATCTTGTTTCCTTTTCAATTGTCCATTCATCCATAAAACCCTCTTATTCTGGTGTATGTGGACGGGGGGGGGGGGGCTATCTGATTGTTCAATTTTTCAAGGGACGATATCATCATTACCCTTCAATGGTTGGCAATGATTGCAACTTCTGTTCATTCCCAGGCTCGATGTTCCAAAAGATGTGTTCAATGTTTTCAACCGCAGGACTTCGAGACCTGGAAAGTGAACCTTTAAAACTTTGATACAGCGTACTTTGTTCCTGGAATTTTTCCGAAAAGAAAAACGCTATCAATTAAGGTCACGTTCACTATGTTCCCTTGAAGGAATTTTGAACAATAAATTCCGTAGACCGTCTGGAAAATGTACCATAAGGCAGTTACTTGTATGCACCCTAAACGTTTGGGCAGTAAGGAAATGATTTAACGCTAAATTTAATATCAAAAGAGTGAAGTTAGTCACTCTTTGATAGAGTGAAAAGTGGAAATTCACTTCTTAGAGTGATAATTCACTCCGAGGAGAGTGGAATACACTCCCAAAGGAGAGAATTTCCCTCCAAACAAGCGAAGTTTCACTCTTGATGGAGTGCTTACAGTTAACACTCTTAATAAGAGTGATCATTGCAGGCACTTTTAGAAGAGTGAATATTCCTTCTTCATACAATGAATTTCACTCTTCTTGAAGGGGATTTCACTCTTCTCGTAGTAGATTTCACTCTTCTGAGAGTGAATTATCACTCTAATGGAGTGAATTAACACCTTTCACTCTATTAGAGAGTGACCAAGTTCATTCTTTTTATTTAAGAGTGTAACTGCTTTTCATTTAAAGCATATCTCCTTAAAAGTAACTTAGCATATCTCCTTAAAAGTAACTTAGCATATCTCCTTAAAAGTAACTTAAGGCATTATATAAGTACTACCTCGTGTGCACAACTTTGTAAAGTACCGTGCATTTTCACGTTTAATCAGGGACGTGTTATGTAGGCTAATATGAGGGTACAGATTTTTTCCGAAACATGCTTTCACTAACTTCGCTCGTTACTTCCCTTGGAGGTCTATTACCAAAAATGCAACGTTAGACTTCGGTAGACAGTCAAGAAAATATATAGCATTATAGTTATTTTAAACCTTTTCGGCAGTTATAAAGTCGTAGTAAATAAAGACCAACAGTTTTGGTTAAACAATTATGTTGTCAGGGGAACTTAAGTTATTACTACAGAAAAGGAACTTGGTCTTTAACAAAGGGGAATACTCTTTATTACGTTGTGTCATTGTCAATTTCCGCCTTGTCATATCTAATAAGAGGGTACTATGGGATTTTTTGAGAAGAGAAAAGGGTTCAGACTAACATTGCTTCCCCCATTTTGCATTAAAGGCATCGTTAAACATACCTAGTTGGCTTTCAGTAGACCGCCAAGAAGATTCACCGTAACGCAGTAACTTACATGGAGAGTGATAGTCCCATAATTCAGGTAAATGGGTAATTCAGAAGCTACTGACAAGTTCCAGGACATTACAACACGACTTTTCGGAATATTATCTGGCGACATGTTAATTGTTAGGGAAAAGGTTTTTCAATGATTGCAACTTCCATTCCCCTTGTCATATTTAATAAACAGTGAGAAAGACTTTCTATTGGCAGTTCGGGAGATAAACGCTTTCGGGGGAAAATGAGTATTAACCCGTTTTGGGGAAAATTTGTCCGTCTCAACGGTATGAATATTTATGAGCACTTAGTGCCTACATCTTCATAGTCGTCGACTTGTTTAATAAATGTGTGTATATTCAATTGAACCCCCCCCCCCCCCCCGAAAGAGATAACCTCCCGAACTGATTGGCACATTAATTTCAATACACATTCATTTTCAAGTTTTAGTAAATATTACCCATAAAACCATCATATTTGTCAGATGTTGATGTGAATTAATTTATGTAAAAACTGCTGCAAATCGTGAATTGCGTTGCACAAAATAAAGAATAGTAGAACAAAAAGCTTTCATGGGAGATGTGTGTAAAGAATAGAGATGCTGACATAAGCAGGAAAAATCCCCCCCTCCCAAAAAAAAGGGGGTTTCTTCAAGTGATTTATGAAACATTTGCATCAGATACAAATTGATAGCTAATATTTTCTTATGATACTGTAATAGGAACCATACTTTGCTCCATAAAAGTGTCGATATAGTTTTGCAATGACAGGTTCAAATGGGATGTCCTACAAGACCCATATGGGATGGTTCTGGTCCCCGTATCAACAACCGGTATTTGGATGAATGTGGGTAAACATGTGAACTATCCATTTGGCTACTTGTTAATTCCTGGTATAAAATTAAATAGGCTTATCTGGGTTTTCATACATGGGACTACATAGACTTGATACCTCAACTATAGTAGCAAGTAGACGTTATCTTGATTCATCAGGAACAGTCAAGTTGTTCAAATGTTCCCATTAAACTAGATATGCTGCAAGTTAGTGTACCGTCAACAAATGTATATGTAAGTGTTTTTGCCTTAGGATTATTCTTGTTTGCTAATGCAAGGAACGTCTGCACCCTCCCTCCCCTTTCAAGTGTATCAGAGTTGCGTTTGAGAGGTCTAGAGTTCGATTGATTCCTGTTCTGTTCATATCGAAGATTTCACAATTGGAACTAACTGCATTTTTGCTTGGTGCTGCAGCATAAGCAAAGGAGAAGGATAACAAGCCAGTGAGCCACAAATGAAAAAGGCCAGCCAGTCCCAAGGGAGTTACTAGACCTTCCTTCATAGGCGGGCCAAAACTGATACGAGGGGGCGAAGCGACCGAAGTCGGGCTCGCTTGCGCGCGAGCTGGGAAGGGCGTGGAAGAGGTGCCCTCCTACGACTGTGTAAAGCTTTTTAGTTTTTCAATGTGAAAATATGTGATTTGGTTCTGCCTTTATACGATACTTTGTATGCATAAGTAGAAGCGTTATTATGTATTATATGAACTATTTTGCACGAAAAATCACATTAAAATCAAATACGCACATATTGCTGACGAGCAATTGGGTTTCCGCCGAGCGTAAGAAACTTTCTGACACAAAATGCCTCTCAGAACGCTGGGGGCACTTTTCAGGCCTATTTATCACATATAAATAAGGGAACACTAGCAACATTGTAAAATAAACCTAAAAATACCAAAAAATATGATCTGGGCGGCTGGCCCTTCGACCCGCCTTCCACCCGGCCACGCGCCCACCTCACTATACCAGGACTTCTACATCGATACTAGCGATGCTTAATAATTAACGAAATTTTGAATAATTGAATACAGTGGCATTGGTAAAAGATATTTTCCAGATCGCTAGATATAGCTGTTTAAATTGGGGTTCTATTTAAATTGGGGTACTATTTCCCAAGCACAGTGGCGGAGCTGCCATATGGTCGGGGGGGCGGTCGCCCCCCCCCCCCCCTGACGGATCAAAATCGTCTGTCGGCGCCCTTTTTAGGTTTTTAACATACTTTACTCTTGCAGCATTTACTGGCAAAAGACATAATTCAATAGCATTGTTTTGAGGCCCAGATAACAAAATGCTCAAACAGCCAGCAGTACTATGAATTATCTGCACTTAATCCTGATGAAAAGGGTCATCTTCTGTAACATACGGATAGGTATTGCCGAAACGTATCTTCATGTTCTATACGCTCTAATAAATGTTGTCGCTGTGCTAAGTTCATTGCTTCCACACCAAGCGTGATTCTAAGCTTACAAAATACAAAGACTGACAATAAATTTACCCTCCCGGCCAATAAAAGATGTTGCACAGGGTGCAACAATAATTGAAGCGCAAATAACCCTCTTGTTGTCGGGGATAATTGTCAATATAGACAATAAAAAGAGTTTATAAAGATACCAAAATATCTTCCACAACATTTTTCAAAATCATTTGAAGAGAACATTAAGGTGAAAATAAAATAAAACTGTTATTATAGTGGTAATGGTTAAACAGTTTTAATGAGCAGTTTCCATTTTGCTTTTCTTCAAGTGACCATTCTCATGATAAATTGCTATTTCTGACACTGCACGATAATCCCATGAAAATGCTTTTTTCTGTACTTTCGTGGTCTCAAAATTGCATCAAATAAGCTTAGGTTTAGTCTACTTTTATTGTTTATGAATCTGGTATCTAGAGAGCCAAGCAGACCTTTTGTCTTGGCTCTTGGCTATTTCTTTCAACGTACTTAATTCAATGGCTAATTAGAGTGGTCACATGGTGTAAATTACGTCAATTAATGTTTCTTCGCGTACTTATCTTGATTTTCAGATGCCAAAAATGTACACCTAACGGTGATTAATTTCCATAACTTTTTGCCTCTGTAAGGTTGCTTGCAATTTAGCTCTAGCAGGTTTTATCTTTATCTTCACAAAGTATCCCATTATTACATTAAAATCTTGAATGGGGACCTGACAATAATACAATAAAATAAAATAACTGCCTTTATACTAGAATGTGAAAGAGAGGGATGGAAACATGGGCGTCCGCAGATAGGGGCAAGGGAACTTGCCTTCATCCCCTGGAAAATGAAAAACCTGAAAAAAGAAGAAAACATAAAGAAAAAGACGAAGAAAAATTAACATCAATATTTCTTAACAGTTCAGTCAGTATTCTCCCTATTTATATGCTGTAAAAAGGCTTTAGAAATGTCATTTCCAGCAATCTGAGAGGAATTTTGGGCCAAAATTTTCTTGCGCTCCGCGCCAACTCATGGTGGCGCGGAGCTTTCCCCTGAAAGAATTCAGTCCCCTCCCCCAGAATTTGCTTCCACAGAGGCTCGTGGATACAAAATGTAAACATCATATTGTAATAGAAAAACTTGCTGAGGAGAAATGGCAAAGCAGTCTTTTAGTTGGTTCGGAAAAGCCGAGGCTTCGATCGTATTGAGACTCAGGGTATTTACTCCTTCGAAGCGCCCCTGCAGACCATTTTCGCCCCCTCTGACCGAAATCCCTAGCTCCCCCACTGCCCAAGCATTCTAGCAGTACCTGAACCACTCTCACACTCAAGGAAATGTTAACTCAGAGGTTTAGAAAGATTTACAATATGAATTTTAGGACTGCTGCAGTTGGTACAATGAAGTCCTACATCGACTCTGGTAGCTAGCTACATTACACACCTCATCCCTGTATAATATTACACTGTTAAAAAAATGCTCTGTAAATTTACATAATTTTTATGGCAAATTTTTTTCCAACCAAATAATGTTTTTTTTACAGGCAGACTGTAATCATGAAAAAACATTAAGGGTTTGTTTTTTCTTTACAGTTTTTGCATGTAAATTAGTTTACAAACGTCTACTGTAAAATCGAATTACAGAATTGTTCTGTTTTGTTTACCTTAATTTTATGTGAATTTACAGCCTACTGTTTCCATTCCCGACGTTTTAATATTTATTATAATATCGCTTTTTTATCTTTCATATGTTATTACGTAACATACACTTCAACATTACGTAGATCAGGTATTTGCTTATCAACGTAATGTGTCGTTACAAAGTTTTTTTTCTAAAAGTCCCCACGACTCTCTGGCGAAGAGCCAAGGGGCGAAAACCAAACGATTACTCCCGGAGGAGTTCTGCTCCCTTAAGGAGCTTAACGTCCCAAATGGACAAGTACGCCCTCCAAAGGGCAAACTCTGAGTGGTACTGCTCTAGACTGGCTGAATAGAACAGAAGCCACAACCTGGATGCAGTTTAACGTCATGCCCAGGGCAAAGATGTTTTCAATCAAAGCACATTGAGGATGCTTTGTTGTCATATTGTTGTTAAGTAGACCGCTATCTCTAGGAACTTTGTAATTGGAAAGTCACATTTTTTGTACAATATAATAATTGTTTTTAAAATAAATATGACAAAGAATGCAAATACATTGGTTGCAAACATTTCCAGACAAGGTAAACAATAAGTTTATCACTTCCTGATTAAAAAACGCCAAAGAAGATATTATTCAAAGCAACAGCAAATACTTTTGTTAGGAAAATGCCTACAAAATAAGCTCCACCCATTTATGCAAAATGAGATTTACGTCATAAAGTGGTAAATTTACAGACTCTTTCAAGTAAATTTGTGAAATGTTTTTAATTTGCTCCGATCAAGTGCATGAGCGCCTGTGGCGATGAGTTGACATCAGTATACCAATCGTCAGTGCTCTGAAATTAGGGATTTACAATTTCATTTTACTTAAAAATGTGTGACAAAACATTAGTTGTATGATATTTATAACTAAGAACGTAATAACTAAGTATGCTTTTATAATAAATGTAAGTTAATTTTCAAATAGGGCCATAAATTTGCCAAAAATGTTTTTTTTTTTAAACTGAAACTTCGCAGAACGATGCATGTTATATATTTAAAATTTTCTGACTATTTCTTATTTGTTTGTTTGGGCTTATTTTTATGTGAAATCACATTTTTATGTGAAATCAGAAAAATACAAAATACTGTTAAAATTTCTGTAAATTTACAGAAAAAGTTTTACAAAGCAGTAAAATTTGGTTAAAAAAGCAGACAGAAATGGTTTTTCAAATAAATAGAAAATACATGTTAAACAACCTTTTTTTATTGTAGCAATACAAAGTGTCTGTAAAGATACAGAAAATCTCTATTAAAAGCAAAATACAAAAAGTTTAAGTTAAAAAAAGGCTGTAAATTTACAGAAATTTTTAACAATGTAGCTCATTCATCAATTTAGGGGCTAGAGTAGTCGGAGGCAATTAGTGGTGTCCACCCTATTCCCACCGCTTCCTGTGCTTGCAAAGAGGCGGTTAAGTATGCTCTTCGCTAAATTACGTCACTGTTATCACAAAGTTCCTCTCACTCCCTGCTTCATTACTTTTCTTCCCTTGTTCTTTTTTCTTCCTCTTTCTTCTTTATACTCTCTTTCTCCTCTTCCCTTCCTACCTCTTCCTTTTCCCTTGTTCTCTCTCATTTGTTCTTCCCCATCATTGGGGGAGGGGGGCAAAGGCCCACTGGGCTCCACTTGCACATGCCGGTAGCCAGTCCGACTAAGACCAATTGGAAACTGAACCGTAAAACTCTAACCTAACCTAACCTAATCTAGCCTAACCTAACTTAATTTAACTTAACCTAACCTAATCTAGCCTAACCTAAACTAACCTAACCTAACGTAACTTTTCCCTCTCCACCTCTGAATTGGAACTGTGATTACTATGATATCGACCTCAATTTAGAACTGTCATGTTGTGTTGACATTTCTACGGTGTTATGTATGTTGTACAAAAGCGCACTCTATTGATCAAGTTACCATATTGTTTAATGGAGGAAGGATTAGGAAAACTTAAACTAAGCTGACCATTTATATAGGCAAGGATGAAAACTACAGGTCTTCGGGGCCTATTGAGTTGATCTCCATAATTTAATGAAAGTTTTCAAGGGTAATCCCACATGAAAATGCTTATAATTAGCATGATTGTCAAGCTTCATTTCCTGATAGTTACGACAAAAAAGGAATTTTGTGGTGCCTAGACTTGTAACGAGTTTGTGCATAATTCGAAGAAGTGTCTGGTCACGATTTTTTTAAACCAAATTGAGCAGATAACTCTCACCCATTAAACAGTTATTTGTATATAGGATATTGGGATTGCCTAAATCTGACTATTTGTCATTGGTATTTACAGAAAACGAAACAAATTTGGAAAAACTCAGCATTATAACTTTTATAAGGGAGGGAGGAGGTGAGCGAATTGTGCCATGCAAACTCACTTCATTGACTTTTGACCTAATCATGGAAAATTAAGTAGACGTTGTTTTCCTGTAAATCATAATGTTTTGGATTCATATTTTACTTTTGTAAATATTCTCGCCCACCGCAATGGCATTGCCGGCGTTCGGTCGCATATTAAGTAAGGTCTGGTAGAGTTCTGAATTGATCGACCTCCTATCTAAATGAGGCCAAAGCGTTCGTGCCGTGACATTGCTTTTTGAGAAAGCAACATAGACACCCCAGTAGATCAACGACTGTGTGGGGTGTATCTGATAACTGAGATTGTTACATGATTTGTGCCTTCAAATGAACTATAGCTACCCTTTCATTGTGTACACACTACGTGAAAAGCGATTATCACATGCTTGACTGGCCTGTTAGATAGCCCCAAATGTTAGGTCACTTTTAAGATATTTTGATACATCTGTTACTGTCAACCAATAAATCAGATGTAAAACGTGACTCTTACACGCATGCGTGTAAAGCCTTGTTTCCTCCCTGAAGCGATAAGAGGTTATTAGGCAGAGAAGTATGTGACAAAAAGTAAGAAGGCACGTGGCACCATGTTGCCGAAGAAATGAAGAAAATCGCCACCCCTTAAAGAATAAAAATATCATTTCCCGTGTCTGTAAGTAGACTCTAAGCATTTACTGGTTGAGTTTTCCTGTGCAATAAATTGTCCCGACCAATCAGTGAAATGAACAGATTTTCAAAATGGTACCGTGTACTAACCCTCTTTCCGGTCTAGAGTTTGGACACTGTTTACCCATGTCCGATTCCTTCTGCTCATGACACGCAAAATCTAGAAACGTCCCCAAAACTTCTTTGCTACATTCCTCCGAATATTCTTCCATTTCTGGCAGTGTTCAAAACGACTTTTAAAAGGCTGATCTTATCGTAACTGTTTTACCACATGTTGTCTGATTTTGCGAAATTTTCATTTCTCGTGGAAATTTTGTAACATATTCCTTTTCATGGTCTTGGTCAAGATGTTATTACACATTGTTTATCACCAAAATTCAAATGGAGAGGGGCTTAAACCTGTATATTTTACAGGGAGATTTGCTTCAGACAGAGCTAGGCATTTCAGAAGGTAATAGAGGGCGTAATCAAAAAGAGTAGCAAATGTTGTATTATTAACTTGTAGGCTATTAGGGTCTGGACCAAGACTACCCCTTTCGCAGCATTGCAATCCAAAGTATGAATCCCAAGTTCAAAGACGTATAGCTTGTAAGTTGAGAGTTAACGTTCAGTTCAAATCATTTAAAGTTATGTCGCAGCCGCCCCTTTCTAATACCAACTCAAGTTTTGCCTTCAAGGGTATACAAGGAACAAATAGTAACGGAAGTAATATTGAGAGAGGCTGAATCAAACCAACAACACAACAATAAATTGACACCAACAAGTTGAGAATAGGTTACATTCTCTATTTGTTCATATATTATTTGTTCTTTCAAAGCAGTACAAAAATATAACGTCTGACTAAAATATCTCTCTTTGTATAGTGCAGTAATAAATAAGTTTTCAGAAAAAGTTGCATCAACTTTGCTGTTTGACAGTTTAATGGTTCCTTGACATAACTGTAAAAGGCACCAATTTATTATTAAATATTATTATAGAAATATTTCAGTCATTTTTTAATCCTTAGTTAAATATTTTGAAGGTGCTCAGAAGTTGGTGCTTAAATCTAACAAAATATACTTAATAAAGAATCTATACACTAACCCATTGCCAAACACTCTGTTATTCGTTTAGAAAAACTTAACGAACAGAACTGAGGAACTAAATCTTCGAAGTTAATGAAATTTCAACGGCAATCTATAAAAGATTGTGTGACTTGAACGTGTCTTTTTTCCTGTTTTCGTGGTGGTCCGTAAACAAGGAGGGGAATGTGCAATAAAATACGCCTTTAACAATTAATGACCTCTTTTTCTCACACTTCGTTAATACGAAATTGAGATTCTAAACATGTTCAAGAATTAAACACTGGATTTCAAGCAGTAAAATGTGTTTTAAAACGAAATGTTCAGGAAAAAATACCTGTTCTTAACATCTTTACGTGCTAACAAAGTGAGGACAAAACAAAGGTAAATACCTAAATACATTTTAGAGTGTAATTTTGACAGTATACAATACAATGGAAACAACCAATCAAAACAATCCTTGTTAAACGGCGCCCATCGGCTGTTTCCTTTTCTCTATGTTTTTTTTTTTTTTTTCTGAGTAAATATCGGTACTGAATAAAAATTTCTGATTTTGACTACAGAAAGAAAGTGTGAACCTTATTCATTTTACTTACAAACGTGTAATTTTCCTACGCATAAAATCTGAAATACTAACCTAAATTGGAAAAGAAATTCCTTTTTTTCTAATCTAAAACAAATGGACTTGCACGGAGAAGGAGAAGAAAAAAGGCAAGTATTAATACAAGTTTAAAATTCAATACAGTTTTCGAAATATTTTGAACAAAATGTTAATAGAGTTGTAAAAACAGTATTCAGTGATGAAGGTACTTGCTGTAGAGGAAGCTAGACTTCGAGTCACAAAGACGATCTACGAATCAAGTTAATTCAATTTATCATTAAAATAACATAAAAAGGAAAAAGGCAGATACCGCCTACAAAATTTGTCATCACATTTAAAGCAATGAAGTCTCGAATAAACTGAATACCAGTTACTTATTCAAGGAAATATAAATAGAAATAAAATTATAAATAAGTAAATAATGAACTGGTTAAGTCCTCGAATAAAACTATAACCGTGGTTAAATATTAGAATTATAAAATTCTACGAAAAATATGCTGTATCATTTGCTTTCTTGCATTCACTTTAGTCACGGCTCTATGGACATGGTATTTCGGGAGAGAGGCGGACAAGCGGGCTAAACTGCGTAAAGGTCCGCGAGAAGAATTAGAGAAGGATGGCCCCACCCGGAAACCTTTTGTCTTCACAATATGTCTCCTTCAAACAGTGTTCTTTTTATTGACATTATAGTTAATTGTTCCAAAAATCGAACATTTAGGCTAAGTAACTAATTACCACATTGCCAACATTAAGATTACCATATTGCAATATTGCCCCTTGGAAAAATTCACGCTTCCCTAGAGGGTTTGCAGTTTGTTATTGACTCAAAACAATTTAACATATTTGCCTCAGGATAAAATTTTCGTGCCTCCCTCCAGAACCTTGTCAGGCCAAAAGCCTGCCCAGTGAATTACCGATTTGGTATTTTAATATGAATAAATATTCCCTAGCCTCCTTGACTTAATTGTGTTTGAATAAATGCAGCCCAATACCCTGAAATAAATTGTAACCTTGAAACCCGCAAGGAAACGTCTTCATAACCGGCTGATTTGGCAGTTACACTATATTTTCAGCAAGGTAAGATTCTTCAGTCATAACTTATCGAAGTCAAATTCAGGTATTCAATTACACAAGAACTAATAGGAAAATAATTTTGTGAATACAATAGATCACTGAATATAAACATATGTAAATAAATAATATAATATTACTTAAGAAAGACCCTTCCCGAAGAAACTCGAAGGCGCTTCGTAAAAATAGCTCATACATAACTCAATTTCAATTCTGAGAAATAGTTTTCATTGACAGTATAAATAATAAATATTATATTAAATAGTATTTTTATTAGACAAATATAGTCAGAGGTAGTTTTAACCATGTTTGGGATAGTACAGCTAAATCGACCCCATCCTCCTTTTCGTCTTCTTTTTGGAGCTGGACGGTTTCGTCTTCAGATGACACGACTCTGCTTCTTTAAACTGTAGAAGATCGAACGCATGCGCATCCCACAGATACGTACTCTTGTGAAATTTCATACCTGTGAATAGACCAATTAGATCGGTTTATTATTATTTCTCCATCTAACATAATAATATAAACTCATGTAAAATGCCTGACTCAGAATGAAAAATAATGAAATCCTTCTAAACTCTATATAAAAATGATTATGAGAGGGAATTCTTTAGCTTTATTAGGTGATCAATTTAATTAACTACTAGACTAAAGTACGTGTTTAGTGAACGTTAGTACAAGGGATCATTGATGTAGCTAGATAATTAAATGGATGATGACCGCGCAAGTTCATCAGCGTAAGTAAAACCGCTCGTCCAAATACTTTGTCTGGAACTTGTAGCAGTTGCAAGGTACATATCGGTGAGTAAATAATACTTCACTTGTTCCTACCACGAACTACGGCAAAAACACTATACAAACAGGGGGGTTTTCTTATTGGTTCCCAAACTATCTATTAAATGTGAGTTGTTATGTACGAAGTTTTCTTTTACAATCAGATTGTTTAAAATTAAAGCAATTGTCAGAGAACTTGTTCAAAAAGTCCATATACAAATAAAGAATACATGTAGGTATTTGAGGCAGTTTAAAAGAACATCTAAAGAAAGTATGGGTATGAAATCCAATTTCACACTACTATTAATGAAGTGTTCATTTCAATATTCGCCTATTGAGTGACAACATCTGCAAATGGTTAGAATAGGAGTCAATAACAGCTCCCTTGTTAGAACGGCTGGAATTCGGTTCCAGCATAAATAATGAATTCTTTAGCTCGAATTAAATTGTAATTAGTTTCACGTAAACCAACGGTTTTTTCTTTAAAATTAGAAAATGCAATTACTACCGTACTTACTGGTATTCGTTATTGTCCCCACACTGCCCTTTCTTCAGCACATATTGTGGTTCAATTATTGGCCTACAAAAGTTTGAAGTTTGTTTCCCGTTTCCTTGGATACACCTTGTGCATTCACATTTTGCGAAGCTGATCGTTTTTGGGAATCTGCAATTCAAAAGAGATGAAGAAAATATTGTTAACAAAGGATAAATAAATATAAAGGTATTTAATTTTTGTGTATCAAGGTGGAATAGCAACATGGTGAAAACGTTTCATTCAGAACCGAGGTGCAGCTTTTGAGATACCGGCCAATGATTTTACCATATTTGCCACTTTAATCGGACTGATGTTTCTAAGATAGTCTCTCTCATTTGTCATTTTAACAGTATGGTTCACAGAAATATGTTTGTCACACTTAAAATTGTAAACATTGTCACGTTACTTCTGTATTCACACTAGCGATACGTATTTGGGTTAAAAATACCAAAGTTTCATATGCTGATGTCTAAGGCACCACAAATCGAATTGCTGTGACTATTTTAGGAGTTAGGAGTCAGGAGAAGTTCCAGATTTGTAGTTCTCTGTCCTATCAGTGATTACTCCGCTGATAACCAATCATTTCTTGACGTTGGTAGTCCTCTTTGTCTTAGGAGTACACTTTAAACAGTGTGGGTAGAATATTCACCAACACTGGTCACGTGTGTGACAATACTGAAATTGGGTAAAACTTGTCGAAAATTGTTGAATCCATGATTAAATTATATTATCAGATACCAATTTCTTGGGTAACCCACCACTTGGCTGACCAGTTATATGAAAATATTTGTCCAATTTTGGTATTGTCACATATACGTGACCGCCCTGTTGGTGAAAATTTTACCCCAACATTTGTAGAGTGTACTTGGCTTACAAATCACAGCAGCGTGGAATCTTATTTAATGCATGGAACATTAAAACATCCGTAGGTCATAACATCAGGGGAAATATTATCCTCACTAGCGGTGGTCAATTTCCGCTGATTGCAATCAACACAACACGAAAATAGGAAAATACGGATGCATACTTGACATACAAATCCAAACAAGCAGATTTGCAATAGGTTTCGAAAAGAAGCATAGTCGAAATTTTCTTTCAAAAGGAGATTTACTCAAAGAGCAAAATAGTTTTAGTATAAATCTCGGCAGGCCCTCTTTAGGAAAGCTTAACGTTCCGATATTAGAAAGTTTCAGCTGGGAAATCAATTCGTTGATTTAGGTGTAACATCTTCATGATAAAAATAGAATCCTATACTCTTACAAGGTTACACATTGGGAAAACCCCTTTGATGGATTTTTGAACTTAGTTTCCTGATGGGTTAGACATTTAGATAGGCTCGTAGTCTCTCAAGTTGTACGAAAGATAATGTAAAGTATCTGCTGTGCATTAAACTAGACCAGGTATGGGGGACAAGCGAATTATCCGTAATAGCGTATTCTATACCTAACAAAGAGATGAAATTTACTGCAGAAAGCAGCAAATATTTTCGTCTAGTGCTAACAATCGGCTCTTCGCTTTAATGAAAACATTTGTATGTTTTCCTCATTACTAGTAGGCTAATAAGTGGATTTCAAAGCAAGGGGGTGCAAGTGTTCATTCGCTTTATGCAACACAAACCATCATTTTGACGTAAGAAAGGTGTTAGGGTAGGGGAAATACTCCGACGTGTCAGCTTGTGTGACTGAGGGAATCTCAGTGAAGAGATAACTATTAGAATTACATTGATTTTGCGAACCGTCCTTAACTTTCAAGTTGCATGTTTCGTTATTAAGGTGAGCTCTTAACGCAAAATAATGGACTTAATCATGCTCAGAGGGAGTGAAAAGTATGAATTTGCTCCATTAAAGGGTTGGTTCACTCCAAAATTAGTGGAATTCACGACAAGAAGAGTGAAATTCACTTCAAAAAGAGTGAAAATTCACTCCTCAACGAGTGCCTGCAGGGATCATTCTTGTAAGTAAAGTCTTTGTAGACACTTCATCATTAGTGAAACTTCGCTCTTTTGGAGTTTATTTCCCTCTTCTTGGAGTAAATTTCCTTTCTTTTTATGTGAAATTTTTTAACGAATGAAATATCACTCTTTTTGTTGTTATAGAATATGGGGTTTACCTGTTTACGTCGGTGTGTTCCTCTATTTTCCATGGGCAGGAAGTTTTCTTATTCAGGGGTTGGTTTAGAAGATCGCTGGACGGCCGAATTGAACATGAACTACGCGGACCGTAAGGACTGCCAAAGGTTTTCCTGAACTCATCAAGTTGGTTCACGTATTGGGTTCGTGTTGTTGGTGTACTAAAGAACTTTGCCTGTAACAGCTGCGACTGGAGCCGTTCTTGTGAGGGCTCTTTACAGTCCGCGTCACGAGTGTTTCTGGAGATCGATACTTGCTCTGCCTCGTTCAGCTTGTTTTTCTGTTGGTCGAAGCTGTCATCTTCCACCTTCAGCTGACTCTCCTCTAAAGAATGCAAACGGACGTCCAACCTGGTCAATAGATCAAGAATGGCGGGAGTTTCTCCTGACGACTCTATGACGTCACCGTAGCTCGCAAGGGACACACCTTCACTACGATCGACGACAAAGCCAGATGTGTGTGCAACAAAGGCAACAATACATGCGAATATCTGAGGAGAGAGAGAGTGAACAGAAATTAAAATGACGTACCAGGAAACTTGATTAGAACTTCCCGTTTTATATAACCTATTTGTGCAATTTTGCGCGGGGAGCTTAACTTAACTTTTAGAAAGACGCAAGAATGCAAGAATAAGTGAAACACACATCATGTGTACTGTAACATAACTTAGGGACGACAGTTTCTTAAGATTATAATTTGCCATCAAAAACTGTGCCACGACCTTTGAGTAGTATAAAATTTGGCGCCGAACGGCTCTTTGCCAGAGAGTCGGGAGGTCTTTAGACAGCGCACTCGATTATCTGTTGACCTGTGTAATTTTATCCATCTAGTTTTGTAAAACTATTGAAATGTTCTGGATACAAGCAATATAAAATATCTATCAGTTGGAGAGACAGGACATGGTTTCTACCTCTAACTGAATTAAACTGCCGATGACCAAAACAAAAAATTGTATGGTTCACATTAATCTGGTTGATTTTTTTTAAAGATCCACATTTAAAACTGTTAAGAAAGGGGGTCCCCAGAAAAATCCAAATCCCAGTTTGACCCCAAGGAAGAAATTTATAACTGTATTCACTTAAACTTAACACTGGATAAAACTTATTAATGCGTGGTGAAATTGAAATTTAACGGCTGCTATTCAACGTCGAATATCATATTTATTGAAGAATGTAAAAAGAAATTGAGTTTAATCGTTTGGAGAAAAGGTAACCATGTCAGAGTGAGAAGACTTATGGATTAAAGTAATTTACAATATTTATCATTACAAGATGGAATAAAGTTTACCATTATTTTTGCACATCTTACCTTCATAGCAGTTTTCATTTTACTGAAGTGATTTCTTACAAATCTATATAGATAAAAGTGTTTCGATCGTAAAGTTGTCAACTCAGTCAGTTGTCTAGGTAGAAATCCTCTCTTCCAAGGTTGTCCTGTTTTAGGAAGGATTCTTTGATTGGAATAGTGGTCAGTACAAGAACGTCGAATATTTATACACTCAGCAATCCCACATGGTGAATATCCGTTGCTAAAAATACGGCAACGCGTATAAACGGGAAACTCCCTGAAGCATCTGTCTATCATAGATAACTACTTCCGTATTGTTGGAGAATATATTGAGTATCGACTGATAACTTAAACGCCCTCAATTTGTTTTTTTTAAATTCCACCTGCCTTTCAGATAACAATATCCCTTTCACACCACGAAATATATTTGGTTAGTTGGTTAGATAAGATTAAATGACACACCAACACGAATGTGTTATATGGTGCCATCCAGATGAAACGGTCCAAGTCCAGTAAAATATCCCACAATAAATGATTTACCGTGATAATAATATGGATGAATAGTTACCTTATAATACAATTTTTCATTCCGTTATCATCCTAGACTGTAATTCCTTTTTCATCTAACTTTTGAATATCATTTGCCTTTTTTCACATTTTTGTGGAAGAGCATAATGACAAAATCTTTGACCACACACGGTTGTATGAGTACATAAATGCACAGGTCCACAGATGAAGGGTGCTTGTGTAGAGGTGTGATGTAATTTTTACATATGTCATGGCTGTAACATGTATGTACATGTGTCCTTATACGTATAAGTGTTGGAGCACTTGCAATGCGTGTATACATAGAAACATGTGCGTATTCCTCTTAATTTCTTTATTTTAATAGCATAGGGTCTGATTGATACATGAGCTGAAGGGAAGAGTACCAAGTCCACAGCCTTACTATAATATTGCCATTCTTTCACTCCTTTCGAATAAAAAGCACAACCCACTTACATTGGAAAACCAGGTGACCATAGTATTCTATTTCGTAGTTTAAGCTAAAATTTAGGGTAATTCTGGTTTCATAAGGTGTAAAAATTAGCTCGACGACAACTCTTTCATGTTTTACTTGCCCTCCCATCAACGAACCTGCTTTAGAAGTTTTTCTCGCACCACGGTGCTTGTTTCGAAGTTGCACTGCATCAGGTTTTTACAATCTCCATCAAATAAATGCTTCTGTAGCTAATTAAAACCAAACATTCAAGGTTTAAAATCCTCACAAGGGCGGTATTTTAATGAAGGGGCAAAGTAGGCTTTTTCTCCCTTAACCTTCTTTCACTTCTCCCCCTGTCCCGCCCTCAAGAAGGTGCCTGTGCCTGTGCCTGTCATTTCCTTCCAAGTGCCTTTCAAGAAACGTTTTAGCAATTGCTCATAAAAGAATAGTCTTCCTTCGAAAAATTGCCGATTTAACACTAAAAGCATAATGCGTAATTAGAAAATTGCTTCCGAGCTGCCTGTAAGTAATTGAGTGCAATGTCAATGTGGATGAATGTCTCTGACTTAACACTGGATCGAAAAGAGAAGCTTGCAGGCTTAAGACTCAGTCATATAATAGCCGTGACTAGCTAAACACCAACCAAGTTTCTATTGTTCCATCACTTTAAATATTTTCTTTACATGGATGATAGCTCAGTCAAAATTAGTGGTTGTAGAAATTTCGGTATGGCATATTATGCTTCTACAGAAATTACATATATTATATCAGTCTAAAAAGATCATCCTTCCTAAATATGCTTCACTGTGAGAACGCCATTAATATGCACTTAAGTAATGAAATTGAACAAAATGGAATAAATCTCGTTTCTTGTCGTATAAGCAGCCTACTGACTGACTGTGATACAAACCCGGTCCTCCAAATTCTGCCAGTAATCAATATTCCGTTAATCGGGGCTTCTTTGTCTAATTTATATTTTTCGGATGGAATTGAAAATAACAAAATCTATTACCTATCCATTATAATTCCATTAGTAACATTAACAGATTTACGAGGACTAGTGAATTCATTATCACGTCAAAAATATCTGAACTAATTTGTAGCAACTCATAATTTCTTCGTAAGAGCGCCATCAATAGACAAACTAAAGAGCACAGAAGGCATTAAACGACAAAAGCGCACTGTCTCTACCACTCGTGTTAACGGCAAGGTTAGAAATAATAACTTGGCCCTTGGTATTATGCGCCTATATATATTATGATCCATGTGAATGGGACTCGAATGCGGATAATGTGAATGAAACTCTGCTTCGATGCTCAAGGAAGGGACTCGAATGAGGACTTTAAAGTGAGGACTTGATTAAGGCTTGCTTCAATTGAGTTCGTTCGTCTGTCTAAATTTTAGAAAACATGGAAATGACCTTACCGCTGTAATGGAAGCAGACTAATTTATTTTAGAACAAAGTGCATGCTGATTGATTTACTTAATCGATCTAAATTATTTGTATTGTGATTTGTTTCAGAAATTCCTCGCTCTCAATAATCGTCTCTGTGTTTCCGGTATAGCGTCCGACAGTTTTATTCAATGCTTCATTTAAGCACGACTTCGTTCATAAAACTATGTCCCACAGCTAAAGACATCTTCGAAACACATTTCAATGCAAATCTAGAGGAAAAGGATAACTGTTCTTACAGAAGAAATCCGGTCTTTGTAAAAAAATTCAGAAAAGCGACAAAAATTTCACTGTGGTAGACTGCAGGAAATTTGACCCAAGTTCTACCTTCCTGCCTCAATGTGTTCGCAGTAAATAAGGCATCCAAACGAGTATTTTGTGGTTTCAACTATGCGGATATTTCTTGAACTGAATAAAATTGACGTCATAAAGGTGTGATCTCATGCAAAGAATTACTCTATCGTCGACGTATTAAGCACTGTACCAAGGGAATTTTGGACTTTGAAAGGGATCTCTCTGTTTAATTGTCACTACGGTCTATACGGCATAAATTGAATAACTTTATTAAGAAATTAAGAAATAGTTTGGAGGCGTAACGAAAAAAAAATATGTATGCATCCCTTCCTTCCTCGATCAAAGGAACCGGTCAATGCAGAAAAAAGGGGAATATTTAACAGAATGTCGAGCAACTGTGTTGTATTTTGAACAATCCCATACCGCATGAGTGAGGGTTATAATAGTGTAGTGATGCAAACGGTTGGTTCCTCCGCATTTGACAAAAAGAAATATCTCGAGACATATTATTTTCCTGGTTCCTCTGACGCTCATTTCTTGGTTATTGGTTAACAGGTCGTTTTAATTACAGCCACACAGTCAGTTAGGAGTTAGGTAAACCGAAAAAAGTAAATGCAATACCACTCCTGGGACAAACTTTCATCCAGAGGTATGCTAAAACCTCACAGCTTCTAGGGGCTCCTCCCGCCGGACCCAACCAACAAGAGCAGGCTTTAAAAACTCGTTTTCGCGCTGCGACCGAAAAATTTTCCCCCAACATTTTCCTTTGCCTTTGGCCCCCACGCCCACTCCGTTTTTGACATGTTGGCACCTTCACTAGGAATGAAGGTCACAAAAAGGTATTTTCATTTCAGTTCGACAAATGTTTTGCAAACTCAAAGAACATCCGCGAATGAAGCAAAACGCAAATGGTCATCCCCTGCAGGGCTTGCATGATTGCACTTCTGAAATATGGGTCATTTTTCAAAATTTCGTTGGTGCCTGGCGGAAACTATCGCGAGGTTTGTTATAACACAAAGTCACGAGGTCAACAAATGCATGACCCAGCCTAATCATAAACCATGTTGTACATTGTGACATCTCCTCTAAAAATTGTGTTTTGGAATTGAAAGCTTTCCTAAGCACTTTTTGTCCCCATGTTGTAAACATGATTAGGTGCTAAGCACGTGTTTCGTATTCTTAAGCATTTTTACTACAACATGTTTAATTGCTAAATATGTTTAAAATTTTAACGTGTTTCCAAAGTTGGTAAAATAAGTGTTTGATTGCTAAACAGGTTTTTTCAGAGTACCAATTTGGTGCAGGTTATCACAGTTGGGGGCAAGTTGTCACAGAAAGAGGACAGGTTTTCACAGTAAGTGGGCAGGATGTCACAATAAGGAGTAGGTTGTTATACCGACACACCGCGTGTTTGGTCTAAAGGTAAGAGAATGCGCCACTCACGCGGAATGCCCGGGTTCTATAGCCAGGTCGAGTCATACCAAAGACTCTAAAAATGGAACCTATAGACGTTGTGCGTGATGCTCATGAGCAAAAATGTATATGCCTTTCCTATAGGAAAAACAAGCCTGTGAGCCACAGCTGGAAAAAGGGCCGTGGTCGGCTCGACTTGAACCAATAGGTTGGAAATTGGGCAGTAACACTCCAACTAACTAACCGACACACCAAATGCGACATCTCAAATGTTTTCCTTCCTAATTAAGGCTTACTTCTTCGTAAAGCTAAGGTATTTTGCTAGCATGTCACACTACCTACAAGAAGATTCACCGTTAACGAGCCAAGCGCAGTCTACAGATTTCTGCTTGGGATATATGAAAGCTTCATTTTACGCCAAGTAACATGTGCCCGTCACCAAGTTTCTTGACCAAAGTTTTTTTCCCCCGAAAGATATCGACGCATCGCTTTTACTTCATTTTTTTCCTACTACGAGTCTGTTGGAACTTTTAGGGACATACTTTTATCACAACAAATAGGTCATTTGAATACTCTAATAATGTATAGATGAGCATTTTTGGGGGGTTGTAACATTGTGTCATCTTTAATTTAGAACGTTAAAATTATGTCTTGAAACGGAAATGTACATTTTCGAAAGAAGACATCTACGTTTGTTATGGCAGGTAAATCAAGCATCCGCTTATTTTTCATTTGAAACATAAAATCGATGATTTTTTTCTCACAAACTAAAATCTTTATCAGAGATTGAAATAGAGATTTCAGAGAGAAGTAGAAGCAAGCGTTTCTTGCATTAAGATGATCTATGCAAATCACATTTATACAAATGTCAACTTTACCTCGATTTGTGAAGATGTGTTTGTGGTATTCAAATTGCTGTAACTGTATTTTTTAGGAAATATCCGCATTCATAAATTCATGTTTACGTAAACGGTATGTACATTTTACTAGTGGTCTTAGTTTACTCACCATTCAAAATGAGTAAAATATTTGGCTTATTTGAAGAAAGGGGTTTGTGAGTTTCGTTGCTTCTTATTTGTCTTGTGCACGTTTGGTACATTATGTCGATATTGCTTGGAAATGAACTGAAGAATTCAAAAGCTGAGGACCAATAAACGGAGGTGAAAAGTAAAAAAGAAGAAAATAATAAATGTTTATAATGTATCTAGGTAAAGCGTTTTGAACGACTTCAGTTTGAAGGGGGGTGGGGGGTAATTCAATGAACCAGATATAATATTATATTGTACTTCAATTCAATCTTGCGTGGATGTTAGAACAGCCATAGATTACGTCAACTGATGTACTAAATTCAATAAAGGATATGTTAGGAAAGATGGAGTTTTACGGCCCAGTTTCCAACCTATTGGGTCAAGTCGAGCCGACCACGGCCCTTTTTTTAGATGTTGCTCACTGGCTTGTTACCCTGCACTCTAAAAAAAGGTTAGAAGAATTAACACGTTGTTGTGTAAATAGTGCACCTATCAGGTAAAAGGCAGAAATCGCACTTGATTGTGTTTTAATGTTACACATCATGTTTATAAATTACACATGTGTATTTTTTAAACAGTCATGCGTAATTACTACATTTCACCTGATAGGTGCACTAGAACAATGTGTTAATTATATTGACCTTTTAAGAGTGTCCTCCATTGCTTATGCTGAGCCTCAAGCACAATGGCAGTACGTTCCATTTTTAAAGCCATCGGTATAATCCGATCAGGATTCGAACTCCCGTGCTCCTGACTGCTAGTCTGATGCCCTAACCAGTTGACCATGGAGTCAGTCAGTGTACGAGGAGATATTCAGTCACTTGACGCAGAATTCTACGTAACGCGTTGAAGACATCGTCAGCATGTTGTCTTCAAAAATCGAGAGACTGACTTTCCGGGAGAATGTCCCTATATGCCAATAACCTGAACGAATTGAGGCGAACATGTTTTGGATGACACGTACATAGCCGACTGAGAATATGTCAGACAAAATCTTCGATTACTCGATAAGATATGTCATTCTCCCTCCTAAATGCTTTCTTTATCTTTAAACAACACTCTAAAGATTAAAAAACTGAAGTTTCACTCTTTAGAAGAGTACAAGTTGAAAAGTTTGCTCTAAAAAACAGAAATTCACACCAAAAGAGTGAAATTTACTCGAAAGGGGAAAAGTTTCACTCTTCAAGGAGTGCCCACAGGCACCGTTCTTAAAAAAGAGTGATCCTGGTGGCACTCGTTAAACGGTAAACTTTTACTTAAATTCCACCTTTTTTGGGGTGATTTTCACTATCCTTGGATAAAAACTGGACCCAAATTAAGGATACAGAACATGTGAATAAATGGAAATTATAGGTTCATTTTTAACGTACACCATGTACAGTTACCAACAGTGGCCATTAGTCCTATAAAGAATTTATTTCTTAGAGAGAGTTTGTCTGATATAAACAAAATGTCGACAGAGTTTTAATGACTTCGGCGATCCGGTTATTGTAAATTTAATTGATATCCAGAACACACTTTAACGACCCCACTCTTCCGTTCCCCTACTCAACGCATCTTGATGGGTTTTAACGACACGCCAACACGAATATGTTATATAGTGTCACCAAGATAGAAAAAGTTATTATGTTAAGGCAAAACTACCTAAAAATGTAAAAAAGGGGAGGGGTCAATATCCAGTTAAAACATAGCAAAGCAAGAGTCACGTCAGATATTTAAAGTTTCCTTTCATTGAGAAGTCCAAGAATGAGAGAAAAATCTGTTCCTATTTTATTTATTTTTTTCAAAAAGTAAAAGAAAAAAGTTTTTAGGTCGGGCACGGTGTAGGCTAGTATTTCTGGCAAATATGGGAGTATTAATAACAGTTAACGAGAATGTGACTGACGGTGACAGCACACTCACAAGGTATAGAGTGTGGTATTTCATTCCAGTGAAGTAAATAGGCATGGGTAAGGTAAGTGTGACCCTCCTTCAAGAAGGCAGTGCACGTAGTGGTCGAAAGTTGATACTTTGAAGGAGCCGATCCAGATGTTTCCGAAGGGGAAGGGGTGACTTAAAGAAATCAGGGGGTGCGAGGGAGTTGCACCGCTAATTTCCCGTATGTTTAATTGTTGATAAGGGGGAAAAGGGAGGGTTGAGGCCGTAAAGGCTCCCCTTGGATCCGCTGCTGCTTTATGCCAGAATTAAAACTTATTCCTGTACCTCTCAGATATTGCCTTTTCTGCAATCCCGCCCTATTCCGCACACTTCCTCTATCCAGCGCAGTCAAATACATATCGTTTGATGTTCAGGAAAAGATAAAACAAGATGGGAAACATACAAATGTTTGATTGATTTAAAACAACCAGTTCTTTTGAAGCAGAGATATACACTCTGGTACAATTATTTCAGTGCCCCAGTGCCATTCTTTTATTGGATGGTGCCCAGGCTATAAGCAAATGGGATTTTCCAGAACTGCCTTTCTGTGGAGACTTGCCAACGTTAAGTTATGTGCTGCTTCCACTTAAGTACAATGTAGAGACACTGTGAGGGGCTTTATAAAGTGACTGCAATGATGTAATATAACCAAGCCCTCAGACAAACGAGGTACCGTAAGGGGGTGACAAACAAAGTTGCAGAGGACGAAATGTTTAAAATAGGGACAAGTCATATTTAAATGCATAGAGTGTTTTAAAGATAATATATCATGGATGCTTAATATTACTACCCTGCCCCCGGACTCCCTGTGCAAAATGGCCACGGGGGAAATCATTTACAAGGAAGTGGACTTTCTTTTACAAAGTCGAGCAAGGTAATGCACTAAGTCAGCTGCTCCGTGATAAGTGACCCTGAAATTTTACGACTGTATTTATATGAATTAATGAATTTACGAATGATTAAATGTTGAACGTACGAATGAACGGATGAACGAAGGAACGAACGAGCGAACGAATGAATGAATGTACGAATGTATGAAAGAATGAATATCACGTGTAACGCAATGATTCATTTTTACAAAAAACGACTCCCTGTGAAATTTTAATTAATACTTTAAGAACTTTTATGAAGTTTTAATTAGTACCTGAGCTTCAAAGTCGACAATAAGGTGATGCCAGCTTTATAAAAAAAGAAGAAAAAAACATACCTTTGTGTGGTACCAGGCTTCCGACCCTCTTTTATATTTGAAGAGACCTCGATGTCAGGGTTTATCGATCGTAAGATAAAGTCTTGAATTTAAATCAATTCATCAAGGATACAAGACTACCGTACAGAAATTTCATATTCTTGTAAAGCCATAAGATACAAATCAATTACAATAAATCCGCACCGATGACTATGCATGTCCTAAAACTATCCATCGCATACTGTAACTCTGTACATGTACCCAGGCCTACCTGTAAGATTATAAGGTTATTATAAGGTTATTAATACAAAAAAGATTGGAAGTAGCACTATTAGCTGAATGGGATTAAGGCAAATGTTGAATTGAAATTTCGAAGTGAATTGAAATATAATCACAGTACATCAGTAGCAAAGATGCGGAGGGAATTAAGCGAGTTTGAAGCTTGCCATGGACTCAATACAATCCTACACATACTTTCAGTGGCGGCGCTACCATATAGTCAGAGGGGGCGCTCGCCCCCCTTGACGGACTCAAATTGCCCGTCAGCGCCCTTTTAACTCTTTTTACTGTATGAGGCATATGTGTCTACCTACATAACATCGCACCAAAAATCTTTTTTCCACCCCTCTGACCAAATATTCTTGCCCTGCAAACTTTGAAACGCCCCTGCAGGCCATTCTTGACCCCTCTGACTGAATTCCCTTCCTCCGCCACTGCATATTTTACCTTTAGGAAAATGTTTGCTCTCTCCAGGACCTTGTCTGGCTGCACGAGCCTGAATCACCACCGACTGAAGTTTAAATGATTCTTGGATTTCACTTTCGAACGCCTGCAAGTTTTTAGGTAAGCTGGGCGTTTTTAGTCAGACATGAATAACCTTGAAACTGGATATTGTTGAGATCTGCTGCAAACCAAATCCTCCCTCGGGTAAAGAAGAAATTAAACAAGGGGGTGAGTAACTTTTTTAGATGAAATTTTACGACTAAGTTTATAGCAAATGGTTTAAGGAGGACAGGTCACCGTCATTTTCCACTTTTGGCCCACTAGCCTGTTTTCCCAACTTCATCAGATGATGGGAGCTAGAACACTAGTGAGAATGTTCACAACTTTATTCAATTGTGTGGGAGTTTCTGATGTATAAGTGATCTGCGCTTATAGAATCCTTGTAAAAGTTAACGCCAGTGAGTTCATTCAACTGTGTGGGAGTTTCTTAATTGTGACTGCCCTGCATATATACACTCCAAAGACACTATGATCAATTTGACCATTGACTTGGTCAACTATGCATCGACCTAAATTATGGTAAAATTGTTGACCTAGACTAAGGGTAAAATTAGCGAACCGTAGTCCAACGTGACCATCAATTGTAAACTTTTGACCATAGCTTAGGCATTCATCTGGTTGAGGGCAACAATTTGTATGTGGTTTGTGACAGTGCATAGTTGACCACAGAGTTTTTAGAGTATGGAATCCTGGCTCAACTTGCACACTGCACGAAAGTAGGCGAACGCAGAAGGTCTCTGATGTACTGAGCTCCTTATATGTGTTCCACGTGGTGTCACACAATTCCATTGGGCAATATTGATTACCGAACTCGCTTCGTATATAACAGCAAAATGTATGCGTATTTGAGCAAGGATTTCAGCAGGGAGCAGGTCCTACTTACATCGGGAATTGGCTATTATGAGCCCTTTCTGACACCCGTCCAAATTCAGATTTACTCACAGGTTAGTATTGCGTGATGGCGTAAAACATTGCATACAGGACATTTAGGGGATACAAGACGTAAGAGCTTTCAATACCAAACAAACAAACTGCCCGAAAGTGATTTTTGTTCTCCTTGACCTTGACTGAGAATCTTTTCCTCTAAATTTAATGCTTTCCTCAATAGGGTTAGGTCTGAAAGGGATGATCCAACCTGGTTTCAAAATGAAACGTGAACAGATCACCTTTTAGCAATACCCCGTACAAAAATCCTGATTTTTTCCTTCACGAATCTGGTGCGAAATGCAACGATAACCTGTTCGATATCTTTAGAGGAGATTTACTTGTCCACTATTTACGACTAGTTGGTAATTACTTATTAGAAATATAAACGTGATCGGAAAATCAAAAGCTAGCCGGGAAATTACCGTCCAGTACAACCCCTTCGACAATATCCTGCAAAGGAAGATCATGACTCGCCGTCTTTGTGGACTGGTAGCTGAACACCCTTACTATGAACCGACCCAAGTTGTGAACGAAATGTTGAGCAAAGCCATGTCAAATGTTACCAATTATTGGTCAGATTTGACCACAGTGTTTGTAGAGTATAGGAATTTCTGGATGGTAATTATCTGTGGAATGGTGGGATGTAAAAGGGAAACAGCATTTAAATAGTGTCGGAACTGTAATGCGCACAACTGACGCAAGAGAATGGGTGTCTGCCATGTGGGCAAGGGCATACCGAGTCTCATTTGGTAGACTAAAGAGGACCGTAGGCAGACGGAGATGAATTTTTTCGTAGGTATACAGGCTTGTCAATACGTAATAAACCACCCGTGCAACTAAAACAGTGTGATTACTAAAGTCCTCTCATGAAAAATCGGTTGCTATAATGTAAATGTCTCTGACCATTCTGACGTTATTTTTTTTTATTTTTTTTTTATCAAAGTTTGATCTTTTTTAAGATTGCGTATATTAGCTATGGAAGTGAAAAAAAAAAAAAACTTCGAAAGGGTATAACTTTTTTCTATGTTCTCCGGTTTCTCAATAACGTTTTTGCTTTTGCAGTAACAATATGAAATATGTATACTTTCATTCACTATCTTAGTTCGTTGTCCTTGATCGGAAGTTGTATAATTTTAAATAAATATTTAGTCTTCATTGTCCACATCGGTACACTACATGACGGGAAATCTGTGATGTCATTCAGGCACATTGATTAATAAAAGATTTTGTCTTTCGTTTTCATCTTGGCACATGTAGTTGAAATGATTTAGAGATTTTTTTGGAGGTTGCAACACGATGCTGAAGTAACAAATGTACTTTAAGGACAAGTTAGAATGTTAATCTATTAATGATCGTCAGTGGTGTCAAATTTCGAGGTCACATAAATATTTTTGTTTGAAAGAAATAATAACAAAGATGTCAAACAATATGGTAGTATTGCATGACAAGTTTAAACTTGAAAACAACCAAAAACATTTCTTGACAAGAAAAGCTGGAGTTAACTTTGAACAGGAATTGTACCTTGTCACAGGGGTCATGCTTCAAACGGGGCTTTTAGAAAAAATCTTTTTCAGCTGAGCAACATCAAAATGTTCCAGGAATATCCCCCTTCCCCCACCCAACCCCCCAAAGTTCTTCATTCGGTCAAGGAATTACACTAATTTGGAACTAGAAAACTGTTTCGCTGTTCATAAAGAAAATTCAATACGCGGAGATTTTGAGTAATAGATTTTCATCCAATGGACCAAGAGACCAATTTCATCATTAGAAGTTGATCTCACTGACCACACGGTCACAAGGTCCAATGGCACTCATCAACCGTAGATTTGTCAAGCCATGAATTTAAAGGTAGTGTGACATGTCAGAAAAAAAAAAAAAACGGACTGAACTTGGCAGTGAAGGAGTAATTTTTCCATTGAAATTATGTCAATATATTTTACCGTTTTCCAGCTATATCTCTTTAATTTACAATGTTTCTGAAGCAACTTGGTTCTTATTCAAAAATAATGATGTGGAGTGTTGCTCAGTGTTCATATTTCCTTTGATAATCTTATTTTATCTTAACTACACTCTAAAAACAGTTGGGTAAAAAGCGTTGGGCAAATTCAAAATGCCCAACATGGGCAAATTATTACCCAACAAACGGGTAAACAACTTTACCCATATTGTTGGGCAAATTAAGGTTGAGTAAAATCCAGGTATTGGTAAAAGGTGTTGGGTATAAGTTTTAAAGTACCCAACAGTTGGGTAAAATATAATTGACCAATCAGATGATTAGTAAAAGATCAGTTAAGTTTTACATATAATTTTTGTAATAAAAGTGGTTATTATAAGATCTCATGGTTGAATAAGGCTGGATCTGGTAAATAAAAAGCTAGCGGTAGAATAGCAGTAAAAATCTGGACGAAATTAATTTAAGAGCAATGGTCATATAGAAAAGAAAATTTCCACTACCAGGTAATCAATGGGAGGAGAAATATAAAGTGCACGATTGATTTTGTTATTTCAAACTACACACTTCACTGTTTATTAACCAAGTGCATAGATCGCTTCTCGGCCTTTTGGCTAAGATCATGTGTAGTATCTGTTCTTTTCATCCAGTCAAGAATGGAGCCATACATGACGGACCAATGATGAAAATGGTCTGAGGGCCGCGAGGTTGGTCGTTAAGTGTTGTCCTTCAGTGGACGTAATAGCTTCTTCGGGAAGCAGTATCAAGTTTGGTTTCGCCGAACGGCCCTTTGCCAGAGGGTCGGGAGGACTTTAGAAAAAGTCGTCGCTGGTGCCCCCAACCACTCTTGGAGGGCAAACGGTGTAAGTTTTAGGGTATTGTTAAATCTCCTTCTTGCCAAAATCATATACACTCTAAAAACATGGGCCAAATAGTTGGGTAAAAATTTTGACCAACTTCTGGGCAAAACATTTAACCAGCTAGGTTGGGTAATTTTTTGTTGGGTAAAAAGTTTGACCAACTGCTGGGCAAAATATTTTAACCAACTAGGTTGGGTAATCTTTTACCCAACTGGGGGTAGGAGGCATGTGTGCCCAGCACTTGGTTCAAAAAGTGCCCAGGTTGGGCAAAGTTTTACCCAACTGTTTTTAGAGTGTACTCAGATAGTTTATGGTTTGGTAATTGACACTGATGATTTAAAGGATAAAATATAAACTTTCAAAATAAAATCCTCAGGAAATACGAATGTTATAACTGTCCTTGAAATAAACATTGCAAAAACGTAGGGTAACATTAGCCATATATGGCATGTCCCTCAGTAGACATCACAAGATTTGCATATTGAGCTTACGTTTATGCATGATTGGGTGCGAAGAAAAAATATTCAATTTTTAACGGATTTTGATGGAAATTACGGCAATTTTCTTGGTTTTTAAATTGGTCTTTTTCCAGAGTCCCCTTCGCTAACATGCTGAGCACCAAGCACAGCTGCAGAAGACTCTCTGATGTAGAGGACACTTGGCAGTTGTTTTTCATTCCTTATCCAGATGCAGACAAATTTTCTGACTGTGTGCGGGGTTATCGAAGTGCGAAGTCGTCCAATATATTCAATATAACAAATGTCCCAAAAGCCAATTTAGGGCGACCAAAAGTGCTCATAGCAGACAAATTGGGGGAATGTCCCGTAGTCGCCTCCCTAGCTCCTTAGAATGCTATCAAGTATCTCACATGATTGATACGTCAGGTTGAACACTTCCTGATTTTTTTAAATCCAGCCATGAACAATATCGGAGGATGTGATTCTCAACACGCTTCCACTTATCCGAATTGGAGACTACATTTTATCTTAAAACAGAGATCACGTGCTGCCACTTTGGAAACTGCCAAAGAGAAGGGCTATTTGAGCAGCCTAATCGGTTCACAGTCAGTTGTATTTCCAGAACATATGCCTGTATCTCTTCTTGACCTCAGTTGGTACAATTAGGATAAGTTGGTTATTCGAGAGCGCGAAGTATTTCCGTCAAGCATATAACATCTGCATTTAGTATATACCTTGGTCACGTGTCTGCATCGATCCAGTATGACTTCCCTGTTATGGACTTGTAAACTGTGCCGTCATAGTGAAGATTCCCCAAAGTGTTTTGAATTCAATTTTTGATAAACCGACCCTACTTCATTTGATTCCTTTGACGACATGTTGTCAAGAAGTGGTCAAAGTTTTGCAAACAGCTCCATGTCGAGAAATATTACTTCAACAAAGAGGCAGTTACTTTTAGCCAGTATTGGCAGTTGTGGTTGATATAGTCTGTGATACTTAATTGAAAATCACAATCTTTTTCTTTTTATACTTCAGTTCAAATTCAGAATGATGCCTGATTCAAATATGTTAGATTCACTTTAAAGGTAAAAAGCAGTCCCCTGAAAAATCATTTTGGAAGCAATAGCTAAAACCAAAATTTCCTGTTATTTCTCTTCGAAGTAACGTTCATTATATTATAAGTTCAATATTGAATATTCAATGAAAAACGAGCGGTTACTTCCAATCAATTTCACATTTGAAGAGAAAATATGTCGTCACATGACTTTCAACAGCCAATCATGAAACAGGAAGGTCTACTACACTACTTCAAGTTGGGGTGACTGCTCTTGCCCTTTTACAGACCCGCATTTGTCAACCCAAACTACACTTGTTGACAGGGATACCAAAATGTAATTGACATCGAAATTGAACAGATGCTGAGTAGCTAAAAATGTTAGGCAACAAGGAAAGAGAACACGCTAAAAAACACTGGTTAGATTTAATCAGTATCCTGGTTTCAGATAAACCAACCATTTCCTGGTTAAAAATACCTAGGGGACTGATTAAAATTTACCATAAAAATGTTAATTTTTGATCACAATTTACAATGATTCATCATTTAATGCAATGTAATATTATTTTTGACCTGTATGTCCTGGTTATTTTAACCAGAGAAAGGTTGGTTAATATTGAGCATGCTCAACAGGATATGGTCTGAAGCAAAACTCTAGGATTGTGTCTGCAGATGCTGAAATATATTGGTAAGGAGAGGTGGAACTGCCCAGGCGACAATATATTTGAATTTAATTCCTTTAATTAAAGGCTACTCTAGAAGGAATGATCACTGAACCCCTTTTTGCCTCTAGTTTTGAAAGACAGTTATTCATCACCCTAGAAAAGTCCAAGTCTTCCAACCTACCAATTTCTATCCCTCCCCAAACTGTCTAAAAGTTACCCTCATTTAGACAAAATCCCAGTGTATTGCCTCAGGGTATAAGTATGGTGAGTAAACAAGGCGTGTTTGTGTAAAATGGGCTACACTGCGATTTTTGAATCTGGTGTCAATCAAAGAGTTGTGCCAATCGATAACATCTGTAGACCACTGTTAAAATTGTCGGTGGTTTAGGATGTGGAATGGTTGCCTTTAAATTATTGTGCTTTCGCTGTACAGAAAGTATAGGTGGGTGCCGCACTGACACAAAACTCTCCCAACAGCTTCTCCTTATATTACATGTAGTTGGATGAAAGACCATACTGTATACCCTGTGACTGTGCTCTCACCGTCAGTCACATTCTCGTTGAATGTTATGAATACTCCCATATTCGCCTAAATGCGCGGTTCTCGACCTAAAATCTTTTTTAAACAGACAGATCTTCCTCTTCTACTAATTCTTCTTAAAGGGCAGGAGCAGTCATCCCAAATTGAAGAAGTGTAGTAGACTGTCCAGTTTCATGATTGGCTTTTGGGAGTCATATGACAATGTTTTTTCTCTTCAAATATGAAATCTACCAGAAATAACTACTAGGTTTACCTGGGATATGCAATGGTAAAGTCATAAAATGTAATTAAAGATACTTTAAAGAGAAATAAAATGGAAATTGAGTTATTTAGCTTTTATTTCAAAATAAGTTTGGGGGACTACTCTTTACCTTTAAGGAAAGTAAACTTTACAGAAAATTTTTACATAAATCCCGCATTTGCTTAAACATTTAATGGAAATCGCCCCGTTTATAGTCATTTTATCCCAATATTGTGCCAATTTGTTTCCTTGGTGACACTGTACATAATACAGTCGAGCTTCACGTTGTCTCGTAAAATCCAATCGACCTAACCGGGGATTGGCTGAAGACTCTAACAACTCCTTGACCTAACCAACTAACGACATAAAGCTGGCAAGTATGACGTCACACGAAGAGGCACCTATGCCAGATATATTACAGATATAAATGCTTATCATGCCATCATATCTTCTAATAATATTATTTTAAGGCTTAATATGTCCCTTCGTTTCCTTGTTTTCCATTACTACCAAATGGTGCAATCAGTAGAAAGCACGTGCAGCATTAGCTTTTTATTGGCAACATGTTTAGACTGGTCTTTCTTGGCAGATTCATACAATGCATGTATACTCCAATGCACTAGTGTAACAACCTACCCGTGTGTATGGGTTTGTGGGCCGAGGAAGAGATTTGTCGTCAGAGTAAATTCCAATAATTTCTTAAATAACACTTATATTTTATTACATAATGTATTAAAATGAAGTGACAAAAAGCAAACACCTAAAATATGCTTAAATAGAACAAAACTTGGCCAATTTTCTAGAGTACAACATTAACACATTCATTTGCTCACATCAATAACACCTCAAAAAGTTTTAAAATTTTCCCACCGATAACGCCTTAATGTGTTTATAAAGCAACCAGTCCTATTCCTATTCACCGTACAAAATTCGCCAAAAAGATCAAATGTTAATTAAATGTTACGTGTTATTTTTTGCAGTGTGATGATTGATCTCTTACTGATTTAATGCTGGAACTAGAGATAATTTTTCCTGTGGGGAACAATGACAGCCCACTTTAATCTTGGACTGTACTTTAATAATAAATACAATCGAATCAATAGGGGCACGAACCGGTGTCTTATCAAAGCTTTTACTACATTCGGCTTATAAATAAAACTTCGAATAGTTTCATTTTTAACCATTTCTAGTCATTTTTTAAACTAATGTTGTCAAGTATTTGACCTCATTTGACTGGATGCTTTTAGAGTGTGCTACAGCAGGGAACTGGATGCTTTTTAGAGTGTACAGCAGGGAATTGGGCGATACTTAAAATGGAATATTCATTTTTTTCTTAAGTCCTCCCGACCCTCTGACAATGGGCCGTTATGAGAAACCAAAATTCAAACAGCTTCCCGAAGGAGCTATAACGTCCACTAAAGGACAACACGTGACCAAACTTACGACCTTCAGATCATTTAAATCATTGGTCTGTCAGTATGGCTCCATTCTAGACTGGATGAGAAGAACAGATACTACACACGATCTTAGGCAAAAAACAGATACTACACACGATCTTAGGCAAAATGCCGAAAAGCGATGTGAACTTATATTTCTCCTTACCTGTCAACTTATCTTTTCGAACTTTTGAAAAGTTATAGAGGTTGCCCTCTACAAATTTAATTCATCTTAGTGAAAACGACAACCGTTTGGACCATTTGGTTGTCTCCGAAATGTATACATTATTGGCCAACAGATCGGACCACTGACTGGATGAAAATCGAAGTGACACTTAACAAGGAAAAAATTAAGAGGCATTTTGCATGGTTGTTTACGTACCTTGCGACTATGGTCGCCATTAAAGTTAAGTAGAAATAAGGTTGTCACCACACATTTTTATTTCACTTTAACCATTATACTGGTGAATTTAACCAAAGACCTGGCTATTCTTCTAGTTTTTTTAACCAGTTTCTTCCTTAATTTGATTAAAAATTTCCGGTTAAATCAACCAGAACTGTGTGGGTGCTATACTGACCCGGAATCTGGTGAAATTTCACCAGACACTTTTTAGAGTGGATGGATTAAATTTCCCCCATATCTATAAAGTGTTAATTCCAATTTGAAATTGCAGGTGAGGATGTGTGCAGGGAAAAAGGGGCCTTTACCTATCTCGTCTCAGCAAAAACATTAATGGTCCAGTAGCTATTATGAAAACATGACCAGGAAAGGCAGTTACACATATCATAGCCCACAATTTACGAATTAACGCAGATAAAGTCTACATTCATACGCTGTCGCAACGTATTCAGCTCAATCAGGGGCGCAAATCCTGGGGGACAAGGGGGGCCTTCACCCCCTCAAGTGAAAAAGGAGGGGACCAAAAATTACCTTCACCTTCTTCGTTTTTTTTTTCGTTCGAAACAGTTTTTCTGAAGCTTCGGAAATGCTAGAACACAAGTTTTCCCCGGGACCCCAGATCGCATAGGGGCCCTTTGGGGCTTCGCGCTTCGCGCTCGTGGTGCCCGCCACGCGTGCACATTTTAATACTCATGGGCACATCTTAAGCATTTTCGCCCCCCCCCCCCACACTCTCAAACAGAGATTTGCGCCCCTGAACTCAATTGAGACCAATAATTGTGCATAGTTTCAAATTTGTTGGGAATTTTGAACATTTTAACAGACGTAAAATTAGTCCTACAACTGTTGGATATTACAATACACATTTGATAATGCCTATTCTTTACACCCACGTCCAACATACTTCCTGCTTTAATACCAAGGAAAACCAAACTATGTGAACATGCGGTATCCGGGGAAACAACCACCATCTGTCTTCTGGAAAATGAACATGGAGATATGTTGGTAAACATAAAATAATTGTGGGGAGGATCTATTCTACTGTTTGTAACATGGACGTGTTAAAAACATTCCTAGTTGAATCAGATACTTAGTATGATTCGTCCGGGTTAAGTCACGGATATCAAGTACCCTACCTTTCTCCCTTCCCCCGATTTCTGTCCATAGGTGATTGTCGGGAACCGTTTTTCTGAAGTCTTTCTGACCCTCTGACAACGGGTCGTTGGGCGAAACCAAACTTAAAACTGCTTCCCGAAGAAGCTACACATGATCTTAGCCAAAAGGTCGAAAAGGGATCGGGAACCTCTCCCTCATCACACAGTAATACAAGTTTGTTTCATGGAACAACGGAGTTTCTGATGATGAGTTATTCCTGGTGAACCCAAACTCCTCCATCCTTGGGAGGTACACGTCTCAATGTCTTAAAGGCAGCCATTCGTCACCCCAAACTACAGTTTCAGATTACATATATCAAAACTCTCAATTGGTACAGCTCTTTGACTGGCATCACATTCAAACAATGCATCATAGCTAAATTACACAGCATGGGCACTGAGAGTGTCTTGATTACACATTATGGACTTGTATGGCCACTGGGACAAGCCATGAAGCAATAAACTAGGATTGTGTCTGGATAAAGATGAGTTTTAGATAAATGTGGGAGGGGCTAGAAGTAAGTAGGTTGGCAGAATTGGAACTGTTTGGGATGATGAAAATATGCCTTTAAGGGCTAGTTGGTTAGGTAGATAGATAGAGTTTTACGGCCTAGTTTCCCAACGTACTGGTTCACGTCGAGCCGGCCACGGCCTTGTCTTAAGGGTAATTCCCTGCAATGGTGTTAATTTTTTCCAAAACATTTTAGGCTATGACTGATGGTGACGCTCGGCAAAGTCTTATCACATTTCTCAGTCCCTTCAAGTCCAAAATCTTAGGTGGGGGGAGGGGGGGGGGGATTATCCGATCTCGCCACAGTGTGCAAATACTCATAATCGTAACATAATGACTCCTTCGAATAGAAATCCCCCGAGCAACTTAAAAGGCATGTTTAACATTTACATGTAATAGGATTAACAGGGTGATATCTTATCAACGTAAATTAGGGTTCAGATGGGTAATCTGGATGCATGTCAGAATTTTCTTGGGCATGGTCTCAATGAAGATACTGTCTAGGAACTCATGGGATCCTTTGGTAAATTTCCCATGGCGTTATTTTGCCCATCAGAAACACACAAGGACATCGTGGTCAAATCCCCGTGGAGTCCTCGTGGACAAGTTCTACCAAGATACTTACCCAAGGACATCAACAGGAATCCAGCTTTTTTCCTATGAAACCAATGTGGACATTTTATTAGTCAATACTGGAAGCACCGCTCCAATAGAGGTGTTTCCTCCTTCATATTTATTTGTAAAATGACTTCCGACTTATTACCTTAGTAAATTTCCCCATTAATATAAAATGCTTGAAAACAGTCAAAATATTTCCGATAGCTAACTTAAAAGTCCAGTACACACTTTTGTGTGCACAAAAGTGGGCGACATTAAACATCCGGTCCCAGGTCAGGTCTTCCCGCTGTATAGTATCCGTTCTATACTGTTCCACATATTTATATACCAGCAAAGACCAACTCTGTTCCGTACATTAGAGTTACATTAGAATGTAAATGCAATTTTACAGCTAGGTATTGTTAGCTGAATTGGTTTCGATTTTTTCTATTTTAGGTTTATTCTCCTTCTTTAGTTTGTTTTTTTCTAAGTGCTTGAGACGCATTTATAGCTAACTGCGATATCCAGCATTTCACCAGACAGAACGGCACAGGGATGGAAGAGTCAGTTCTGAAGTAGAGGGTGGGGGGGGGGGGGGGGTCGATTATCGAGTTCTTGTAAGTTCAAGAAAATGAAATCCCCAATCCCCAGTTTATGGAGACCCAAAGTAAATAACAAGTGCGTGAGTTTTAACCCCCTAGGGTCCGTCTTCGCTTTTCATGAGGCGAAATCGACAGATAGAACAAAATGTCATGAAAAAGAACAAAATAAAACAAGAGAGCCACAGAACAAATATTCTCTTACGCCCATTAGATGATATTCCATTAAGTAAGGGGGATCTACGTAGCCATATTATTATCATACTATAAACATGATAGGACACGGGTATGACCTGTAATGACAATTATTCGTCCAATATCTTGAACAACCAAGCCAAACATAGAATGGTCCTAGGTGGGAATTTACTCGGGAGAGGTTTTTCGGATCTATTCTTGCTCCTCCTTAACGGTATGTAAAATATTTCAAACTGTTTTTTTTTGTTTGTTTTCATCAGCCGTTTAATTATTCTTGCCTTAAATCCGTCCAAGAAGGCACCCAATGGTTCCTAAAGTTGGTTAAATTTAACCTTTATCCAGCTTTTGACCACTCCCACATTTTTCGTTACATGAGAGATTACTCATGGTGTAAGTGTTGTAAAGTGAGAGATTACACGTATATTCCATTATTAAAAATCCCACATTCATTTTACAAGATCTCTCAGAAGGGTTGTGAGCATGGTGAGCTTGCATTTTTTACCGTGAGAATTAACCCTTTTGACCAGCAACCATGACACGAGTTTTCCCTTGCTGCTCTGTTGCAATGGATTAGACACTTCTTTGACGGGTGTGGGGGAATACGCAACCCCCTAACACGATATTTATATATTTGGCGGTGTTCCATAAGAGCTACATCCGTTGTCAAACCTCTTTGTTTCAAACAGAATTTAACAAACGTTATTTGCTTTGATTTGTTTTTCTTCTCTTAAAAATGAAAGCAGCCGAGTGCCCTGATTTAATCTCTTAAATTTATCATATTGCTCGCTTGTCACGTGTTTTGAAAGCAGACATTCTAAAAGCAGGGCATATCCGATGAAAAAAGAAATATCATTGCCTGTATACTGCCGGAAAAAGCAAGTAGGGGATTTTTATTTTTATTTTTCCAAATGGGGAAGCCGAAAGTCACTGGCAAATGAACTTTCAAATGGTTTGCAGTTTCGTTAGTCAAAGAGTCACTCCCTTCATTGCAAAAGTACAACATTTTAGCATGTTGCCTTTAGTCGGGGACTCATTAACATATATAACAAAACACAGATAATCTTGTAGTGCGTGTGTTAGTTGTGGTCTCTGCACGTGCATTTGGCGTGCTTTAAAAATACTCATCATCTTGATATAAATTGTCTTACAGTTACAGTGTAGTATAAACAAACAAACCCCAAAGAGCTGAAAAAGTTTCCTATTTTTCTTCAGCTCATCAGTGGGATAAAAAAAGAAAGAAAGAAAGAAAAAAAAATACGTAGGAGTTGGAGCGACAGCCGAAGGGACGGAGAGGAGGAGCAGCCACAAAAGCGACATCTGACTTACTCATTATAACATACGACGGCCGTTAAAATTGTAATTTGCTGTGAAACACCGAAACACATGTCGTGAAAGATATCGCTGCCAATCAATTGCGCGAGAACTTCATCTCCCTTTTCTTCCATAGGGGGAATTGAAACTGTTTGGGGGTGATAATGATCGCAAATTGGCATTGCGACGAATGTAAACATTTTGCAATTATGGCATATGGGCGTCTGCGACTTTTGCCCAAATCTGTTTATTTTATCATTGAAAATTTGAACGAATTTGGTATATGTTATTTTTTTACAATTCCAAGCATGAAAACGATGAATAGGGCAAAAATTTCCCACCTGGAGACAGCAATCATAACCGTGACTATGTGAAATGGAAAACCCATATTTTCATGAAATTCGGGTTTTTGAGATTCGCCAGTACGTTAGAAAAGGGACATGTCGAACCATACACTCATGTGACTGTCTTAATTAAGAAAGCCAGGTTGTTACAAAGATCCGTTCAATACGGTTACTCGATATTTCCCTCCATGTTATTTTTCAGTAAAAAGGATGACAGTGCACTCTTAATAGACTGGGCTAATTTTACATTGAACAGGAAAATATAAATTGCAGTATGTCTCAAACAGGCAGGGATATGTAACATAACACCTTGGTGAAACCGCTTCATGTAGGCCTATTATAACGGGAAGAGGTAACTAGGTCGTACTACGTTTATTTTATTGTTGTCACATACGGGCGGTCTTTCGTCACCCACTTGAGTACAATTTTGCCAATGACCGTGCATGCCGTGATGTTTCTTCTTGAGAACGCATCATAAACATCCCAGCCGATCAAAGGCGGTGTGGGATGTAAGTGATACCTGAGTTTGTTACACGGTCCGTGTCGTCAAGTAATCTATGCTTTCAATGTGTTCAAGTTGCAATGATTGCATGATAAGCAATTACAACAACATGGCTGGTCTGTTAGCTAACCCCAAATGTTACGTAACCTTTTTTTGTATTGTAGTTTATCTGTTAATGTCAATCAATGTGAAACCTGGCTTTGCCAGGTGTATATGTATTGTGTTTCAATTCCTCCCTAAGGTGATAAGATGTGAGCAGGCAGAGAAGAACGATGTTTCAAAAAGCAAAAAGGAAAGATTTGTGTGCAGGACTCATTTTCTCGGGTGGGAGGAGGGGATGTAACGCTTTGCCCGACTTCGGATCCCCAACCATCGCATAACATCTGCCAGAATGAGGCATCGAATTCTGCCCGATTCAGCTTTTTTTTTTTGCAATGGGAAGAGGCAGCAACTTACATGCGAAGACGGTTCCACATTTGAACTTACCGTATCGTCGTCTGACGTGTATCGTCATCTGACGCGAGTATAGAGCAACAACAGTGGCTGTTTATTACTTTCTCCCTCCCGACAGAAATAGACATATCTTACACTAGCTCCGAACTAGCACAGCCTCGTACACTCACTACTCTGCTCATGCCGCCATGTGTAACCACAAAAAAACTTTTCATTCAATTCAGTCACGATACGTAAAAAATCTAGGTGTTGTAGGTTTCACTGGCTTTTGCATGTAGACTGTTGTGGTCTCTTTCATTACGCTGCGTGCGGTAGCACTATAATTAGCTGGGGAGTAAGATACCCGACTAGATCTGCGTTTAGTTCTGACTGGCTTAGAAAATTTGATGAGTCATGGTGGCAAGTCCGCATTGTGGATCGTCCTGTCATGTAACCCCTGGCTCCCATCCCGTACGGCTATGATTTCACCTGGACTCTTATGTATTTTCCAATTGTCATCTTTGACTCGAGATTTAAGTTACAAAAATACCAAGCAGCTCATATTACATATGCTGACATGTACTGAGATTGTTTTGATAACAACACATTAGGGTCTTGTATCGCTGTAATTTTTACAGTAATTTATGATATTCTTTTACAGTGAGATACTGCAGTCGCTTCTCTACAGTATTTGTTTGTAAACAGAGAGCAACAGCAGGTGAATTAACTTCGTGCCGATTGCTTCAATCATGTTACAGTGCTTTACTGTACATAAACGCGTACATCTTTCGTCTGTACACGTATCCGACAGGTACACGTTTGGCGTTACATTTTGAAATTTAAAATGTAAAAACTGTACCAAATCAACACTGGTAGTGTCAGAACATTGAAAACATGACTACTCCATCTTTGAATGATAGTACTTACAAATAAAACGTGAGTGAACCTCAATTGCCACGGTATGCGGTACCTGCGACTGTTCAGTATACAATAAAATATATTTAATGGTGTTCAGCTAACAGTTTCTGCTTTCCGTGGGACTGTAGGTATTACAGTATTCTTACTGTAAAATTAATTTTACGAATTTACAGTTAGCCACTGGGAGCTCAGCTGCCAGTAGCTTCCTGTAAAATTTACGGGAATTTTTTTTACTGTGAAAGCTTGTTCATCATCGCACTTCGCATGGTTTCTCGCTAGTTAGAGAAGACTTTGATTTCTTTGACCATTCGATGTCATTTTGTGGTAGTTGACAGCCATTTGCAGTCCCGTATGGTGCCATTGACGGTCTGTCGCGTTTAGCATGGTTACCTTTTAGGGGACGTGGCACCACAGCAGCGCAGAATCAGGTGACCGCTATTGAAACTTGTTTTCATTTTCCGCGGTCTTTGCTGACATCTAACTAGAAAAAAATGTAATGTAAGGAATAACTAATTAGCAACGAACAAGATGAGGGAGACTTTACATCTACAGAGTGGACTTGCAACTTCTTAGGCAATTCGTTTTACATTAAACGGGAAATGCTATTTAGGGTGACTGTAGTGCAATCACCCTAAACTTGAATTAGTATAGTAGACTCTCTTATTTTACAATTGAAAGTTTAAGATCATATGCTAAAATTTTTCGCTCCAGTTGGGACATTTACCGAGCGTAACTGTCTGTTGTACCTTGAATATAAATACTGAAGTCCAAAGGTGCTTTGAAGGGAAATGAAAAGAAAATTTAACCCTTAATTTTGCTCAAGTTTAGGGTGGTGGACTTCCCTTCCCCTTTTCTTTAGGATATAGTTAATGAAACAGAGATTGCAGCCTGCTAGGTAGTAAACTTGTTTAGACATGCATTCATCGTTGTGAAGATACTATGTCTGTTATCTATATCAGTAGTGGGAAAAGACCATGTGTATCACAATATTTTGATAATGTTCCGAAGTTTTAAAGGTTAAACATGGATCGAATATTTCAGAGTGTCATGCAACATCAATGGACTACTGCCAAGAAAAATAAGTGCTATCATTTGACTAATCAAATGCATATTCACGAGACTTATGCTGTTTACTTTAATGCACTTGTTGTTGCTTTCTTTTTTGACGTCATAGGAAAACACATCCTAAGCAACGCTATACTAGCATCAGATCGGTTAATTTTTTTTTTTTTTTTCAATTTTGGGCAAATTTCTTAAACCTCCCCAACCAATACCAAGAATAAGCGCAGGCAGGCTTAGCACTCATATGTGAATTTTTTCAATAGAAACTTAAACTTCCAAAAAATACCACAACCAAACTTAAGTTTGATATTTTAAAGAGGAACACATTCTAAGCGTTCTGTTGAAATTTTTATTAAATTCCTATGTTCGGTTCTCAAGGTATTGGCAATTGCAGTTGACGTATTTTTTCTAAATGTTAATTTGAAGCAAGCAGATATATTGTAATGGATTCATATTGTTGGTCAATTATTTGCGTTCCTTTTGGTTTCAGCCTGTTAGTTTGTAGTTTGACATTTAATTGATTAGAGGTGCAATCCTGAACAATTTAACTAATACTATCTTGGTGACACTATATGACATGTTCGTTTGGTGTGTCGTTAAACCCTATCTAACTAACTGACTGACTGACTGACTGCCTGACTGACTGAATGACTGACTGACTGACTGACTGACTGACTGACTGACTGACTGCCTGACTGACTGAATGAATGACTGACTGACTGACTGACTGACTGACTGAATGACTGACTGAATGACTGACTGAATGACTGACTGAATGAATAACTGAATAACTGGCCAACTAACTAATTAACTAACTAACAAGAGATGCAATCTTGTCCCTAAGGCAACTTTTTAAAGATTCCATTGCTCAGGATGCATATGGTATCAATATATCAGAGTTAAATTGAATAAAATTGTTGGTAACTTATACTTGCTTCAACTTCACTCCATGTAGAAAAATTTTCACATTCAATTGGTAATATCTCGAGAATCGTACATTTAGAAATGAATAAGGTAGTGAATGTTTGGAATATTCCCGCTTTACTTGTCTCAGAGCGAAAGGGAGAAGTTCAATTTTTTTTACAGAATTTCTACCCCAAACGCCCCTAACAATGGCGGAACGTCCAAACGGTTGTTGGGGCGGGGCTCCAGCTATTGCAGCTGCGTGTTGGCTTCATCCTTTAGGTTTTGACACATCCCGCTTTAACGCGCCTCTCCAAGCCATTCTCGCCCGATCTAGTCAAATATCTAACTTTGAAACTTGTCTCCAAGGGACACTCGGCATCAGCCTTTGAACCCAGATCTTTTCAGACAATATAAATCTGTCTTGTATTATTTTGTCATTAGACAAGCTAAAAAGAAATTTAAATGAAGGGTTTACGGTCACATCAAGTTTAATGTAAGAGGGCTACTGAATCTTAGCATTTTGGTGAAATTCTCATTGAAATCCGATGTTTGGTTCTCAAGGTATGGTATGAGCGGACAGAGTTGTTACATTTTCAATTTAAAGCTAGCACATATGACATCGTAACCTCACACTGTCTCTTTTGTATTTCCCTAAAATAATTAACAGCCAATTATCTACTTAACAATTCAATTTTATTAATATGCAGTTGCATAAGTGGCAGGGGAATTTTACAAAATTTACATTTGACACATTGAGGTACTATTCCTATTAACTTCAAAGTTGACACAATAATCTGAACCCCCCCGCCCCCCAAAAAAAGATCAAGAAAAAAAACAACAACAAAGGGAAACAAAGCATCCTCTGTCAATGTGAGGAAGTGATATAACACCTCCTACCCTCGACGTCCCCATTCTACTATCGAGCTCACTTTGGAGCACAAATCTAGTGACTTTACTCACTAATATCTAGAGAAACTGGCCTACGTGTCCGATTAAGAAGGGAGTTTTCGCCACTGTGTAGATTGGGTTCCTTTTTCACAAATGAAAATTAATTTTTGCTTTAACTTTCCCTTTAGTTATCAGATGTAAACCTTAACATGTCTTTACCAACTTGTGACGAACCCACCCACGTGCCATCTACCCCCATGCTACTTAGGAACTTAAAAAAAAAACACATTTTATTAGCGGAGTAGTACAAGGTAACGGAAAAGATCTGGGGAAGATTAAAGGTGAAGGGGAAAACATTGGAAATTAATAAATAGATTTTAATATTTGGATTTTTGCAATAACCTTTTCCGCAATGCGCTGGACTGGCTTTCCTATACCTGCCAGCAAATACTGCACCGGAATCCCCGACATACATGTTATAACATAATTTCCGTATAGAGATGTTTGAGCAGGTCTTGAAATTCAACAATATCAACCTATATTTATGTCAGTTACGGATAGTAAAAGCGGACTTGTACTGACAATTTAATACCGGGGCTTAGATGATTGCTTCCCCGTGACCTGATGGGTTTAAGTAACTTAAAGGCCATTCCATGCTACAGTGACTCATGAAGGAGATGACAACGGTAATGGTAGTGTATATAAGTGCGGTGCTGTCTGCTTTGAACGTTATGGTCTTTCGAACTTCCTATTCTCAGCACTAACAATGATTAGTAAGGACTGGATCCAGGATTGGGAAAACTGGGGGGGGGGGGGGAGGGGAGGGGCCTGCAGTGAGTACCATCCCGGGAGTCTAGGCGGGTGTGGAATACCAATACAATACAAAATTTTTCTGTCACAATAAAAGGGTACTCTGGGTGCGGAACTGTGGATTCACACTCCGTTAACTGCTGTTATAAAGTTTTCAAAAGAGAAGAAAATATTCGGGCATTATGTTACGTTTCCTGATACTGTTTTGCAATTTTCAAGTCAATTAAATCTACCTGCCACAAAGTGAGTTACTTCACAATTCATACCGGAATAACAATTCTGAGACCAATTAGCTATCAAATCAAAATATGATTTAAAATGCTGCAATTGTTATAGGATATGCGCCTCTGGGGATCTGCCGAAAACCTCTCACAAAATGAGCAGAATTTAAACAAAGATCTAAGAGATAGTTAGTCCATAAGTTAGTTAGTTAGATAGAGTTTTACGGCCCAGTTTCCAACCTATTGGTTCAGGTCGAGCCGACACGGCCCTTTTCCAGTTGTGGCTCACTGGCTTGTTTTCTTTTCTCCATTGCTTATGAGGAGCATCACACACAACGGCAGTAGGTCCCACTTTTAGAGTAAGTCAGGCAAACAGTCTTCCAAGTATGCTAGTATGTCACTTAATTTTAGCACATCCCACATCTGTTTATAGCATCTTTATATCCAATCACAATCTCAGTTTATCGGTTATTAAAGATACACTCTGATGAGCATATAATGTTGCAATGCGTAACAAGAACACGCTGTGTATGCTGTGTAGTATGACCTACTTTGCATTTTTAATTCTATGTTAAAGACAAAATCAGTACCAACTGAGAAATTTTACGTCCTTCATTAAAGGTGTACATACTTACAAACTAGGTTTTTCTTTGAACAGATAACCAGTCGAGCAGGTTTCACACTTCATTAAGTCCGTACAGTGACGACTCTTAAAAGAGGAATGATCCCTCATAGCACTCTTTAAAGAGTGAATTTTCACACTTTTTGGAGAGAACTGCACTGTTCTTGGAGTGGATTTCACTATTCCCAGAGTGGAATGATGCTCTTATGGAGTGAGGTCATATTTAAAGCTTTATCAAACAGTGACTTGGTTCACCCTTTTGTTTTAGGGGTTGTTTCAAAATGAGGTTTGAGCGATTTTTTCTAAGGTCCTCCCGACCCTCTGGCAAAGGGCCGAGAAATCCAACTTTTTAAACTGCTTCCCGAAGAAGCTATTACCTCAACTGAAGGACAACACTTGACCGACCATTTACATCTTTGATCTGTCATGTACACATCTACACATGATCTCAGCAAAAAAGGTTGAGAAGCGATCATCTGCTTTAGTCCTTTGAAGGCCTAATCCTCTCACTCAAAGAAATTCCAATCATATTAACCAACTTATGTTAACCCTTCCATAGGCCTATCTTTTTAAAAGTTATCCTCATCTAGACAGAATCTCAGTTTATTGCTTCAGGTGAGTATACAAGACTCATGTGTAATCAGAACGATCTCGGTACAGTGCATGATACCTTATATGACCTACAAAACTTCTTCTGCTTTATTTATTTATTTATTTATTTTTTTTTTTGAGAATTTCTGTGGGCTTGACCTTCCACAAAAATCCTTTTATGGAATGGGAATTGAGAAGATTTGACTTAAAATCAGACTGCAGCCTCTATCTCAAAAGTCATCATTCCATTATTTTGTCAAAGGAGGCAAAAAAGGGAAAACAATGGAGTCTTTTTTAAGTATCTATTTATTAGGAACTCTTACGTAACATCTCCATGTTTAAATCTTTCTTCCGATCCATGTAATTCGTTGTTACGCTTCCTTATGGAACATAATAGAAATGGACGAAATATTTCAAGCAACACGCTAGGCCCCTCCCACATGAATATAATGCCGATTGGTTGGACACCTTTCGTGAGAGCTCAACAAATAGCGATCGTTTTCTCTTCGACCCTCCCCCCTTTTTATTACGTTGGTAGTAAAGCCCAAAGCCGAGATCTAATAATAGCTTTATTTGCATGATGGACTGTCTTCCTTCCCTAGGAAAATGTAAGTAAATTACACCACATCGATCACATCAGTGAAACACGTGCCTAAGGACCCCATGCAGCGGCTCAAGGTTAACCAAGTGAACGAATGATATCTCAAACGACACGTGATGTCGTCGTTCATAGACTGCCTTCTGCCTTACCCCTGGAATACCTAAAACTCTTCTCTTTGACGTCACAAAAGTATTAAAATTAAAGAAAAATGTGTAAACCGCAAAGGATGTCTGCCGCAATTTTTCTCCCAAACAGTCATACAGGCGGGAACCTCGGCCATAATTTGAACCCCATATCAGGATGTATTAACGTTAAGTCGTTTAAGATGATTACAAGCAAAACAGGAAATTTCTTTCTTGGCAGCTCTTCGGTTTTCCGAAGTATGATCGACGAGGTCTTTTCCCTTTATCCAATTTTTATATTTAGTACATGTATGGTTTTAATGTTCTGACAAATTTGCAATACTGCTAAAATAACAACCGACGGTGGGAGAATCGTCTGGCCTAAACCTACTTAAAAAGGACAAGATACCACGGGGAGCTATCACATCATCCAAGGAAGCGAAAGTGTTGTGACAGCAGCCAGGAAAGAAAAGATTTGAACTTCATATTTGTTGTACACCTGTTGCAGGCGACTTAAGATACCAAGGGACTTTCGTTCTTCCATAAAGATAAGCATACCCTGAGTGTAAAGAATTCATCGTATAGGAATCAGAGTTCCTTAGATATGGAAACATTTATCATGGTGAGTTGTGTACATTTTTGAAGAAAATATTCAAGTTGACACCACGGATAGAAGTCTGATCATTTTTCAGTAAATCTAATTTCAGATGAATAATTAAGCTGATATCTATTTTCTAATAGTTCTTCACATTTTAGTTCGACGACAGGTTGATTAAACCCAAGTAGAAATGCATTTTCATATTTAAATTTAGGAATGTCATAAATATATAAGACGTTGGGACCTTTTACCTCCTCTGGGCCGTTTTAATACATTTTACAAGCGAAACGTATTTCGTGCACAAATTATTTTGGCTGATTGAGGGCCTGTATATAAAAGCTTACTCTTGCGTCCTTGTTGAGTTAGTGTACATGGTTGGTGTAGCTCTGTAAAACGCCATCTGAGAAGCTGATAAGTGATAACGATATTGTCACAAACAAAGAGCAAGACCTGTTTGAAGATAGTATTTACAGTCCAGATTTTCTCACCCCAAACATTTCCAATTCTTCTAATCTACTTTCTTTTTATACAGGGTCTTAAAATAGGTCATTATGCAAAAAATTGTATGCCTTCGCTATGGTTGCAGTACTCTTTACTCGCCAAATCCAAGTAAGGGCTCACATTGATTTCTCCAGACATGAACATCGTGCAAGATGCCATGTTCCAAGCTTAGCCCGGGGTCCTTTAGAGGCATGATTAAATGCTAACCAAGATGTTTCAAGACTTATTACACCCTAAAAATTGACTGGCGAATTTTCCACCAGTTTCCGTGCGGCATACCACCTATACAATCCTGGTTGATTTAACCAGGACATCAACCAAGAAGTTGGATAAAAACTAAAACAATAACCATGCATGTTTTTGGCTAAATTAACAAGTTTATTGACCAAGGTGACTATGATTTTATGTTGAAATAATAACCGGGATTGTTTAGGAGGCATATGAACTGCAGAAGACTGATAAAGAGTGCATCAAGTATGTTATCATGTTACGGATAGATTGGCTTCCTTTCATAAACCCCTGGGAATCTGGTGAAGTTACTCATTAAATTAAAAAAAAAAACATTTTCTTTGAGGATTGGTCGAACCTACTCAGTTTATGATGAATTTGCTGGTTCTAATCAGTTTTAAACAATGCGCGCTGACAAAAGGGAATTTTTATTTTTCTATCCATGCAATCTCAAACTGGCCTAGAATTCCATATTTCCCAGATTGGCCGAGATTTCAAGGAAGTTGGGTAAGGGGGGGGGGGGGTACAAACTGAGGTGAGGGGTGCGCATATACAGTCTGTCGAAGGCTCGAATCCACGACAGTTAGGTGTCTTCCCCAAGGAAAGTTGAGTTCTAGATTGTATTAACTGCGTTTTACCAGCATCGCAGCCCTTTTGGCGGCCCATCAGATGATGCTGATACGAGTGAAAAAAGGTAAACCTTTGGTCATCAACAAAAGGGGGTCGTTCTCCACATGAACCCACATACATCTGAACCCGACCCGGTAAAACAAGGCAGTATACTTTCAGGTGGTAGTTGACATTAACTACGGGAACTTACCTATTTAAAAGGAAGTGATGTGGGAATATTATTTGTATCAAATGGGATGGATAACGCTTATAACACACAGACACACAGGGAAAAAGAGACGCTTGTGGACGATTTTGAAAATTATTGTTATTTCAGATGGCAACCTTTTTCTCCCTAACCTAAACCCAGATCACCCAAACGCGTTTAGATTTGTATGGGATTGGTAGTTAGTGGTGTATTCAGACTTTATTTTCTACGGCAACCTGGGGAGTACATCAATTTTGAAGCGGGTCCTGCTAGACATCATTTATTCATGGTGCAGAGACTTTACCAAGTGCCAAGCGCGAACTCCTAGCGGATGGTCCAGTGGCCCTGCCCAGTGGGATCCATGGGATGAATCCCCACAAACTTCTGGGTTTAAGACATTTGTGAGGTATTTCAGTCGTCATGAAAGTGTTTTTGTACTATTGACGTAACACTTGCCTTAAATAACTTGGTTAACTTCAAGTACCATTTTACTTGAAACAAACCTTGTGAAGCTTCTATCAAGAGCGAATCCGGTTGACATGTTGTAAAAAGGGGAGGAGGGATGGACTATAAGAAATCAGCTGATGGGTAGATAAATATGATTCTCTCAAGAAACCATTTAATTCTTCCCGAAAGGTTACCTGGGCTAAACGCCACATTCATTTGGCACAGACAGCCGGACAAAGCAATTCCCAGTTGTTTGGGCGATTTTTTATTTTCGAGAAGATGAAAATTGCTGCCTTTTCTTTTCCAAAGAAGAATCAAATCTTACTTTAATCTGGTAGTTACATTCTGATTACAGAAGACATGTTTTTTTTTTTAAATAAGTGCACAAGGTTTTTTCATTGGCCACGCTCTTCACTGTATTAGCGAAGCCACCGAATGAGGGAAGCCGATCCATTTCAATCGGTTTCCACCATGTGCGTGTGTGCTGTTTTCCATATATTTTTAATTTTGACAAATTGGCCAGATGTTTCAGCAGCAGAAAGTTCCTACTTCCTATTCGAATTTTATAGCAAAGCTTTGTTTTGTTTAAACTTTTTGAAGTAAAATTACCTATCAATAGAGAACAATACGTTTAAAAAGAACAGTAAGCCAATGCTACTTGAAAGTAACCCTTACTCCAAATCCAGGTATGGGCCAGATATGGAATTCCATATATAGGCCAGATATGGATTTCATATCTGGTCCATATCTGCTGCAGATATGGGATTTATATCTGGGCCAGATAAAAAATTGGGCAGATATTACCCTGATCTATGCCAGAACCAGATCTAATCCACATATGGGCCAGATAAAATTTTATCTGGATCAGGTCTTTATCTGGAACAGATATGAACCATATAATGCAATACCATATATGGTTTTTATAAAGCTATTCCATACTGATACTATATAAAGCAGTGCCATATCTGCTTTATACAAAGGTGTGTTGTATTGATCCCATACAAAGCATCGTCGTATCTGGTTGATAAAAAAATTACTGTACTGATTTCTTGTTAAGGAGACAAGTATGGTGCACATATGTCCCATATCTGGACCATATATGACTGGACCAAAATTTATTATTCCACTACCTTTCTGTAAAGCGTATCAGACGCCTTTTGAGCTGAGCCTTTTTTCTAAAAGTCCCCTCGACTCTCTGGCGAAGAGCCAAGGGACGAAAACCAAACATTTACTCCCGGAGGAGTTCTGCTCCCTTAAAGGTCCAATTCTCTCACCCCAAACAGTACCAATTCCCCTAACCTTCTTACTGAAGCCCCCTCCCACAATTGTCTAAAATTCATGCTCATCCAGACACAATCTCTATTTATTGCTTCAGGGTGAGTAAAGAAAAACTCAATTTATAAAATCCAAACACTCTCAGTACCGTTCATGCTGTGTAATATAAACTTTGCCACTCTGCATTGTTTGACTTAGCTGTCAATCAAAGAGCTGAGCCAATGGAGACTTTTGGTACCCGGGTACCAAAATTGTTGTTTGGGGTGAGAGGTTTGGCCCTTTAAGGTGCTAAACGTCCCAAATGGGAAAGTACGCCCTCTAAAGGGCAAACATGCGTGGTCCTGCTCTAGACTGGCTGAATAGAACAGAAGCCACACCCTGGATGCAGTTTAACTTCATGCCCAGAAGCCTTCTGAGCTGAGCCAGCATAATGTTAAGGGCTATATGAACATCTATAACAAAGTTAAATTCCCATTGTATAGCATTGACTTAAGTATTTGAAGTTGTTTAATTACTAAATAGTGAAGAAAAAACTGCTTTGAAATTCCTAATTTTTAAATCTATATACTGCATTATTGGTTTAAATTATCATATGGGGCAACATCCCAACATTAATTTTGTTGAAGGTTTCATGATTTTTCACATATTACTTCCTTAATCAAAATAAAAAGAAAATCAGGGCCCTAAATTCCTGACCACGCCTACATTGGAAAGTCATTTGCATATGTAAGTATAATATGGTTGAATATGGTTTGAATGGTCTGATTTTGGTTTGCTGATACTTGTTCAGCTTCCAGAGAAGGGTTTTATGTAGGACAGGTACACAAATTAAACCAAAAAGTATTAATATGGCTATGTAAAAGTTTATATGTAATTCTGTCATGGTATTTTAATCAGTTATATCTTGCTTCATATGGCCAGTTCAAACTTTATTTGCATATCTGGGAAGGCATTTCATCAATTCATATCTGGCTTGATATGACCATATGAAACTTTATGTGTTTATTTGGGAAGGTATTTCATCAATTTATATCTGGCTTGATATGGCAATATCAAACTTTATTTGCATATCTGGGAAGGCATTTCATCGATTTATATCTGGCTTGATTAGACCATATGAAACTTTATTTACATATCTGGGAAGGCATTTCATCAATTTTTATCTGGCTTGATGTGGCCATATAAAACTTTATTTGCATATCTGGACAGGGATTGAATCAAGTTATATCTGGCTTGATATGGCCACATAAAATTTTATTTGCATATCTGGGAAGGCATGTCATCAATTTATATCTGGCTTGATATGGCAATATAAAACTTTACTTGCATATCTGGGAAGGCATTTCATTAAGTTATATCTGGCTTGATATGGCAATATAAAACTGTATTTGCATATCTGGGCTTTTCTTGAATCAAGTTATATCTGGCTTGATAGGGCCATATAAATCTTGATATATTATATCAAGGCATCTAAATCTGGTTGTATATCTGGCTAGATATGGCCATATAAAGGCTGTATTTGACCAGATATATCCAGATACCAATCCATATCTGAATTTGGAGTAAGGGAAACGTCTGCAGTTACATCGCCCCATGGTAACATCTCCTTTAGAGTGCGGAGCAAATTCAAATTTTAAACAGATTTCATCTACTTCATTGAAATAATTTCATAGGGGTTAACTTCGCTCATTATACTATTCATAAGTTGTAAGAATGGATTTTAAAAGACATATTAGTTAATTCTTTTTAATGGAAGAAGCTAAATGATTTTCTCACAATTCCTCTTCTTTGTAGTTCTTCTATATCATAGTGACAATAGTCGCATGGTCTTCTGCATTCTCCATTGGCCGAGAAGATGCAACCGCTCCTCCTACCAGTTATCCTGATTCGTCGGTCGAAGTGTCATTCGAAGATGAACTTTCAACAGTAACTGACTTTCCTTGTCAAGAACCGAGTGAAGCAGATCTGACCAACCAGCTTCAAAACAAAATACTTGCAGGGGAAAATCGAATGAATGACATCATTCCCGAAAAACAGCTCTTACCGAAATGGAAAGAGATAACAGGAATGGGTGTGTACGTAGAAAATGGCCACCTGGAGCTGACGGCAACAGATGAGTTGCAGATTCATGCAAGCCTCAATCTGAGAACTCTATGTCCTTGGAATGAAACTAGTCATACTGATCCAGAAAGGTAATTGAAGATAGGGCTATACGTCTTGGGTTCTTACCAATCGATTAAAAAAGGGTCGGACATGGTGTTTCATTACAACAACAGTTGCCTTAGAACTCTAGAACTTAGAACTTAGAACTCAGGCATTTGGACGGGGACCCTGGATTAGTGCCAATCACCAAATGCAGTAAGAATTTACCCAAGAATAAGAAAAAATAAGGAAATCAATTGTTCTGATTGTACAAGCAAAAATTCCCCCGCTCGCTGATGCGAGGAATCAGAGGATTACAGATGATTAAAGTAGATTAACCACGGTTTGTAAACTTTAAAGCACTTGTCTACCTCATATTCCATTTTGCGACGACTAGCTTGTTTTCCCTATATACTCCATTGTGACTGACTGCATTGTCAAGTGGTTAGATCATCAGTCTTACAGGGAATTCAAGTTGAGGTCGGGTCATACCGAAGTCTTTAAAAACGTAACCTACTGTCTTGTGCTTGGTTCTCAGCATAAACAATGGAGTAGAGAAAGCAAACCAGTGAGCCACAACTGGAAGGAAGGGCCGTGACTGGCTCGACTTGAACCCATTGGGCCGTAAAACTCCGATTACCTTACCATCACCCTAACCCTAATCGCACACCTTAACCTAGCACCCATTAGATAAAAGCCCAGTTCTCTTACCTCAAACAGTACTGATTCTCCTAAATTTCTTACTTAAGCCCCTTCCTCAATTGTCTGAAATTTATCCTTATCCAATCACAATCTCAGTTTATTGCTTCAGGGTGAGTATAGAAAGGCTTTTGTGTTTAACCAAAACATTCTCAATACAGTTCATCCTGTGCAATGTAAGCTTTGGTAATGTGCATCGTTTGAATTAACTGTCAATCAAAAAGCTGGACCAAAGGAGGGTTTCTTTACACCCTACAGGAAGTGTAGTTTGGGGTAAGAGGATTGGCCCTTTAAGTGCCATCTAATATTCTGATCAGTCCATACCATCATACTACATGAAACCAAAATCCATTCGCAAAGTGACTCATAAACTTTTCCTTTCAGGTTATCAACTCAACTGGAATTTTACACAGATTGGCTAAACAATCATTTATATACGTGTGTATATAAAGGAAACGCGAAGTATTATACACATTTAACCATTACATGTAAACACAGGAAGTTATTAACATTTTTCCAATCAAAGGGGATTATTATCAGTGTTAAGTGTGGGTACTTTCACGGTCATGCCAGTGTATCAAAACTATACCACAGTAACCACACGCGATGTAAAAAGTTTCTGAAATTCAGTATGACCCAACGATTAAGCAACTAACAAAGAATGGTTATTCTACTAAGGATGGGTAATAGGTAAAAAACTATTTCCAGGCTGTTCATTGGCAGGGAAAATTTTTTTGTCTGTTTGCCATCTGTCTGGTAATTCAGTTGGTACTTGGTGCGACATATTTTACAGCGTGCAGACAATGTTACATGAAAAGACAAAGTAGATAGCTTCAACGAGCAAAATATAATCATAGTGAGCAAGATGTGTTCAAAGGCGTCGGTATTTATGCACTATAACTTAAACGGGGCAATCCCTTTAGAGGGTTTCCATATGATGTCATAACACTCCCAGTGGCCATGTTGGAGTACATGTAACTACGTAGTAGACCGCCCTTGATACACTTGCTCGTTGGAGGTGTCCACACCTCGTATAAAACAGAGTACACTGTGTAGTGCGTTTAGTGCAAAGACGTGTATTTGGCATGGTTGTTCTCAAGCGTGGCGGATCAGTGACGTGCTTGCAAAGCCTTATGCCACGGTGCTCTGTCCAAGATGGAAAGGAGCTCGAACCTTACTAATTTATAAATAGTGTTACGAGAATTGGATGCTTAATTGTCTTATTAAACTTCTTTTCTCTTTCGTAGGTATCCTCGAACAATATACCATGCAAGATGTCTTTGTAACAATTGCACTGATTGGTCACAGGAACATAATTTGAGTTCGACAGGTACTTGTAAACCAATCCCACATCAGATAAATGTACTCAGACGAGGGGAATGTGTAAACGGAACATACAGGTGAGGACTAATGAATGACTTTTTGCAATACGAAAATAAGCCTGCGTAATGGCTATGTGGCTACCGCCCGTTAAGCTGCCGTTGAATTTTTCGTAGCGATGAGCTGAACGAAAACGCATCGTCCGCCCCGCGGGCTGTGCAAAAGTAGGAACTCAAACTGTTGTAGAAAAGAAAGGACAAAAACAAGAGGGATGAGGGAGGGGGATAGGGAGGAGAAGATTGAGGGGGGGGGGGCAGACCACAAGAGTGAGTGGAGGGGATATAGCTCATTATAGAATTTTCCCCTTAAAGGTGGACGACATTACTTGACCGATACGCTATACGACTTGGCAGGCTTTTCAACAATAGAAACCAAAAACAAAAATAAGCGTTTACAAGAGAAATATGCAAAAATGTGGCTGTTCTTTAAATTGTGTTACAAATGACGGTTCACTTAGTAGTATTTGGTACCAAAAATTTATTGGAATCCAACGCATGGACCAATACTAATCTAATGGCAACTTGCAAAAAGATGTGGAATATCATTAAATTAATAACAAACATAAATTCTGGTAGTGATTTCATGAAGAAAAATACACTTATCTAAACAGCTTTTACAAAGTGTTCTGGAATAGAATATCCGCGTATAAGGAGTAACGTCAGTACCAGAAGCTACGTACTAATGGTATCTTACAATCCGTTGTTACTGATTTTGGAAAAGCATCCGTGCTTGCCAGAACATTAATTTTATTATTATGTAATACGTTTAATGTGTTTTTGACTTAATTTATTTTAATTTTTCATTAATTTTATTTTATATATGTATTTTTTGCACTGTCTGTTCTTTAGTAATGATAGTACCAATCAAATACAGGAAATTATCGTAATGTGACTAATTTAAAGTGTGACTTCTACTACGCAATCTGAAACTAGAATCAATTACATACAAAAGTACTTTCATCATTTCAACTTTAGTGTTTCATTATCGTGTTGATATCTGGACCGCAGATCGTCACACTTGTACGATGAGAACTTTTCATCTGAAAAACATCACCGGAAATTGAAACTGAAATTGTTAAACTATTATTCAATAGGAGATGTGATAAACGTGTAAATAAAAAGGAAATAATAAAGTGAGAATTTAAACAGCTTAGTATTGCATACTGATTAAACAAATGTAGCTACAAGATGTGAAAATTTATTTATGCTCAGCATGTCTCAAAATGGATATGGAGAGATGATAGAATTTTTAAAACTTCTGTCAGAAGGACAATGAAGTGGAAGAGATGAAGGAAATACATAAATTATCCACAAACAGTTTTATTCCAAATTTTGTACGTTATAGATTATGGTATATTTAGCGCACACTTTTAGAGGAATGGAAATCGGTAATGAACAAGGTTATGTGTGACCAAGGTTGTAGAAAAATGGGAACTTGATGTTTTAGTCGGTCTATTTTCACCATTCTGGTTTACGTTAAAAAAAAAAAGAAAAAAAAAACTGTTCATTTTTTTCGCTCTAATTACGCTTGTTCATTACAGCCAAATGATGAGATACCTATACACACCGTCGTATATAAATTAGAGTGCATTGTGTTTTAAATGTATTTTCACATTTTTCAAAGCGGAAAATAATTATTCAAATGTTGGTAATGAATATGCATTTCTGATTTTCTTTCAGCTATGACTTTGCATGGGAACCTGTTACAGTAGCATGTGTGTGCTCAAGAAGATCTGACTAAGATTCGTGAAGTTGAAAAAGAATCTACTCGTTCACGGATATACCGCCATATCAGCTTGATATGTCAGGCATCATAGAAGCTTGTTTCCATTCCGTGTACAACACCGTATCTTATAACAACTCAAGTTTTGGAAAAAAAGCATGGCCTTTAATTAACGACTAATATTAAGCGATTGATCTAAGTATAGACTAAGCATATAGAGAAATTCTACGGAGCAAGAGTGTGGATTTACAGATCAAATAATTATATGGAAATTGTAACCCCTGGTAAATGACATTCAGTTCCTCGAAGATTGGCTGGGCAAGATAATTGCTGAAAATTTCTCGTCCACAGAATATGAGAGATACTCTTACAGTACTTCTCGAAAGTTGAGTTCCATAGGTTCCAAATGTACTTGGACCTTGTCAGACCTTACTTGAATAATAGTGGGGGGGGGGGGGGAATACAAATCTTGTTATTTTTTTTTGAAACTGCAATAAGGATACACAGTGAAGAAACATAACCATCAATATTTTACACTCAGTATAGAAAGCAGGGAGTCCTAGTTTATCATGCAGATTTATTTAAGGAAATCGCAGAGCTCTTGCAGAGCTACATTCTGCAGCGCCCTTTAGATCAGCAGCCAGACATTGGAAATCGATATTGCCGTCAGTAGCAATATAGAATTACTTAACTTATGCACAAATGAACAATTATGTGGATCTTTCAAAAAACGTATTCTTTCCAAATCCATTTTAATTTATTGTTTTTACTATTATTCAAACAAAAGTGCCAGTTACTATTTATTACAGTTTTAATACTTCATTTTTATACTTTCTTATACTAAGATATTGTTTGAACAAATTTTGACATCGAATCCCTTGCAATAAAATTAAGTCCAACTAATATAATCCTGAACAGCTGTCTTGGTTTCACTTCTGCTGTTGATGTATACTTCTTTGATATTTTTTACCCTTGGCTCCATAACATATCCCGTGTCCCACTGTGAAAAACAACTGTACATTTACAGAAAAAAATAAAGAAATACAAAGGAAAAGTGCTTTCAATTTGTTTCAAAATTTGACTTCACTTTTTCCGTACCTGGTTTGTATTTCTTAACCTTTGGTTCTGTAAATTTTCAACATGTCTGTTACATTTTTTGCTATGTGCATCTGAAGAAACCCTTATCCCCCTATTCCCCTCCGTCAGACTTTTTTCAGAATCGATTCCCCTTATACGCAAAACTAGAATGTGGCGACATTAAGTAACCTGTGCTCAAAATTTCTCTTATTCCAGTTGGTCACGTGTGTTTCATCTTCATGCTATAAGAGGGTCCCTGTCGGTTACCATACATGTTTTGAGGTACAGGGCTTTCGAGGTTTCACCACGGCACCTCCCTTTTTCACAATATAATGCAATGAATCCCAAAGGGCTCACGTTTAGATCTAGAGGTTCGGCCGCACATGTCCAGCGACACTAACAAACCACAGTTTAACAACGTGTTTCCAGTCTGTATTCTCATGTACCCCACGTGTTTGGTTAACTGGGTAGGGCTACTAAAATAACGAGATCAAATATTTCACACACTTAAATTTTTACTATTGTAAAATGCAAAAAAATACTTATAAGCATGATAAACACCTGAGACTTTGCTTGATTAAAAGCAAGGGTGGATCGAAATTTCTACCCGGGTTTTACCCGCGTTTCCACGTTATTCGAGCGCAAGGTATCACGGTATTACCTCGAACTCGGGGTACGTGAGACCACAGTCTCAGATTTTCAAGGGCAACGTAGAGTATCAGTATGTGAACAGTAAAATCAATCAAATCTGCTCTATGTGGAATATCACCTTTGTCAGGGTTCTTCCTTTTGACTTACGATTATCTTTCTCAATGCCCACCAAAAAACACTTCCAGTAGACTGTCGCTTCCACGTGCTAATACGCAGATCCCTCAATTAATTTTGAACACGCCGAGTTTAGAAAATATTAATTGTGCTTATTGAAGTAACTTTATGCAAGATCAATGAAAAAGTTTACTTAACCCTTTACCGTTGTTTGGGCCCTTTTGGACCCATACGGAGAGCGCGGCTGTCACCCGTCTTTACTGTTTCACGCGGAGCTCGAAACTACGAGTAGTTACCCGAAAATTCGGCCACAACAACGAGAGAGACAATAGTTTAAGGTCACGGGGCCAATGACCTACGGAAGCTGATGCGAGGCGTGCTACGTCCGCTTTTCCGCCCACTCCCGAGGCGCGCAAATATGCCCCGATCGAAGCACAAGGGTAAAGGGTTAAAAATCTTACGGCCCAACAAATCTTTTGAAGATCAATAACTAGATTGTTTGTTCACACATGCTGATTTTCAGATACCTCAATTCATTTTTAATATGCGAAGTTAAAGACCCAGTTCTCTCACCCCAAACAGTACCAATTCTCCATACCTTCTTACTGAAGTCCCTCCCGTAATTGTCTGAAATCCATCCTCCTCCAGATACAATCTCAGTTTATTGCTTCAAGGTGAGTAAAGAAAAACTCAATTTATATAACCTACACATTCTCAGTGCCGTTCATGTTGTGTAATATAAGCTTTAATGCTCTGCATTGTTTGAATTAGGTGCCAATCAAAAAGCTGAACCAGTTGAGAATTTCGGTACCCCGTACCAAAATTGTAGTTTTGGGGTAGTTTCGCCCTTTAAGCAACGATTCATTGTGTCCATTTCGGTGACAATAGGCAATATCAATTAAACTTTAAGATGTAAAATATTAGAAAATAACAAGCGTTTTAAAGATCAATAAAATCTTCAAATGCACATGTTATTACAGATTGTAAGACACAACACCTTTTCACCCACGCAACAACGGGCAATTTTTATTTGGAGCGAGGAACATTTTTGTGCATTCACTCATCACTCATTTACGATATTGATCCAACATTCCACAGACTTCAACACCCACTTGTTGTACAATGTAACGCACCTACGCAGCGCATATTAGACTGATTTGACGCAACATTTGGAAAATATTGACACACCCCTTGAGTCACATCTAGGAAGGACTTGATGCAAGTCAAAGGACGCATCTTACAATTGTTTAAAGCATTATCAGATTATTCAAATGTTTCCTTGCAAGCACTGACTTGTCCGAGATTTAACATGTAGGGAAACAAAAAGGAGATTTGAATAGTGGCGTCACATTAGAAATTTCTGCCCCTTGAAAAGTGGACATCATGACTTGGCCGATTTCATCACTTGGCCCATTTTTGAACAAAAGAAACCCTTCAAACAACAGTAGGTGCTCACTGGACCATGTAACCTCCAACAGTGAGGTTAAGAAGCAAGAGTTTCTAGGGCATGCTAAGTTCCTCCTGGTTTCAAGCGAGCTAAATCTGTGATGAACACAATGCTAAAAGTGCTACTTGAATGATTTCCTCAGCTGGTTAAATTAAAATGGGACCAAAGTGGCCTAGCTTTTCAAATGCGCAACATGATGATGTACTTCAACTTTAAAGTGTACCTCAAGTCGAAAAATTTAAATATGTATCAAAGAACATGAAAAAGGAATTCTAACAGTCCAACTCCCATCTTAATGGGACATCCCTTAGCTGAAATGTAAAATGTTGAGGTGTTATCACTTAAATCAGGTTGGTCCATTTCACAATAATTTGTGGCTTTCTTGTTGTACAACTCTTCATTACGGAATATTGATTAGCCTTTCAGGAGATCCGTCATGGCTATCACAGTTTTAAGGGAAAATTGCGGTTCCCAATTATAGTACCCGACCACTGGTTCATAACTTCTATTAGCTGTTTCAATGAGCAGCAGATTTGATAACCGTTCAGGTACAGTAGAAGCCCAACAACTTTGGGGTTCAAATAATAACTTAAAACAAATCCTGAAATAAGTGTTGGCGGAAAGGGAATCAAATTACTTTAAGTTCACTGAAGGGCTACACCCCCTTTCAGTTTATTCTGAGATAATGTGCTATCAAATGTCAACCTTCATGGTCATTTTCAAATGCTTAAATGGGCATATAATTAGTACTGAGAACAGTTCCTGACGAGATTGTTCTGAGGGTATTTTTCCGACATGCATTACCTGTTTTGTTTCCCTTTAAAATTAAAAATGTTTTCATGACCTTGAACACTCACTGTTTGCTTGCATAGCATGTTGACAGAGAGGGCTTAATTAATTTCATCACTCCATAAGAGTAAGAGTGCTGTCACACCTTGTACCAAGGTGCGGTGAGTTTCATAAAAACAAAGAAACACAAAGACTGTAATTTAAGTAGTACAAGAATGACATCACAAATCATTGCGCAATGTAACATTTTAATTTCAATTTGAGTGAATAAACTTCAACATTTAATATCTCAGCTCAGGAATGTTCTATGAACATGGGAGTTAGACTGTTAGGACTTACTTTTCACCCTCTTCAATATGTATATTTTTTAATTTTTTTTAAATGAGGTACACTTTAATGTTTTGTGACTGACCTATTACAAACAGTGACGTAATATTGGTAATGTACTGCGGTAAGTAGGAATCTTTTCATAGCCGTATTAAGTGAAATAATTTTTGTGTGTGTATGTGGGGGCATGACCACTTCCGTCCAAAATTTACAGCCCCCCTCAAGATTGACGCCCATTGTCGTGTATCCCCTGTGGGCTGGAGATTGTATATAGAATGTACCCACGATATGTTGTAAAGGGCGGATTATAGGAAGTACTTGCACTGTATTTGGATCGTATTTGAAACCGAACTTGAACTTGAACGGTCATCAAAACGTTAGTCAAACTTATTTACTTTTTATCTCTGCCTGCCACTGTAAAACGCATTCATGTCGGTGTACGTAGTAAACTGATGAATCCATGGTGGCATACATACCCCGATCTGAATAGCTCCATTCCAGATCGAATAACTTCGTTTCCTTCCTGTTTTTCTTTCCTATACCATGATTAAATTAAATGGATAGATTCAAACAACGTCTTCAAGTTTTCTTCAACATATATTTAACTTGTCAAGCATGCAAAAACCGTAACGTAAGCAAAATATTTAGGGTTACAATAACCAAACACCAAACGAGAGGGTGACTGGTCCAATAATACCCATTTGAAGTCGGTTGTAATACCCAGTGACGGATCCAGAGGGGGGGGGGGGTGAGGGTATGCATATCCCCCACCGGGATGGTGAAAATTGTAAAGATCTAGATAGCCATGGCTAATTGTAGCCTAGGCCTAATTATTTTTTAAATATACAGTGATAGTTGTTACATTATTTAATTGGCGTATTTTGTGTCATATTCTTCAATAAAATGAAAAATGTAAATTATAAGGTATCTATCTTCCGTATCATTTGGTTAATTCCCGTTTTGTTTAGACATTGTACAGTGACGAATGCTAAATCTAGCGTTTTCTACCAACAGCCGTTGGTAACGCTGTTTGTGATATCGCATGTGTGTCTAAGTCAATACGTGGGGCTGCGACTACTGTCGGATAGTGGGCCAATCGTTGATACGAAGGCTTGTACGCAGATGTTGCAGAGTGTGCAGGCGATACGAGTTGAGATATGAATAAGTAGATGAGAAGAAGAGTTAGTTCTGATTCAAGATGATTGGAGGTTTTATTAAACAACCGGCCCCAAAAATGAATATTAAAATTTAACTATATACAGATTGACTCAGGTGCTCGTCGCCTGATGTCTGCTGCACCAGTCTGTGAGTGTGACCAAAACTTGCAAGCTCGGAGCTTTCATGTCTCGGGGAGATCGGAACACATGCAGTCCCCTGATTAGTTAAAAGTTGTTACGCACCAAATTAAATAAATGTAAAGGAGTGTGCTGATCTAAAAAGTGGCCAATGAGAAGGCTGTGGAGTGTGAAATTGGCCACACCTTGAAATATGGGATGCAGCATAGAAGTAGAACTATGGCGAGGTAGTTTGTCACTTTCACTGGTAACACGTGACGGGAAACAGGAAGGGCCCTGGGAAAATAAGACAAACGGAAGGGAGTTGCTCTTTAACAACAATATGATGTTCCTGTTCAAGGTCAAATTTGCCAATTGTGAGACCAGTCTACTGTGTGGTTTTGACAACTCATGAAATTACGGATTTCCCAAACAATTTTCTCTAATAAACAGATAAAAACTCCATATTCGTCATTATTTGATTAAAGAAAGCAAAATTTTTTCGCTCTCTTCGCGCGCCGCAAATTGCAATTTCTTAGCAAAAGTGCTCGCTCATACCTTCACTTTGGTAAACTTTTCCAAACTCTGGAAGTGACAAAATCGAAAATTTGCTACACTTGTGACACCAGATCACCAAGTGACACCGTTAACTATATACAATGCTATTTTCATAAATTTCCTTTCATAAAAGTCCATACTTTCTCCAATATAAGCTCAAAAATTTTTGTTCGGAGAGCCTCATTACGTGGGCGTTTGATAACATTATGTAGCAACAAAGATCTTTGATCGCCTCTCAACCTCAGATTTGCCGATGAAAATTTAAAAAAAAAATGTTTTTGTAATCTTCCAACTGTTCAAATTTCCTTACAGGAAACTCAGCACCCCAAACTTTTCTGCAATACAAGCTTTATATTTCCAAATATTTGGAAAGGGCGAAAATTTCAGCGCGCTCCGCGAGCTGCAAATTACGCACCTAGTAGAGTGTTAATCACACTTAAAAATATCGTAAAATTTGGATGCTTGCCTACCACCCCATTTCCCATTTCCTGAATTCTTCTAGGCACCAGAGACGAAATAACAGCCATACATAAGGCGGTGCTTCGCTGAATGTACATTTCGTGTCCCATCCACATGCAGACCCCCTACCCCACTGCAAATTTCTGGATCCGCCACTGGTAAAAACCCAACTGGGATTCCATTACCCACCACTTTAGAAAACACGTTAACGGATTACACGCTTTTCTTAACACTTTTATCCTCGCACTTTGTAAACATTCCTTATCCTGCTAAACACGCGTTTCTTATTCCTAAACGTTTCGTTTTAAAACACGTTTAATTCCTAAACACTCAGTATTAATTGCCAAATATGTCTAAAATTTAAACGTGTTAACAAAGTGGTGAGAAAAGTATTTAAATGCTAAACACGTTTTTAGAGTGTTATGTAAAACCTTTAGAGAGAAAAATCACTCTATTAGAGTAAAATGATAGAAACCAATCAAAATTTGGATGAAAAATATAGATCGGAAAAGGGTCATTCTCACTTATAGAGTAAAATACTGTTTTAGTTTTAGATCCGTCCCAAATTTCGCTCATTTAGAGTTGGAGAATGCCCACAAAGCGGATGATTTAACCATTATGTCCGCCATATGTTCAACGATACCAATGGAAGGGGGGGGGGGGGAAATGTTTATTTTCATGTGGGCGCGTTGCTTCTTGAGAAAGCAACATAGACACCCCAGTACATCAAGAGGGTGTGAGATGTAACTGGTATCTGAGTTTGTTACATGGTCTGTGCCATCACATGGCCTGTGATTTTATTGTGTTCAAACGGTATGAAGAGCAATTAATTAACACATGCTTTACTGGTCGGTTAGCTAGTCCCAAATGTTACGTATTTTTGCATGTTAATGTATCTGTAAGTGTCAATCGGTTAATCAGATGCGAAACTAGACTTTATCAAATGTAGTGAGCATAAAAAAAAAGTGTAGTGAGCTTTATTTCCTCACTGAAGCGACAAAAGGTAATCAGACACAGAAGGAGAATGTAACAAAAAGTAAGAAGGATCATTTCGTCATATTTTTTGTTTTTGTTTTGGAATAACAGGTAATTTTCCTTTCCCTTTCTCCTCAAAATTGAAGACTACTCGCCCCTTTGTTAGTACCATTGGTGTATCCAAGGGGTAGGGGGCAGAACCCCCCCCCCCCATGACCCAACCTTGCAATGCAAAAAAACATAAAATAACGGCTTCTTCTCTCTATCGTTAGACTTTTCCCTCATTTCGTCCCCCAACCCCCCCCCCCCCATGACACCAAAACCCCCTCCCATGACACAATCCTGGCTACGCGCCTGGTCAGTACATCATCATGAGAAAAACACTTCCTTCAGTTACCTAACCTATGTTCTCTTCCCCATTCAAAGGCTGTAAACCAACCCCAACCGCAAGTTTTGAAGTCTGTATAAAATTACAAAATTTGTTTTGTCTAAATTCGCTTATCCTCTGCAACCAAACTACAGTTTTTGTCGTAGTCTTCAGAAATTCTCAATTGGCACGACTCTTTGATTGACAATCTATGCATATTAGTATTACACAGCATTGGCGGTACGATGAATGTTTTTGATACGGGTCTTGATACTTACCCTGAAGCAATAAACTGATACTGTGTGTGGGTGAAGATGAGTTTTAAACAGTTGTGGGAGGGGTCTCAGCAGTAAGTATAGGTTATGAGATTGGAACTGTCTGTGGGATGATTGACCTTTAAACTCAACTCCAACTTCCAGAACTCCCCAAACTTTGAACATTGATTTGACCCATAGACGGGTCTGGGAACAAGGGAGATCGTAATCAGTATAGCAGCCGATATCATTTAACGGTTTTAATAAAATTCTGTGATAAAACGTTTAGAGCTCTTGGTAGTCGAACTTTCCACTCTAAAAACTTTTTAGGAGTTGAACGTTTTTCGTTTTGCCTCACTTCGTAAAATCGTTTAGAGTCTAAACAGGGGTATGTAAATTCCTAATCAATTGGCTTTTAAGAACTGATTAATATTTAGCGTTTAATTGCTATTCTTTTTAAAATTTTAATGTGCTTACACATGAGGGGCCAAATAGGCGTTTAATTGCTAACGCTTTGCTAAGGGCGTATAACAATTTGGCTATCAACTGTCGTATATAAAAAGTAAAGTCAAAATTAGATTTGTGAATTCAAATGTTTATTAAATGTTACGTTTTAATTTTTTGGAATGTGATGATTGATCTCTTACTGATTTAACACTGAAACTAGAGACAATTATTTTTTTTTTGTAGAGAACAATGACAACCCACTTTAATCTTGCACAATAACTCACTAAAGTTAAAACAGTGAAATAAGAGACTGATGGTAATTAAGACTAAATACTCACTCTGTAGAAAAATGGAATTAACTCCTTTTCAACTGACATTTTTTACTTCACTTTTTATTAAAAAGGGTTGAAGAGGAAACTTAATTGACCAATTTTTGAAATGGAGAAAACCTTCCCCACTGTTACTGCATACGGGTGACTGTTAGTTATTTGTATATAGGCTATGTGATATCAAATAACCAGGAATGATTCACTTAAAGTCATCTAATGTGACAGGTTGGTCGATACATGATAGCGTTTTAAATAATGTATTCACACTCTAAAGATAAAAAGTGTGAAATTCCACTCGTTAGAAGAGTGAAAGTTACAAATTTCATTACAAAAGAGTAAACATTCACTCCAAGAAGAGTGAAATTCACTCCAAACGAGCAAAGTTTCACCCACGATGGAGAAACTGCATGCAGAAACCACTTTATACAAGGGTGGTCCCTGCAGCCGTGCAAGGCACGTCTTAAAGAGTGAATTTTCTTTCTTCCTGGAGTGAATTTCTCTTTTCGTCAAGTGAGTTTCAAAATTCTTTGTGAGAAATTACATTCCAATGGAGTGAATTCAGTTATCACGCTATTAAAGAGTGACTAAATTCACTCTTTTGGTTTTAAGATTGCACTAGAAGAATAAGTCACCAGAATCGAACAACACCCGTGATGGTTAGTTCACATCATTGGACTAACCAAATGTTGTCCACAAAAATTTGTTATCAATTGACTCAATTTTTGTGCAGAATTAAATTTAATTGCCTTTATAATAAATATCAGTTTCAATTAGTGTTCAGCTATAGCAAAAGTCGGATATTATCGCAAAGAATAACCTATTTAACCGGCCGATTTAGATCAGAGATGGGGGACAGGGTCTGCTTCAGAGGGGAAGGGCACTTATCAATACCCCCCCCCCCCAACAAAGGCGACAATTGCCAAAGAAATAGGAGGGGGAGACAAGAGTGTTGGCGAGAAGAAATTGTAGTTTTATTTTACAAAATGTTGAAAATGTGAATTTTACTGGAAAATTACAAAAACATTGCATTTTTATGGAAGAAAAGTCACAAACTGGATTCCCTTATCGCGATAACTGCCCTTATGATAAGCAAAAACAAGGATATTGTCGGACGACTGGGATTTGTTGGAATTTCATAGATTACCCTTATGGATTAAGGCTAGAAGAGGAAATTAGAAAAGAAATTTCTTATGGTTGGTCACCTTCGGATGGCTCTTTCTCCCACTTACACCCTTTTTGATTCAGACACCTTTTTAATTATCTAAGATTAACGGCGCTTACGATAAAATCACAGTATATTTGACGTCACTAGTTAAATTTATTAAACTGCAGTTCACTGTAATTCGACAATTAACGATTTTAATCGTGAGGTCATGTTTTTGGCAAATTTTTTATTATTTACTTCAAATTGTTTTCCAATATTTAAGGTAATGAAAAAGAGGGACGAGTTATTCGTCCTGTCCATCAGGGCCAAGGGGCGACCGTACACCTCTTCTCTACAAACATAGAAAATATAACTTGTTCGAAATGATAGATTTAAAATTGGTATAAAAGAACAAAGAACTGTTTTCACACAACAGCAATCGAGAAGCATAAATGTATACTAACACTTTTCCCTTTTATACACAATTTGTAAACAAAAGTGCCTGCATTAGTCGTTTCTCGTTTCACTCGTCACGCTCGGGGATGCTTATTACACATTAGATATAAAAAAAAAAAGTTTTACTGAAGGGAAATATTCCCTCTTCAGGAAGTTGCTTGATTTTTACTTAAATTTTTATAAAGGATTCGAAGAGTTGATGATATAATGGTCATGACTCTGACCAACAGTCCAAGCAAACAGTGTAATTGAGATGGGAATAAGATGATTTTATTCTGATTTTATTCTTTATAAAGCAGAATTTCCGGGAAAGTTTCTAGGAAGCTATAAAAATATTAGTAAGGGAATAACGATCAAGATGCATATAACGTATAAGACAAATAAACGTAGTCCTTATGGAATCATAGCATGGAAATACAAATGTGTGTGTGTGTGTCTGTGTTGTAACATTGGAACGGATTTTCTTTTGGTAAAAGATAACACTTTAGGATATTTTTTTAGAACTACTATATCCGACCAGGGGCCCGTTCCACAAAGAGTTACGCACGATCTTAAGTATGATTTACTGTGGGCTTAAGTATGGTGAATCAAACTTAAGATTGTGCGTAACTCTTTGTGGAACGGCCCCCAGCTCCCTGATGATTAAACAGTTCTAGTGACGCAACCATTCCATAATTCTAAACGTGGGACAGAGTTGGCGTCATATAAGGCGAGGAAAGGCGAGAAACTTTAGTGCAGAATGGCGTTTGGACCTCCCACGATAAAGTTGGTAAAGAAAAGGTTTTTCTTTTAAAGGTCAATTACAGTTACCCCAAACTTATTGTAAAGCCACAACTAAATATCACAATTTCAATCTTATTTCTGTTAGAAGTATCTTCCATCATACTTTATGACTTCAGTATTGCATATCCAAGGTAAAGCAGGCAGTTAATATAATTTCACATTTGAAGAGAAATTAAGTGTCACGTAACTCTCAACAGCCAATCATGAAACGGGACAGTGCGCTCTTGCCCTTCCAACAGGCTCTCAATTGCCCGTCTTTCGTTGTACATCCTCCCAGTAAGCTACCTCTTTTTCTGAACTACGAAGAACTCCATATGTTGCCTGAATGACGCGCTTCACGAACATAAATCATAAACAAATGGAGGGATCATTATTTTTTCACAGATTTTTTGTGCAGAATTTTCGCAACGTCTTTAACATCCCTCGTTTAACATCAGTCATCTTCCCAGGTGCGAATCCAGTGCCCGCACCCACCTCCGACATCGGAAAGTGAAGAAACATTTGCAAAATGGAGGAACAAAATCAATTCGCAACGGGAAAGGAGACAAAAGGGAATAGGTAAAATTTAAGTACAATAATGTAAAGAAACAACAATTCTTTTCTGTGCCAGCTATCTTAAACAGCTGTTGTTCAGAATGGCAGCGCCATTTGCTTTTTGTACGGAACCTTAAAGGGACAATCTTCTCACCCCAAACTACACTTGTAGTATAGGGTAAGAGAAACTCTCAATTGGCTCAGCTTTTTGATTGACTGTTAATTCAAACGATGCAGAGTACCAAAACTTATATTACACAGCACGAACTGTTCTGATAGTGTTTTGATTGTACACATTGAGCTTTCTTTATTCCTCCTGAAGCAATAAAATGAGATTGTGTCTGGATGAGGGTGAATTTTAGACAATTGTGGGAGGGGCTTAATTAAGAAGGTTAGGAGAATTGGTACTGTTTGGGATGAGAAAATTGGGCCTTTAAAGGAATTAACTATGGCCAACACCGGAGTTGTTGCTAGAATCCACCCTTCCCCGGCCACACCCATCGTATCCTCATCACATCCACCGATCCACCAAAAAGTGATGAATTTTGATCAGGTTTCAGGTCCGTATGCTACAAAAAATCTCGGTAAATTTAACCAAGAATTGTTATTCAAGCCTAGTACTCAATTAACTCCTGAAATTTAAAAAACCTTGTTACTATGTGAAGTTTTTAACCAGTTTCTTTGTTAAATTGAAAAAGAATTCCTGGTTAATTTACCAGGGTTATGGGTTAAGAATGGGGATAACTTCCATACCCCCTCACCACCAACGCTCGTAGTCATAGTCTGGCTAACCTGTATAGACGAATCCGATCAGCGAGCACTTGATCAGTGTTTGAGGACTATAGGCAGCTCTTAGTGGGGTCCATCCGGCTTAAATCTTCATTTATTGTCTACATGAATTTCAAACCCTCATGTTCCATGAAAGAAAAGGAATCAAAATACAATTCAGTATACAGCTATCCATGATACAGGTGAACAATAATAATAGACCCCAGTTATGGCCGACTACTATCCGTCAGACCATTAATTTGCTGTCTGGATTCGTCTATATCCTGTACTGCCTGCTCTCAAGCGCAAGCAACTCATCCTTTAATAGATTTCATTTTTGGGAACTATTTGCAATCTTCCTACGCTATCTGTTTTTGTCATGGCAGTTTTTATACTCTGAATAAGTATAACTCACAGCTCGTACAGCTAATCCAGGGAGTCGACCATCTCCTAAACCACATCTGGTACCATTTCAGCCACATGAGCTCTATCAGCGAGACAAGATCCTGTTTTGGGGAGTTGCCGTTTGACGTTTTCGGTTGAAAAAGGAGATAGTTGAAGGGGTGGGCTCTAGTGATTTTTCCTCAATAAAACATTTATTATACATGGTCTGCTTGTAAATAAATCCGGCTGACCGTTTTTTACGATATCAATTGCTAACCATGATACACTGAATTGAGGTTAACTATAGCAGTAGTAACCATAGAATATCTCCATAGTGACATGGTGTGACGTCAATATGATCTATTAATGGGTATAATGAACAAGGTCAGTCGAGTTAAAAGTGGAAGTACTTCCTCAGATTGGTTTCACGAAGTCGGCGAAATTGTTATGTGTGGAGTGTGCAAAAATAGTGAAATGAGGACAGGCTGTGAATGTACTGGACTTGCGTGACTCAAAGCGAGCTGTAAACAAGAGATTAGCTTCATCATGTTTTGGAAGACCAAACAAAATGAAGAGTCCAAATTGCAAATAACACCCTTTCGAGATGGGTACGAAAAAACCCGATACAAATAATTCAACCCCAGTAATACGCACATAAATATTGTATCAAGATAAATTTTTGGGGGGCCCGTGTGATAAGTTGGTTGTATCAAATACAAATTATCCCCAGGTTAATGGGTGTAACACATCACTTAGACAGTGGTCGGAATTGTCACGTGCCAAAAAGCAAGAAATAAACACCTGACAAATTGCTAGCGTCAAGAGTGGATCTTGTTCCCTCGATGCAGACATTGTGTGAGCAGGCGCGTTGGCCAAGGGGTTGAAGAGGGCAGTCGTCCTCTCCCCTTAAAGCGGCTCATTGAGTTGGTTCATGACATTTAACAAATTTTTCCAAACCTGTCAAGTTTTCTTCACATACCAATGACAAATGGTCAAACTAAGACAATCCCCACTTCCTACACTACAAATAACTATTTAATGAGTGAGTACTTCGAGGTTAAATTCGGTTTTCCAAAATTTGTGACCAGACACTTTTTCAAAATCGTTGCAACTCAGGACGCCACAAAATTCAAAATTTTAGCTTTTCCCCTTAACTATTGGATATGAACTCGGCTTACTATGAAACTTGGCTTAATTATAAGCGTTGTCATGAGATAGTGACCCTTTAACACTCTCATATATCAACTCAATGAACCCCTTTCATAGGCGGCGAAAGTTTTTTTTTTATAGGGGGGCCACAAGTTTTCGGCAGCCGACATAGTGGTGACGCGGTTAGGCGTCCGGTTTTGCGCGAAGCACAAAACCCCATCGGCGTGGGTCACAGGGGCCGCTTAAAGGCCCCTTGTGGGGTCAAAGCCCTAGTAGGGGTCCATGGGGAGGCTGGGTTCTTTTGTAGGGGCTGGCTGGAGTTTACTATCTAACTAAAATTCAGTCTGAAAGACTAAGCGGAGGGCCACCATGCGAGGCGTACAAAACATTTTTAAATATCCGACCCCTCAGACAGTTTAAAATGGCATTTCCCGGGCTTATACGGGAATCTCAGCAGTCGCTATTTGATCAGAAAATTACCAGGTAAAATGTATCTTTACCCATCGATGAAATGGTCCCGCAGATTTTCGGGAGAAACCGATGAATTTTACTCTGTTGCGACTCTTGGCTAAATTCAATTTACATTGAAAAAGTTGTGTGCCCGAACTTCCGACTATACCGTATATGATTTTACTTTTGAAAAAAATTAGGCCTATGGGGATCTTAGCAGTCGCTATTTTGATCAGAAGAATCAGATAAAATGTACCACTACCATTGGATGAAATGAGGTAGATGATTTTTCTTCAATTAGTAACACTTATTGACAGATTTGTCACGTTACAGGGTGTGTTGAAATGAATTTTCAAGCAGACTTACGGGAAGATATTCTCACCCTGCATCATTAAAGTATCGAAAAACTAATCCCGAGTCTCTTAACCATTGCCCGTATTTGGCACTAGAGCAGGATAGACGGCAAACTTTTGAGCACCTGAACACCCTCCTGTCTATCCGTTGAGTTAATTTCGCAATTAAAAACGTTTCAGCACTTTTTTAACCTTTGCCCGAATATTTGACCATTTCGGGCAAATTTTGCAAGACTACAGTGTAAAGCTGGGATAATGAAAACCCTTTTTTCACATTCTACCCAAATGTATCGCAGTTTTCATTAAATATGGCGCCTGCTGTTTTTTGGGCAAAGATTTGAAGCTATTAAAATAATCGGCTATTTCGGGTATTGTGTTACACAAGCTTTCAAAACAGGCTCAAGAATAATTGTTTCTTTTAAGCCACAGGCTTCCCAAATTTGTCGCGATTTTTTATCTCTTAACCTTTCGTAACTGTGTTACCCTTACTATGATACTTTTCCATTTTCGGGCAAATGCTTGAAAGAATTTGGATATTCAACAATTTCGGGCATTGTAATGTGATTATCTGTGTAGTAACGGTCATAGCTTTTTGGGCTTATAGACCCAAATATTCTACCCACCACACCAAATATGATTTTGGGACGATTTTGTGCATCCCCGGGAATTGAAAAAATCCCTACATGAGGTAGAAACATGCCAGATGCCAGGAGCACACTTTAATCCACACCAAGGTAGCCAATTTAGCCACTCCAAATCTGTTAGAAAATTATCCATCCTGAAACCCGACGAGTAAAACGTCAAGAGATTTTGAAGATATGAAGCTTGTCACAGTCTACCTGAATTTATTCCGAAATTCAGAGTGGGACACAATTGCAGAATACCCTGCAACTGTTTGAATGTCGAAAATAAACTCTCTTACAGGTTATCGTTAATGTGGGGGTCCACGGGCGAATCCCAGGGAAGCTTTGCAACTTTTGCACTCTGAAAAGTAATATTAGAGCCGAAGAATAGCCGAAATATAATAAAAGCAACTTAAATTTGTTTAATGACTTTTGAAAAATTTATTTTGCGACATCCAGTTATTGGGGGCCATGTCACCCAAAAATCTCATAAAAAATTATTGGTTAGGGGGAGGCAGTCCCCCTGGTCCCCCGCTTCCGCCGCCTATGCCTTTAGGCATTATTTCAAGATTTCACTAAACACTGCGAATGTGTTCCCTAATGGATTTATATGCCCGGTAATTGTCCTTTCCAGTGAAATGAATTTGAGACCAATATTTCTTGCCGTATATACGCGCCAACAATGGTGGCAGAAATCGTCCGAAAATCTGTCAAGGGGTCCCTCCACCGCCGTGACAAATTCTTGATTTTGGTCTACAAAGGAATTTATCGGCGACTTCGCCGACTGCCGTAATTTGCAACCCGAGTATCTAGAATTTCCTTGGCATCCGAGCGATTCGATCATATTAGCTGATTTATACCCGTCTACGTACAGAGGCAGGGGACATACCCGTGTCCCGAACCACAAAGCACGCGACTATAGGAAAGGATGAACATGGGAAAAGAGCAGCATATGGTTTGGGAATCATTCCTTTTGTAAATGAAGTTCACAATGGTTGTATCAATGACTTTTCTCTTTCATTATAAGCCTGAACTTATGTGCTAAAAATTCAGATGTAGTTTTGGAACTATTTGTAATGGTAATCTCCTGCTCAACCATTTTGAAATTGGTCTTGGTCTTCCGGTAGTAACAACAGATTAAACATTTTCGACTTAGCACCCGAAAAATTACCTGTTTTGCGACCACTGAACGGAAAAAAGTTCCTCACTGGCGAGACTAGAAGTTGTTAACAACAAAGAAATGTTGTTGATAAGTGCGATTTCATTATACCCGGTTTACATTTCGCGGCGTCTGGTCTCTTTTTTAAGCAGGAAAGTTTTTAATGTCCAACGTCATAGTAATCCTTCTTTAATAATGAACAACCGAGATCCTTGGAGAGGAAATGTAGTCCCCTCCCCCTTCCTTGGAGGTTAGGAACAGTCGCTCCAAACTTATTAATAAGCACTCTCCAAATCTCACAGTTTCCTTCTTATTTTCCTGCAAAGTATCCTTCGACGCAATTTTTTCTGCTTCAATGTTGCATATTCAAGATTAACAAAGCAATTAAACTCTTAATAATGATTACCCAACCTGGGCAAAAAATTACCCAACCGTTGCCACCTGACCGTAATTGGGTAAAAAACTGCCCAACTCAGTTCATTAAGCGTTTTACTCATTAGATGGGCAGAAGATACTACCCATCCACTTCACCTGACTAATTTTGCCCAACAAATTGTTAAAAATTCATACCCAAAATTTGTTTCGATTTCCGTAAAACTAGATATATAATTATTTGAATTGGGCAAAAACTTAGGAGTTTAACAAAGTACCCCCAAAACTTACAGAGTTTGCCCTCCCAGAGTGGTTGGGGGCTACAGCGGCGATGCACGTGGTTAATAAACAGTGAACTGCGCAGCTTGAAATATCAAACCCACATCGTGAACTTTCTAGTCCTCGTGCCATTGATTACGAAGTAGTGAAAACTTTTTTCTATTCGACCATTGCTCTTTAAGTAATTTCGTCAATATTTTTACTGCTATTCTACCGCTAGGTTTTTATTATCCTAAACCAATCGTATTCAACCATTAGATCTCAATTTACCACTTACATTAAAATAATTATCTGGGTAAATTAACTACTCGTACTAATCATCTGCTTGGTCAAATACATTTTACCCAAATGTTCAATACTTTTAAACTTGCCCAACACCTTTTACCAACACTTAAATTTTACCCAACATTAATCTACCCAACAAATATGGTTGTGGTTTTACCCATTTGTTGGGCAATAATTTGCCCTTGTTGAGCATTTTTTTATTTTGCCCAACGCTTTTTACCCGACTGTTTTTAGAGTGTACGTTTTTGCCATATGACTCTCAAAAGCCCATTGCGAAACGAGACGGTCTTATATACCTAGGAGGGGTAATGGCATTTTGATAAGGGAGTGCTCCTTATCTTCTTCCCCCTTCTTTTTCGTCTCTTTTCACATTTTCTTGCGAATGTAGAGACGCGTTGCCTCCTGCCCCTTTAAGTCGATGAGGTGACTTCATTTATCCGTAACATCAGCAAATACCATTTGTTAAATACGTTTCAAAGTCGTGGTTAGGTTTTTCATAGGTTAGGCTTACGTGCACCCTGGGTATTTGGCTTGTCCTTTTACAACCCGGCGTACGAGTTGCATTACCAAGAAAAAGGCTGGTTCGTCTGTTGAAATCATTGCTCTTTTCGTTCTCGGAAAAGAAATAACATCCGCGGTCATCACTGATATCTGTGATTCATCAATGGGTAAAAGAACATCATTTAAATGTGTAAAACTTGTCAACATTAAAATTCTTGACGAAGACCACAAAAGCCCTGACGTAGTTTTGCGAAAATATTACTTCTTTTTGAAATATCCATTTGCCTCTAAGCTTGTTCCAATTTCAAAATATTGTCAGTCCCTGTGACCAAGGGCGGATCCACTGGTAGTTGCCCACATGAATATTGCACCCCAATACTTGAAAATCCACCCAACCTGCACTCTAAAAACACAAAGAGTGAAACCTAACTTACTAAAAGAGTGAAAGTTGAAAAGTTCTCCCAAAAGAGCTGAAATTTGCTCCAGGAAGAATGAAATTCACTCCAAAAGAGTGAAGTTTCAGTCTTGATGGAGTAAATAAGAGTAATCCCTGATGGCACGCCTTAAATAGTGAACTTTCTTCCTGGAGTGAATTTCACTTTTTTCGGAGTGAGTTTCACTATCCTTAAAGTGAATGAACACTCTTATGGGGTGAATTCACACTTTTCACTCTATTAAAGAGTTACTAAATTCACTTTTTTGGTTTTTGAGTGTGCGTCCTAAAACTTTATTAATCTACCACATATAAGTTTGCATGTTTCAAACTGCCTACATGAGCTACAGGCTGTACCCGTCCTTGCCTCCTGTCTTCCATATCATTTGGAGGTTGGCCACGGGCGATGCTATGGGCCTAAGTCCTCTCTCGTGATATTATACGCCAAAACAATTGCTTCTTTGGATCAATTCCCAAATCATGTTCCCTTGTTGACAATCGACTCATGCTCTCGATAATAGCAGGCCTGAGGTAGAAGAGAGTACAAAACGTGGGCGGTCACTGTTGTCTAAAAAGATCCTATCTATTCAACTCATAAAGGTCGTAAGGACAGCTGAAGTATGTAAATGTTTCCTTTCAATTAGGCCTAACTGTTCAGTTGGCAAAAAATTCACACCTACGTCAAATTCGTCAAGGAATTTTAAATATACAGTTCCTAATTCTAACTATAGTAAATCAAAGGTTGAATTTTCGTCTCTGGTTTCCTGTCCAGGATCTTCCCATAATCTCGGTACATATGCTTGCAATAGTAGATGGAGTATATGGATGCAGTGTATACGAATAAACATACTTTGTATGCCTACGTAGCACAAGGAAAGTAACTACTGAGGAAGTTTGCGAAGTGTTAGGGGAAACCCCATAACTTCCGAAGATGAAAAGGTTTCATGCGAGTTTTATTGCCTTCATAACATGCAGGAAATTATCCGCTGTCGTTTTACCTCTATTATTTTTTTTAAGCGTTCCCTGCTGTACGGGACGCCAAGAGGGTAAAGCGTGTTACAATTGCACGATGACTTGATGATATAGTCAATTAGGTGTATGTTTAATCGGTATGATGCTGATGCACCTGCCTATTATCATGACAAAGGTTACATTGACAATGACCCCATCAATGACGACTACAAGAAATACGACAATGATGGTTCTAATGACCACAATCAAGGGGATGAAGATGTATAAAGAGGAGATGAAGCAGACGACCATTTACATCGATACTACCTTTAAAGCAGGTATTAATCACCACAGTCAGCTACATTCTCCCAACACATACTTCTACCCACAACTGTGTGTAAATAATTACCTATCGAAGAAAAACCCTATTTTATTGCTTCAGGACAAACCCTAGTGAGCATACAAGGCCCTTATTTGCAGTCTGAAGAACACTCCTAATTTATGCTGTGTAACATGAGCTACTCTGAATGTTTAATGGTGTCAATAAAAAAAAAACTGCCACAATCAATTGAGGATTTTGGTAGACTCTGGGAAAATTGTTGTTTGAGGTGACGAGTAACTGGCTTTTAAGCAAAGATGTCCAAAATCGTAATCGTACTGTAGAGCTTAACTACACACGTCCATGGTACTGAGAGACGTAAACAAAGGTGTATTTTTTTCAAAGAACATTCACACGAGTTGGACCTGCGAGGAATTAGACAAGAACATTATAAATGTCGTCACATTGGATACTGGACATTAATACTTTGACCTCAATTTCCGGGTCCAGCAGTGTAGGGACATATGTTGGGGATAAGTGTTATGATACTTGGTTCCAAGTTTTCCGAGAGATTTCTTAGAATCTATTTATTTTTCCAAGTGTGATGTCTAAATTCGAATTCGGATGGACACCTCCTGGTACTCACAGTACAGAAGAGCATTATTTCTTGAAATTTTGGCAATGAGATCCAACCCCATCTTCTGGTGAGGCTGTAAAAATAGCTATACCCTATACCCTAATCCTAACCCGACGTTCTATCGTTAGAAAAAATCGGCCAAGTCATGACGATCAGTTTCAACAAATAGATATACCCTAGTCCTAACGCGACGTTCTATCGTTAGAAAAAATCGGCCAAGTTATGACGATCAGTTTCAACTATTCAAAGAGCGGGTTTTTCTGTTTGAGATTTCAGATTTACATAAGTGAATCTGGAAACAGAGCTGTGCTTTAAGTCCATGCAATTGGTTACTAAAATGGAAGCGCCCTCGCAAAGAACACACCAAAAAATTGGGTAAAACTTTACCTAATCTGGGCACTTTTTTAACCAAGCGTTGCGCACACATGCCTCCTACCCCCAGTTGGGTAAAACATTACCCCACCAGGTTGGTACAAGTATTTTGCCCAGACGTTGGTTAAAGGTTTTACCCAACAAAACATTGCCCAACCAAGCTGGTTAAATATTTTACCCAGAATTTGGTCAAAGGTTTTACCCAACGAAACTGTACCCAATGTGTAGTTTAATTTTTTGCCCAGAGGTTGGACAAACTTTTACAAATATTTTGCCCAAATATTACTCATATATAATAATATGATTTGGGTCAGAAAGAGTTTTAACAACTTACTCTAGAACTTACACCGTTTGCCCTCAGGGTGTTTGGGAGCACCAATGACAATGCGCTTGGTTAGTAAACAGTGAAGTGTGTAGTTTGTAGTAACAATCCCAATCATGCACTTTGTTTCACTTGTCCCATTGACTGCGTAGTAGTAACAACTGTTTTTTCCTATGCGACCATTGCTCTTAAAGTAATTTCGTCAAGATTTTTACTGGTGTTCTACCGCTAGCTTTTTATTTACCGAATCCAATCGTATCCAACCATTAGATCTCAATTTTTATTAACTTTTATTAACATAATTATCTGTAAAACTTAACTGATCTTTTACTAATCATCTGATTAGTCAATCACATTTTACCCAACTTTCGGGTACTTAAAAACTTGCCCAACACCTTTTACACACACCTGTATTTTACCCAACCTTAATTTGCCCAACAATATGGGTAAAGTTGATTATCCATTTGTTGGGCAATAATTTGCCCATGTTGGGCATTTTGTATTTTCCCCAGTCCTTTTTACCCAACTGTTTTTAGATTGAATGCACCCTGCATCGAACCCATGTACTTTTTCGTTGTCACAACTTAAGGTGGTGTATCAGCATTTTATTCTAAATACAAAAGAGTGAACAGTGTCACCCCCTAATAGAGTGAAGAGTGTCAATTCACCACATTAGAGTGTTAATTCACTCCAAGAAGAGTAAAATTTCACTCTTTTAACGAGTAAGCACCCTCTTATATGAGTCCATGACTGCACTCTGTCAAGAGTGAAGCTTCGATCTTTTGGAGCCCTTCACCCTTCTTTGAATGAATTTCCACTCTTTTGGAGTGTGATTTGTAACTTTCACTCTCCTAATGAGTAGGAAATTTCCTTCCTATCTTAAACTGTATAGGATTAATAGGCTAATTGGACATCTTTGCTTCTGAGTATGTAGGTGGGTGTGTGGAACAGCAGTTGAGGGACGGAAATCTTAATTTTTCGGAAATCTAGTGTGTTAAAAATTATTTCAGTCAGTATTGTCAACTGTTGTTATCTTTCTAGCATAAGACAAGCCCACCAAACCGCAAATCGTGTTTTATAAACACAAGCGGTTCCCCGAGCTCCTGGCAAGGTGCGGTTAAGTTTCCCCTTCTATCCCACGCTAAAGAGTGTTCGCCCTCTTGCGATTATCTCTTCCGGTCATTCGCTTTGGTCATTATGTCTGTCGTTCGTCCATTCCTTCTTACTTAATGTCGTTCGTTCGTTTGATCGTCTACATCAGAACAGTATGTAGACCGATATGTAGCCAGTAGATCTAGATCGGACCACTTTTCTTTTGTTCATCTCATCTCTACGAAAAACCAACCGAAGGGGGGGGGGGGAGGCAGCCACAGAGACGCTACGCAGACTAGCCTACATGAGGCAAAAAGAAAGAGAAATAGCATTTGTTTGTATAGTAACAATACCGACAAGGGGTAGACATCCCCCGTGCCACAGTTCTTTCCTGTGTCTCTGTACAAAAGGTGTATGTAAGTCAGCTAGTTGGCAACCCAAATTATTTACCTGCGATTCATATGTTCATCTGATGGTATGTGGTGAAATATGACCGTGGAGGCGTGAAAAGAGTGGACAAAATCCAGTGATAAAGTCGACCCATCAGCTCCGAGTCACAAATCTGGCAATTTTTAAATATCAAGGAATCTAGTCCAGACTCATACTCGAGTCCCTGTACTTATGTGGAAAATCTATGGTAGTATACCCCTCCGGTCGAGTCCGTCATATTCTGAAAGCACTAGTCCGACTACATCACTGGAGAAAACCCATTTTCCACCAAGAAACCAGTGCTGCCTTGCACTTTGACTTGGTCGAAAGATCCAGGTAGAGCGCCGTCCAACAATATTGGATTCGGCTTTGGTTCTCAAATTTTTTTACGCTCCGAATTATGGTGGTACACCGCTTTCAAATCTACTAGCAGTGCCACTGTGAAATATGCATGGACCAGCATATATCCCCACATTTCACATATGAAGACCAATAAAAACGGATTGCAGGCCCCTTGTAAAGACCTTCACCTACTTGTGAGTTTGGTAAAGACGGTTGTCAAATGAGAAAATTAATTGACAACAGTCCTTGGGAGGAAATATCTAACGCCCATCAAATCAAACAAATTGAGTTATGAAGAGTGCTTAAAGAATTTTATTCATCATCAAAATTAAACTTTAAAATTTCCAATCTTTTTAGTTTTGTTTTCAGGATCATGCTAAATTTCTTACGCAATATTGCTTCTGTTCAATGCCTAAATGAACATGGGAATCTCGATTCTAAAGTAGTCCTACTATTATTTTTCGGCGATCTAGTAGTCTCGGGTCTCATCTTTTTTGATAAGAGAGGTCATCATGTGACGTCACCGCGTTTCAGTTTGGCACAGTTGGTGGCGGTGTGCTTAAAATATGCAGTAGATGTTTGACCGAAACGCGCACACGACAGCACCTTAGTAACAAGTGTTGTACAATGGACGTGTGGATGTCAAAATAGAGAGACGCGCAACGCAATGACGTCGGTACATAGCCTCCCACACTGGTTTCTCACTAAATGGGCTCTAGCCTGGGAACTTCAGGCAGAGTTATTTTTTCCAACTTCCAATAGAATTATGTTTCCCTGGAGGACACAGCTTCTGTACTGACCAACTTCACGATCTTGACATCTTTTGTCGGACATGTGTGATTCTGCGCTAACATGCCAAAATGATTTCACAGAGCTGACGGACGTCAGAGCTGGCAATGAATTAGGGATGTCTGGCAATGGGCTGGGAGATTTATGCTTCATTGTCAGTTAGTTCATTCCAAGATGATTCCACAGAACTGATCGACGTCAGAGTTGGCAATGAATGAGGGAAGTCTGGCAACGAACTGGGGGATTTATTCTTCAGTGGCAGTTAGTTTATGTTATGGATTTTCTAGGGTTGAATGCAATGGACGCATTTTGATACAATATTTTCTTCAGAACAATGCATTTAGCAATAACTATGTCAATACATTCAGATTCTATGGAAATTTTAAACCTTTCTTGATACTAATTTTGTAGTTAAAGTTTAATGAATAATTGAAATGGAAGGTTAAAAGAAGGCAAAAGTTCGCAATAACTCTGCACCTGTTGAAATAAGATTTATGACTAGATGCTTGGGCTGTGTGACTATGTGTGTTAAGTTAGATGGAGTTTTACCGCCCAGTTTCCAACCAATTGGTCTAGCCGGCCACGGCCTCTTTTCCGGTTATGGCTCACTGACTTGTTTTCCTTACACTCCTTTGCTCATGCTAAGCGCCAAACAAAATGGCGGAAGGTTCCGTCTTCGGTATGACTTGACCAGGACTCGAACTCCCGATCTCCCGACTGCAAGTCAAAGGTGTGTACTGTTGGATCAACCTTTAATGAACTGGTTGAAAGGAACAGATATACACATCGTGTGCAATTAGCCAAAAAGGCCGAGAAGCAAATAGTACATGTAACACGAGCTCTATATGGTTTCATACATATTTTTGTTTGATACTTGGGATGAACATGGTTTAGTCTTCAAAAGTCTAGTTGGCAAGCTCCCTCATTTAATAAATCTGAGGAATTGAAAACTTATGAAAGGCTGAGTTTTCCCATCTGTCTATTAGTGTTGAATAGGCGTGACTTAATTCTAACACAACAACAAACTGCGGTTCTCTTTAGCTCTTATACCGAGGTGGAAACATTTGCAAAAAAGTTGTCAAGTAAATTGTAACCAATAGGTTAACGTCGGTCCGACACGGCCTTTTTCCTGCAGGTGTGGCTCATTCAGTGGTTGCCCTACTCCGTTGCTAAAGCTGAGCACCAAACACAGGACAAAAAAATTGAACGGAGAGAGGGAAATGAAAAAAGGTACGAATTGTACCTGTTAATGTACACTCTACGAACAAAGAGTGAACTCAGTATGTCTCCTATTGAGTGAAAAGAGTGAATTCAGCACTCCATTAGATACACTCCAAAAATAGTGAAATTCACTCCAAGGAGAATCAAAATTTACTCTTCAACTCCAGGGTACCTCCAGGGATCACTCTTTATAAGAATGGTCCTTGTAGACACTCAATCAATAGTGAAACTTCGCTTTTCTTGAAGTGAATTCCGCAGTTTGTAATGAACTTTAAATACCAAAGAGTAAAATCTCACTGTTAATATTTATTTTTAGAGTGTATAGGGTGGTGAGGCTGATCTGGGCGCGAAACTGCTAGGCCAAGGTCGAGGGACTAAAAATGTATTAGTACCCATGTAAATTTGCAATAAAATCGTAATTCAATGAAAATCCGAAATTGGCGAACTTCATTGCCACTTTTGTTGTCCTTTTTCTTCTCTCGGCAACAAATATAACTTTTTAAGCTGCTCCCAAAACATCGTCTCCTTTTTGAATCATCATCCATGTTCCCAAAAAATTCTGGCGTTTGCGTCATGTTGCCATGTGTGTCGCAACATGTGTACGACATGCGTCTAGTGTACACGGGAAAAGGCCCTGTATCCAGTTGTGTCAGCAACATATTTCGACAAATTTTTCTGAAATGTGTCCAACGTACACAGGCCTTAAAACTAACAGGAGACAAAAAAATCACCCTAAGTCTTGAACAAGACAAACCTTCTTGTAATTTTTTGAGTGGTGTTCAACTTTATAAACGCAGTCTACTTCAAACGTACGGTACATTACCTTGCTTCGTTACAGAATCGTCAAACTATCACTTACTCTTAAGAGTGAAGTGCAGTATTTTTAAGCAAAAGCTGGATATCACAATGTTCTTCTTATATCTCTTAAAAGTATCTTTTTAAATAATTTCGGACTTCAGTATCGGGTAAATCAAGCAGTAACTTCTAGTAAAATTTCACACTTTAGGAGTTAAAATACTGTCACATGACGCTCAAGCGGCTATAATTATGAAACAGGCCAGTGTATTACACTACTTCAAGTTTAGTTGACTGCATTTGCCTTTAAAGTCTTTACCTGTTTACAGCTTGTAATTTGTACTACAAAACTCCAGATACATCGTGGTTTACCACATGGTGTAATTCTATTCCTCTCCAACAGGTCATGTTTCTTTCAGGAAGTTTTTGGTCTACCAGTATTAAACCTTTGAAGCTACGACCATTTTGACGTCATCCTAATATTGCATCACATGACATCATTTTGATAAAACTTCACCAAGCGGTCCTTGTGTACTCTATGGTAAGATATCCAATTCCCCAATAGCAAGTGGTCGGAAATGTATTTTTATTTTCCAGCGAACAAGTGATATCTTGACAGTTTCCCCAGGAAGCTAACGGGAAATTCCCTAATCAGTGTAATTGACAGTATTGGGTCCTATCTTAAGTGCAAATTGATGGGTGAAGGCCGTATCTATAGAGATTGTGTGTGACGTAATACGTGTTACTAATTATAACTTCAGGCTTATCCTTCATTGAAACTGAATCCAACCAGGTTACTTTATACGACTAACCATCTAGTGCAGCGAGTTGTATTTATAGCCTTCACTACAATTAGTCTGCACCTGACATAGGCATCAGATTCTGCGTAGCGCCTAGGAAGTTGCCACCCTACCACCCAAGGCTGAACGTTGAAAAGTTATGAATGAGCAACTTTCTCCGAATCGACATCTCCGCCCATCTCAATCATTTCTAACTCGACTAAGGACAATTTCTTGCATTGCCATCCGGGGAGTGTCACCCACTCGGTCAACCAAGTTAAGAGCGAGTTCCCCGACTATCTGATTTTTTCCCCAGACTGCCTACAGTATCTGAGTTCTGTAAACCTGATTACAATTCAAACACCCCCCCCCCCCCACCACCACCACCGATTATTAAACAATGGAGTGGTTAAAGCAAGCCAGTGACCGACAACTGGACAGAGGGCGTAATCCAGTAGTTGGTTAGAAAATGAGCCATAAAAAGCTCATCTAACTGGCCGATCGACCGACCGACTGGCACATCTGTCCCTCTAAACATTTAGGCCACACAAACCCATATCTCAACATTTATCCTTTCAGCGCCTTGTTTAGCTAACGGGCTGTGCGAATTTATTTGCTATTTCAGTGGTACGAAATGAGCTATTTTTGGCCCAGAACATGGATTACTTACACCAACGTCTGGCCTACCTTCCGATGACAGCAAATTCCAACTTATTCTAACAGTTGGCGGTCCAAATAATCCCATGTTATAAAATGTGAATAATGGCCCAATCAAATATCCTTAAGTATGATTTATGTTAAGTCCATTTTTGTGGCTCCGGGGTTGTCTCAGATCGGCCCGGGTCAAGGTGCAGTCCGTTCCAGTTCAATCTTTACTGTTGACCTCCCGTTCCAGGTCGATTCTGAGTCAAGTTAAGCCAGACATGACTGTTGAAAAGGATCCGAGTTTGGATTCAGGCGTTGTACCTAGGTTTATAAAAAAGTGAAAATCCTACTACCTTGTTCCTGGAGCGTTCCATTAATGCGTGTACTTGTCTTATTCTGGAGGAGGACCATTGGGCTAGAAACCGTCAAAATTCTGGGCTATCAATCATTTCCAAAATTTTGCTCGTGCTAGCACACCCCCCCCCCCCCCTTCTTCCTCCGTTACAACGAAAACCGTCTCTTGCGTCTTATTCCCTGAAATACAAAAGCCGGATTTTTCACCACAATGCCATGTGATTTAAACCTGTCGTCACAAAACGGTTTTGAGAGATTATGAATTGCCACATACAGGTAAACATGATACATGTATAACCGTGGTTCGGGTTAATTGACGTTTTATCTCTCTGTTGAATTTCTGCAAGGGCACAAATAGTTACAGTTGTATTCAACCATATTCACGCCTCATTAAAACAACCACACATTCTTAAAATGTTGGGCAAATTTTTTGATCAACTTTTAACCAACACTGGGGAAATATATATCCGACCAACTGACCAACAATCTCGGTTGGTTAATTGCTTTACCTATTATTGGGCAATTTGTTTTACCCAATACGTAGTAATGTGAAAATTACCCAACAGGTGAGTTGGGCAAAATATTACCAATTATTGGTAAAACTATCAATTTCTCCTTACCCAGAAGTTGGGTGTTGTTTCATTGTTTTACCTGTTATTGTGAAACACACACTGGAATATTTCAGAGAAGGTACCTTCTTTTTTTTCAAAAGTCCCCCGACTCTCTAGCAAAGAGCCTGGGGCGAAAATCAAACATTACTCCCGAAGGAGTTCTGCTCCCAAAAGGAGCTACGTCCCCAAGGGACAACTTAACTCACCTAGAGGGATTTTTCTAAAAGTCCTCTCGACTCTCTGGCGAAGAGCCAAGGGGTGAAAACCAAACATTTACTCCCGGAGGAGTTTTTCTCCCTTTAGGAGCTAAACGTCCCAAATGGACAAATACGCCCTCTAAAGGGCAAACATGTGTGGTCCTGCTCTAGACTGGCTGAACAGAACAGAAGACACACCCTGGATGCAGTTTAACGTTATGCCCAGAAGGTACCTTTTTTCTAAAAGTCCCCTCGACTCTCTGGCGAAGAGCCAAGGGGCGAAAACCAAACATTTACTCCCGGAGGAGTTCTGCCCCCTCAAGTTTAACGTTATGCCCAGAAGGTACCTTCTACAAGTCTTAAAATTTTCGGGCTTTGTAGGATTTCAATTGAGAATTCATGTTCGACTATTATATATATTCAGGACATTTGTCCACTAGATCTCGGGGTTTTGTGATTTACCTATAGGTTTTTGTGTAATCTCTTCACTCTAAAAAAATATTTAAACGATTTTGTTTAAAAATTAGGATACTCACGAAAATGAGTATTTCTACTCGAAATAAGTGAGTACTTCAACTCAATTTGTGTAAAATTTTGCACAAATTCGTGAGTATCCTAATTTTTAAACAAAATCGTTTAAATATTTTTTAGAGTGTTACCGAATAATTTTTCGAATTTTCTTGAGCAAAATAGGTTGAAACATGGTTACGACATCCGTCATGCTCATTTATTAAGAATCTCTCTCACCCTTTCTCGTTTTTCACAAAGATGTCTACGTTACCGAGCAGTAAGGGCCTGGAACTCCTTACCGGACACTATGATTTCTCGTCCAAGTTTACAATCATTTATGAAAAACGTCGTTACTTATTATATCAGCAAGTATTAATTAATTAGTTACATTGCCCTATTCAACGTCTCTACAGTGCTAATTTAAGTGCGGTTCCGAAAAATTAACTTATCAAGTGGCATGTATGCAACTATAGGTTGGGGTGGGTGGTGGAGGTGGGTGGTGGTGTGTGGAGGTGGTGGGCTCATTTTGGGCATGGGTTTTTGCAGGCTTTTGGGATGGTATGAAATTATCTTTGTTCTCGTTGTCTTTTGTGCTGTTATTGTGCCTTCGTCTTCCTTGTTTGTTTACTCAGGGAGTAAGCTCCCGACAAGCCCCTTGGGGTTTTTTAGCTTACTTCCTTCACATCATGTATTTGGATTTTTGAATTTGAAATTATTCTGTACAATACTGAATTAACATGTTGTGAAAACAAATAAATGAAATGAAACGAAACGAATTTGTCACGATAATCGCCCATATTTGTCACAATTTGACAGGACACGACTTTTGTCACACATATTGAGAAAATTTGGTAAGCCTTGAAGTCATACTCGGTACGTTTTAAGTAGTTGAAGCACGATTATATGTTTAGTTTCGAGCAAATCACCTCTGTAAGCTGTAATACTCACAGGGAGAGGGAAAGGACCCCCTCCTCCCCAATAACTTTCCCATGGTGGTTTCGTGCACCAAATTGTTCACGGAAATCATATAAGGTTTTGATCTTGCCCCTCACTCCAATTTTGAAGAGGACTAGGGTTTCTTCCATTAGGGCTGGATATGAGAATCTTACTTTCATTTTAAATAAAAATTGTAAGACATTACCAAGAAACAATTTTAAATCAGAATTTGAGGCCAACCATTTATGACCATGTAGAAATGCTTAAAGAGGGTGCTTCGAAAATTAATTGTTGACTCAAGTTAGTGAATATCCCACATGATTGGTGACGAAAGGGACGGAGTGTCCCTTGAAAATTTCCCGGGTGGGCGACTTCATACCGAGCTCAGAAAGGGGCGAAAGGAAGAATAAGGAAAAGGGGAAAGAAAGAGTCGACGGAGCTTGTGTGTGCTTGCGTCACCAAATCCTTGTCTAAAGACAAGAATGTTTTGATATTCGAAATAAAGTGAAGTGTTGACCGAAATTAAAACAGATGAAGTATCTGAGATATTACAAGAGTAGTATATATACTTTTACAAAGAAGGCGCTATCAATAAAGTTCCTCGACTGTTGCTATACTCTCCATATTTTGAAGAACTCACTCTCCCCACCCTCATCCTCTTTATTTCCTTCGAGTTTCCTCGGCCGTAGACTTCTTGTGTACATGGTGGGGGGGGGGGGGATAGTGGGCAGGAATAAAAATTTCCCGAACAGGAAATAATAGTTCCTCTACTTTAACGAAATACATACATGCTAAAAAATCACTTTCCTGGTTACGATTTTAAGGCTCTTAGGACCTGTGAAATCGCATGTAACAACTCATGTTATCTTCAAATGTACCCGTCTACTGCGCGTGTTTACGTGACCGACAATACTGTACTAACAAATCCTCTTTCTCCCACATTATAACAGCCTGAATACACCTACGTATACGTATAGACTAAAGATCTTCAGTATTACACTTTAAACCGTGTCACAACATATCTTTATTAAATGGCCACTTATTATTTTTTTTCTCCTGAAATCAATTGACTCGAAAGGAAACTTTTGAAAGAGAGTACCCTTTCTTCATGAAAACTGAGCTTTTAAAGCATGAAATCTTGAGGTGTTAAATGCCAAGGCGCAACCAAAATCTCAGGAATGTGTCATGTCCCATCTATACGAGGGAAGTAACCAAACATTTCGACTAAACATTCTTTGCAGTGCCAGTATCACCCACAAAATTGACGTATTTATACCCCAAATGGTAAAATTATATCTCGCACAGTGACACCCCAAATGGGTGTTCATACGCCAGTAAATATGGTTAATGTAACACAAATGTGTGAACATCACGGACTTCCTATACATGGACAGAGCATACTGCACGGTACATTGTCGCTACCGTAGTGTGTGAAAAAGGGCACGAAAATGGCCGTCTGCTAAGGTCACTGATGTACATCAGTGGCTATGGTTTTGTGTGAAAGTTTGGACTTGCTCAAGTATATCTCCATATTTAGCAAGAAAGTTGAAATATTTTAAAAATATGGCAACGTAAGGTCAAAATCACTTAATTATTGCAGGAATGTGATATCGTTTCCCATTCAAGTTAAACTTTTTCCTAAAATATTACAGAGTCGTCGTCAAATCAGACAGTTTTAGGTTCACAGCGGCCATCTTGGTGCGCCTTTTTTGTCCCTGTAGTCGGTGGCGACCATCTACGGATAGGACGTACACCGTACATGCTCTGTCCATGTATATAAGTTCGTGGTGAACATTTACACAAGCATCACACATTTGTGACACTGGGTAAATGTACGCCACATATAGATAATATTACTATATGTTTGTGATACTTTGTGAAAAGGTACACTTGGCGTGGGTTAAATTGACCATTTTTGCTAGAGTATAAATACCCACTTGGGGTGTCGCCGTGCAGGATTTACATTCGTCATTTTGAGGGTAAACATACCCTTTTTAGAGTATAAGTTACGGCTACACTCCAACTATACTGTTGCTCCTCTCACCTTTAACCCCTACCCCAATATATAAGATAGTACCCTTGCGTGGGTGAAAGCCGGAAGGAGGGGTTCACACAGTGTCAGTTATCTATGCTAACGCCACTAGGTTCTCCATTTAAAGGGAGCACTGCCCCTCAGGTTTTCGCCGAGACAAAGTCCTTGATCCCTTGGTGTAGTCATAGGTTATTTTTGTCGTTTCCTCATTCTCTCAATTCGAATTTTTAAACCAGTTTCTTATTTCACTGTTTCCAGCCACAAAAGTTTATTCTGAACCACCCCTCTCCGAACCGCCCGATATGATTATGAGTTGTGGGTGTAATTATCTAAAATCATTTTTCTTGATACGTGCCCCTCTGATTTACAGCCCCTATTTAGTAAACATAGGTTTAAGTGCGTAACACTTCTCACTTCAGCTAAGCCGATGTGTGTGACAAAAGTGGGCAAAATGTGTGTGACAAAAGTCGTGTCCTGTCAAATTGTGACAAATATGGGCAATTGTCGTGACAAAAGTCGTGACCTCCGTTGTGACAAAAATGGGCAAAAATTTTAACAAAAGTGGTTGGTGAAACAAAAGTAGTATTTATGACAAAACTTGTTGCTACACCTCGCTAGTTGCTTGAACAACCTAATAACAATATCTTTATCAAGGAAACTGAAATTACCTTTAATCAAACCAAAAATCCAGTTATATACCTTTCCTCCCAGGTTCCTCACAGCACACTGTTTGGAAGGCAATTCGAAGCACCCACCAAGACCCTTTTTCTGATTTCACGTAAATAGCCTTACATCATGACCATTAAGACTGAAAGAAGTTTTGATATTCTGGGATACAGGTTACATGCATTACTTTGCATTTATCATCTGGCTACTAGAGGGTTATGTGTGAGCAAATCAGGGTCAGTGGAAATACAATGTAATGGATGTGGATAGACATTCTTTGTTCCAATTTCTCTATAATAATATAAATTTCTCCAGTAATAAATTTGGTAGGTAGGGTTATGGATTGCAATGTCAGAGTAACAAATTCTTACACTCCCGGCACGGTATCTTTATTTGCATTTTATTGATCACTGCATTAAACCTTGGGTTACCGCACTGTACACCAGTGACATAATGATATACGTGGATCTTGCCTTAGGGGTGACAGTTAGATTGACTTCTTCGACACTGAAAATTCAAATATCCTAATCCTAACCCCACCCCTGATCCCAAATTTGGTGGAGATACCATTAAGAACATAAGGATTACTAAATTCAAGCCTATTTCAGAGAGTAAAATAATTTCTTTAAATGGTATCTAATATATTAAGGTGAAACTTATGTGTCGACTTTAAGTCAGCTGTCACCTTCAGGCGCGTAACCAGGATTGTGTCATGGTGGGGAGGGTAGGGGGTTGGTTGGTGTCATGGGAGGTTTGGGGGCACGAAATGAGGAAAAAGTCTAAGGATAGAGAAAAAACAGCTATTTTAGGTGTTTTTTGCATTGCAAGATTGGGTCATGGGGACCCCCCCCCCCCCCCGTGGCTAACACCGTACTGATGATTAACTAGCACAAAGTACCACTTTAATGTAAAATTCATGCGAATAATTGTATTTAATAATAGGTGAAAAGTGGTGGTGAAGACTTTTGTGACAAAAGTGTTTGACAGTTGTGACAAGATGGGTGACTTCTGTTGTCACAATCAATCAATCTAAAACTGATTTTGTGTACATATATTGTCTTATTACTGGATTTGTATCTTCATTTTATAACTCCTTTTTATAAATATTTTATACATCTATACTGGAATAAAGAAATTGAAATTGACAAAAGTGGGCGGTACTATGACAAAAAGTGGTAACCTGAAATTGTGACAAAAGTATTGCGCTGTGACAAAAGTGGTTGCTACATATGTACTTGTCCGCAAGGAGGAACTGCTCGTGCGCACAACCCACACATCTTATTTCCATAATCGCTAATTGCAATTCCCAAGTAAGACCTAAGCAGAGCTTGATAACGGTCTCCTCATACACTTAATGCATTTGTACGTGATGCTTGAAAAATGGAGTCCAGTGACCCACTTCTGTAAAAAGGCCGTTGGCGCCCGGTTAGAGATTGAAATGCGTTAAACTGAAACAAACTCATTTTGATAGATGGCAGTATTTTCAAGTACTGTTTTCCAGATGGAATTTGGCTCACTAGAATACAAAAGCGTGTGACAAAAAATTGAAATATCGTCTAAACTTTCTTTCTCGTTATTGTCTTTCATGCTTTTCAATCATTTTCGGCTGATATCATTGTTATTATAGGTTTGTTAAAATTGACTTTAATTAATACCTCTGAAAAAGATTGAATAAAGAAGAAATACCAACAGAACACAATTTGACGAAATTTGGTTAAAGAGTTTTTGTTTTTTATATGTTACTTTTTCTACGACATGCAATTTTTGCTTGATATAAGTTGCATTTATGGGAAATCTGTGATGTCATCGCGGTATATCAAATTTACAATTGCATTCATTTTCTTAATGGTTTTGACACCGCTGCAGGAATAATTTAGCAACATTGTTGTTGTGCATATAACGTAGGGTTATGCTAGTTCGACTGCAAGAAAAAAATCAAATATTCCAACCTTATTGATTTTCAAGAAAAAAAGAACATTTATCTATAAAGAGTAATAAGAGTAATCTGAGTAAATTTGCCCACTTTTCACAACTTTCTGTAACCGTATTGAGAAGTAGAGGCATTTTCCTTTAACGAAAATAACCAGTCTTTTCATGTTAAGTTAGGTTAGATGTAGTTTTACGGCCCAGTTTCCAACCAATTGGTTCAAATCGAGCCGGCCACGACCCCTTTTTCCAGTTGTTGCTCACTGGCTAGTTTTCCCTACTTTATTGCTTATGCTGAGCACCAAGCACAATGGTAGTAGGTTCCGTTTTAAAGTCTTCGGTATGACCCGGCGGGGATTCGAACTCCGTACCTCCCGACTTCAAGTCGGATGCTCTAACCACCTGACCATGCAGTTGGTACACCATAACCCTCGGAAGAAATGTTGGGAGCTGATGTTCGTACCACTATGAGACATGTTCATCCGAGAAGAAAGGGTCCCCTACTCTAAGAAAATGTGTTTTTGGGGAGCAAAGACAACTAAGGAATGCAGTCGTTTTTTTCATTGCAGAGAACTAATACAAAAAATTTCTCCTTTTTCAGGCAAACATATGGCTTCAAAGTGCAACATTTTACTTGACGATTATTCAACAATTATTGTCTCATATTTCGGTATAGTTTCAAGTACCACAAGTAAAATGACATGACAACGCTTGCCCTCAAATTGTTTTGCTTTGAAAACCTGTGTTATCATTTTTGTACCGCAAAGGTTTAATATTAAGAAATACGAAACCTTGAATTGCTTGTTTTAATGGATTAGATTGTTTTTCATTCGCTGTAGTACCAAAAGGAAATGTTGGTAGAACTACTTTCACCTATAACTCTATCAGATATCCTCGTTCCACTTTCATTTCCGCATTTTGTTGTTAAAGAGTACAGCCTGATCACAGAAAGGTGTGGTGTCGCTTGTCAAATGTTCATGTCTCCTGAATTGTCCGTAGGGTAGGTTAGGTTAGGTTAGGTTTGGCGGAGTTTTACCGCCCAGTTTCCAACCTATTAACATCGTCATAAAATCCTCTCTAAATTATACTGAAAATTAAGAAGACAGAACATTTACGACCTATTGATACTGGCATTGGAAAGTCTACCAAGTTTTAAGGACAACATTGACCTTAGTGAAATAAATGCCGTGCTACAGTATTGAACTAATTGAAATAGATGGCGTGCGTCCGTTATTCGGTTCATACTTTTCACTTGTAATCATTTGAGCTAATAAGGGATTTTAGAATTTTGGTCATTTCTGGAAAAAAAAAGCGCGATGTAATGTCATTTTGATGTATTGCAATCACCGATCTTAAAGTCACAAACCAACGTTTGTGAACTGTATGAAAATATCTATTTCTGCAAAACATTCCAACATCGGAAGTGTACATGCAAACCATTCTTGAGTATTGTATGATCACTTTTGCTACTGACTTTGGTGATTGGTTAGTAAGAAGAGATGTTACGACTAAGTTTCTAACCAATTACTTTAAGTCGGACCAGTCACGGCTTTTTCCCAGTTATGGTTCACGGGCTTGTTTTCCCTAGGTTGAGCATCAACTTAGAAACACAATGGATGTAGGTTCCATTTTTAAAGTCATGGGCCTCAGTATGACCCGACCACGAGTGGAACTCGAGACCTCCTCGGAGCAAGAGTTCAATGGTGGTAGAACAGTTTTATTTATTGGAGTGGACATCTGGACACTAGACATGCCTGCACAGGAAAATTTCATGGTAACATGAAATAAATATATACCAATAACGGATTGCATAAGGTAGCCTTATTGAATATCGTGAGGGACGGTGACTTGAGCCCTGGGGTACAATGAACTTTTCTTCGTCAATCGGCACGCATTAAAATCGTTAACTTTAAACCACATCTCAAAGTAACGCATCGGAACTGAGGTCGTTTGATGGTATCCAGTAAATGAGGGGCTTGTACCGTCTTGACCATACTGAATAAAGTAAAATGATTTATACGCAACGGAGGCGTTTTCTGTGTGGACATGCGGCCTGCACATTTACAAACATTGTCTTTATAAATGAGTGATTGCGCGGTGGTGGTGGTATATTGGTGGGTGAATATCACCCTAGTCATCCTCCTGCATCCACCACCTAAATTATACGTCAGTAATCTAGCCCAATCGGGCAAAAATGAGGTTAGTACAACTCTTCATTACGCTAGGTGAAAATTATGCAACGTTCCCACTAAAAAAGGCAAGTTAGACACAGTCCACTGCGCAAAGCCAAACTTAACAGAACTCCTTATATCATGGATGGATTGAGAAAAGATGATTTCATGAAATCAATTTTTTGTATTTTGGAATCGGTATCGACGATTTGGTGACGTGCGCTTCGTGCATAGACTTAATCGAACTACAGATCTGGCTTATTCAAAGAGCAGAGAGAAAATACTACATGCAGGGAAAGCATGGTCCATGTAATCATTGAGTTGCTAGTCTTGGTCAAGCCCCCAATACCAGTTAGTACGATGTTTCTTATTTTCCTTTTGAGAACGCCCTTTATTTACCTTTATGACATTCTGAGATCTGTTATAACCAGCTGACAACTCCCTGTTAAAACTGAAGCAAATCTCCTTCAAAACTGTCAAATTTGAAGTGCGCCCTCGCATTGTCTTACTTTATAGGGGATTTTATAGTGGCGTCTTAAGACCAAGGAGCTGCCAGCTAAGACTTTGGATTTGCCAGCGAACGTTCAGTTTGGATCAGGATCAATGAACGTCAATAGGACCCCCTGCCGTGGCTCCAGCACTTTTTAATGTTTAAAGTATCGGCAATAACTCATCTACACATACACTTTAAACTACAAAATCATCTAACATCTAACATGTTCCACGTTGGTTCTTCTGTCGTGCTGGATCATTCACGCGTTTATTTTCTATGGCATAATCCTTGTCAGCTGCATGTAGCCAGTATAAGGTAGCAAACATTCTATTCCTTTGGTACTAACTGAAAGGCAGTATGAGAGGGAATGACAGTACGTTGATGTGGGGGTGGGGATGGGGTGGGTGGAGAGGACCATCCAAGCTTAGGGTAGCAATTCGCTGAAATATCCTGCCAGTCGAGATTGCAAATGGGGTTTCTCATGTTCCAATATTCCATAAGAAAGGGTTCTGTTGTTATCATATATTGTCCCTGCTGCCCCCTTCCCATTGGACTCACCGCTTGTTTCCACATTTGAAAACAAAATTGTTAGAACAAGGAGACAGGAGGTGGGGGATGAGCTTACCACGGGTCTTTGGGGAAGTTAAAAAAGGCCCTGACTGCATTGATCTAGATTATTAGTCTTCAACCTTATTTAAAATTTTCAACATCGACAATGTTTTAAAAGGCTAATCCTTTCACCCCAACGAGTTCCAACTCTCCTAAACTTACTTACTGAAACTCCTCCAACCACTGTCTGAAACCATCTTCATCCAGAAACAATCACAGTCATTTTTCGGTCGTAGTAATAACCCAAGAATAGAATCCAGTGTGTATTAAAACACCCTCAGTACAGTACATGTTGTGTAATATGAACTTTGGTACTCTTTGCAGTTTTTGAACTAGTTGTCAATCAGATGGGTGGACGAATTAAGAATTTTCTGTGGACTTTTACAACGGTAGTTTGGGGTGAGAGGTTAGCCCTTCAAAATCGTTACTTTTGTCAAGTCTCACCTCATTATGTGGACTCACTTACCACATTCCGCGGCTCCGTCCGCATCTCTTTGGAACGAGAAGGTTGGTGAGCAGGCACGGATCCACACATTGGGGAGGGCTGACTTTAGGGGAAGGAGGGAAGTTGGGGGAGTGGCTCTGCTAATTTCCCGTGTGTTTTATTGCTGATCTGGCGAAAAGGGAGGGCTGAGGCGGTAAAAGCCCTCTCCCCTTGGATCAGCGCCTGGTGAGGTTTTTTTTCTTTCAGGCTTCTTATACAGCCCGACTTGTCTGGTAACCAACGTGATTAAAAAAAACAACTTCTATCAAGAATGGAAAATTGATTTTTAGTTTGTATTGTGGATAAAGTCATAAAGGTTTGTAATGTTTTGGACCAAACACGTTGAAGGTAGTGTCTTGAGCTTTCCTTTTGAAAAATTCATGGCATTACTTAGTTTTGGTCAAGACGTTAGTAAATTGCTACTTTTAAATTCACAAGTTCTCACATAATGAGGGCGGTAGTCAACTATACTGTCGTTTCTCTAGACTCCATTTAATGACTAAAGGTAGTTAACATATCTTGAAAAATTCTTTCCGACTAGAGATGTGAGAAGTTAGAAATTAAAACTCGCTAAATTCGGATCGGCGGAATCTAGATTCGTTGTAGTGCAACTACCGCTTCTCGGGGCTTTGGCTAAGATCATGTTTAGAGTCTGTACTTTTCATCCAGTCTAGAATGGAGCCACACATGACAGACCAATAATGTAAATGGTATGAGGAACGTGAGTTTAATCAATTGTTGTCCTTCAGTGGACGTAAAAGCTTCTTCAGGGAGCAGTTTATAGTTTGGTTTCCCTAAATGATCCTTGCCAGAGGACGGTGGGACTTTAGAAAAAGTGTCACGTTGAATGCGGATTTAGGGTGCATTTTTGTCGTATTTTAGAGTTTTTAGAGTTAGGTTTTCATTGACAGGCCTTTGTGACGTCACCCAAAGAGCATGACAGCCAAGGCAATCAGTCACGTGTCAAAATGCTAGACTGAATCCTTATTCAGTCTGGCAGTCGGGGGGGGGGGGCTGAGGGCAATGGAATTCTTGGGTGGAAAGACGGAGTGTGAGGTGCACGTGAGAGATCATGCGGGCAAGTTCCTCCTTTTAATCCTCCTTGTGACTCCCTGTCCAAACACTTTCAGCCAGAGGGTTTCAATAGATTTCAAATGGCGCTAAAGTGTTTTCAAAGGGGTTTGGTAATGGTTTATGCAAAGGATAAAAACAACTCCCTACGTGATTTGTCCAATTTTCATTAAAACCTTCGAGCAACCCTTTGAATGAGGTATCATTTAAAACCTATTAAGATCACCTGCTTTTACCTCTAATGCTTCCAAAGAGAACTTTGCTAGGGGCCCCGTATATATACACTCTAAAAGTAAAAGAGTGAACTTAGTCACTCTTTGATAGAGTGAAAAGTGTAAATTCACTCTATTAGAGTGATAATTCACTCCAAGAGGAGTGAAACTCACTCCAAAAAGAGAGAAATTCACTACAGGAAGAGCGAAAATTCACTCTTCCACGAGTGACTGCAATGATCACTCTTTTTTAAGAGTGATCATTGTAGGCACTCCACCAAGAGTGAAACTTCGCTCGTTTTAAGGGAATTTCGCTCTTTTTGGAGTGAATTTCAATCTTCTTGGAGTGAATTCACACCTTTCACACTATCGAAGAGTGACTAAGTTCACTCTTTTGATTTTAGAGGCGAAGCCTCTAAAACTTTTTAGGTCTTAGCATATCTGTGGATTACAAAATCATTCTCTTAGTAGATTATTTATTTTTCCGCCAATTGTCTCAAATTGTCAACTTTTGGAGCACCATTTCATATTTGCGCGGCGTAGCACTATACCAATGAGTGGTTAATTAACCAGACTTTTTATTTGCTTGAGATGGCGGGAAGGAGTTGAAATGGCGTGGCAAGGAGAGATGGGCATCCAAAGCAGAGAACCATTCTTAATTGGGGCATTCACGGCTTGCAGAAAAAGTGGAAAATGATTCTAAGATTGCAGAAAATTACAGCGTCTAGTCTCTCTGACCTTACGACTGTTGTGAAGAAGGCGATCAGGAGAGTTTCATTGATGAATGATTTCTGGGTGATCTGAATGACATGTGCACAATATATATGAATAATATGTACAAACAACCACTTTGATATCCCCTGTGTAATTATTGTAGTGCGCCGCACTACAATATTGGCATTTACTGGCCGACTGACAATTTCTTTTGTGAAGCCTGTTATGGCCCACAACTCATTTCCCTGCGCGTACCGTAACTTAGTTCGTACAAATATCCATGCTCTACCCTTTAACAATAGCAGTAAGTGCAATCTGTGGCCGTCTTTAAACAAAAATCAACTTCAGAAAAGCAAATACTACACTTACAAGGCTGATTTAAGGAGTTAGCTTCATGAAAGAGCATTGCGGATAAATTTCCAGAAAACGCGATGTAATGTGGTTCGGCCTTTTCACACCGAAGTGATAAGCCTGGAGAATCAATCGCTGCTTCCAAATTGGTATACGTAACACGGCGCCATTGCGTCCACTATCGTTGAACAGTATCAAGACGTTATTGTACAGTATCTTCATCTAGCTACTACGGAGCAGGGTATTGCCAATTCCCTGTACGGAACGAATTGGCTTTACTGCATTGGATTAAGCGACTTGTGCTGTAGTTCTATTATCATGCTTTATTTCAGTGGTAAAAGCAGAAGCTATTTTGACAGCAGTCTGACCGAAACGTTTTGACAGCATGCATGTAGCATGCCTTGCGAATTAACGAAACACGGATGTTAAAACACACAGCGTCAACAGTTATTCGGCCTTCCACGAGACAGTTGTCATATGCATGCAGCGGTGCAGTCAGACAGCCTGAGAGGGCGTCATTATTTAACATAAAGAACGGTGAAAGAGGAGTCGAGAACCGATAAAACCATTTCAGGCAGGAGTAAACAACACAACAGAGCATAACGTATGGCTAAGTAGGCTACTCAGCACGAGTCCTTGAACGGGACTATGCTTCGTCCACTTCATTTTACTCCACACTAGACTGTATACGGAGTAGGTCCTACCGTTAAGCGCAGTACACGGTCTTGTTCAAGGACTACTCAGCACTTGCTTCATTGTTGGCAAATATGCTTCAAAATAAAGCTAGTGACTGACTATTAGCATAGAAGGTCCGGATTTACTCCATCATTGGTTACTCTTCTATGATTTCTTTAAGCGTCCAGCCAAGGAGCTGGGAGACAAGTGGTCCATCTTTGTACTATCAAGAAATAGGGTTGAGAGGAGTGGCCAAAAAGAAACAACAGCCCCTCTTCCCGCCATGAACAAATCCTAAAGTTCAAATAAAAACTGGGCTACTGTACTAACTGAAAAGACATCTCTAACACGCACTACAATTCTGCGTATTTGCAAGCAAATGCAGTTCTAGTTACGTACGCAGCTTACTCGTATAACCGCCCACGAGTTTGTACAACTGTTATAGCGCCATCTTCAGCAAGCCTCATATATCACTGCATATTTCATAGATGTACGTACGTGTCATTTATGTCTGTAGACAGAGAAAGTACAATAATGACTTTACAGCCAATCTTACGTCAACCTTGCCACTCCCACTGAAAGTTGATTGGACCCCCATAATGTTTGACTCGAAAATAAATTAAAAAGGAATTTTTCAGCACGTAATTCCAATAGAGGATGAAACGATGTGTGAGTCGAGAGAATTATGTAGGTCACTCTATGACCTCTGCTCTATTTCAGACTTCAAAGTAATAACACAAGTAAAACGTGGAATTAAAATAAACCAGTCGACAATGTGTTGCATAAATATGTCACTAGTTGACATGATCAATTGTTCCATATCCAAACAAACACATTAGGCAGCATATGTTATGCTATATATCTGAGACAAGTCTGGTTTATGTCTTACTGCTGTATTCAAATATTGTCGAAGCATGAACGTGCCGAAAAACCCGCAAATTGCCTGCGTAGGCAGAACGGTGTCCAAGTTAATTATGGATGATTTCTGTAGCAAGGGATGAGTTACATCATACAATCTCCTCTACGCAGGCATGTAAAAGCACCATGTTCCACGCTGGCAGTACCTCCCAGAAACTTCACATGTTTCGATTGCCCTGTAATATAGTACAGCTACTCGTCACGAAATCTATCGACCTGCTTCTATCAGCAAGGGGCTATGTGTGATACGACTGTCGTGATCTTACGGTGTAGTTGATTTAAGAGGATGAAGAAAGCCAGTACAGCGCGTTGAAGTAAATTCAGTGAGACGGCTTCGTGCTGGTTTGGCCAACAATAGCATGTTACCGCTGATTTATTTTGGTATGCGCCCTACAGCGCCCTAAGATCGTACAGATGTTTGACGTAGCAAGGTACCCTGCGAGATGGGAAAACAGCACGATAGTACAACATTGATGCGGACTGACTTGATAAGCACCATTCGTGCTATCTGTCATGCTAATGGGCACAGACTATTACTCGTGGGCAATTGCAAGGCAAACTTTCCCCTCCATTTTACCCTGCCATCATTTAATTTTGAATCTACAAGCTCCTATGAAAAAGGCAAAAAATAAAATTAAAATAAAAAATAAAAAAGTAAAAATAAAACAAAAAATTAAAAAGAAGAGAAAAAATTAAAAAGGGGTGGGAACGAAACTGTTACATTAATTTTCCTACACCACAAAATGATCGCGCTGCTGTACAGCGTGCATCTCCTGCGTAACCAACCCCCTGATCCAACTCTTTTACGGTCCAAGGGAATACTGGATAAGATGCGGACTAGTAACACAAAATCGTCTTCACTGGCATTCACAGATGCGGCTGTTTGTTGGGGTTGACCCCTTCGTCAGCTTGACCCATTTTGTCTTTAAGAGGAGTAAGAACCTAGTTTCCGTAAAATGAACATTGACTCGATATATCTGACTATTGAAAGAGTGAATTAAACGAAAATATAAAATTAAGTGACTTTCGAAGTTAATAGATGTTCAAATGAATTCTCTGCAAAAGGGAATCGTACGTACCCTTCCCTGGACCACCGATAATTTGCAATCTGCATCAGCCTTCTACATCCGTTCTTTTCTAACCACGAAAAAAAAAAAATAACGGCTTTAAGCACAAATATAATATTCATATGTGAAAGAAGAACAAAATTTACCTAGCGTGGTGAAACTTTCATTCAAATCGGACATGTAGTTCCAAGGTGTCAGTGAATGACGTCACTAGATTTGTGTTCCAAAGTGAGCTTGGGATCAGCAAATTTGACGGTGAATCACTCCCTCGCATTGACAAGGAATGCTTTATTTCCTTTTAATCGTCGTGTTGACCTTAAAGTTTATAGGTTAGTTAGTTAGTTAGATAGAGTTTCACGGCCCAGTTTCCAGGCTTTTGGTTCAGGTCGAGCCGGCCACGGCCTTTTGTCCAGTTGTGGCTCACTGTCTTGTTTTCCCCATTCCCTTGCTTATGCGGGGCATCACGCACAACGGCAGTAGGTTACATTTTTTGAGTGTTTGGTATGATTCGACCTGGGAATAGAACCCGGGCCTTCCGCGTGAGAGGCGGGTGCTCTTACCGTTAAACCAAATACGCGGTCTTGAAGTTTGTAGGAGAGCAGAACCTCCCTGTGTGGAAAGCAAAATTTTGAAATTCTCATGCCACATATGCAATCACATTCTGGTAATATGGGATCATTTAGGAGAAAATATCTTGTTAAATTTGAAGGAAAACAAAATACTGTCCACAAAAGTGAGGATATGATGTTATATGTGCTTGCTTCAACTTCACCTTTTGCTGAAAATGTGACAATCTTACCTGCTCATAAAAATGAAATGATATTTTCAAAAAAATATTTAGATTTTGTGCCCCTCTAACATGTCAAAACTTGATGTGATCTCAAAACATACTTTTTATGCGATTGCTATTGCACTGCGCCTCTAAATAAATTTCACTCATATAGGCCTACTAGCCTTACAATGTGATGGGTGTTTCGGTAAAACTTGATAGTTAATAAACCGCAAAAGCACTGTCGTCCCAAACTTATTTTGAAGCAACAGCTCACTCCGCAATTTTCTTTTTACCTGTCTTCAAAGTATCTTTCGTAATATTTTAGGACTTCAGCATTGCATGTTCCAGGTAAACCTAGCAGAAAAACTAATTTCAAAGTTGGGGAGAAACAATATTGCTACATGATTCTCAAGGTGAAGTGACTTCATGTCCCGTTTAAGCACCGTGATTCAAGCTATTTGCGGCCGACAATTTGCGAATTGGCCAATGAAAAGTTTTCCCTAAGTCTGACTAGGCAGCTAGGGTGATCATGTACGTGTTGACGATATAGTGCCTTGCTTGTCTTCCCTTGGGCCGCACACCGTATGATCTCTGTCAACAAGAAGATTTCAAAATTATAGTTGAATTTGAAGGGAGTATGGTCTTCTTCACTAGACCAGCATTCAAGATAGCTTACCAGAAGTAAATACCGGCAGAAAAGGACTGATCCAAAAGTCGGACTTCATGGAAACAAGAATAGTTAAAGAAATATTTTGAAATCATTTTATTATCCGAAGGAAAGGTATCTGGTCGACTGACGTTTGAGGAGTCTTCTTACACATTTTGTTTATTCTTCATAAGTCATCAAAATATCTCTGAAACTTCAAAAAATGGAGCAAGAATCGAGTGCGAGCGAAGCGTTGAATCAGTCAACATTGGCGTTAACGGCATGGAAACAACGGGAAGCCATTCCGTTGTTGTTGAAATATGTAGTGGTCGCCTTAATTATCATATGTCTCTTCCTAACTATTTTAACAATCATCTTAGGATCATCGTGTCGGGCTTGTGACGGTGGTGAGTTTGTTGTCTCATGTTTAAATATTTGTGACGTTCGTTTTATTAAAACATTATTTTTAGTTTCCTTATCAAAGGGCAAGAGCGGCCTTCCCATATTTATTTCGAAATCTAATTCAATCATTGTCTACCTTTTATAACCTTTTATAAAATTTTAGGACTTTTTTAAATATTAAAGTAAACCAGTGAGTTTTTTATAGTAAAATTTTACAATTAGGGAGGAAAATCATTAACCAACAAATTATGAAGGATACTTGAATTTAGAGGAGAAGAAGAAAATTTGTAAGATTTAGCTGTCAGTTTGAAATAAATTTAAGACGTCTATTTCTGCCCTGTAACTCAGGAGATGTTGACTCTTTCCACTGCTAGATTATGACAAATCATCCTAATGAAATCCGCAATGAATTGAGCGGATTCCCCCTTTCAACCGAATATTGACAATTGATTTATAATTGTCCCCCCCCCCCTCCTTGTATTCTCCAAAACTTTCAAACGACTCTAATAAAAAGAACTTGTTCTGTATACTATAACTGAAGGATCGTTATTGTAAGTTAAGCTTGACAGGGCACTAACGTCTGAGGAACGTTGTCGTCACGAGGTACGGGTACGGGCGGGACTCTTTTTTCTAAGGGGGCAGGGACTTTTGACTGTCTATATATCCCACCAAGGGGCAGGGCATAATCTCTGTCAGACTGAGCAACCGACTCTGCCCGATTAAACAATCATTTGGCCAATGAACAGGGGTCATGCAGTTCCCAGCTCTCGCGTCATTAACGGCCATTAATAGGGAATGGACTAATATTTATGAAAAACTAAAGTGAAGGTTTTACGATCCGTCTCGTGCCAAACTGTATGATAATTGATATTCCTCCTGCAAAGTTTAGCCCCGAACTAAATTAAGCACTTGTATGAACCAAAGGTCAGATATAAGTCGCGTACTGGTAGTGTATATACCCCCGAGTTCAATAACTCAAGGTCATTTGGTGACACCTCTGTGTGTGAGCATAATTGGGAATATATCACAGCAATTGTAGATAAGCAAATTCCTCAGCGGATGGTTTGGTCCGCAGGAGACTCGGCTGCTTTTTGTCACCTGTTATCTGGACATATACCCCCACCAGCCAAATACTGGACATGAGGACGAAGTTGTACCTCCCTGGTGTAAAAGGGTTGTGTTACTAAGGCTCAGGCCAGCCATAATAGCTCAGTGGCAGAATTTGAATCCATAGATACAAATATATTAATTTTCGTTCTCCTCTGTGGTAGAAACCGTTCTTGACATAACTTCGTCGAAACATTACTAACGGTTGTTGGTTGTTGATATGTTATATGGGATAACAGTGTTTATGTTATGCCCACGTACCAAAGCTGTTCCATTGGTCACTAAAAGACGATATTTGGAAGCCAGTGTAAAAGGAAATAATATCTCTCTGAAATTGCGTCCGGTCGGTCAACGTTTACCCGAAAATCATGTCCCACGCTCACCGGAAAAGTTGTCCGGGGAGACTGAAATTAACGCCGCTTAGAATCATAACAGTAATTTGTGTCTTGTGGGACAAATATTTGTCACTTTCTAATATAAGAATGAACGTTTGCCCTTACTTATTCTCCAGTCCAGACTCTAGAGTTTTTTGAGAACTGTATAGGTGCAACCTACTTATTTTAGCCCATACCGCATGCTTCATGGTTGTTTCATAATTATTCTTGGGCCTGGACCATTCAAGTTGAGTCATTTCAGAAATTTGTAATCCAAGGTCCCATGTGGGCCTTCAGGCCCGTTCACGATTTTTTTGGTAAAAATGCTTCTCCTCCTACGAATTCATTTTATATATTCAAGGGTATTCAGTCAGCGGTACCATTGAGGCTTTACCTACACGTTGGAAAATATCGAAAACTGTTAAGCCCTTTTTCAGTTCGTTTTAAAACTGTTTTTGAATCCTTTTCATGATTATGTTTCGTTAATGATCTTTGTACGGTTTTCTGAAAGAATCAGGCCAAGGCCCAGGTGGGCCATTGCTCCTTTCCTTAACATTCAGCGATAAAGTTCCTACAAATTCCCTTATGTAATGTATATCTAAAATCTAAAATACTTCTTTCAAAGTCGTCCCGACCCTCTGGCAAAGGGCCTATTGTATAATATCTAAGTGATCGTGATTAAGTGGTACTTTCACGATGTAATAAAAGAATTTCATTGACCATTTTAGAACTTGTTGAAAAACATTTGATCGCCCTGGATTCTTGAAATTGAAAATGACAGTGTAGACCATAAACAGTTTACGCAACCAATCATTCATTACATTAGAATCAGGCCGTCTCCCAGACAAGTCCAAGGGGGGGGGGGGGGCGGCATTTTCGAAGGGGGCCAAATCCGTAAAATTGAATTAAAGGCAGTCAACCTATCCAGAACTACAATTTTTGAAGTAGTCTACAGAAATACTCAATTGGCACACTCTTTAATTTGCGGCAAATTTAAAAAATGACTACACAGTGGACCTCGAATACCCACTCTGAGGGAATAAACTGAGATAATTGTGCCTTGATCAGGGTGAGTTTAACATACTTGTGAGAGGAATTTCACTTTGCAGGTCAGAGGTCAGAGGTCAGAGGTCAGAGGAATTGGAACTGTCTGGGCTAAAACGATTTGGCCTTTAACTTAATAACAAATTCGAACTCCATGGAAGGAGAACATTCTTGGAAAGGGGGATTCCCTTCTACCTTCTCCTAGTGGTTCTTGCTCTGGTTAGAATAATATTAAGGGAAATGCTTCTGAGTTATAACGACAAAAAAATGACCAAATAAACAAGACACTGACGTTGATCAAGATTTCATTCAGGGAGTCGTTTCTAAACTCATACAATGTACCCCACCCCCTCCCCCACACGCCCGTTTAGTAAAATGTCACTTTGATAGATGAGTCCTGTAATTCATGTGTTCTTGGCATTGTCCACTGATTAGGAGAACTTTGTGCATTTGGTCTTGATAAATAAAGTAATTTGTCAGAAAGAATGACTGTCAAAAGTGGAAGAACTGTAGAGAGAAGACCGCATTTTCAAGAGGAGACAAGTTTTTCCATCTACACCGGCACCAAATTTTTTCAATAGAGTGAAATGTAAGAGCACAAATAGGTTTAATGTCTCAAGCTAACATTTCGCCAAATTTAAGATAAAAGATTCGAGATTCAAACTATTAATTTTGGTCTTCACCTTTCCTTGTAAAATTGAAGCAAATAAAGAGTGTGTGGAGAATATTTACAAATAGATAGATGATACTTGTTTCGAATGGTAAGTACTCAGAAAGCACCCAACCCATTACTTTACCCTGCACACCAAACCAATGTAAGAAGCCTACAGTCCGGCGGGCAACAGACTCTCTCGGCTGGTCAACCGATTTTGTGCAGGCATATCTGTGAATGGAAGTGAACGAAAACCGGGCTAGTACTCGGAGAAAAAAGCCCACATATATCGAGCGGGACGTACATGTGAAACACATCAATTGGTACACAACAACTAGGATACACCACTCTGCCACTCGACGACCCTTGAGGAGTGGGTACCTACTGTATAGCCTTCATACGCATATTAATCTGTTAATTAAGCTGTCCATGCAAAAATGAATTCAGGGTTCATACTCAGTGGCGTACGAAGCAATATGAAAGTGGCGGGTGGGGGGTTGGGGGCGGCGGCGGAACAATTTTTGGACCATGCACTTTCCCCTACCCCATTGAACAAGAGGTAAATTTTTACGCAAAATTATTTTCTTTTTTTATTTTCTACGAGCAAGAACTTTCTTTTTTTAAGAAAGAAGTTAAATGCCGTAACTAATTTTTTCAAATGAAATGAAAAACGGAAACATTCGTTTTTTGCCAACAATGCTACACTAGACAAAAATTCAATTATATGTCCTTTGCAACAGTGGCCGAGCTAGACTTTTCTCCGAGAGGGGGGGGGGGGGGGGAGGGGCAAGCATCCAAACTTTCCGATTTTTTCTTGAGTGTGATCACTACTTTATCAGGAAAATTTGGGTCCCTTACACATTTGTAAATATGGAGTTTGTATTGCAGAATATAGTTGAGATTCGGGGTTTTCTGTAAGGAAATTTGAATATTTGGGGGACCATCGAAGATCCTGCCTTTCCTATTAGCATATATCTGAGATAGTATGTCGACTGAAGATCTAGTATTGCAAGGAGGGAGTATTGCCTAGGTGGCAAATCTGAGAATGATTTCACGACCACTCAATCGTTGTTGCTTCATCATATCATCTAAGGCCTACCGTGACGAACTGACACTCATGAATTCATGAATTTTCCTCAACTTTTTTGTCCTTTTTAGACAAAATATATCAAAATCAAGAGTTTTCATTGAACTAAATTTGAAATTCTATGAAAGGCAGTTTATACAAATAGTAATATAGCTGCCGGTGTCTCTTGATGGTGTGATGTCACTTATGATGAATATCCGATTTTGTCATTTCAAGAGCTTGGAAAAGTTTACAATACTGTTTTATGAGCAGGAACTCATACATTTTATATTGCATTTTGCCGCGCTTTTTTGAGATTTGGAAAATGAAAAAAAAAAAGGGATTTCTGACCCGGGAAGTGGGGGGGGGGGGGGGCATGCTCCCACCCCTCATTTTTCCAGTCCTCTCCCCCTCTTCCTACGTCTATGTTCACATTGAAAAGTTATTGTGAACTTTAAACAGAACAAACGAAACATGATTTCGCTCTTGTCCAACTGAAGTATAGGATTCTACGCGAAAATGAGTCACTGACTTTTCAAGGGACAACCGACATCACTCCAACGTTGCTTCACACAAATAACCAAATTACGAAAAGGGGTTATTTAGTACCACATGTCATTTTGATGAAAGTTATCGTTAATGAACTTATGTCCCCTTGTAAATACCAACATACATGGAGTGCTTTAATCTGGGTAACAAGCCCTGCCCACTTTAACGGGCAAAATCTAGTGCAGTAGCCTACGCGTTTTGTATGGCTAGCTGAGAAGCAGCTAACGATCTAAATAAGAATGGTTGCGCTAAACACTGTTGATTTTTGCCCTTCAGTGGGTGTAGCTTACAGCTTATGACGTCATGTGAAAGCACTTTACACATTAGGGCGATATGAATGAATTCAGAACCGAAAAACTGAATCTTTATGACCATTTTAAGGCCTGTCTGCCATATATACAACTATTATGTAGGATTCTAATCGCATCTCGACTTTTTGGCCGAAGAAGATCAAGACTAGGACCTATTACAGTGTTAGTTCCACTGAGCTCCACTGAGCAGCCATGATGATTGGCTTAAGTCACGCGCACTCTTGGTGGGAGAAATATCAAACAAATAGGCCTACTTGGAAACAAACAAAGTAGTGACATAAAGTTCCTTTAAACAAAAATTAATTGTATATGGTCATAATGCACCACTCAATTCTATGATTACATGGCAGCCTTATAGGGTATATATCATTTTCGATTTCCCCAGATTCTGAGAATGACAAGACGTGGACCTTTGCTGTTTCACTTCATGAGGCAAATGTTGCATACTTGTGAGTAACACTTTATAATATTTTATCATACACAACTTTGTGCTATTTTATCGTACTTAACAATAACACTGGTAAATGTATAATCTTAGTCTTTCAGACAGCCGTTTTTCATTGAGTGTTTATTGCGTCAACCTCAATAAAGCATGCGACACTGAGAAAGCACTTTATGTTAACTTTGCCGACGTAAACTCAACATCCATCTTTTATCTTTTAACAATTTAAGGGTGAATTTGAAGGTAAAGTACAGACACCCCAATTCGGAATACTACTGACCCAATCAGTGTTTACAAACAAATGTCGTCACAGTTGTGCGTCAAAAGAGTTGGCATCGCGAGCTTACACTGTCATTACGATGGCGGTGGATTCCAATTCGTGTAGGCTAGGCTCTGTGTCTAATCGCGTTAGCACGCGCAACACGTGACCTACACGTATGCATTCTTTCACATGTTCTGTGCCACCCAATGCCAACAAATGGCATAGAGGTGAACACCCAAACGTTATGCCTCCTGAGATTAATCTTGTGGAATACTAATCTCAATTTATTGTGAAATTTACGAAACAGGATTACTTCATCGTTTTACCTGGCATATATGATATAATTTTGCAGTTCTAAAATATCATGGGAGAAATTTGGAAGAGAAAGAAGGAAGAAATAAGTGACATTTAGCTTATGTTCAAATATAAGTTTGGTGGACTGGCTATGTTCCTTAAACATTTTAAAATGTGATCTTAGTTTGTGGATTAAAACACAAACTAATCCGCAATTAGTTTCCGATCCGTTTTTCCTGAATTCGTTTTGAAATCTTCCATCTTTGGTCGGAAAGAACCTACAATTTGCCAACCGGTGTAGTAAATACATCATTTGCATCGGAACTCTTCGAAAATAAAATGTTGTGACACCACACTGACCGACAGCTTTTAATGGACACACATACAGTCCCACAGAAGTTGTCCGTTGATCTGACGTCACAAGTTCATCCAATGTTGAACCAGTGTTCCTCACAGCCATGGTCATATATGAAAGAAAATAATATTACAGATTTTGCTTTCATCCTTGCACCAACAAGTTTTTCAACTCAATATATTGGGTATTTTTGTTGAAAACACCTCTAACATTGTCCAGATTCTTTTTGGGCTTCCCTTACCAGCTTACAATTGGATGTAATGCTTGTCCTTGAAATTAAAAGGGGTGTACTTTATTTATCATTTCCTGAAGGTTAAGAATAACTCTACCTCATATATGCGTAAAAACACGTTTTCTGATTAATTCAAAACTGTAAGGAATATTGACTTTTCACAATGATTACGTAGGTATTGTGCATGCAGTGGGTTTGGATATGGACGCAATCTGAATAGGTGGACCTAAATTTTGAGGATGGGTGACAGATCCAGACGTACTTTTTTGTCCAGTGTCCACTGTTGAAAATCGTTTTAAAATTACCGAAGTCCGATACCGAAGCTAGAAAACGAACTTGAATCTGCCGTTGTGCAGTCGTGTTCAGCATAAACAATGGAGTATGGAAAATAAGCCAGTTAGACACAACTGAAAAAAGCCCGTTTCCGGCTCGAGTGGAACCAATTAAATTGGTTAGAAACTGGGCCATAAAACTCCATCAAACTAACTTATTAACTACAGAAGAACAAATAAAGAGATGTAGGCCTGTAAAGATTACACAAAGATATTGTCAAATATTTGCCAGAACATTTTAGCAATCGTTTTGTATCTCTTTACTTTTGCATGTGAATTTACAGTAAATTGACGGGTTTTCCAAGTCAGTCTGCCATTGCTTAGTATAATGGTCAATTGATCACCTGTCTACGTACATATATAGTGTAGGGTGCATAGGGAGATGCAACCTCTGCCAAATTACCCAAACCTCCATGTAATAGTGTGGGTCTGCATATCCTCATGTGTATTGCTGTATATTTATTAAGTCTGTATATATGAAATAAACATCGTCGCTGTCTCATTTCAAAATCTAAATGTCATGTAACAAGTATTTTCATTGGTTGATAAAAATAGTTTAATTGTTGACAAGTTGATGTATGTTGCCCATTCAACTACCGTGACTCATTGAAGCGAATACAACGGGGAAGATATTTACTACATCGTACAGTAGGGTGATAAAAATGTTTGAAATATACATATGCAGCTGTCTAGTATGGAAGAGTGATTTGTCTCGGCTGTTTCATGTCACGCGAGTGTTTATATGCTCCACCTTCACGTTCTTAACCACAACATATACATTATGACACTCTCTATCTCCAAACGAGGGACAGATGTAAAATCTGGTACCATCAAGACATAACGCGGCGACTCACTGAGTTGTTTCATGAAATTTAACAATTTCTTCAAACTGTAAATTTTTCCTAACATACCCATGACAAATGATCCAACTTAGAAAATCCCCGTGTCATCTGCATAAAATAACTGTTTTATTAGAGAGTACTTAAATGTTCAATTTTGTTTTCATAAATTAGCAAATACTAGTTCCTATCCAGATAAATTCATTGATAGTGATAAAACTCTCACAGATCCAGTGGCCATTGCTAACGCATTTAACAACTTCTTTATTCACCTAGGCCATTCTCTTGCTCAAAAAATTCCTCATGTTAGTCCCCCGAAAAATTACTTAGCTATAGCAGTAACCCTCTTTCTTCATTTTTCTTCCCTGTTAGTTATGATGAACTTTTAGAGATTTAAAGATTGCCTATGATTGTTTGAATCCCACAAAATCAGCTGGCAGTGATGGTCTTCGTCCTGCTTTTGTTCGAAAAGTAATTCCATTCATCTCAAAGACTCTCCTACATATCTTTACCGCTTTTCTCACTGGAGGCATCTTTCCTGAAAAGCCGTGAGTGGCTAAGGTTATTCCATTATTCAAAAAAGGTAATCAAACCAGTTTGTAAACTATCGTCCAATTTCGGGGTTTCCATGTCTTTCTAAAATTCAAGAAAGACTAGTATTCAATAGAGTCCAAACTTTTCTGAACAAGCACGAAATGCTCTCAAGTTGTCAATATGGTTTCCGTCCTGGCCGTCATTCCACCGAAACTGCTCTTAATGATGCGTTTGACAAGCCCAACAACCCTATCGCAAATAGGCAAAATTCAATTGGCATTTTTAGACTTGTCAAAAGCTTTCGAAACAGTGGACCATAATATATTGTTAACTAAACTCTCCCACTACGGTATTAGAGGCCTTCCTCTGAGCTGGTTCAAAAGCCTTACCTTGCCATAGGCTATTCCAAAAATATTTCATCTTCCTTGCAAAATCTGGGAATTGACTTGAGCAAGTCCAAACTTTAACACAAAATCATAGCAGGCACTCCCCAGACAGCCATCTCGATGCGCTTTTTCTCACACGTACGGTAGTGACAATCTACCGTGCAGTACGCTTTGTCCATGTATAGTAAGTCCGTGGTCTCCGTACTATCTGCTTGGGGGTTTTGATGGGGTTTTAATGAACAGCTACATCCACAATTGAACTCCTTTAGGGCGATGACTTTGCTGGAGTACTTGTCCATCGGACTGGGATTTTAAAGGCATGGTCCTCTCTTCCCAGAGAGTTCAATTTTCCTATCCTACCAACCTAATTAGTCTCACCAACAACTGTCTTGAACTCATTCGCAACACAAATTCTCAGTTTATTGCTTCAGGGTAACTGTGCAAGACCCCAATGGGTAATCAGACTCTCAGTACACTACACGCTCTGTTATATGAGCTACATTACTCAGTTTTTTTTTTAACTTGCTGTCAATGAAAAATCAGTGACAATTGAAGATTTAGGTAGACTATTCTACTACAAAAATTGTAGTTTAGGCCGCAGTGGCGTAGCCGCGGGGGGCCTGGGGGGCCTACACCCCCCAGATTTTCTTCAAGCCGCCCCCAGATTTTTTGCGTCCTGATAAAGTAATTGAAAAAAAAAATAAAATGTTTGAACGGAAATATATTTTAAAGTATATCCTTCAAAAAAGTAAATAAATAAAATGTGTAAAAATTAAAAAAAAACATGGATGAATGTGTGTAAAACACATTTTGTGCGCACGTATGAAATCAAGTAATAACTTCAAAATGCCTACTTTCACTAAACTGGATACCGTTTGTGATCTGCACTGTCGTTTATTGCATTTCACTTCGAAGATGAAACGAAAGTCTCGACGACAAACTTTATTGTGACTATGTTAGGTTAAGACCCTTTCTGCCTTTTGGATTGCTGATTGATTTACTGAAAATAAGGCAATCGTACACTGGAGACCACTCTTACACGACCATTCCTATACTTTATCACACACAAAATATGCCTTAAGCAGGTAAGGTTACGGTACTGCCTTCGAATAATTCTTCCCTTCCATCCTTAACAAGTAGGCCTACGTCGTGCCTCACTCCTGCCCGCGACAAGAGGCACTGTGGGACGATTTTTTCGACAAGTCCTCTTTTTACTAGCTGGCGCTGGCGTCCGGGGGATTTGTAAAATGTCCACAAGGTCCGGATTTCCTGTGTTTCCCACATGATCCGTACTTCTGCTTTGCGGTTCAATTATTTTGAGAGATTTAGATTTATTCGTAGTGTTTTAATTTTGACTACGTAATGTACCGATGAACAAATACTGCACCATTTTGCAAATTGTTTCTTTGGCAGTATGTATGTCTCTTGTAAAATCTCTACAAAAACTAAAAATATTTTGATATTTTTCATGCTTCCCAAAAAGGGAAAATCTTAAAACTTAGGCCTGTAATCAGTTCAAAGTTTCGCCAAACATAGCACCATTTTGCATCTAGAAAGAAAGTTTCTCAGAGGAGGACACAACTACTTTTGGTTTTTCTGTCAAAGGGTAAGGTACTGCCTTAGGTAAGCTGAAATCCATTCAAATATTGGCGCATTTGCGGCTGGGTACATCCAGTTTAAAACACAAGGGAAGTGCCGTTTTCGGGCAATCTGGAGGGTTTAAAGCCAAAAATTTTCTTGTACGCTCCGCGCCAACTGATGGTGGCGCTCCGCTTAGATTCAAATATTGCCGCATTTGCGAACTCCGTCCTTCTGAAATTTACAATTTTCCCAAGGGAAAGGGAGATACCGGTTCACTTTAGTCTCATCCCACAGGCCACAGATCAGAAGTGCCCAGTTTCGGGGCCCTAAAAAGTGTATATATTACCATTTTTCATAGATTGATTTTTTATTCCCATTAGTTGAGAAGTCGCAGCCATGAGATTCGTATTTCAAGGCTGGGTACATCCAGCTCAAAACACATGGGAAGTGCCATTTCCGGCCATCTGGAGGGGTTTTAAAGCCCAAAATTTTCTTTAAAACGCTCCGCGCCAACTGATGGTGGCGCTCCGCTCAGATAGTCTTGCCGTGTCTGACCCTCAGAGGTACCAGGCCCCCACTTGTTACCTAGGCCCCCCAAAAATCCCATCCTGGCTATGCCACTGGTTTAGGGGGAGAATTGATTGCCCTCAAACAGTATTCTTAAATGAGTGATTAAAGTGTATGTCCCAGGCTATCAGGAGGGACAAAAAAGGACAAAGAAACCCATAACGGTGTCACTAGACGGTCCGGTTCCCAGAATTCAAAGACAAGAGGTTTCATTTAGCTGGGGTACAGGAAACTTTCCTACAAATGTTTTACTACTGAAATGTACAAGACAAATGACCCACCAGGGCACGCTGATGACACTTATATCCTCCCAGCAAGCCAATAACCATTGTTATGTCATTTTACTTAATTATAAGAGTTGAAATGGCTGCATCTATATGTTAATTTATTTTCTCAACAATAGCTATGTAAAGTGATTTATTCATCCACGGAATAAGGTTGAAGGGATAAACATTGTTACTTTGTTGATAAGGCCGTGTGGACGAATCCGATCAGCGTCTGTGTTTAGTGAATGTAGACAGCCATGTTTAGTGGGGTCCATCAGCCTTAAATCGTCTTCAATTATTGTCCACCTGAATTTTAAACCCTCATATTCAGTGAAATAGAAGGAACTAAGATACAATTCAGTGTACAACCATCCATGATACAGGTAAGCAAGGAAACTGAAATATTATAAGGTGATAGACTTCATTTCTGGCTGACTAAAATCAGACCATCATTTGCTATCCGGATTTATCAAAAGCCTTCACTTGAAACGAATTGTAGAAGCCATACGTGTCTTTCGCAATATGCACCTACAAAGGTGGTTCAAAAGTTTGTTTAGCTGTGATTTAGAGTATCCCCACGTCAAGGTGGGAGAGTGTGTGTCACATTCTCACCAATCCATTCGGCTTAAACTGAGTTATGAATAGTATAAAAATGGTGAGGACGAACCAAACCGCCCACTGGCGGCTCAAGAGTAGATCTTGTGCATGTGATGTCACACTGTAAAAAGTACACCGTCCTTTGGGGGCGAAAATAAAAAAACACCGAGAAATGAAGACAGCTGATTTGTCAACCAGTCAAATACGCGCATGTCGTCTGCTATACGTGCAGGACAAATTCTTACGCGTGGGGCCACGTGTTCCTGTGTTTTGGCCATAAAGTTTGTCATTAATGAGTAAGGTCTATGTCAAAAATGTTGGCAGAGGCTAATGGTGAGAGGGCAAAAATTTTTTCACGAAGAGGGTATCCAACACGCGCGTCTGAGGGTAGAGCCTAGAGGAAAATCCCTGTTATAGGGACTACGGGCGATGCTCCCTGAAACTCGGAGGTTTTAGCACACTTCTGGGTTAAAATGTCTCATAGAGGAGGGGGTTAATCTCATTTCTGACTGACATTTTGGTTTAATTTCCAACTGGTTTTAGCACATTTCTGGGTTTAAATGTCTCATGGGAAATATCATATGTTATTTTGGGGGAGATGAGGGGGTTAATCTGATTTTCAACTGACCAAACTCGGGAGAAGAGGAACAACAAAATATTAAGGGGAACATCGCCCTCTCAAGAACCACGTAGGGCCGCCAATGACCACATCAAACAAATCGTTTTCCCTTCCTCAACGGCTCTTTCGTTCCTTTAGCTATCTTTATTGTAATAGTGTACTATATTTCAGTTTACCAGCTGTCACATACTTTTAAAAATAATAATAATAATGAAAAAGTAATCAACCCACTTTATTTCTTTGCAATTTAATTACTTTCAGAGACAATAGAACTGGTGTTATCAGAGGCTATAATGTTGACGTCATCAACGCAGGTTTGTAAAATCATGTGATGCTCACTCTTATGCATTGTAAGACTACAAATATCTTAATGAGTCAGCTTTTACCAGCGTGCATCATCATCAAACAGGTTCTATATACAGCCCTGCAGACAAGACGACCATGGGGTGAGAGAGTTCGGGGTCGGGGAAAAAATATTTTCTAACAGAGTGGGATGTTAACGCATGATGGCAACAGTACTTTTGTTAACTTTCTGAGGGACAAACTTAATGTATTTATTTTTTATTTCATTTATTTATTATTATTTTTGTGTGTGCTGTGTACTGTTGATTTTGTACTGGTCTTTATGTAGCCCCAAGCAATGATTGCTGGCTTGAGTGATTTACTGGTTTTCCTCAAAATTTGCCTACTTAAACTAGTGTGGTAGATAGTCTATTTGCAGTAACATTTCATGGCCCTTATTTTTCGACGTGTGGCCAGAGAGAAGTGGTCTGTTTGGCTGTCAGTTTTTAAAGCTACACTGACAATACTTTGGGAATGCCACGGTTAACATTATTTGTAAATTTCATCACATAAAAACGAATGTTTTGACAATGAATTGGCATGATCTTAAAAAAAATCTTATCGTCTGGTAGTTAAATTGTGTGTTCATATGTCAGGCAACCCCCTATTTGTAAAATAAAGTTCTGACCATTTTACAATTGACTCATTTTTTTATGGAGGCAAACATTGAATTGCAATGTAACGACAGCTGAAACTGTGCTCACTACATTTTACTTACAAGTGACACTTTCGGTTGCGGGGTCGCCGTTTCTCAAATTTTCTGTAAGCTCCAACCGTGCAGAGGGGGAAGATACATATTTTCTTTATAAATAAAATAATTATTGATATTCCCTCTGAAAGGTTTGCTCCTTCACATGCATGCACTTTTTGAAACCCAGTCTACACCTCCGTTATGAGATGCATTAGTCGATCGCAGTGCATTGATATTTGATAATAAATCGTAACACAACCATTCGGTTCTGCAGGAACGAATTATTCTTTGATTTACAATAAGTTTTATTGGGCGTTGCTACAGAAACGGGGCACTCCAACTAGCTATTCGACTTGCTTTTTTTTACCTCACTGTACTTACCTTTTATACTACATTAGTTTAATGTAAACGTAGTGCATGTACACGTGAGCGTGCTAACATCACCGTGGACCCTCTGCATTTTACTAAACGACTTCACGACGACACAACGGATCCCCCATTCTGCGAATAGATAAACTCTCCTTTGATTTTGGTTTCTTGTGTAACAAAGGAACCTATGCAGTTACCTTGGCGTATGTATGTATGTGTGTGTGTCGCAAAAAGTGAATTTCTGTTGGTAGCTGTAACTCGGTATCCGTTGTTCAAAGAGTGGCATAATTTTAGGATAAGTTAGATAGGAGGTGAAAATGTTGGTACATTAACCAAAATAATTGGAAGGGGTCAAAAGGTCAAAAAGTAATGTTTTATTGATATCTTTCCACTGAAACATTTTAGAGGGGTGTAATGGAGATTTGTGTTCCTCTAAGTGAAATGCACATGATAACCCTTCGACCTCATTTGACCTCATTTGACCTTTTAAAGTTTGTGACTTTTTTGTGACGTCTAGATTCGTCTTGATCAGACGAACGAGAAAGGCTACTACACTACCCTCCTACGATGTTCCTAACTTGAGTTACTGACATTTAAGTGACAGGCTACTTAGTGTGTAGGTCATATGTATTGCAATGCCAGGTATGCGATGCAAACTCAATAACCAAGTTACATAGGGGGATGGCATAATGGAAAGTCGTGTTCGTCTAAGTGAAGTGCACGTGAAGACTATTTAGGTGATATGTCTGTTCAATTGGTTTAAAAATCCAGAAGAAGTTTAATGCCTTAAGATAAATGCAGTGTATAAAAGAAAAGAAGAATTATAACCCACTCTCAGTCTAAAAGCAGTTTAGTTAACAATCATGCCAGTAATACAATTTTTATTAAAAAACACCTTTTCCTCATATACAGTATTTAATCAAGTTATTTGCAATGCAAGCTGTGGCTCCAATTTTTTATAATATTGTGTATACATATCACAATAGTAAAATATGAAAGCAGTTTCTCTTCTTTACCTCTGCTTTTACCCTAGGGACTACAATGGCCTTTCTAACACGCTCTCTAGGTTAAAGGGTCAAGTTGGAAGTCATTTAATAGATTTTACAGAGCTATGTTTCTTTCTTGGTCTCCTAGCCAAATTGTGAAGTAGAAATTGATGTTAATAAATCACTCTCAGGCTGCCTTTAGTAGCAGACTTGTGGGCTTTTCCTTATTTTTTTCTTTTGAGGCGTACACATTAGGTAGTTTAAAGGACAACCATGACATAATTTTTAGTTATCCATCATAATTTTTGGTGGTCAGGAATGACCAGATGACTGTTAAGTTTCTTTGTTGCAAATAGACTTTGTGTTTATTTATAATCAGTTTTGACCTACTTTGACTGTATTTGACCTCTGTGACCTTTTGTAAGGTCTGGATTTGAATTGTTGAGATTGACCCAAAAGGCAATTTACTACCCTCCTATCACTAGCGTAGCCAGCGGGGGGCAGAGTGTCCCCCCCCCCCCACAGAAATTTTGGGGACGCGATGGGCGATGTTGAAAAAATGAAGGGGAGCCAAGAAAAATAAGACAAAAATAAGAAAAAAATAAACGGCAAGAGGAGTGAGGGAATCGGGGGCATTTTTTACAGTTTTTCGGGGGGGGGGGGGGCTCTTAGTCGTTACGATAAAGTATGCAGTCCCCGAAGGCGACTAGTCTCCCCGATGATTAACCTGTTTTTAGCTCTCAAGGGACAATTTCCCTAATAAGAACCTTACCAAGTAACTGGTAGGCAGAGTACACAGGTTATGCAGAGGTCGTAAATTTTATCCCATATCACAAAGCCTAGTTGCTGTTCTCTTGTTTGTGTCATGCGATAGGTCAGATGGTGAGCCACTCACGGAGCATAGTTTGGCTATTTTATCGGGTATTCCAGGTGGTTTCGACACAATGTATGTTATTCCCGATACGGTCTACAACCCCTACAGTTTCTATTTTTTTTCTTTTTGTAATCATTAAGATTACATAGGCTATGTTATTTTTGTGAACCCACCAAAAAATTTCGCGCGCTTTGCGCGCTTTGCAATTTCAAGATTCAGATTCAAAAGAACACTAACTCGGCTTTTGAAATATTAAGTAACATTGTGCAAAATGTGCCCAAGGCTGCAATGACATGGGAGAGTTAGGCTCCTTCATACCACCCCCTCGACATAGGGACTGTCGGAACTTGTGGTCGCTGGCATGGCCCGCCCCCTGTCGGGGATAACCTGTCGCCTTCTCATGGTCGGTTTAGTTACTTTGGCTTTAAACAAGAGTTATTTCTGCGATAAAAACCAAAATGTTCGGTACGCTTTGCACACTCTTCCTCAGTTCCGTTACCTAGAGCTAATGAAGTACAAACCCTTCCCATCTTTTCATGTAAATTAATAAGTAGAATAAATGGATTAATGTTCATGTCAGGAATTTCATCTCATTTCGCTAAACTTAGTTAATTATCTCTTGTGTCAGTCGTGCGGTACGGACTCGAAGAAGAAATTACAATATAATTTGTGTCCGATAGGGCCCAAATGCCGGGACAATTTATTGACCTATATAAGATTTAAATAAGTACAGATTCTTTTTAGTGTGGGCTAACCCAAAAAAATTTTGCCCCCTTTTCCACGGTTAAATCAGTGCGGAAATATCTTCCTCTAGCATATACAAATTTGATGTCGTATATGGCTCGCAATGGCAGGTATAGTGCACAGGTTTTCTTCAAACCTCCCTCACCAACTCATCGACGGCATCCTGGCTGTCGGGGCTTGGGTCGCTACCCACCCTGCCCCTCCCCCGTTCGGAGAGGGGCCCTTCGTCGGGCAAATCCTGGCGCCAAGCCTGGAGGAGAGACACATTTTTCCAGTTATGACTTGTATATGTGTGATGAAGCAATGAACTAGAAATGGAAGCTGCATTTTTTGGAGAGCGGCAACTATTTTGGAGGGGCTGTCAATTTCACTAGGAGGACGTGTCGGCCATCTAAAACCCCCTGTGGAGAACACTGGAATCTAGTATAAAAAGAACAAAATATAGCACCATATTGCATCTAAGCTCTTCGAGACTGCAAAACATTCCAAAATGGGAAGGTGACAGGGAGACAGGCCCGTGGTCAGGGGGTTCGCACTTAGTCCCGCCCATACCTAATTTTTCTTATTTTTAATTTTTTTTATTTAAATGCAGTTTTGGCGTTTTTCAGGGCAAAATGTCAATTCCGCTGGTTTAGCCAAGTAAATGTAAGCCTTATGAGTAGCTGTTTTGTTCCAGTGCGACACAATTCCCTAGGGCCCCATTGACTCGTACCGAGTAACCCTCTTGCAGTCACACACTAACCCTGCTAACTCTCGAGGGAATAAGGAAAACATTGATTCAAGATTGAAAATGTCCAAAAATTCCAACTTAGGTGTTCACCAGATCGCTCAATTTTGATGTAAAATTGCAAATCTCCTTGGGGCAGGAGGGGGAAAACCACACCCTCTCCCCGTTCGGTCGCTCGGCTCCTCACTTGGGCGCTTCCCTCCGTCAAGAAAATGCCACACCCCAGTGGCGGCGATGAAAAATGAAAAAGTTTGGGCTAAAGGTATGTTCAGCCCCTCAATATTTGTCAAGTGCTCCAATTAAGAAGCGGGGAGAATTTCGAAGTTGGGCTGAACATATTCTTGCTTAAAACACTCGGGAAGTGCCGTTTCCGGCCATCTGAGGGGTTTGTAAAACCAAAAATTTCCTGGTACGCTCCGCTCCAATCGATGTTAGAGCTCCGCTTAGAAACATGTATTAACATTTTTCATAGATTGATGTTTTTTTTTTTTTGCATTAATTGAGAAATATCAGAAATGAGATCCATATTTCAAGGCTGGGAACATGCAGCATAAAACACTCGGGAAGTGCCGTTTCCTGCCATCTAAGGGGTTTCTAAAACCAAAAATTTTCTTGAACGCTCCGCGCCAACTGATGGTGGCGCTCCGCTTAGATAGTCCCGTCGGTCAAGATTGGGGACGATGAGTCGACTTTGCCCCCCTCCCTACAAGAAAATCCTGGCTACCCCCCTGCCTCCTATACTACTCAAAACTCAAGTAAATGACAATTTAGTGAAAGGTGATGAGTGTGTGTATTTGTCGCATGGAAGTGGGCAGTGTGCAGTGTGATAATTTGAAATGTTAAGTGTTCCATTTCTCTCGAACTGCAAGTGCTTGTATGATTTTGAAATTTAATACGCCCCTATGTTTTTGGGTGATGGCCAAAAGTCATTGGGGTTAAAGGTGCAAATTATGCCTTACTTTGCGACTACCTTAATACAATATCATCTTTAATGCAAGGAACTATAGTGCCCTTGGGCTCTTGTTTAAATATTATGATGCGTGGAATATTTAATTTTAGCTTGAGTACAGAGTTTTGATTACGTTGGTTACGTTCTATACAAGAAAACTTCACCTGGACAGTTTTACACTGTTGAAAATTGTAGCTGAAATATGTTTTTAGCTAATAAATAACCCACTGACAACCAGCGGGGGAGGATAAGGGAAGGGGCACCGACTGGGTGCGCCACTTGGAGGGCACATCGAAGTAAGGGCTTCACCAGCCTGCAGTTCAAGGCTTCTTCTTTGAGAATTTATTTCCTTGCTAAAAGAGACTACGTATTCAAGCAAATGATGATTGCCAGCCTTGGTTGACTGAATACAAGTTTAAGAAGTTCAGTAATAAGGCGGTAAATTAAATCAGTATGTTAAGACTTCAATGCAAGACCTGTTTGAAAGGAAAAATCCTTTGTTCTCCCTCTCCTCGTGACCTGTCGAGAAATATGTGAGGCTACAATTATGGTACCGCTACGACACTAGCCTTGACTTTAAATATACACACAACATGACAATGCTTTTGAAAATGTCATCTCTTATCACTTTTTTCGCTTATTTAGTGCGGTGAAAATATAGCTCTTGGCTATACAGGTGTTACATTTCATGATGGCAAGTCTCTGGGTCAAAAGCTGTCAATCACCAGGGCATTTCATTGTTTCTTGTTTTGTTAGTTCTTGAGAAAGAAAAACTTTCAAGTTCAATCCTTGCCCTGGTTTGTGGTAATAGAATATGGTTTGGTTTCCATTAACTATATTTCGGAGAAGTTCTTCAGTAAAAATGTAATCTCCTAGCCAAAACAACATTAAAAGAACTTCTGACGAATGTGATTGAGGTTACGACTCCTTTACCCGGTCAACCTATGCATAGAGAAGTCTGTATACGTTTCGGATATCACATAAAGTATGTGGCTGTTAAACTTTTTGAATTGGCATAAGCTGTTTTGTATTATGTATCATGACTGTTATACCCTCATGCACAATAAGATCATAAAGCAGTTAACTTCTGCTCAGTGCCTCACCTGAGAGGTCAAATGATGTCAATAGAGTTCGTAGTAAGGAGACACGAAACCACTTTTCATCTAAACGTGTTTTTGAAACGAATAAGACACGGGGGTTTAGCATACTAAACATGATTAAAAGTGTGTGTGTGTGGGGGGGGGGGGCAGGGGTAGGGGCTAAGAAAACCGTACTTGTGTAATTCGCAATTAAAAACCTTCATTAGACTGCAGTCATTTTTCACAGATCTCAAAGATTCTTTGCACTTATTTACGTGTTTTCAGAGAGAATACCTAGACGGACAGCCCATACTCGCTGGACAATAAATAATAATAATAATAAAAAAAGGGGGAGAGAAAAACGAATAACCCATTCAATTTATTTAATTCAAAATTCCTAACTGCGAAAGAAAATTAATATTTTTCACTATTAACGAACGAATGTACAGGAAAGTCCACAGAGACGTCAAGTCTAGACGGTTAGCAACCGCCATGTTTGAGGGCAAGCCTTTCCTTACATACCCGCCGTTGCCCTCGAACATGGCCGATATACTCCATCTGAAAAGTTCTCATGAAAATTGTCTATAGAAATTTTTCTGTTTTACTCCAAGTGTGCAAAGCTGCAGGTAAAAGTTGTGACGTCGTATGGGACATTGACGCTAACTGCTGGGACTCTTTCAGAGGGGATTCAGCTAGAGGAGGCATAGGCCTCTTTAACGGCTGGTACGACGGCTGTGCAGGTGAAATATTCATTTTTTATATATAGTCGCATTCCATTGAGCTCATGAAGTGGTGAGGTGCATGCTCCATCACTTTTGAAAAAGCGTTTCATTGCTCTGAAGTGGTGAGAATGGATGACTACTTACTAATGGACAATAGCTTTTATTCGTAGCCTACACGTTTCATGTAATGGGACTGTCCGCCGCGACAGGCAAATCCATCACCAAAATTACCGCAAAACAGTTTCTTTGAGCCACATTCAACAATGTTAATTTGCCGAAATTAGAGTTGCTTGGTCACTTTAACAACTTACACGAACTGTTATCATTTTTGCAGACTAAGGGGTCAAATGCAATGGTTACTTGAATGTTTACCATCTTTCGCATGTCCGCAATTTTAAACAGGAGTTCCGACAGAAAGAAAAAAATTCACCGCACGAGTGCAAGAGTTAACCAAGCCTCGAGCTCAACGGAACGACCTTTAGGTTTATCCAAAGATATGAGCATCACTTCGTCGTGTTTAAAAAATATATGAGGATCGCAAAGGGGCCGAAAATTTTACTTCCTTCTAAATAAATTCGTAAAGGCAGTTATTCACCAACCAGGCAGTTCCAATTCCCCAACCTGACTTATTTCTAGCCCCTCCCACAACTGTCTAGAATTCTTCATCATTCAGACACAATCCCTATTTTTACTCTTTGATCTTTTACTTTCTGCCAGAGTATGAAAGAATCTAGGAGAGAAATTTCAAGAAAAAATTGGCGTTTTTCAAAACTTATTCTGTAACTTTAGATTTCTCATAGGCTAGTGTATTTCGGAAATTTTGTTTTATTTGATCGTAGTTGGGATTACTAGAAACTTAAGGACCACGGTGAGAAAAAAATAACTTGATGCTGTCCAGTGCTCGGGACTTTCAGCTTACATCAAACGTAAGTGTTTTTCAAAGTTTTAGTTGTGGGAATACTGCCATAAGGCAAAATTGCAAGTTATTCTGTAGAGCTCTATCTCTAAATTTAACATCGTATGGAATAAATATTGAGTATTCTGTCGTTATTAAGTCGAGTGGTTGTAAAGTATTCATTTCAATTCATTTTACAGGTTGGACCTCTACCAAAGCGAGGAATCGAACATTTAGCTTTACAAAACCATATTTTAAAGGCCCGTCAGAGACTTTGTGGCAGAAAAAGTCGAACACCACATTTAAAGGTGATTTAACGGATATTTCTGGGGCGCGAGTGGGATTTGTGGATGGGTGGCACACCGATGAGTTTTGCTTGCAGAAACGTAACGTGGTAAGTGGAACCAAACGATATTAACCCTGCCAAATTATAGTTTCGTTTTAATACGATTGGTCCAACTGTTTGTTTGAGGGTGAGCATTTTTGTAGTAGAATGTGGGTGTCACAGGTAAAAACCACATGAGTAGTATATGTTGCAAGCGCTAGTGGGTACCCGTGTCATTATGGTCTTAAGAGCACCGGGAAAAATGCAAATTTCATCGCAGTTGTTACAAGAAGGTTTTGAAATATCAAGTAACGGGCTTAAAATGTCTAAAGGGGCAAAACGCTGTCATTGCCCACATTCACTGTAAATACAAATTAGTCAAGTGGTGTCTGAATTGACTATCCAATTCCCTCATTTTTGCCTAATTTGTCATGATATCTGACTAATTCCTTTGTAATGGACAAAAGGATATCAATTAAAACTTAGTCAAGGAGGCTTAACATTCTGACATTTGTAAGAAACTAATTCAACTAGGTCAAATATTGGTCAAAATAATAATCTATGTTGTTGACCGTGATTGGTCGGTTCAGAGACTATTTGACTTATTTGTGTTTGCAGTTTTCTGTGCAATAGTACCAAACAAAAGAGTGACACCTACTAGTGGCTTCAAAATACAAGTGAGTTTTATCAGGCCAAGTGAAATGTCTTGAACAGAAGGAATTTTAAATTTTATACACTAGTCCTCGTATCGCGGCCGTCTATGACATTTTTACTTCAGATCTCATCTTAGGTACTAGTTTAAATAAATTTTGCTTTATTTGACAGCAGGCAATGTAATACTAATAGAGCAAAATCATCCGAACAGCTCTTTCAGATGTAGCAGACGACGAAAACAATTGTCTTCAATACCAAATCCCTGTTAGTTTAGAGGAATTTCAGGAAACAAACATACAAAACCTAACTGATCGCTACTCATATATGATAAAGGAGGAGCATGCGTTGCTTCTCCTTCCTTTACAGCTCCCAGCTTGTACCCCACAGTCAGACAGGGACGTTTACGTACACCCTCTCTACCAACCTTATGACTGGCCCCACGGACTGCGTTAGCCCGAACGTTTCGCATGCGGAAATAGTGCAATTCTCTGCATCCCGAAGCCAAAGAAATCGACTTTTAACAAATGAACCAAACAGTGATCCCGGTCACAAGTACCCTTTTCAACGAATACAAGCATCATTATATAGACGAATCCGAGCAGCTGTAGTGTTGTCGGTTGATTATTACTGGGGTCCATTAGTGAAATTGAGGTAACCAGGAGCCTGGTAGTTTAGAGTGAACCCATCCCTGATACAGGTAATTGAAGAATTGAGACATGGGAGCTGATAGACCAAGCTATGCCCAAATAAATCAGATTTATCTATTAACTCTGCTAGTTGCAATAATATGACCATGTATTTTGCTTTTTCTGATTTCTTGTAACAGGGGTTTGATACAGAAACTTCTGACTACGAACACTACAGTACTATAAAAGAACTCGTGGAAGCGGTGCTGCGAGGCGAGGTAGTGCTTGTTTAATTAACTTCGATCGTCAAAAGTTATCCTTTAGCGAATTAGACTCTAAAAACCTCTGGTCAATTATCAACAGGTTCCAGCCAGTATGGCAACCCCACCATTCCGATAACACTAACCCAAACTAACCAATGTACTGGTGAATTAATTTAATTAAAAAACCGAGGTTTTGATTGTTACAGTAGTTTTACCATTTTATTCAACTTGGAATTAAGTTCCAGGTTACATTTTCCGGGATTGTGTGATTAGAAAACTGGCCAGGAACGCAGTTAAATTAACAGGGGTTTGACAGTGTCTCAATATCATATTTAGTTCCTACCCCAGCTCCTTTTATATCACGAAAGTTTCGTTACTGTTCTCTTTCAAGTATCACTTACTTACATGGCTTACCCCTTAAAGTCCCTAAGGAGGGTGCATATGGATAGCCAAATATCCAGTCTAGAGTTACGTGTTTGCGTTTGCGCAGAAGGAAAACGTGTGACGGTAACCTTGGAATCGCTTAAGGTCTGTATACACGAGCAACATTTGCAAAACATTTCAAAACATCCACTTGCAACAACTCCAAAAACATGCTTGTTTTCGGTTTGCTGCACAGTGCAGACAGGTTATACAGCATGTTTTGAAAATGTGGAAATGTTGCAAAAGAAATGTCCTGTCAATTCTTTTCAAAACATTCTCAAAAAATTTGAAAACATTCTCAAAAATGTTTTCAAATAAACAAGCATGTTTTGGGTTTGTTGCAGGTGAAGTGTTTTGAGAATGTTTTACAAAAGTTGCTCGCGGATACAGGCCTTTACAGGACTACTGCTGTACTTTTCCTTCTTCAGAGATGATATTGAACATTAAACCAATTGTCTCCACTCTTTGCGTAGTTTATTGTTCTATGCAATCAAAAATTATCGTATGAAATATCGTATGTCAAATGGAAAAATAATTTTCTTGGAGTGATCTTCTAAAAAAGCTTTGGACATTGTTGGTAATTTGTGGGTGTCTGTGGTTCTGTTCCTTTGAACTTTGACATCACAGCTATAAATCTTTCTAATGTGACGTCATTAAAGCTTTTCATCTAGCGTATTTCAACCATGTTTAAAGCCCAGTACACACTGCCACGAAAACTAACGACACCAAGCGACACGACGTGGCGTCGGCTGTAGTCCTGGCGGTGTGGCCAGTTTCACCAATCGAGTTCCGTCGTGTCGTAAGTCGTCGGTCCGATTGAACATGTTAAATAATAGTTGGGTGTATTCGCTACGTTTATCCTCGGGTCACACGGCCACGACTACCAAAGAAGTGTCTACGATTTCTGCAAATTGTCTGCAAAGGAGAGTCTTCGGTAGTCGTGGCGGTGTGTACCGGGCTTAAGGCTCACTGAAGTACAGGCTTGCTAATGTTTTGTTGTGACGTCAATGAGAACTACCTATTAAATATTATTATCTCATTATTCTGAATAAGCTAATTCTCATTGGTGGAAACTGTCGGGGATGAAATTATTCAAGTGTCACCGTTTCATGAAATTATTGAGGGCGCTAATGTTAAACGTTATCACTTCCATTTTAGGTAGACCTAGCATTTTGCAGCCAACATCCTTACCTGATGAAACACTTGGATCCGTCACCGACGACACGTGCATGTGCCATAGAGGGACCTGCTGTGATGCACCGTAAAGATTCTAAGCTATCAAGCTGGTGGAATCCTTCTCTGGAAAAAGTCTTAAAGTCCAAGGAGTATCAGGAAATTTGTGAAGATTTAAAAAAAGCTCATGGTAAATTTTTGGATCAAGTTTGAGCTCAGTCGCGAAGCGTCATATGGTTGGGGCGACTGTCCTAACAGCTAATTAAACTTTTCTTCTCTACCGCTACGTTTGGCAAAAAAAAAAAAAAAAAATAATAATGTTTTACTTTAATGTTTTGGTGTGGGACATAAGGGCCTTTAATTATGGTAGCAATTTGTGGCGTAGACCTCACCATAGTTTATATTAACTATGACTTCACCCACCGATGACTTCGTGAAAATACCGATCGTGTTTTTTTTATTTTTTTTTATATTGCCTATATAGCCAATGCCACGACAGACTTTATCTGTGCTATGATGTTAGTTGAACATTTTGTTTGAAGCAATGCCACTGTAGAGACTAACAACTTTACGCAGATACTAATTTTGATGCAGTTTTATTTTTCAGCCTTCATTGTGTGGGTGGCGCCCCACGACGGGGGTAGGGTCGACGCCGTCCCTTTAGCCACCTCGCTGTCTTTATGATACGATATATTATCTCGTGAATATATTATGTCACCCCATACATTATGTTTCACCACCGCATAGGGTAACTGACTCACTGGTTGACTTTATCTTTTGCAGGTCATATGCCAGGAAAAGATTCGTCAAAGGTTTGTATTGGAATGTGAACAGCGCCACTACTTTAGATTGCGTATACCTTGTTAAGCCTCTGAAGAAGTCACATCGAGGTGCTGTTTGTTAAGTGCCGACAACCACTCCCCACTGTTGGAAGAAGAATTCTAATCGCAGATACGATGTATTATGCAAGTATCATCAGCCCGCTGCTAAAATCCAAACTTCTTTTTTGTGTGTGTCACCGCTTGCTGGTCATGTCAGAGATGTCAGTTATTTTGCCGTTCATTAAGGAAAGAACGTTAGTGTCAGCATGATTGACTGTTAGTGTGAGAACGTTAAGTTGTGTCCAGAATTAACGTTTTGTGTAAAAAGTACTGGAGTGACATAAAGCTATTTAATACACAGTTCATGGTGCCACACGACCTTACTCAGTAAGTATGAACGGAAGGCAGATACGGTGCGGGTAGAAAGTAACAAGCGTCTGAAGCAAGACTACCACACCCACTGCACTGTAGATGGCAAAGAAGGATTAACTACTAACAGAAAGTTTTATAGAGCATGGAACTGTTTTATTGGCCAAATATGAGAAGGTATATTGAAAAGTTTGGCAATAAACGGTATCCGTGAGAGACTACAGGCGTAAATTTTTGGCAAACCTATGAAGGCACCGGTGCATAGAACAGCATCGTTATATCCTGTCTTCTAGTTACCACTCATGCCAATAGATACGTGCTAGTGACGATAGATCATTTCACTTAATATGTAAAGTGCACCCTTTGAAGGATCAGTGTACCTCTATCGTAACTAAGTTGTACTCTTTGTAGACAATGAGAACCAGAGGCCTGGAAAGCAATTCTAGCCAGATTTGATCAAAACAAGATATCAGCAATTGGGCATACAGGAACGTCACAATACTTCAAACCATTATATAAGGCAATGGTTTTGTTGAACTGTTCAATCGGACCTTGAAAGACTTAAAAGTATAAAAGGCAATGGATTTCCCCATAGGCGTACGCTTATAAATATTTTTGAGTGTTTTGCTGCCTGAAAATATGTAGGTGGGTTAGTAATTTGAAGGTTATCTTTTATAGAAAACACTTCCCTCAACGGTTTCGTGGAATCAATTTGAAGCTCTAGTTCAACTGAAATTCAATAGACCAGGGGCCCGTTCCACAAAGAGTTACGCACAATCTTAAGTATGATTTACTGTTGACTTAAGTATGAGGAATCAAACTTAAGATTGTGCGTAAGTCTTTGTGGAACGGGCCCCAGCTCTCATTGCACCCCAATTTACAATGTATTCATGTATACACGTGAACACAAGCTCATGGCACACTTGCGCCATCCAAACCAGCAAACTTAATTACAGTGTATCGGGGAGTTATAATTTGAAGTGTACATCGTGTCAGAAAAAAAGAAAATAAAAATATACATATTAAACATATCTTCATATCACATTCTTGAGCCGAGTTTTTAAAAAGTTGAAGTTTATCCAGTCAAATTGAAGAGGTTCATTGCGTAATAATTTGTGATGTCATTGTTGTACTACTCAAATTGCAATCTTTGTATTTCTTTGTTTTTCTGAAAGTTACTACATCTTGTACCAAGGTGTGATATCACTATTTCTATAATGGGGGGGGGTATCTCTATGCACAATATGCTATGCAGGCAAACAGAAAGAAATAAATCAAGGTCACTAAAAAACGTTTTTAATTTTGAAGGGAAACAAACCATGTGATATGGGTGTAAAAACAAGAAAATCACAACTTATTGCGCAATGAACTAATTTGGTTTGAGTGAATAAATTTCAACATTATATATCTCGGCTCAAGAATGCCCTTTGAAGTTGGGAGTTGGACGGTTAGAATTCGTTTTTAATACTGTTTTTACACATTTTTGAAAGTGTGGACTTGAGGTAAACTTTGACAGTTTCGAGCACTGTGTGAAAAAAATTCACATCAACTGTAAAGAAAAGTCGAAAAAATAGAGGGCGGCACACACTGCAACTTAAAAAGAGTGACTCTCAAATACAGTGAAAAGTGTAAGTACGTGCCATTAGGGTGTTAATTCACTCAAAGAAGGCTACAATTATTTACTCCAAGAAGGGTGAAAATCCACTCTTTCATGAGTGTCATCAGGGATTTTTCGCTTTTTGGAGTGGTTCATATAACTTCCACTCTTTTAAAGGGTTATATTTTTAATCTTTTCGTTTATTAGAGAGAATAACAATTCACGTCGTATCAAAAGAATTGTATTTTATTATTGCTTTTTAGAAGCACATTGACTTGCGAAGTGAGTAAGTTCATTTTATTTTAATTTTAACAGTCCACAGTTGTCTAACCATTTTGATGCAAATGTAATTGTTGCACAAGAGAATAATGAAAGATTAAAGGGTCGAGGAAGTATAGAGTACTGTTTTGTTGCAACAACCTGGAATGAAGCACGTAGCGTAACTGTCACCTTGTTGCGATGGAATCTCATGTCGCCACCGAAAGTTTAGAGGGCGCTGTTAACGATTAAAAAAAGTGTAGACGGACAAGATCTTGACTGGTGATAGAGACAGCTCATACTTGGCTTGTGTGCAAGATATTCCAGGGTTCGAAGTATTTGTTGAGGCAATAGATATTGACTTTCTAGGGATTCAAACCTTTCTTTATAGGGCTCAGCTTCTCATCATCTCTCTAAACAAGCTTTCCGTTGGCCAAAATGTATCCGTCCGTTTTTTCTAAACAATGCCATACAACATAAGGTTTGTGATTATTTTTCTATTATGTATGAAGAAAATATAGATTTAGAAAAGAAAGCAAAAGAAAATTTGTCGCAAAATTTGACTTGTTGTAAAATCATAGTTATTTATTTGGCATTATTTTTCCTTAACCGCAGTTGCGGCTTAAAGGATTGGATTTGGTGCGTGGTGGAACCAGTCTTTGGTGTGTGATGGAATTAGTCTCAAATAATAAAAAGAAGGATCAAAGGACTGGCCAGTGTGTTCATCTCTAAACATGATGAAACGTTCCCTCTTACTTTTTGTTACATTCTCTTTCTCTGCCTGATCACCTTTAACATCGTTTCAGGGATGAAATGAAGCCACTAATGTATGTAGTCAAGTTTAACATCTGATTAATTGATTGACAGAAACAAATAAATTACAATACAAAAAATGCTACGTGACATTTGGGGTTAGCTAACAGGCCAGTCAAGCATGTGTTAATTGCTTTTTACCCAGTGTGAACACAATGAAAGCATAGCTCATTTGGGGCACAGATCATGTGACACCCACACCCCATACCACCTTTTATCCAGTAGGTTGTCTGCTTTTTCAAGAAGCAATGTCAAAGCATGAATGCAAAGCATGGCTATAAAAAAGTGGGTCCATGAAGCTTAGAAAACTCAGGAAGTGCCGTTTCCGGCCACCCCTTTAAAGTAAAACATTTTGTCTGCTCCTCGCCCACTAATCACTTTTCGGCCTTTTGGTTAGCTGAGATCATATGTAGTATCTGTTTTTTTTTCATCCAGTCTAGAATAGAGCCATGCATGACTTACCAGTAATGTAAATGCTTCGAGCGCCGTGAGATTGGCCATGCATTGTCCTTCAATGGACATAGTAACTGCTTCGGAAAGCAGTTTGTTTGGTTTCTCGGAACGGCCCTTTGCCAGAGCCTGGTCGGAAGGTTTTAAGAAAATTTAAGTCGCCCACTAATGGTGGTATTCAGCTTTGATATTGATAGTCTTGTCGGTACTCAGCCCCCCAATTTTTTCCTATACGCGTAGTAATCGTGCACTCTTAAAGCGTCTAGTCAAATGGGGCAAGAACGTCGGAATCTTAATTGTCAAATAGTTGAAAAGTTTCGTTTTAAAATTGACTAGAAATGGTTAAAAAATGAACCTATCCGTTTCATTAATAAGTGGCATCTGGTCAAGATTTAACATGATTGCGGTTCGTGCCTCAATTGATTAGCTTCTATTCAAACTTTGACTAGAAATGTTTAAGAGTGTGAGGAGGGGCCAAATGATGAACTTCCCCAACTGACGTGGATAGGCGTATACAGAGAACTAGAAAGTGATGCCTCCTACTGACCAACATGAAGGTATGCAGATGGTGTACTGGGAACATCTGTTTTTGTTTTAAATTTAATTGAATCGAAAGTAGGTTATCTAAGAAATATCAGTGAGGATTCCCAAGATTTGATTTTCGTTGGCCGGTGGGGGAGGTGGCTGACTAGGGGAATCTCCTTTTGGATATTTTGTGCTTTTTAGGACGAACGAGAGCCTGAGATTCAACACAGTACTATTTTGTTAAAAAAATGAATCGATTGAATTATACAGACGGATCATAGAGGCGTGCACCTCTTTCCTTGTCAGATTATTTCCAAGAGATTTTCTCCGACTAGCTGATTTTCCCCTACTTCTTTTTTAGGGATAGGGCCATGGCCCCGCCTCTCATTGCACACTCTTATGTGCCACTTGTAGAATGAAGATAGTACGGTTAAAAAAATAGTTTAGAAAATAATCACTTATTTTCCCCCACTTGTAAACATATTGAAATTATAAACACGTGTAGCTATTAAACACTAAAAGCGAAATGCTTAGGAGTCACATGTCACATGTGTTTAGAATCTAAACGTGTTTGCGGACTTTTGTTTTAGAGTTTAGGTTTACACTTGTTACATCATTATAACAGCAAGGTTTTGCTCCCGCTCACATGAAGCTAAATCATGCTTTCTCTCAGTTAAATAATCATTTTAGAAACTTGCCTTTCCAACTGCAAGTAACCCATGAAACGAATTGGGTAACTGAGGGCTTCAGGGCAGGTCACAAGGTTGAGCTAAGCGTACGTCCCTTACAAGCTCTACAGACGAATCCGATCTGCGCTTGTGCTAAGTGACTGTATGCAGCCTATATAGTGAGGTCCATCAGTCCAGGCGTTTCAAATCCATTACAACTCCCTTATCAGCCAAATCGTCTTCATTTACTGTCTAAATGAATTTCAAATCCTCATATACGATGAAATTGAGGGAAGTCAAGACACAATTCAGTGTACAAGCAAGCATCTATGGAACAGGTAAGCAAGGAAATCGAAAGACTAAAGTAAATGGACCTCACTTATGTCCGAGTACAATCAGACCATCACTTGACTGACCGGATTCGTCTATAACTCTATTTTCAAGAAAAAAAACTAACAAAACAAACACAAACAAAGGAAAATAATGTAGGTCTGTCATCTATATTTGGTGATAAAAAATTTCAGACGTGTTATTTAAGGGTTTGAATATCCGTACTGTAGTCATGGTTACCTAAAAAGTTGAAGAATAATGAAGAAAATAGATTTTTTGCTTGCCTCAAAACTTTTTCCATATTCGTTGCGACAGTAATTGGTGTTAGTTTAATATACCGCCTAAGTATTCAGATACCGTAGTGAGTCCACAACTTTTCTAATCCAAAATATCGGTCCGTTTCGATTGCACCTGAACTCGATTGTCACATTAGTGCATCGTCAATGGGGGAATACACTGGTGCTCTTGTATGTACCCTCAGTCTTGGTTAAGACGTTATTACAACTTTCCTCCCCAGAACTCAAAATGAAGGGTGGGCTTTAACTTGACTGTTTTGAAAAGAATTTTGCCTTCACAAGTAATAACAGAGCTGAGAATTTCTGAAGGCGATAGAGGGCGTACTCAAAAACAGAAGTAAATGTTGTACACTATTATTATTAAGTAGTATAAGGATCTTGACCAAGACTAATGTACCCTTCGCTCCCATCGATTTTCAGTTTCCAGCATATCTTAATTGTTATAAGTGGGGGTGGGTGGTTTGCCTAACGAATTCATGGATCGATGATAATTATATTATGTCACAAATGGCTCTCAAGCTGCCAAACTTATCGTCCTCGTCGCTCACATTTAAGCTCAATGGTGTTTTATTACCAACACTTTCTGAAAAAAAAAAACTCTCGGGAAAATACAGCCGTGAAAAGTACACGTTTTGTACAAAACTAACAAACTAATGATCTCCTAAAGTTGCAGTGTTGTAACTGAGTCACTTGTTGTCGAGTCTCAATTAAGTCATCCCGAGTTACACGGCGTCGTGTCTTAAGTGATGTCGAATCTTTAGCAACTCTAGTCGAGTCACTTCGAGTATTCCATAAGCTAGAGTCGAGTCACTTTAAGTTTTAGTGCGAATCACCTCGAGTCACAAGGTGTCGAGTCTCGAGTCATGTCGAATCTTTTCTTGGATATTTATGAAATGATGACTGCATGGCTAGAGTCAAGTCGATTCTCGTCAGTTTTTCACTTAAGTCCCGTCTTCGCCTCGAGTCATTACAACACTGTCAAGTTGTTGCAGGTTACAGATCTGTGGAAAAGGTGAAGCTATTCCTGCAGGTCCTGGATATACATTTTGTCATGGAAATGCTATAAAGTGCACTGACGTCATCTCACTTCTCTCAGTTGGTAACGATTGCTCGGAATTTGCGCCCCATCTTTGGCTACCTCTAGAACAATTGTACAGCTCAAACGTTGTACAAAGTTAGCAACATTTCACATCTTAGCCACCCAAATTTGACAAACTTTGCAAAGAGGGAAGAGTTTGGGCAAATATCTGCCTCCCAAGTTCCCAACTCTCTCTCCACGGCACAAAATGTTGTGCTCACACTAACACATTTCGAGAAAGCAGAAGTATCGACTTTTAGTACAATTTTATAGAGATCGACTAACCTTTCCAAACTTGAACAAGTTTTTCGATCAGGGCGAAAAGTTTTGTTTTCATTTTTGGGCAAATCGTTACAGCCCTTCAAGTCAAATTAGCACGGGGTCCTATTGGCTTTTGCCCTATTTAATTGGAACAGAAGAGCATCGAGGACAAAAAAGATGCCAAGGGGAATCAACCCTGAAATTTCGCACCTTTGCACAAAGGACAGAATACACCAAACTGACTAAACCTCATGTAAGTTTAGACCTAGAGCTGGTCAGAGAACACAGCGCTGCAGCGGTAGTCACCCAGGGGGAGAATAATTGAGAAATATTGGCTCAACGAGTTTGATTTTAAGATGATATTAAAAACTAAGGCGAGGCTATGGAGAATTGTAGGCTTACATATTTAATTAATTTTCTTCAAAATTAGGATTTTTTATTGCGAGGTCAGGATATTTCTTGTAACACATGGAATCTAATGTAAAAAGGACTAATTAAAAAATTTGAATTTTATTCCATAATGCCCCTCTACCTAAAAGGCCCACCCACTCATACATTTTATGAGGCAATTCTGATCATCGTACAATTTGCTCATAACTCTATTGCAAACAGAAGCTAAAGATGTTGGCAGCTTTTCGTTAAGGCCGGGCTAGCACTGAGCTGACTATAAACCGGATTGAAGAGTCACGTTGAATATTTTCTCTGACTTGGAACACAATTTCGCGCATTTAGTTTGGGATGGAGTGGGTGCATCTGCGTGACGGGGGTAAGGGCTACAGTACGTGAGAAGGATCGAAGCAAACTAAATAACCCTTGTACCCTTCGATGTGACCTAGACAGGTACCGCATCATGCAGCCAAGACTTACAGATTGCATGTATGCACCATAATTGCGTTATCTATACGAACCAGTACCGAGTCGACGGCTCTCGGAAGAACTTGGGTTCGAAAGAAGATTAAGAGTAACTGAAAGTACTGCAAATTAATCAACGTACGTAGGTTTGAAACCAATTGACCCTGCGGCACTGAAAGATTGTTTCGACCTTTCTTTTCTTCTAGCGTTGGCTGTGTGCTTCAGATTTTGCATAGTCCAACCCTTGCTGAGAGACGAAGGTTAGCTAGACTGTCGATGTTTTACAAGATCCAGAATCAACTAGTTGCATGAATCCGACAAAGTATCTTATCTCTAAAAATCATAAACTCCACACTCGTCGTGAAAACTCCTAAGCGTACTTCATTCCTAGCTCTACTACAGACTTTTATAAGATGTCATTTTCCCAGAAACGTTCGTGAATGGAACTGCCTGAGGATATCAATAAGGCCCCCTCCTTGAGTGTATTTAAGAAGAAAATCCAAGTAGGATAGTTGTGCCAACATAGTAGCCAATACTGCGCCTCTGCAGTACAGGAGTCTTCCGTCACCTTCAAGTTGGCACAATACCGGATGATGATGATGATGATGAGCCCATGATTGGTGCGTCATCGGTGAGAGTCTTTTAAGAGTGACTAACGAGTAGTGGCGGAGCCCTACGGGGAAGGGCATGACGACGGGGATCATTTGCCATTTCAGAGATTTTCCTTGCCCCGTCTCCAGTCCTCTCCGGAAATGTTAGATGGCGTTATACGTCAAACGAAAAAAAGTAATACCTCTTTACAGACGGAACTTTCACTTAGGAATATGCTACTAAATAAAAAAAATAGAGATTCGGGGCTTTAATTGCCCATCTGACCCCCGTCTCACTATGGCTTTGCCACTATGATCCACAAGAACGTGACCTTTGCATAGGTTCGTTTTTGCCACGAGCACCTTTTCCCTCAAGTTGAACCTAGTCCCCCATAACTGTTGACCATTTCTGACGACGGTATCCTGCCGGCCAAGGGGATACCCTTTTGAAGAAAAATACATCAGTTCAGGGACCCAGAGGTATGGAGTGGTGTGCCTCAGACATAACAAAGTTTTATAGTGATCACTAAATATTATCAGTCTTTGTGCTATTTTTGGCAATTTTTTACCCCATCACTCATCCCGAACGTACTACGTTACGCGGCTTCTGGCATAGCAACAGTTTGCAGCCATGCATCATGAGGTTGTTCGTTATCCGAACTTCCCGAGTAAGATAGGCTACCTAGAACACCTTTCACGCCAATAAAGAAAAAAAGGAGAAGAAAAAAGTATTATGGTAAGATAAACCGGAAGGGTTAAAAATATGCTGAGGCATGACAAAACATCTAGTAGGTCACATAGTGATGTCATGCGTCAGTTTCTATGCCGGCTTGAATATGCTGGCGCAATCATTTTTTCATGCTCCCTTTCTTCAGGAGAACGAAGTGTTGGCACCATAAGGCGTAATGAAGCTGACATTTTTCATCGTAATTTTCAGTGTGTCGGTCGGTGAAGCCCACGGATTTGTAGAGGGTCTCTACTGTGGCAAACAGAACTGTTATGATGGTTTGTATTGTGTTCACATTTCTTTGCATCGACTGAAATTGTACTTTTAACTTCTGGAGGTAAGGGACCATTTCGATCACCACGCAGGTTCCATCATAAGAATCGGTTTTGCGATAACTTTTCGTACAGTGTTGTGAATACAGTAGGAATACCATGTGCAATACCACAGACGTTTCAAGTGCAATACTGTCTATACTACTTACTGTACTAAAGGGATTATACAGTTTCTTGAGTCTTCAGTAACCGGGCTTGAATCGGTCTCTGCCTACCAAAAGCATCGTCTGGGTTCTTTGACCTAAATTCAAGTGGCAAATTGAGTTTGCCCATGAAATTCCAAAAATATTTCCAAACCTGTTAAGTTTTCTTCACATACTAATGACAAATATGGTCTATCTTAGACAATCCCATTTCCTACAAACAAATAACTGTTTTATGTGTGAGTACGTAATGGTTCAGTTCAGTTTTCCAAAATTCGTGACCAGACACTTTTTCAAATTGTGGACAAAACCGTTGTTACAATTAAGGGTATTAAAAAATTCAAAATTTTAGCTTTTCCCAAAACTAATTGGATATGTGAAACCTGACTTATTATGCTATCTATAAGCATTGTCATGTTGTAGTGACATTTTATCACTCTCATTAAGTTAAAGATATCAACTCCATGAGCCTCTTTAAAAAAAACATAACGTAACAGGTTAAAGGGCACAGGAGGGCTGTAAAAGCCCCATAAGATGCCCTGTAATCCAAAAACCCCCCAAAAACAAAAGCCCAGAAAGATTAGATTCTACCACAGTCATGAAAAAACTTGTCAATATTTTTTTCCTTAAAATGGTGCACTGATGAACCCACTCAGGCAGGCTTTTCCAATCACCAAAAACACTATGAGAGAAACTGAACTTCCTAATGTCAAGTCTAGCAAAAGACTGTTCAAGCTTTTTACAATGGCCTCTAACCCAAGGATTACTTTGGACCTTTAAATAACTCCAAGCTTTCAAAGGATTCCCTTCAGATAGAAATTTGTGTACCTGGAACATGTCTCCCCTTATCCTTCTCAGCTCCAAAGTGGTAAGCCCAAGCAGCTTACTGTAAGCCTTTGGGGATAAGGTACTGTAGATTTTTAACCTCAGGTGCTGTATGAGTCGGGTGACTCTCTTCTGAACTTTCCCTAAAGCCCGGTTCACACCGCCACGACGACCCAAGACATGACGGCGACCACCCAACGCGTGGGCTGGGGTATGGGGGGTGTGAACACTCCCACGACTACGATTCCGTCAGGTCGTATGCCGTTGGCAAGATTAAACATGTTCAATCGTAGTCGGGTCTAGGCGGTACTCGTTGTGTTGGTGTGAACTCGTCTTCGACGCGACAAACAGGCCTCATGCGGTTTGTCCAATCAGAGCGCAGCATTCACCCATGGTACACAGTTCCAGTTACGGCATGTTTTTATTGCGCAACACCGAGAGCAGGTACTATCAGGATTTTAGTTGATGCAAACTTCTGCCTGCTCGGAAAACGAACGCACTTATAAAAGTGCGTCACTTGAAGATACTGTACTTTGCACAGAAAAAGACGGAACAAGTCCGTTAACTTCAAACCAGTCATTGTGTGTTCATGTTCAAGCATTTACGTAGGCCTAGAATACCGAGCCAATTAGAAATTTCTTCCTTTTTAAGGGGAATATTTTTCTTTCTATATTTATTTTCAAAATAACAAGTGTTAATACCTTTGTAAGACATTCGTTCGCCTACGAAGGCTGGCAGATAAATCTGCCATAGCCGACTTGTATTCATCCTCTTGCATGTAGGCACAAGCGTGCTGGGTGGAGACGGCGGTCAGAGCAGGGAGGTGTTAGAGGTCCTAACACCTCCCTGGTCAGGGAGTAGCACCGTAGTCTTCTTGAGCTTCTTTTTTCGCCTTATGTTTTTTGAAGAATTCTTTTGCCTCATTTTGAGCGGAACTCCGGCTGGTGCGGGGAGATGCCTCCGCACACACCACCTCCTCCAGCCTACGTCCCAGGGAAATCACAGCCCTTAAGAGAAGCAAGCCAATGAGCCACAACTGGAAAAAAGGCCATGGCCAGCCAGTCTTTGACAATTCGGTTAGAAACTGAGCCGTTAAAGCCCATCTAACTTTCTAATTCATATACCGAGTTCAATCTTTTAAAGGACACGATACGCAAACTTTGGACAGTGTAAAAGGCCTACTTTAGAGCCTGTACACGCCAATAATTTCTTAATTGCGACCCAGAGGCCAAAAAATGAACCATTTCAAATTTATTGTAGGGCCTAAATCTCAAACCTGGAATAGCCTGATTGATGGCGCGCCACGTGCAGCGTCGCTCCATCGATTAGTGTCGGAGCGGTGTGACATGGTATTTTCGTGGGTTTAGGAAGGCGCCAGAATGTCTACGATTTATGCAGATTGTCTACGACAGGTGAAGTCTTGTCGCGTCGTAGGTAGTCGTGGCGGTGTGTACCGGGCTTAAAAGCAATTTGTCCTTTTCAAAGAAGGGACTCCAGGCATGTGCAGCATAGTCGATATGGGGTCTAACCAGCTGCTTACAGTATACAAATTTAGCACAATTTCTCTACAATAACTCTTAAAATTCCTCCTGATCAACCCAAGCACCCTATTTGCCCTCGCAGCAGTAGCTGCACACTGCCTAGATGGCTTTAAATCCCCTGTAATAACTACACCAAGGTCTTTCTCAGAAGTCACTTTGTTCAAATTAGTATCATTCATAGTATAATCATGGTGGGGATTCTTAGAACCAAAGTGGAGGACTTTGCACTTATGTATCAGCATTAAAAGACATTTGCCAAGTGGGAGACCATGAAAATAACCTACTGTATCAAGATCATTCTGAAGCAATAAGGAATCATCCTTTTCCCCAACCTTCCTATAGAGCTTTGTATCATCAGCAAACTTTCTTATACTGGAAGTGATAGAGCTATTAATATCATTTATGAAAATTAAGAAAAGAAGTGGGCCAAGAACAGAACCTTGTGGTGCACCACTTAAGACTTCTTTCCAGGAAGAAAAATTTCCATTGACGACATTTCTCTGAGACCCACCATTGAGCCACGAATTGATCCACTGAACGCGCTTGCCTATGATGCCTAACCTGGCAATGCCAGTCTCGTGAGACAAACTCATAGTTTTAACATCTATGATTAAGGGATAGCAGATGAACTACAACCCAGAAAACTAGACAATTTCAATGTCGGAGCTGGAACTTGAACTCACGACCTCATGACTGGAAGATGCAGATCATTACAGAATAACCTTCTCTCTATTGGGATTCTGATAAAGAACTATATAAAAGACATTCTAGTCACTATTTTTAGTAATTTTTGCAAATCTTTGGTTCATACTGTACTTTTGCCAAAACTTGAAAATCTAGCCATGACTAATGTTTTCCCTTCCAAAATAAATAAAGATGGTGACAAAAAGTTGGTATTGATATGCATTGCACCTCATTCTAACATTGCAATCACATCACAACTACACACTGTGCTGGCGTTTAAAAGGCAGTGATCGACTCATAATGTAATAGGGATCGACTCATGTACCACACACTATACAGTATACTGTAATATAACACAGAGAGGTAAGTCACACCACTTCCAGCTCAAAAAATTAACTTGCAGTTTCTGACATTGTTACCACACTTTTCTGACCAAAATTTTCTGCATTAAGTCATATGTCAAGCCAGTCCTCTTTCCGACTTTTTGCACAAATTGCTGATAAATCTGAATTTTTTTTAATTCAGTTGAAAAATTAATTCTCAGTTTAAACCATTTTAGTTAAGAGTACAACTTCAAATTTATTCACACACTTCAGGTTTATACTGTATGTGCAGTACACTCAATAGCTATTCCAAAATATGCTTTCACAGTTCATTTAACATATGTTACTGTTGGTATCATCTGGCATCACATAGGCTACTGTACATTAAATGGGGTAAATTTTCATGAGAGTGACACACTATCAAACCAAATGAAACCTGGTGTACTGTGACCAATGCCTTATACTTGATAATGTCAACCTGCAGTTTTTTTTGTTCAGATCCAAATAGTATCAAAACATGCCTATAAAAATGTATTCTGCTTGGTGTCCTAAATAATATACTGTACTTTAAACACGGATTGATTTTTCCACTTTGCAAAAGCCAGAAACAGTGGTTTTACTTAACCAGAGGAGAACCCATTTGGTAGAGATGGTAAACTATAGGGATACTGTATCTGTAATTTCCAAAATTTCACAAGATCGGTAGTGAACAATGTTTGGTGTCCACATGTAAGACAAAGTAACATACATTAACTATCACAAAGTGAACCATTGGAAACTTTGAGTAAAACTGTCCTTTCCTTTAATATTCTTTTGACATGTTTGGTACAAGGGATATATGATGTTAGTAATTCTTTGCAATTTAAAAAGAGTTCAGACTTGGGGTAATCGTAATCAATTTTGTAATTGATTGCAATCGATTACACATTTTGAAGTAGTTGTAATCCCAATCGATAACTTTTGTGAAAATCGCAAAGTAATTGCAATGGTAATCGATTACAATGGCAAAGTAATCACAATCGTGGTTTCATTTCTGATTACATTGAAGTTGAATTGAACAAAGAAGTAAGGTTACTATACAATTTTTTTCAGTGCTTGCTTCTTCTGTTAGAATGAGAAAATTTAATTGTCCCTCTTTCTTGCATGTTCCAGCTTAAAATGAGTGAGAAGTGCATGGGTTCAATAATCTCTACTTTGGGAGGACTTGGTTCTGTCCGGGCTTATCTAGAGCAATGTCCATGGCCTTATTTTTCCAGTTGTGGGTACCGGATTGTTTTTCCTACTACATCGTTTATGTGGAAAGAAAATGTAATCACAATTGCAATCATGATTACATTGCAATGTAATTGCAATCGTAATCAACTACTTTCAACTTTAGCTGTAATCGTAATCATAATCGCAATTGTAAAATATGAAGTAATCGCAATCGTAATCGATTACATTGAGATGTAATCGCCCCAAGCCTGAAAGAGTTAGATGAGACATGTATGTTAATGTATGTTATGGTGTCCTTCTCTGGTGTCCTATGTTAACAAAATGCCTTTTGATCCTGAGATTAAAAAGGGGAATGCTGGTTTTTTGCTACACTGGAAGTCCTTCACTAAAGAAATTGCTGTAACCAGAGGAAATGTAGAAAGCACATTGATACCATAATATGCGAGACATAGAGTATGGATCTTTCTTTGTAACAATGTTGCTGGTGTATGTTATGTTGTCCTAAGAAACTATTTTAACTTTTTGTACAGCCTGTATGTGGGAGTGGTCAAAATAGACTCATTCAGTTTTCTGGTGAGTATATCCTCTAAATAAGAAAAACTCACACCCTCTGTTCAACTAGAACCAAACAAGAATCATGAATACATAAAGAACCATAGGACACCGAGTAACATATCTTTACTGTCATGTAGTTCATTTTTGCCCTAGATTTTGGGCTTTAGAAACTTTTCTATCCCTTAATTGCCTTACTTTAATTTGAGACTACATTTAGAATATGTGATACAAAATTCAAAACTGTGATTTTTTTAATTTTTGTCTTGAATGTCACACTTTTATAACCCAGTGTTATATGACATTTCTTGACACAAATTAATTTAGCATTCAGTCTAGTTTTTATCCTATGTTAAGTTAGTGAGCCATACTGTATAGTAAACAGAAGGTCATGCGTACAGTAGTTCCTATTGACCACAGGCCGGTAGCCAGCCCATGTGGAGGGGTGGGTCTTTTTTCCAAAATGTGGACCTTTTTCCAAATAGGAGGCGGCTGGCGCAGGTGGTAAGCATGCAGTTGCTAGGGGTCCTGGGCATGCTTCCCTGAAAAAGTTTGAAATCTGCATATCTCCTGCAATCTGAGCCATTTTAGAGGACTTTTGAACTCATGAGAAGTCCTTTTTCCCCAGGAATTTCACACAGTACACCACTTTTAAAGAAGTGAACCGAAATTCGTCCTGAATATGTCAAGATAAAAAATATTTCATAGCTGACCCTTCAAACACATGGCTGGAAAAATGGACCTGCCTCAAGTTGGGGTGGGTTGTTCGAATGCTCCGACCCCCCTGGCTACGGGCCTGGACCAGACAATCCTGATACCCCCAATAAAAGCTGTTCCTTGTACATACAGTACATTATGGTAAATAGCCTATACTAAAACTGCCTACCACTAAAATGGTTAAACACCTGACTTTTAGGTGTTTAGTCAGGTTTTTACTTGATGTTAACATCCTCAGTTTAAAGCCACTTCAATGCTTAAAGGGTTTTATCACATTTTTACTGATTTTAGGATGGGAGTGGCTATAAACTGTAGGTGTGAACATCAAGTAAAAACCTGACTTAAATGCCTAAAACTGCGGTTTTAGGCTGTTTAGTGATGAGCAGTTTTGGTACTGTAAGAGCTCTGTCATGTAATGTACAGTCATTAATAATAAATGGGACAATCTTGCCTTTGAGGTGAACAAGGACACATTAAAAAAAAAACACACTTGCTGAACCGCAAGAACCATTGAAATTATTTGCAAAGTTTTAAACAAACCTATCAGTATATCAGACTTGCCCTTACAGGCTTTGAGTTTTGTGAGCAATCACACTCCTCCGGAAATTCAGGAGTCTGTGTGCGGTAGGGGTGTTGTTTTATTTACAGTAACTTGTAACATACAGTAGATTTATCTGAGTTCCCATTCTTTGTTTAGGTGTGCAATTTACTCACACTCCTGGCAGTAATTTGAGGTGAGGTGAGGTGAGGTGAGGTTTGCATACCTCAAAATTCAAGGTCTGCTTTTAATCTTTTCAAGTTGTATAGTGTAATGTGATTAACAAGCAGTTGCCCAATAAAGCACCATGCTCTGTGATTATGCTACTGTAGCTGAAAAGGAAAAATCTGGTTGCCTGGGAAATTTAACAAGTGGTTTGTCAGATCCTGGTAGCCTACAGTACTGCACTGTAGTAGTACCACTTCATAAAAACTACTACAATTTTTTTTTTTGTTATATTTCAGTTTTGGGAGTTACAAGAGATGCTGAAAGGGTAAAGTACTTGCTTTTGTTAAAGCTTTTGTATGGTTCTTTTACAGACTTTCAATATACCTGTACATGGACAGAGCATGTAATGTGTACGACCTACAGTACTGTATGCATACAGTAGATTGTCCCACTACTTGGACAAGTCCAGACTTTCACACACACAAAACCATAGCAGACAGCCATTTTGCTAGATGCCTTTTCTCTGTAGGTAGCGACAATCGATGTATTGGACTTTACTGTAGTGCAGTATCCTCTGTCTTTGTACAGTGTGTAGAAAGCCTGTGGGTCCATTATACAGTACAAAGCTCAGTGAATTGCACCTTGCATACTTGTAATCCCATTGTTTTGGTACAGTAATGTTTTTTATAGTTCATAGAATGATGTAACTGACTTAAACATGAAAAGTATCAAGTTTCAGAGAAGGCTCTAGACCCATTTCTTTCATCGTAGATGCTCGTGCTGCATGTCAGATTTTAGTAGGAAATAAGATTGTTTGTGTACAAATCAATATACCGTACATTAAGATGTTGTAGGAATTAACACACACAGATAAACACACTTACAGTATTTTCTTAGTCCAAATAGTTTAATAAAGTACAGTATTGTCTTTTTCGTATTTTTGTGTTGGTATCCTGCTTTCTGCTGTTCACATAGCCTGATCAAAGTTACAAGTGTGTCCAACCTGAGGCTCTTCAGCTCCAGCATAATTTTTTCAAATTCCACTGCATTATTACTGCTACAGTAAGAAGAGGCATAGTCTTGGTTTGAGGTCAAGGTTTGAGACACTAGACTGTCCCACTGTGGCACGTAATGGTGCAATATCTTGCTCCCTCCAGACAAACTTTTCCATGGTGGTTTCTCTTGGCTACCTTTCCCTTGTATAATTGGTAACAGGTCACGGTCCTCTCTTTGGTGTGCTATTACGTAACTCCTGAGCAGATGTCCTATCAGTTATGATTCAAATTTCAACTGCATTATTACTGCGAATACAGTGAATACACCTGCCTAGTCAAATTTTGCAAAATATAAGTTTTATTTTAGAACTTTTTTAAAAAGTTACTGCATTTATTTCAACAAAGGGAAGGGAGAGTTTTTCTATTTTATCTCCCAGATATCCAATGTGATGTTTTACTGTATTACTCTAAACTCCTACAAAGTAATGAATACTAAACCAGATCTTCTTCTCCTTGTTTCATTCAGTCGGAGATTGCCAAGGCTTACCGTTCACTGGCCAGAAAATATCATCCTGATAAGTATAAGGTTTGTTGCTTTCGGTGTTTGTCTGAAGATCCATATTATTTTGACCAGGGCTGACAAATTTCACCTGAATTGTTAAAATTTTCCACAATTCTTGAATTTCTCTGGAGGGCTCAAGCCTCTAAGGTTCCCAAGCTTTTCACTTAATGTATGGTTAAAACATGAGGCAGAGTATAATGTACAAAATCTAGAAATTCTAGAAATGAAAAGTGGATTCTTGGTTTAGATTCTATGATCTACCTTAAATTTTGGACAAAGCTTTTTGAAGCATCTACAGTAGCCTACTGTGCATAGTTTTGGCTGTTACAGCTTTATACAGTAGGTAGATCATTGGAGCTGCCAGCAAGCAGTCTTAGAGCATACTGTAAATTGCCAATGTTCTATTCCTGAGGTGAGTGATGCTCAATTATTTTACTTTTTGTAACACTGCAGTATTTGAACTACAGATTTGTTTAAATTGTCTCATAAAGTTAAATGGATGTCTTGATCGTTGAAAGTTTTTTTTACAAACAACAACAGTATTCAATAGGGTTTGTTTAGAGTTCTTAATTGGGCCTAGGCTACAGGTATATCAAATATTCTGTACTTGAGAAAAAGAACTCTTTTGTGACTGTAGCTTAGGCTATGTGTGGCATTGTTAATTTATAAATTTAATTAGTGGATTAGTTGCTGTACTGCTTGCCTTGAACTACTGGCCGTTACTTCAGCCAATTTCCTTAAATCTACTGTACCAGACAGTACAGTATGTTAATAAAACTACAGTATGTGGGTGTGCATAATGCCGTTGATATAATTTGGTTTTCAACACCAACAAGCATATTTTCCATGATCAGGGGAGGGGAAAACTGTGTCCACTCCTCAGTGTTTGAAACACTCTGCTTCTGAGGAATGTTAACTAGTTTTGCTATTCATGGCATAAAGTCAGTGCCGTCGGAAGGTATTTTCAATTGGGGGGGGTGACTCGGGCTGACTATCTAAGCGGAGCGCCACCATCGGTTGGCGCGGAGCGTACAGAAAATTTTGAAAAATCCCAACCCCTCAGACAGCTGGAAATGAATTTCCTGGGCTTGTTAATAGTATCTAAGCAGTCCTTATTTTGACCTTTCGTTGTAATAAAATGCTCATTTCCAAAAAAAAAAAAAATAAAAACTATATATGGCAAAATTATTGGGGGGGCTGCAGCCCCCCCAGCCCCCCGCTTCCGACGGCCCTGAAAGTCACTGCTGTATTTCTGCCAAATGCTATGAGGAGGAGCAGGATACTTAAATGTTAGAGTAATGTAGCTTTGGAACTAAAATTTATGAAAGTTATGACAAAGTTTCCCAACAGTTTTGTCTATATACCCTATGACTGTGCTGTCACCGTCAGCCATAATCTCATCAACTCTTATGAATACTCCCATATTCCCCAAAAATACTACTCCGTGCCCGACCCTAGAACTTTTTTTGAACAAACGGACATTTCACTTATTCTTGGCTTCCTCAAAGAAAGCAAACTTTTTAAAAATTTCTGACATGGCTCCCACTTGCTATCCTCTTAGTAGAAATTGTCCACCCGTTGCATATTTTTATTTTTTACTTTTCAAGGTAGTTTTACCCCAACATTGTACTTTGTCTAACTTGGTGACACTTAAACACATTCGTGTTGGTGTGTTGTTAAGTGCCATCTAACTAACTAACTAACCCAACAGTTTTGTCCAAGATTGTAGCTCAGTTTACATTACAGTAGTAGAACTTGCAGTAGCTTGTCAAGTGGAAAGAACATCAAATCAAAATATTTTTCTTGTTGACCAACCCCTGATTAAGTTTATCAAAGTGTGGAAGATTGAGGTAACATTTTGATGTAAATGCTGTTCCATACCTGTATAAAAATTAAAAAAAAAACAACCAAATAGAGTTTCAACAATCTCCAAGGTTGTATTAGAAATTACCAGTTTTCAATTTCCAAAGGATCTAAATTACCAACTTGCACAAGTCAGACCAAGTGAAACTTAAAATAACATTTCTCCAATTGAGTTACAGTAAGTTACAGTAGATGATATTTAAAGACACACCAACACGGATAGTCCTGCAGGTCATTGTTGTATGATTGCACTATGCTAATTGGTTATTACTTATATTCTCTATTTGTATGCAGGCAGCAGATGCTGAAGAGAAATTCCAGTCAATAGCAACAGCTTATGAAATACTACGAGATGAAGAAGAGAGGGAGAACTATGACTACATGTTGGATCATCCCGGTGAGCATTGGTACTGTATTTGGGTTGGGGGAGGGGTTGTGTAATAAGTCTGAGGCATTTCCTCTCTGTCCTAAAAGGTGACTACTGTAAAGGGGGAGAGCAGAGAAAAGTGAAAAATATGACTACATGTTGGATGATCCTGGTGAATGTTGGTACTTTATATGTGTTGAGGAGGGGGTTGGGGTTGTGTAATAAGTCTTAGGCATTCCCTGCTTGTCTTAAAAGGTGTCTAAATGGAAGAGCAGAGAAGAGGGAGGATTATTACTGAAAGTTGGATTATTTAGTGATTATTGGTTCTGTATGTGATGAAACAATAATAAAAATTATTCAGCAAATATGGAAGGAACATCTCAACGGGCTTGACAAGAAAAAGGAAACATATACAAGTTATGTTACAAGGAAAAATCTAATTTAAATAGATATCTCATACAAGATGCTTAAAGGTACTGAGATCAGTAGAGCACATCTGCTGTAATGTAGGATGGTACAGTGTGTGGGTTTTAAGGATGGGGCCCCAGTAGTTGTGAAATACCTTTGACATTTCAGCAGTAAGTACTGTAGGTGGAAGTTTAATATGTTCAGTGATGCCAATGTAGTGATTATTGTGTAAGCTTTATTTACATGCTGTGTGACCATTGGGGGAGATAAAAGTTCAGGCATTGTCAATTAACTCTCCTAGATGCTATTAAAAAGATTGCCGAGAACCAAATTTTCAGTTGTTATGTTTGTAAAGGAGGAACATATCTGAAGCATTTTGGTGAAATTCTTATCAATTTCCCTTGTTCTGTTCTGGAGGTTAACAGTTTAGGTTGACATATAAACCTTCAAAAGTGAACTTGAAGCCAAGAAGGGTGATGTCATGGATTCACTTTAATTGCCAGTGTTTATTTTCTTTATTTTTCGTCCAGTTGTTTGGCCTTGGATTTACAAGGCATGCTACTGTATCTGGAATTTGAGACATAAATTTTCAAAGTTGTGCTGCGCAGGAAACACTTATGGTATCAAATAGCCTATCAGAGTGTAGACCCATAAAGTTGGTCTAGTAAATTTCAAAGAAAAGTTTTATGGCCCAGTTTCCAACCTCCAACCTTATTGGTTGAAGTTGAGCCGGCCACGGCCGATTTCAAAGAAAAATAAAACATTGGCCATCAATGTGAATGCATTACATCTTGTCATGCTTGTTTCAAGTTTCATGATATCCCATGAAATGAACATGAGAAATGAATAGAATGTTACATAATGCTTAGGATATGTCCATTTTTTAAAATATCAAAATTTGGTTGTAGACTTTTCCTTTCAGTGACTATCCAGTTAGTGATGCAAGAAGGTGAATTTGGGGTAATATTTGAGCCCTAGTAAAACCCTGGAAAATATGAGTGAGTATGATATGATATTAATTATTGATTTTTCCTTGTGGCTTAAGTTTCTGATGTACAGTTCTTTCTTGTTCACCTCTGCAGAAATGGTATATTCTCATTATTATCGGTACTACAAAAAGAGAGTCACACCTAAAGTAGATCCCAAGATTGTTGTTGCTGTCAGCATCACAGTCATCTCAGCTTTCCAGGTAAGGATGTGAATAACCAAAAATGATATACTGTACTTAACTTGGTTGAATAGAGGCAAACTGCAGGCTGTGAATTGTTTGCCAAAGTTTTTGAATTCTTGAAGTCAATTACTTTTTAAAGAGCATATCAAACGACTACTTACAGCCCTGTGGTTTCATTCTGTGATCATATTACACTGGGAATAACACTTATGTAGAAAAATTCCACTCCATGAAAGAGAATTTATGCTAGAAAAAATGGTACCCAGTCCAGCACAGCATTCAGAATGTGAAAGTACATACATTGACCAAAAATAAACATCAGCTCAGGAGCTCACTTCACGTTGTGTGAAAGTGAAATGTGCTAATCTTTTTTCTGGTTATATCAAGTCAACATTAGATATCTGAAGATGTTACCCTAATTAATATGAACCACTCTTTTTGACTATTATGAACTCAGTAATACAAGAATGAAAACAAAGTGCTACATACAGTAAGGAGCCAATCAGTGGCATTTACCCCATGTGTTCTGAATCAATTACTGAAGAACAAGGAAGAGTTAGTTAGTTCCAGAAAGAACCTGTTTCTGATGGCAATCAAGTGGTTTTGATAGGTAGATGAACAGAGTATTGTAACCTCAAACAAAAAATTTTTATGTAAGCAGTAAAATGATACAAACAAGTAAACAATAAAACCAAATAAAAAATATCACTATCAAGTAAATTATTAAAGTTGCAAACATAAAGAGATAAGAGCAGTCACGAGGATGTAGGCCTATAGACATGAAAAAAGGCATATGAAGACAGATAATAAACTACCAAGTAAAACCCACATTACATGTATGTAAAAGTGGATTGGTCTTTGTTTCTGCACAATGAATTGAGAGAGACTTTTTACTTTAAATACCATTTTGCATTTGATGCGTATGATAATTATGATGCATGTTTTGTGTGGTACTATATACCAAAAAAGAGATTGTGACTTTGTAAAAATTCACCCTGTACCTTTTACCAGTTTTACTTCACAAGGGACAAAATAGTTTTAGTGAATTGATTTGCAAAAAATTACTTGAAAATTCTTTAACATGTCTTTGGTATTAGCAAGTACTGCAACTTTAGCTAATCAAAATAAGAATTGAATAGCAATTGACAGTTCTTGAGCAGCAAATTGCTATGTTAACCCTGCTATTTTGTCCTTTGCTTCAGGTTGTTGGCTGAACCAGTTTTCAATGTTTGACTGATTGCAATATGATGGTTTACTGAACTTGACATTGGTGGCATAGCTGCACCTGGCACAATAGCATTGTTAACTGGTTGTGGAAAGCTGGCAAACAGTAAGCTGTGCAGGGCTAAAAAATAAAAATAGGTTTTCTACAGTCACAATGAGCATAGCATATTCTACTATAGTACAGGTCTTCAATACTATTGAGACTTAGAAAGGATATTTTTCTGGGTGCCATTTTTGTGAACCTTCACCCTCCACAAGGGTGTGTCATAAGATGTTACAGTAGTATACAATAGGGTATGGGAAACTTTCTGACAGATATGCAACTGGCAAGTCTTCACTTTTACTCCTGGTAGGGTCATATCAAAGATTTAAACACAGAATGTACTACCATTGTGCTTGGTACTCAGCATAAGCAGTGGATCAGGGAAAACAAGCCAGCTATCCACAACTGGAAAAAGACTGGCCAGCCTGTCATAAACCAGTTGTTTAGAAACAAAACTAAGCAAAAGAAACCTCATTTAACCAGCTAACTCACCAAGCATTACAATCAAATCAGTCTTAAAATTAAAGAGGTAAAGGCAAACGCAAAGTTGGCATGTTAACTGCTACTGCCTGAAGTCCCTTCAGTTCAACAAGCAACCCACTTTGTTGGCTTGGCAACTAATTTATCTGTAAGTTTAATGCCAAGTGAGAGGAAAACCAGAATACCTGGAAAAAACCCTATGTACATCAAGGGACATTTGGATCCATGCACATATAAGGTTAAGGTTAAGGTTGCAAAACTTGATATAGGGCACATTACTGTGATGAAACACACTCAATGGCACTTTACAAAGTACAAAAATCAAGAAAAAGATTTCCTAAAAAGATAAGTTTTCAAAGCATCCTTAAAAGAATTAATAGAAGACGACTGCCGCATATGAATCGGGAGGGCATTCCAAAGCTTTGAGCCAGCGACCATAAAAGAACGATCCGCAAAAGAACTGCGAGTGGTGAAAGGAACCTTAAGAAGTAAACCTTTTGAAGATCTAGTAGCATAATAGGACGCTTTAAGTTCAATAAACCCTGATAAATAAGTTGGTGCTAAATTGTGGAGACATTTAAACACAAGGAGAACAATCTTATACTCATATGACACACATTCATGTACACTTTGCCACTCCATGTCCCATTGGGGTTGTAGTTTTTCATTTCATGCAGTTTTGTGAAAAGGAATTACAGAAAAAGAAAGGAAATACCATTAGGCTAACTTTTCAAGATAAGTTGGGTACTTACTGCCTTACTTGTGTACTAAAATTGGCTTTCTTTTTATCGTTTCAGTATTTTAGTTGGTGGTCAAGATACCATTCAGCCATTGATTATCTCCTGGCCACACCCAAATACAGACTAAAGGCTATGGACATCGCCAAGAAAGATGGTTTGCTAAACAATACTTCTAAAAAGAAAGGAAGAAGAAATAAGGTAAATAATTTGAATTAAACATCTGAAATAATAAGGTCACTGAATTAATTAAGTTCTGGACCTTGTTTGACACAGCCAGACACAGTTGAAAAAGTCAGAGGAATGCATGTGGTTGTAATGGTGTTTGTGTGTGTTTGTGGGTGTGTGTGTATGGATATATGACACTTGCTTGTAAACACTTTTTAAGAAGGATTACAGGGTCTGATACTTTGCATGTGGGTACTCTTTATTGAGTAGATGAACTTGTTTTTTGTCAAAAGGTCATTCAGGGTCACCACAGGCCAAATGGTCCAAAGTTTTGAAATTACTTTTAAGCACACCATCTCAAAATTAGTAATTTGCTGAATGTTGTATACTGTATGAGCATGTCAATTTCTCATTATTAAAACCTTTATCACACACAAATTTGTTACCAGACACTTTAAACTGTTGCATATTGACCAAAGAGTGTGCAATGTCTGTCCAGAAACTTTTTTTCTTCTTTAGTAATTCAGTGATGCTATGATTTCCTTCAATTTAGTCACATAATGATTGATATGAACCCACTGAACCCCTTTTAGATCTGAAAAGTTGTAATTCTGGTTGATCTGGGCTGTTAAAGTGTTTCTTAGGAAATGGAGTACAATTTCCCACAAATCCTTCTGAGTTTCCTTTGTACCAAGAAGATAGATTACCACTATTATCAAAATTTTCCTCCATATATTAAAATCCCCTGGAAAGGACCCTTCCAATTTTTACCACTCATGCTGGTTGACACAACTAATATCTTAAAAGCTTTACTTGACATTATTTAGTTCATACAGTATTACAACGAATCAAGTCAGGGTGCAAGTTATTGCTATAAATTTACGTCCACTTTCTGTTTTTGAATTTCTCTCTTGCTTTTGAAGGAAGAAGTAAAAGAAGAAGAAGACAAAATGTTACGAAAGATTATAGAAGAAAATGCTGATATAAAGTAAGCTTGTTCAAGCTATATTTAATTTAGATGTGTTTTTCTCCATAATCAAAGTATCTTTGTTATATACCGCACAGATTTTATGAAAGTTGAATTGTCAACAATAGCTTCATGTTTGAATGGCTGGCATTTGTTTCATTAAGCAAAAATGGTTTGGTTATATTTAAAACAAATTATTCAAGGAATGGATCTCCTCAGGGAGGTTTACAGTGTTGTGGGAGATACGATTTTATATAAAGTTGCAAAATGTTTGAAGCAATGCCTATTGCAAAAAGTTTTTTCTTGTGTTGCTTTCCAAAATACATATTGCAATGTTTTGGTCAAGTAAAAAGAATTTCAACTGGATGGAAAAAACACACTGAACTCTGACAATTTCTATTCTTGTTTCCAATCCTGTTCCATGAAAACTATTAAATAAAAGTAGAGTACACAAATATAGGTTTAGCATTCATCAAAGTTGCTCAAGTACAATTCACCATTTGAGCCACCTATTTTATGATAAAATCACCAATACAGAAATCAATAATTACCTCTTTGGACTCAAGCAGATATGTTGTACCCAGATGAAGGCAATGCAGCACACAGCTGCTGGTACAACACCCAGGTAAAGTAAAATATAGTATTAATAAAGATGAATAAAGAAATACTTTACTACTGTATGCTCAGGAGCCTCAATATAGGACTGATAAAACATGTAACAGTACTACTACCTTAACCACATAAATAATTTTATTACTGCTAGCATACCTGGAACAGCTTACATTTGGAAGTGATAGTATAAAATGGGAGCAATGCATTCTGACATTATTTCTAACAATAAGGCCTGTTCAACTCTTATCCTTACCATTACCATTTAAAGAATAACAAACAGATGTCTATTCACTACCATCAAAGCTACCCCATCCCTTCCCCTCCACCAATCCTGTTGGCAAGTTCTTGTCCTTGACCAACTTGCTTTACCTTTTCTGTCCTCATATACTCTATTTTTCCATATTTACACTTAACTAATATAGCTGAATTAAATTGTGCAACTACAGTATGAATGCAATCAGGATGTTACGTAAATTCTATAACACTGTGGGCTTACACGTAATACATATTATTAAAATAAAAATTGAGACAAAATCCTTCTCCAGGTAAGTTAGTGTTGGGTGGTCCTTTTCTGTGAGGTTTAGGTGGCTTCAAGCTTATCAGGGAAGCTAACAAACTTGGTATGTGGGCCCTCTACAAGCCATGTGCCTGCACTTCAGATAATGATTCATCCTTTTAAACTTTACCTGGGGTATCTGATTCAATGGATTGGTCCCCCACCTCTTCTAATATTAAGGATTTCATATGGGATATGGTGGGGGCAGCAGGATTTTAAAAGTGCCAGAGGTGGAGGCAAATGGTGGGCACCAGAAAGTGCTGGGTCGCAAACAATTTTGTGTGAAGCGTACAGAGTACAAGTCTTTGCGGTGTGGTCCAGGGGGCAAAGCCCCTAGAAGCTCCAAGATTTTGGTATATCTCTGAGTCAAAATTTAAGCCCAGGATAGGTATAATCTGGTTCATTATCCAACATCCAGTGCAATGATTTCAACTGATTTTAATGAATAAGTCTTATCCTGTTTTCACCATACATGTACATGTGATAGTTGAATCTGTGCCAAATTTCCAAAGTGAAGTTTAGCAGTTTGGCCTAATGTTGAATCTCTTCTAATAAAAGTGTAATCACAGTAACTGAATGAGTCCTGCTGACTTGCTTTAACAGGAGTGGTTCGGTATTGTTCAGTGGACAAGAATTGCATAGCAAACAACTAAATCAAAAGCCTGTATGCATGATGACTGCACAGAGGGAAGAAATTTTGTTCTGAGATTAGAGGGCCAGCGGAGAGCATAGAAGTACTGCTACACAAAGCTTGCACTGCACTAAAAAGTTTCAACAACAGGAAGTTATAAAACCTGTTTGTAACCTGTTTGGAGGATTTTTTTTTTTTACCACCTTATGTGGTTATGTTAATACCCATAGTATAATGATTTTAGAAGAATCATAGCCAGAAAACCCAAAGATTTAGTGACTTCTTGCAAAAAATAAAATGTGAGAAATTTTGCTTTTGAATCTTTTTTGACCCCCAAATGACAATCTTACAAATTCTTTGGAAATCTTGCAATTTGATGGTCCTTGCATGACTTCAGCTTATCTTTTGAATACCCCAAAGCAATAGGGTTCTTTCTACTTTTAATTGTACTACATCCATACTCTGAATAAGAACCTACCACAAGGTATTTTTAACAAAGTTTATGACCCCCTGTAACTTTAGATGAACTTTGACCTCTAGTGAACTGACATGACTTCTGATCTCTACCAAAATCAGTTCATCCTCTCATTGTATTGAACAAGCCATTTACATGTTTTTCAGGTCAGCTCTGCCAACCTTAAATGATCTTTGATCTCCTCTCAAAACTATAAACAATACCCTCCCTCAGTGTGACAAATCTATAAAAAAAATATAAAATATTGGCCATTGCTATCCTGAGATACGTTGTCTTCAAGCCACCAATGATTTCCCCTTTTCTTGGGAAGGAGAGAGGGGGGGGGGGGAGAGCATTTTACATGGATCAGTACATATACATTCACTCAAGAGTAATTTTAAAACCATTCATACTGTGAACCAACAGAGAGTTGATCTACCATTTAGGGGAAAGTCATTTATCTAAACCAGCCAGTATGGGCAGGTAGGCAAATAAAATAAAAAGCGACTTGACCATAACTGCCAATGAGATAAATGACTCTGCTCTTACTAAAACATTTTCATAGCTCGAACATCCACCTAGCTGTATTTATTGACCAAGTCATATTGCAGCCTGTGGCTTTCTTCTTCTACCTCATGTATTTACCTGCATTAAATTTGCATAAAATTTCTGTGCTTCTTCACTTTTTCTCCGTTTTCTTGACAGAGGTGGCTATAGCAAACCCAAAGTTACAGACATTTTGTGGTTTCAAATTGTCTTTCTCCCCGTTACCATTGCTCAATACCTGTATTGGTGGATGTCATGGGTATGGAGATTTCAGATACGTGGCCAAGAGTATGGTTTAGAAGAGAAGCATTATTTAATACGAAGAAACTTTGGAATAAGTGCATCACAATATGAGGTTTGTTGAATATGTATATGTACATATACATATGAATATGCATGTATGTGAATATGTTCATTTTATTGCAATCATGTAAGAAAGAGAGAAAGGGCTTGTAATCAGCACCATACCTACAGGATGAACTTGAAAAGAATAGCCCAGTATTATTTATATTATTTTTTTTTTATTATTTTTTTTGTGATATGTTAAAAAGGACTATATTCTCACTACTCGGGTAAAATTTTCACTTATTTCCTGTGTATGAGTCATTGTGGAAGTACAGTATTAGCAACTGAAGTAGCCACATTTTCAACTAAGTGTGAACTTGGAGCAAGCAATCATAATGTCATGAATTTACTCTAAATTTTACCACTAATTTTATGCAACTAAATTGTCATATATTGATACCATACATGCATCTTAAACAACTGTATTTTAAAATTTTTTTATTTGCCTAGGGTAATACAGCAAAATTATAGAATGAAAAATAAGAAAAGCAAAGCATTGGCCATCGAAGTGAATAAATGAATCATACTTGTTTGCTTCAAGTTCACTTTTGGCAGAAAATATGTCAGCTTTAATAGCTAACACACCAAATATCAGACATGGAAATTAGATGAAAATTTCAACATAATGCTCTGAATAGACCCCTTAATATTGCAGACATATATCTATAGTTTTGAGCTATCTTCCTGTACTGTACGGTACTTATTTTACAGTTATCTTTTTGTGAATGAAAACTGCTGTACTCTTTATGCTACTGGTACTTGTGAGATAATTCCTCTTTTTAGAGGATTTCTTCTTTACATTTTACACCACCTCTTATTTTCTTTCATCCTTCTCTTTCACACCAAAGACCCGAAAAGTTTTTGTTATGATTTTTTTTTTTAAAAACTTAGTGATTCAGCTTGTACAAACAGCCTTCAGATTTCTATCCATTCAGAAGTCTGTATTATAATGACATCAATATCACCAGGGACCCTTATTTGGCCCCTGGGCCTCTAGGCCCGGCACCTTCATTTCAATTTTCCCTATTTTAGAAGTCTCAGGCTCATTACCTCTTTTTTTGAAGATCTCAGATTCATCTCTGCAACAACTTTGCCTGTTTCACTGATTGTAAACTAGTGACTAAATTCTGGCATGTGCAGTTTTGGAGCCTTTTCTTTTAAAATTAAGATATTGCTTGATGCAAGTTATGATATGACAGGTTTTGACATTTTGACATTGTGTCATTACCACAGAGTGTTGTCCTTTCCCCAACCTGTCCCTGCACCTAAACCACACCCAAACCACACCCAGACTGCACCTTCTTTATTGATGATTTCCAGTGTTTACCATTATTTTAGTTTGTTATATGATTATTATTCTTAAAACAGACCTTCTGCATATGATGTCACATAGCCAAAAGTATGCCCTCCTTTGGTGGTTAAACAAAGCAACACAGACAAATGCAGACAGCTGATATGTCGACCACTAGAATACGCACAAAGTTTGCTACAATTGCAGGGTAAATTCTTACTAGGGCTGTCAATTTGTGACACAGCACACAATCACATGTAAACTAGCGGGGATTGGGTGTAGAAGAGGTGCATATAATAGCTCTGCACAATTTTTGAGCTTGTTGTTCATATTTTAGACATCGTATGCTTTGTCAAGGCAGCTAAACTTGTGAAGAAGGACCTTACATTGCTTACTTAACGCAAGCCAGAGACCACCGGGGCATGAGATGCAATTAATCGCATGTAACATTTTACTAAACGATTACTTGGCTGGCGATTATTCGGCGATTAATTGCTTATCGCTTACAGCCCTAATTCTTACTGTATGCTTGTGGCCACATGTGCCATTGTTCTGCTCAAAGGATGACGTCAGTATGTCATCAATGCACAAGATCTTATTAAAAGGCTTATTAAACTGAGATGAGAAGATAGTTGAAGGGAGATGAAAAGACTGAATAGCTTAAAGTCAATAGGATTAGGTTTCTATTCACCTCAGTTTGATTTTAGCGTACATGAACTATATTTTCTACATGCTTTCTGTAAAAAATATTTTTGTCAGAAAATTATTGTGACACGTGCATTATCTTTTCCAAATACTGTAGTGTTTATAAAGAATCACGGCTGAGTTTCCAACCTATTGGTTCAAGTCGAGCTGGCCATGGCCTTTTTTCCAGTTGTGGCCCACTGGCTTGTTTTCCTTACTCCATCGCTCATGCAGAGCATCATGCACAATGGCAGTAGGTTCCATTTTTAGAGTGTTTAGTATGCAAAAAAAAAAGAAAAAAAAAGAAAAACCCAACACCAATATTATTTTCCACAATCCTTTGTAATAGCCATTCAACTTTCAACTTGTTCCTCTTTCACTTCCAGTGAAATTGAATTCCTGATGGGCAATAGTTTTGTGTAAACCTGACCCACTTTATTATAATAGAATTTGTGTGTGCGTTCATGCTTTTTTGGAGGGGGGTGAGAGGGGTCCTACAAGTAGGGTCATTTCTATTTTTTGCCATTTTTAACTTAAGCTAATGTTTTGATATCATTCTATTTTCTTTACAGTCTATAGAAGATCATGAAAAAGAAGCTTTTCTAAGAAGACAGTTATGGATAAAATCCAATTATACTGTAAGTTCATTTTTATAGACATTACTGCTAGTTTTTGAATGCTGTGTTTGTGTTTTGTGAGGGAGTCAGATTCAAAGACAGTTTGTGTCTGTGTGTTTTGTTTGACTCATGATGATTGCAATGCAGATATTATTATCCATAGTGCAAGGGGCATGTGGGGAGTGGTGTTTGCATCAGAAGTGAGGAATTCTAAATCATGGTAAAAATAGGATTAGCAGTTGTAAAAAGAGCATAACAATTGTGGTGGACTTTTTTATTTTCGATATATCTATCTCTACCAATTTTTTTATGTGATGAAATTTGTTGTTAAAAACAGCTTCATTTTTCCAAGCCATAAGCAGAGATTTCTCTGTATGAACCCCGAGTATGAGTTATAACATTGTTGAGCTTTGTTTAACAGGTATATAGCCCAATCTGTGGCCGGAGGAATGTAGATATGGTTTATAGGAAGACTTTTTTTTTATCCCATGGGCCATTGGGCCATTTTATGATTATGTTTCGAAATTTTGTTGCACTAATGCTGTATAAGTTACAGAATATTAAACAGACAATTTTGCCCAAAAATGACCGTCAGGAATACCTTCCTCTATTTTTTGTCTTTTTTATTTATGCTTCAGGTCTGTAATAATGATCAAGATTTGAAAATTTTGTGGTCTTTTTGCTGTATTTGTCTTATTGTATGGGCAAATTTTGCCAAATATAGCTGTCAGAAGTACAGTATTTTTCTCTAATTTCTTGACTTTATTTTGTTTTAGGTTTATAAGAACGAGAAAGAGGAGGAGATGAAGACTAAAATGGCTGAAAATAGTAAATATAAAAGTTATCGGAGATACATGAGAAACCACGGTCCTGGTAGGATGACTTTTGAGGACTGATGTAGGTACTGCATATTCATGGGAGGTAGATTAAAATGCAAGCTAGGTTGAAAGGCAAGTGTTTTGTCATCCCAAACTTCAATAGACTTTATGAGATGACAACACACTGATGTAATCCCAGGAGGCAAAACAATGGAACGTATCTGCACACATAAGAATTTCCCCTGGATGTGTAGTAGACTGTGAGCATATTTGACTGGTTGACCTTTCATCAGTCTGCATTTGTCTGTGTTGGTTTGTAATACCCCAAAGAAAGGTGTATGTTTTTACTCCCAAACATCATATGCATAAGATTAATTTAACCAGTAGTCCAGAAAAGTGCTCGATTGGGACAGCTGTATGATGGACAAAGTCAAATTGAAAAACTTCAGAGTAGCTTAAATTATCATGTTCTTATCATGTACTAAGAGGGTTTTGATTACACAATATGGCCTCCATTACCCACCATGCAGGATATACCTTGAAAGAATGCAGTAGGATTGTGTCTGGATAGGGGTTAGTGAAGCATGTAGGTGGTGAGGTTAGGGGTTAGTGAGGTATGTATGTTGTGAGGATAGGAAGGAGTGAGGCATGTAGATTGTGAGGATAGGAGTTAGTGAAGTATGTATGTTGTGAGGGTAGGGAGGATTGAGGCATGTAGATTGTGAGAATAGGGGTTAGTGAAGTATGTATGTTGTGAGGATAGGGAGGATTGAGGCATGTAGATTGTGAGGATAGGGGTTAGTGAAGTATGTATGTTGTGAGGATAGGGAGGAGTGAGGCATGTAGATTGTGAGGATAGGGGTTAGTGAAGTATGTATGTTGTGAGGATATCGAGGAGTGAGGCATGTAGATTGTGAGGATAGGGGTTAGTGATGTATGTGTGTTGTGAGAATAGGGGTTAGCGAAGTATGTAGATCGTGAGAGTAAAAACTGTCAAGGGTAATAAACAACTGCCCATGATGTTTCTATATATTTGGGTTCACAAGACATAACTTACTATCATTTGGCTATGTCTGTGACTTGCAAGAATTATGTTAGGATCTGTTGGCATCTTGTTGATAACCTTGAAGAATAATGACCAGGCGCCCACATAATCAAGAGTGCAAAATGGGTGAGGGTTCCCTTTTTTGAGAAACAAAAAAAAAAAAAGAAAAAAGAAAAGGAAAAAAAGGACATATTGAGGTGTCAAGATGCAAAGTGGTACAAGGTTTGTTTCTCAAGGTAAAGTCGTACAGTGTAAAATGATCACTTTTTGCCATTTTTTGCCCTTATTTTGCTTTTCAAACTTTCCCCCATTGGGTATGACTGTTTGGCCGGGAGCTAATGGAACAGTGCTTAAAGATGTTCCTCTTTTTTTTTTTTGGGGGGGGGGGGGATCAGTTGCATTGGTGTATTGTGAGCCTACCTCATATAAATGTATTGTTTTTCACAATAATGGCGCTGCATTTTTGTTGTATGAAATTACAAAATACAAAATGGGGTAACATCATGCTGTAAAGGACTTCACTGGCATGGACTGGTGTAGTCATTCACTCTAAGATTAAAATGCTTTTGTTTCTTTTAAAACAATTCTTCTCAGTTTTTCTACCAACAGATTTGTTGGAGTAAACTGTGGTCAAATTGAAATGAAGGGTTGAGTTCAAGAGTCTAACTTCGTGTGCACTGTAGACCAGAATCCTTTTATGATCCGTGATTATGATCTTGAAGAGTGAGAAATGGCGGTGAAATAAAGTTATACCATTGGGTGGTAGATGTTGGAAGAGCATAAAGTCACCACATTCAAAGTGTAACTGGGGGAGGGGGAGCCCCCTCCTCATTGTAAAACAATGATTCTCGTAGTAGGAATTCAACATCTCCAAACCCATGATAATGAAGGAGTGATTTGAAAGCAAAATAATTATTCCCTTATCTTTCTCATATATCTGGAGATACTCCAGACCCAATGAGACAAATAAGTTGATTTTTTTTCACCTGGGCTCTTAGAAAACTCAGATGCAATGCAAGGGTGATAATAGCACCCTCACCTCACTTGTGTTCTTTTATATTGCTGACAAAGTTTGTTACTAAGTGTGATATACTGTGTGCATGTCGAATTGTTTATTGTTTTCTCTGTGCTGCTGTGCAATTTAATATTTTTAATGTAAGTATGGATGTTCCAGAAGTCATCTGCATGCATTATCTTGAACAAGTGTGAGGGTGTCTGTGGATTCCATATTAAAAGAACAATATTTAAATGATATATTTTCATACAGATTTCATACGGACTACATTATACATCATAGAATGACATTGCCAAGGGTGGATACGGGTGAGAAGGGGACAAGACGTCCTCTCACCTTCCTCAAAATGAAAGAAAGTTTCCTGTGCAGTCCTTGTTGAAAATTTTTTCATTCGACAATGTGACTGGAATTGGCAATCGGTAATTTTGTGGAAGTTGAATATGTTGCCTTAAGATTCTCTTCTTTGTCGCTTGAAAAAATTTCTTGGGGCTATTTCCCCAACCCCCTCCTTTTAATTCTCCTCAGTCTCTGTCCAGGTGTTGAACTTCACTATGTTATTTGCCATTCAGGGTAAGCTGTGGTCCACTGTGCAATGGATTTGTATCGGATCCCGATCTGATTTTTGTGAGTTGCTATGAACATTTTCTCTGTCTCCTGTCCGAAAAGACTTAAAATTTGCCAATTAGTGTAAATGCAATTGGCATCAGAGGTCTATATAAATAAAAGGTTATCCAATTTTTTTGTGACATCACACCCACGGATAGCATTTTTGGATACACAGTCCAGTAAAAGCTGGCTCTCCATGTGACATCACAAGTTAATGAGTATAAATATACATTTCTTTGTCATCAGATGCAAGGCATACACAGTATTAACACAGGCTGGCAAAGTTTGTGTTCTTTCCGACCAGAGATGGAAAATGTAGTAACAAAACTTACAAAGTTCAGATGGGAATCCCATCCGAGTCTTTGTAGTGTGATCGTGACTTAACTTTTACAGGGGTGGTTTGAGAAGTAATTACTGATGATAGTGCAACTATTTAAGAACAAGTGTCTTCGTTTTTCATGATTCAAGGGACTTCTTTGTTGATATTAATAGTCTTAAAATTATTAAGGATACTTTGGTGTGGTGTTTAGTCTCCATGTTAGAATATTGATTCAGTTTAATGTAAAGCACAAATTTACTTTGCTAAGCACACTGGTTGTGCTGCCACTATCACTGGCAACTCCAAGGATAAATCAGGCTGTTACTGGCTGTAGCCTTGGTGGTATCAGCAAATCCGTGATTAGAGTTTCGTGGTTGTGTCGTAAGCTGTTGGCCTGATTGAATTTCTTCAATGCCAGTTGAATGAAGTCAGTGCACCAAAAAGTTTCTACGAATTATGCAAATTGTCTTCGAGTTGGATGAGAGTTACTGGTAGTCATGGTGATGTGGACCTAGCTAGCTTAATAATGCAAATACTTGGGATTATTATACATTAGTTTGCATATTTTAAATTTATCTTGTTTAAGTTATTTCTTTTAATGTTTCATTCTGCAGTTTGGGGTTTGCTGTCACAGAATTTATTTCGGTCTTTTTTCTTTAAGTTCTTCGTCAATATGTTTTAAATCAGGCAATTCAGATATTTTGCATTTTCTTAATACGAATTGTTTATATTCACCCTTATGGATTTTTGAAATGTGTTTTCACATTGTAACAAATAATTATCATTAGGCTTGATAGGTTTGGTATTTTCAGTACTATCACAATAAATTACCAGGTCAGGTCCGTGTAATTACATTTAGAAATTTGACATTTAAAATGTCAGCATGGACAGACCAAGAAAGTTGAGCTTGTCAGTTGTTCGTTGATTATTGGGATTAGTCAGATCCCTCGTATGATGGTTCAACTTACCAAGGTCACAGTTTTAAAGACGGAAAGTGTTAAATTTGACTCTAATGCACTTATCAGTTATAGTCGAATCCGATCAGCGCTCGTGTTTAGTGACTGTAGGCATCCATTAGTGGGGTCCATCAGTCTTAGATCCACTTTATTTATTGTCTACAATTTCAAACCCTTATATCCCGTGAAAATGAAGAAATCAAGAAAGATACAGTTTATAGTGTACCATCCATGATACAGGTAAGCAAGGAAATTGAAAGATGAAAGGGTGATAGACCCCACTTCCGGCCAACTGAAGTCACACTTGCTGTCCAGATTCGTCTATAAAACGCACGATATATACTTCATCTAACCCAACCTCAAGCTGGAGCATATTGACAGGTACTAATCCTATTCACTGCAGGCTATTCAGTCAGTTTATCTACCTTCAATTTTCTATTCAGTTCAGTTTGAGGTAACCTTACATGACGCATCTCTCAGACACACCCTCCGACCCCCGGACATGGGTGGGTCAAGTGTGCGTCATGGGTAAGTCAACTGTGTGTCATGTTCGTATGAGTTGTAACGCAGGGGTATGTCAAAATTGTCTTCATGTTTTTTAACAGCAATCTAATATGTGCGGCAAAAGTGCGTTGTTCTCTGCAACAAACTTGTGCCAATGTCTCTGAAATCTTGGGTCTGTTGCGTGACGGAGGGGTACGTCAATGCACAAAATGTTCATACTCTAGTTAGAACATTGACCGACCTAACCCTGGGGTCAAGGGGTGTGTTGTACAATTGAGAGGTGTGTTAAGCATAATTATAAAGCATTTACATGACAAAACGTCTTTTAATAGTGGAATGTGCCTTTAGAGGAATTTGGGGTATGTCAGCTGGCGATAAATGTTTGTTGGGTTAGTTGTTATGACATCATTTGATCACTTGGTCACGGTGTTTTAACGGAAACAATGTCTCCCTCCTAAACCCTAATAATAATAAAAAAAAATATGCATTTTCAGTCTGAGTAGTGTTTGTTTTTATACTGCCTTCAAAATAAAGATTTTGCAAGATTTTAACTTCCGTAAACTACTTTTGATCCTGGACCTATGTACTTATTTTGTAACAGTTCTTACGGAACTGAGTTACCTTTAAAAACGGCTCACTTGTGTAACAATCAATTTACCCTAGGTAATTGTCGACTCACAGCAGGTCGTGTCTCGTAGGAACCTCAAATGATAGTGGATGATGGGGTGCACAGGGTGGTGAAGGTTGGCATTAATAGGCTTGTGCGGCTGTCATCAGATTGGGTGTGGCTAGGTTGGGTTAAGCTTGCTTAGGTCAGATGAAGATATCATATTGGAATAATGATGATAGTGTGTCTCGTACACGGGCGTCCATCCCAACTCGAATGTTGAAAGGGCCATGACCTCTCCAATCTAAAAATGTAAGTTATTGTGGGTGTTTTTCCAAAACTTCGAAGGGGCAGTTGCTCCCGATCCCCGAAGCGACGCCCCTAGCCTCTCATATTATACCTTATTGTACCCGATCTGACTATCTGCATTCTTTATATGAATATTTACAGTATGAAATATTATAATGGTCGATTGTTGTACTTTGGAACTTTCATAGCATGTTACTCTATCTTTCAAATTTCTTTCAGTATTGTAAACAACGAAAGTGAAGTTTAATAAACATATGAAAAAATACTTATATATGTGTATATGTGTGAATACATTCGTCTTTTGGGTTTTAAAGTCCTATTCGATTAGGTTAGGTTAGATAAAGTTTCTAACCAATTGGTTCAAGTCGAGCCGGCCGAGGTCTTTTTACCAGTTATAGCACTCTGGCGTGTTTTCCCTACTCCATTGCTTTTGCTGAGCACCAATGGGAGTAGCTCCCGTTTTTAAAGTCTTCGGTATGACCCGGCCAGAAGTCGAACTCCCCACCTCCTGACTGCAAGTCCATGCAGTCGGTCCTATTTAGAAAAAAAAAGGTGTACGTGATGCACGGGCAGCTGAATGCAACATCATGTTGTTCCAACAGAGAAGGTTGTCCTCTGGTCTTTATTTCCGGCTCTTTAGCCAGACAAAATGCTAAAGGGGAGCAAGACATCTCTTAGCGGTGGAATGAGCAGGGCAGCTCTTAGGGATTGGGGAACAGGACAGCTCTTATAGGGGTGGGGAGGAGGATATCTCCTAGGTGTGTGTGTGTGAGGGGGGTGAGTCAGCTCTTAAGGGTTGGAGCGATGTATTTTTGTTCGGAAAAGATGCTTATTGTCTTTAAATTTATTGGGCATAGGCGTAGGAAGCGGGGAGGGGGTGGATGGGGGCGACAGCCCCCAGTGAAAAATGAGGACGGAAGCATGCTTCCGGCCCCCACTTCCAGGTTAGAAAATCCCTTTTGTTCATTTTTCCAAATCTCAATAAAAAATGCAGTGCAAGCGCGCCGAAAAATGCAATATAGAATGCATAAGTTCTCGATCGTAAATCAGTTTGGTAAGCTTTTTCGAGCTCTGGAAATGACAAAATCGGATTTTCACTATACGTGACACCACATCATCAAGAGACACCGGCAGCTATATAGCTATTTTTTGTAAACTCTCTTTCATAGAATTCCAAATTTTCTTCAATGCAAGCTCTCGATTTCGAAATATTTAAATTTAAATTCCCTTTAAATTTCCTGAGAGGAAATCCAGCATCCAAAGCTTTCTGCAATACAAGCTCCATATCTACATATGTGTGATTAAACAGGGCAAAAACTTTGGCGTGCTTTGCGCGTCAATGCGCCCCTGATGCAGTGGTGTTCACACTCGAAGGAAAAATCGAAAATTTAGCTACTAATTACAAACCCGAGACATGCCATTTCCGGCTGCCCGGGGGGTCGCGATTTGTCAAAATTTTCTGTACGCTCCACGCAAGCTGAATCTAGTCTTTTGAGCAAGACTTCAATGATATTCCAAGCAGGAAACCATTAGCGGACTGTAATCAAATGCTCTCATACACACCTATCATCAGATACATTTCAGATCTGTCAGTTGAGTAGTCTTTGTATATAGATGGATTCTTTAGTTATTGAAGTGTCAAAATGTTATCAATATTCAATGTTGCAGAGCAGTGACGTAGCTACATTAGGCAGGGGCGGCTGCCCTCTGGCTCGAAAAAGTGAAGAATTCAGAAATTTGCAATTTGAGACACCAGTCAAATACAGTGCGGTTTTCCCAACTTTTTCTTCTGAAATTACTAATTCTTCCTAATGAAAGCTCCATGTTTGTAATTATCAGTTTAAAAAGGCAAAATTTTCCGCGGGCTTTGGGCGCCCTAAATAACAACCCTTAATGCAGTATTGGTCAATTTTTTTTTTTTGGTCAGTATTGGACAATAAAGGCTTTTAACTTTTAAGTATTTTGTCTAAAAAAATGGCAACAAAGTTTAAGGAGCTCTTTGAATGTCGCCAGAACCCTTAATCCGCACTCCTTAGATAACGTTATGTAATAACAACGATCTTCAGTCGCCATGCTATCTCACATATATGCTAATAGGAAACGCATATTCTTCGATAGTCCCCAAATAGTCAAATTTCTTTACAGGAAACCTTGAATCCAAACTAATTTTTGTAATACAAGCTCCTTATTTACAAAAGTGTAGAAGGACTCAAATTTTCGGCGCGCTCGCCGCAAATAACGTTCCTAATACAGTAGTATTCACCCTTAAGAAACAAATTAATTTTATTTAAAAAAAAAGAAAATTTTCTTACTCGAGAAAAAAAAAACGAAAAAATTTAGCATTAAAAATGTACCTTTTTGTCAATGGATGCACACCCTAAGCTTAATCCGGTGCTTACATTGTGTAAGTGCAAACATCCCCTCAATCTTTGCGTTGTCTACTAAAGTAGTCGTATAGCCCATAGCTTTTGCATGATACGGACAATGGTACAGCTTAATGCGTCTGTCGTTACGTCATTCAGACAAGACCAAAGATCCACTAAGTAAGAGCGACAACTTGTAGAAACTTTTATCTACTTTAACGATTATTTGAATTCTGAGTTTTAAACTTTCAATGTTTGGGAAACTACCGGACTCATCGAGAATCTTTTACCAGATTGATCGTGTGTGAAATTTTACGTTATAATCTCCTAAGCTTTTTACGGGTCGAATTTTCGGGCCCATGGCCCTTAAATTTAATGCCCCACATTTTAATGTGCAAAAAAGTCAGCATAGCATGACTTTCTATTCGTCCGTCGGACTTAGTTGGGACCTCCAAATTTGGTGAAAGTTCTTTTTTTACAAATGCTGTTTAGAAATGAAGGATGACTAGTCTTTGTTCTTCGATTTTTCGTTTTTGTGACAGTATTCAATTTTCAGAACAAGAGGTTCTAAAATTGGAAATATTAAGGATGCAATTTGCAAGGCATGTGTAGCGCCATTTCAGCAATCTGGGAAGCATTTTCTGCTTCATGTTTCCGCTTGCAGATGATGACTTTCTCCCCCATGGACATAATAGGGAAAGGGCCTTAAGAAAAACTCCTCTACCCACATGCACAGCAAGTGTTCAGACCTTCTCTTTTTGACTTAAAGAGTAAGTAGTTTGACAAGAGGCTGTGTGGGCATACTCCAAATTACTCCCGGTATCGCCCCTTAGTGCCCCATTGCGATTTACTTTTTAGCCACTTTTCCAAAAGCTGAAAGCCTGGGATTGGGGTCCTTCTTTTTGGAGACAGATCCTTCATGAAAAGCGTAAATGAATGGGCAACGAGAGTTTGACAGCGAATGTGAACCTTTTGTTACAACGTTCTTTTTTCCTTTTAGAAGTGATTATTTACCAGATTCAACAGACTGGCAGACATTGAAGAGGTCTTTCAAGTAATAAAACGTTGAATTTGTATTAATACTATTTAGTGACAATTTTGTAATTTTTTCGGGTAACAAAATTCCACAAAGATGCAGAACTAGAAAAAGTTCCAATTTCAATATGGATTTCCAAAGTCCACGTCTTTTCACCATTTTCATCAAAAACATTTGTTTCCTTTGGGATTCATGTCCACCATACCCAGAGAGTGTGCCACTTTGGCAGGAATTCGTGACTTCTTGTCACATGTGCGACAAGTAGTCTGTCCTTTTCTGAGGGCAGGGAGTTGCTGAGAGAATGTCATTTTTGAAATATTTTCCCACTCCTTGTCGCATGTGTGACAAAGAGTTGGTCCTTTTCCCACGGAATAGAGTATTAGGATATCGTATTAGGCTATAATTTTGTCAAAACAGGCAAAAAGTTCTGCAAAAGGAGCTGTCCAGATTAAAGAAGAAATTCAATTTTAAATATAGAGCTTGTTACAGTCTCTGGTATACGGTGACCTATTCCAACGTCAGACCATTAACTCAATGTATGATTGTGATGCAGAATTGAAGTCATGGAAAACTTGTTAAACAAACTCTGATTGTCCCTTTAAGCAAAGGCAATATAGATCTGTGCGGTAAGTTTTACTTTGGGTTCTAATATTTCAGTAGGCATGCAACCCCCTCCCGCCTTGCCTCTCATCGGCACTGTCTTACGCGCCGCTACTGATTTATTCATCACTGATTATCGACGTTCCGCTTGGATAGTGTTATGAACCTCCCATGGCCGACTCGACTGAAAAGCAAGTGGTTAAAACTGGACCGTAAAACTAACCCTAAATGTAACCTAACCTTTAAAAGAATTGTACTATACTGCAGAGAAAGATGTTTGGTTATATTGGAAGATAAATGGATTGAATCAATTTTGAAATTATTTACGTAAAAACTCTTCGGAAAATTACAGGCGCGAGATGAAAGCACACCATGTGAGGACAAAATTTTTCGTAGGTTTTCGCTTTCCCACCTTAGGGGGAAATTGTTATATCTGCGCGTACATAGGGCGAAAAAATAACAATGAAACACATAAGAAAAAGTATTCGCCCTAACGTCTAAAAATATAAACAACGTTATTTCAATGGCAAGCCATCCGTTCGTGTTAACAGCTAGGTGTCCGTAAATTTTACAACTTTGAAGTAATTGTATCTACTTTGTAAATCTAGGAGGGCGCCCTTGTCCGTTTACGTATTCTTATAGAAAATGTGTGTAGAAACGTTACGGCGAAACTTATATTTCGCCCCCCAAAATTTTCCTCTTAAGGTCGACTTTTCAACAACAACTTTCCCCCTAAGCGCCGAATCAGTGAAGTATATATATATATATATATATATATATATATATATATATATATATATATATATATATATATATATATATATATATATATATATATATATATATATATATATATATATATATATATATATATATATATATATATATAAATATATAAATCAAAATTAAAGCTGAAAAATCTGGCTGAGGTGAAAAAACGATGTTGACTCCACCGGGATTCGAACTCGGGACCTCCCGCTTTCTAGTGCGGATGCTCTAACCACTGAGCCATGAAGCCAAGTTGGTTTGGCTTTTGTTCAAATAATTGATGAAGCAACTCGCAATTCACCTCCTGAGCAGGCTCCTAATTTTTTGGAACAGCACTATATATAAGGTATATATATATATATATATATATATATATATATATATATATATATATATATATATATATATATATATATATATATATAACGCTGGATCCTACCTTAGGTCGACATCGACCTTAAGTCGACATATAAATATTTCACATATTTGAATATATCTGCACATACAGACACTAAAAAATTCAAATAAAATACCACCATAAACTTCAACAGCGCCAACAATAATATGTATGGTATATTTATAATGTATGACGTACGCACAAGTTATAATAAAATAAACAAAGTATTAAAGGTATTTTGCAATACTTACGTGTTAACTTAATGTACATTTTTAGACAACGCAAGATATAACACACCCTTTTTCACGTGCAAATCTACATACTATACATTGTGTTTATTACGTCTATATAAAGACACAATAAAGAGGGCGCCATGAAGGTATTATACATGCACTTATTTTATTAAGAATGTATGCAGAAGGGGTTGAAATCGTGAACCAAACATTAGGTCGACACGAAAATGTTGACCTATCGTAAATGTCGACCTTATGTACATTTTTAGACGAAGGAATGTCGACCAAAGGTAGGATCCAGGTAAATATATATATATATATATATATATATATATATATAACGCTGGATCCTACCTTAGGTCGACATCGACCTTAAGTCGACATATACATATTTCACATATTTGAATGTATCTGCACATACAGACACTAAAAAATTCAAATAAAATACCACCATAAACTTCAACAGCGCCAACAATAATATGTATGGTATAATTATTATGTATGACGTACGCACAAGTTATAATAAAATAAACAAAGTATTAAAGGTATTTTGCAATATTTACGTGTTAACTTAATGTACATTTTTAGACAACGCAAGATATAACACCCCTTTTTTCACGTGCAAATCTACATACTATACATTGTGTTTATTACGTCTATATACAGACACAATAAAGAGGGCGCCATGAAGGTATTATACATGCACTTATTTCATTAAGAATGTATGCAGAAGGGGTTGAAATCATGAACCAAACATTAGGTCGACACGAAAATGTTGACCTATCGTAATTGTCGACCTAATGTACATTTTTAGACGAAGGAATGTCGACCAAAGGTAGGATCCAGGTAAATATATATATATATATATATATATATATATATATATATATATATATGTCGAAAGGAGTGTTAAAGTTCGATTTGGAAATTTGGAAATTCCCAAGCATTGGCATTAGCCCTAATGAACAAGGGAAATAAGAAATAAATTCAGAGAGAAAATTAAGTCACGACCAGAACTTGAACCCGGGTCTGTCGCATACATGGCGACCGCCTTAACCACTCGGCCATCGTGACTAGGGTTCTTACACCTGCCGCCCTCAATTTTCTCTCCTGTTACCATGGTAAGTCCCCAAGCGGGGTATATATATATATATATATATATATATATATATATATATATATATATATATATATATATATATATATATATATATTTATATATATATATATATATATATATATATATATATATATATATATATATATGCTATGAACGATCTCAGCTTCCAACGTTGGTGTATTGTATTGAATAGGGGTGTACAGACGTTGCAATGCCTGAGCACACTAGCCTAGGGTGGTCATGTTCATGCCTGCGTGGTTCTTCTGTAGAACGAATATGTGTATATCAGGGTAGCTAACATTCCATCATCATCCCTTCTGCCAGTTTTGCATGTTAGACGAACCAAAGTGCTCATATGGGGGAGACTCACATAAATGGTCAATATTAAAATACCACAATATGTATGATGTAAGTTAGTTGTAGTTAGGTAGAGTTTTACGGCCCAGTTTCCAACCTATTGGTTCAAGTCGAGCCGGCCACCGCCTTTTAGCCAGCGTGTGGCTCACTGGCTTGTAAGATGTAAGAGGACCGACAATAAGACTGACTTATTGTTTCAAAGGGACGGATTACAGAAAGAGGCATTCTTTTACCCCAGTAGGGTCATATCTCCGCCATGTTTGTACAGTTCTGGAGTATAGGTGTGTCAATGTTCTCCAAATATTTTGTCAAAATAGGGGCAGTCTGGGTCAAGACGTTATTGCACATTTTCTCCCTAAAATTCAAATAGAGGGCGGGCTTTGAACTTGACTTTTTTGCTTCCAGATTTGCTTCAGTAACCTAAAACGCAGGTCTGAAGGTATCAGAGGGCGTCTTTAAAAGAGAGTAGTAAATGCTATACTTCTAGTATTAGGGTCTTGACCGAGACTAGACTATGTGCGGTAAAGGTGTATGCGTTGAAATATATAAAACGTTGACTCATTCATGTGATGGAGTGGTGATTAACTGCACAGAAATGTTACATCCTACCAGAGGGTTCGAAGGTCTGTCTTACAATTGACAATTTACCAAGTGGCAAATGTACTACAATTCGTTCCTTTAAGCAGTGTTGGAGTTGGTGCAATGTTATGCCTGCTTTGATCATTCATTTTTCGCAGGGCAAAGCACTCTTTTATTAACTCAATAATATGAACCTTGAACCTCGTGTTCATGAAATATTTTTTTGGTTTCACTGGAGCATGCAATCAAAATAATTGATATTAATTCCGACCCCAGGATGTCAACAAGCTTATATTTCTAAAGTTTCGTTAAAGAGCCTAATCATTTAAGGAATTTATGAAAGAAGATAAAACAAATATAAGGCTTTTAATTTCAATTAAAGGGAAAATGAAAGAAATTAAAAATTAAAAAAAGGCATCGGTTTGAGACTTCAATTGGTCAAAGTCTTTGTTCCTGACAATTGAGTCCATCGTTACAACTTGAAAAACGATTAAAAACGATTAAAAATTAAAAATGATTTCAGTCGTAAAGTTGAAGTGGCACATTTCACAATAGTTCATCCAAAACAGCTTTCAGTTTCAGTTTATAAAACTTCAAACCAATCCACTCTTTTCTGCGTTGGTTAATTGTAATATGTCATATTCGTAAAGGCTTTTTCCCCCTTTTACTTCTAAAGAATATCATTAATAGAGGCACGAACCAAAATCTAGTCAAAAGATTCAGCCCATATATGATATAGTCTAAACTATTTCTAGACAACAAAACAAATCTTGTCAAATATTTATCAATTAATTATTACAGCAATTACTTGCTTTGCAACAATTGTAGATCAACACATTCCTTGCCCATTGGCGTAAAAGCTCTTTTTGCATACCGGGCTAGGGGGCTAGTTGCTACGCCACTGTATATACGTGATCGACAAAAAGGGAGAAAGGTACAGTGAGAACGGTAGGATGTATGTAGGTGGCTCTTATTCAACGAAATGTAAGACGGAATTCCTTGTCAGCTTATAATTAGGGGTAGAGGATTCTCTGCACGAAGTATGTAATCTTGTTATAAGGAATATTTAAGTCTTGGTCTCACGTACCGCGCAACATTCGGTGTTAATTAACTCGTGTTTCCAATTAGGCAAAACCGCAGATTAACCCCATGTTTTCCAGTCGAGTTTGGTTGATTGAGTAGTGCTTCCATGGTAACGAGGTCAAATTTTCCCCTTACTAAATATCGTAAAATGTGACAAAATACGGGTAATCAGCGCCATAAACACCTCTTATTTTGATCGATTAACACAAACACGGTGTTTGAAACCGAGTACCCTGTGATTTGAGGTGAATCGAAATTTGAACACTGGCAACCCCGCGCTATTCCACATCCTCAAGTTACTCGAGCTCAAGTAACAAGGCGTCACCTCGAGGTACATACATATGAGACCACGGTATGAGCGGACCGCTAACACCACTGAATGGATAGGAGCATTTAGAAAATGTCGAAAAATTGTCACACCTCAGACAGACGGAAAGGCGTTTCCAACGCTTGTTGTAAAGTAAAATAGGAGCAGTCAATGTTTAGTTCTCGTTTTCAAAAAAGTTTTCCATTCAGCCTAAAAAATTGCATCACTGCGCCAAAGTATTTTGGCAGCGACCCCTTGCCATGACGCCTATGATATTGCAATATAGAGATTTCTTTTTCTCTGCAATAGTTATTTAATTACGCATGATGTGTTCTTTTGATATGTACACGTTTGAACGGTCACGGTTTCAGCTTACTCTTTTTCACTTGCACTTGACTTGGCCAGGGTCATTTTAATTCACTTCTTCAATGACTACGTACTATTAATTCATTAATTTATAGTTTCAAAACAGTTCTTCATTCAATGTGACTTTTGTCATGGGAAATATACTTAAATGTACTTAAGCTATTTATCTCATCTGCGTTAACTGAAAAGCTTCTGTGAACGAATGTTTAGATTAATCTTAGGTGTTGTTTGAACTTGGGTGTGATTTGTACTTTCGTGTTCTATAACTTATAGCCAAAACATTGGAAGGATTATACAACCCATAGCTTTAAACAATTTTCGGTTTTTGACATTTGCTTGGTCATCAGTTCTGCAGGTCATTATGAAAGGATGAAACACTAGCAGACATCAGGCCCGTAGTAAAGGGTAGGAAGGGGTTATCCCCTTACTCCGCAGTCAGGGAGTCAGCCCCCCTCCTTCCCTTTACTGAGGGCCCTAACAACTTTCGCCTCTATAGAAAGTGAACTTTGTCATTAGATATGCACATTTGATTCCCCTGAAAAATCTCCCCTTGGAAAAGTTTTGCCCCCTTTCAGTGCCTTGTTTGGCTACGGGCCCGGGGCGGCTGTCAAATCCGCATACAGGGCCCATGTCATATAGGGTTATGTACGTTGAAAAGTCCTTCCAGAGATTGGTAAATCTTTTTCACCGGTGGTGGGTAGGTAAAAATGTATTACGTTATTGGGAAAATTCAAATGCTCTTGGTTGGCAAAAAGCAAAGGGGTTTATCTCTATGTAACGAACATGAACCATTCATTATACCCATTCTCCTTTTCTAATAGTTAGTAATCTAACCACTTATCGTAATCATAGGCGTTTAGCAAATACTGCTATTGCTATTATGTTGATCCTGGGCCGTGTCCCGTGCCAAATCATAGTTTTACTCCTCTCTGATCATATATGAGTGAAACTGATATTTTACGGACAACAAACAATGTCAATCATAGTTTGAATCATTAACCGCAGCTATTTTTAAATAACCGAGGGTCCACTGACATTGCATTGAGGGTTCCAATAGGAAAGTCTGTATAAAATGATTAGATTAATGAAGAAAAAATCAGGAATTTATAAATCAATTAGGTAGTTTCTTGTAACGCGTTTGGTTTTCAAGGTTGCTAAATGGATCTATACAAACCGTGAAGGAAATATAGCCTATCTACTCCGAGCGATTATCTCTATTTATCTTATTTTTACTAAATTTCTGTTAAACCAAAATATCCTTACTACTATATATTTAAATAATTTCATTCAGAGTACAAGTAGACAATAAGGAAACTTGTATATACTATTAAATCTGATTCAATCATTCGAGATGCCACTGACCATCTGGCTACTGGGCTGCTCGCATTTCCCTTCCAATGTAAAAAAATCTGATAAATCTCCTGATATTTTGTGTCAGCCGGGTTGAAAATTGAAGAAATAAATGGCCGGTGGGTGAGGTATAGAGTTGTGCTCAATATCCTCCTCCCCTCCTCCATGAGAAAGAAAATTTCCAACATGAAGGTACCAACCACGGACTTCCTATTCATAGACAGAGAATACTGCACTGTATATTGTCATTACCATAAGTGTGAGAAAAAGCGCACCAAGATGGCGTGTCTGGTATGGTTTTGTGTAAAAGTGTGGACTTGCTCAAGTCAATTTCTAGATTTTTCAAGAAAGTTGAAATATTTTTGAAATATGGCAAGGTAAGGTCGTAATTATTTCACTTATTGCAGGAATATAATATTCTTTCCAATCAAGTTTAACTCTTGTTTAAAGTATTACAGAGTCGTCGTCACATCAAACGATCTATAGCTTCATGGCGGCCATCTTGGTGCGCCTTTTTTGTCCCAGTCGGTGGAGACAATCTACGGATACGACGTACACTTTACATGCTCTGTCCATGTATATAAGTCCGTGGTACCAACGCAAAAATCTATAAAACGAATCAGGCGTACTTACAGCCTTTTAAGAAATGGGCAGACGGGCGAGCACTGCAAGCATAGCCATAATCGGCATTTCGGGGGGAGGGGCGTCGTGGTCCTCCCCAAGAAAACTTGCGCGATTAAAAGTGTTTAGATACGATTCGAATGCCAGGCAAAAATGGCTGGGAATGGAAAAGAAGGGGCGTGAGCTTAGTGCGCTTCCCTGTACCCGCGCCTGCGGGCCATGTTGAAAGTGTGTTTGCCTCTTTTATGCTATTATATATCAATGTTTTATTTCTGTCTATGTGCGCTTATAACATGTCCACACACATAATTCCTCTAGCATATAGTAACTTGATCCAAGGAGCTACCCGTTTGATCAACTTCTGACCACAAGACTGCTGTTTGATAAGCTACTAACGGCTACATCAAAATATACTTCAAAATATACTTCAAATTATTATAAAATAAAAGTGTGTTTACATGTTTGCATAACGACTTCAAAATCCTGTGACGTGGCAGAATTGTCACAAGAGAGAAATGGGAAATGAAGTAGTTTAATACATAATAATTCATTTTAGATAAATAGAATCTGCCGAGGTGAATTTTATGAACCCTCTCGTTGCGTCTCATATGTTAACCATGCATGACATATCCTACTTGTACAAAAGCACCAGATCCCTTTGTTTGTACGAATCTTAACGGCATGTGGCAGCAATTACTGTACAGTATTTATTGTGCATGCTTTAGCCTGACAATAATTACTGTACAGTAATTATTGTACATGCTTTAGCCTGACAAAAGGGATAAACATGTAAGTGACATAGGCTCCAAGTCAGGCACGGAGCCATGATTGTGTCATGGGGATGGTTTTGGTGTCATGGGGGGGGGGGGGGGTTGGGGCACGATATGAGGGAAAAGTTCCCAAGTTCGGGTGGGAATTTAGTTCAGTGTTTACATCTAATTTAAGGTAGAAATTTTACATCCTTGTTTTTCCAGTCTTGTAATTCTTCCAAAAATTGCAATGATCCCAGAGAGTAAGAATTGTTATCATCACATCGTTGATATGTTGACGTTAAAATACATGAAGTTTCACCTTAAGCATTCAAATTATCCGGAACAAGCCTTCAAAACCTAAGAAAAAATTAGATAAAATAAAAAAGAGGAATGACTTTCTGAACCAAAGTTATGAACAGACTAGATAAAAATAAATTTGTTCGGTAATGCTACTGCAAAGTTAGTAACAAAGCAACTCATATTAATTGAGTCAGTGACCGAATTTGTTCCATTGTGACAAATAGAAAGTTACAAAAGGAAAGTTAAAACAAAGGACCCTAGAGAAAGTTTCCATTTGTATGCACTTTGCATTTCAAGATGTGAACTCCAAGTAATATTCGTAATCGTGAAATTACTTTCCATCAAAAGAGATTAATTTAACTTTAAGATAAATCCCCTTCAGACATATCGGAGGTGGTCGAGTCAAGGAAATTATTTCAGTATTGAATTATCGTTTTCAAAATCCTCCTGTCATTGTTTAAGTACACCCCAAGTTTAATATACCTCGGGGAGGATACATTGCCAAACACGAACGGATTGATTTTAGTACCCTTGCGATTTCTACTGAATATCAATGTAGACGTTAAACTTGGACCATGGGGTTATTGATACTGACAATAACCGTTCATCTGATCATGACATTCCAGCTAGCATCATTTCCTCTCGTGTTCCTGTTATGGCAACCAATTTCTTCAGCGGATGGTGAGATAACTCTCTTTTTTATTAGAAATGTAGATTGAGATTCTATAAAATGGTTATGTGTGTTAATTGTTTTATATCAAGTAGGTTTACCTGTTTCAACATTTGTTACCATAAGGTACCTACTTCATACAATCAAAATTACATAAATATTGTTCGTTGATGACTAAAAAGCAGTCAATTCTCACCCCAAAGTACAATATTTGCAGTGGTCTGTAGATATTTTCAACCCCCACAGCTAACTTTGATTGGCACAAAATTTCAAACATACATGTAAGCCACGCTTGTTCTGATTACACATTGGATCGTGTATACTCACTCTGAGTCAATAAATTGATACGGCGTCTGGAGGGGGATGAGTTTTAGACAGTGGTGAGAGGGGCGTAAGAAAGTAGGTTAGGAGAATTGAAACGGTCTGGAATGAGGATATTTGGCCTTTAAGATTTTCGCATTTCCCATATGGCTTCACTCCAGATGGAATACACCCAACACCCACGGAGCTGTAACCAAGGAATAATGACTTAAGGACCAAACGGCGTTTCCCCTGAATGATATAGGTGTGACGTCTAAAGGGGTACCGCAGTGGCGGAGCTGGGGTTTTCGGTCAGAGGGGGCGAAAATGGTCTGTAGGGGCGCTTCGAAGAAGTAAATACCCTGAGCCTCAGCACAATCGAAGCCACGGCTTTTCAGATTTTCCATTTGATTTTCCGCAACTGGTAGAAGACTATTCTGGCATTTCTCCTCAGCAAGTTTTTCTGTTAAAACATGTTTAAATTTTCTATCCATGGGCCTCCGCGAAAGAAAATTCGGGGGGGGGGGGGGAGACTAAATTTCTTTTGGGGAAAAGCTCCGCGCCATTATGAGTTGGCGCGGAGCGCAAGAAAACTTTGGCCCCAAATGCCTCTCAGTTTGCTGGAAATGACATTCCTAAAGCCTATTTTTAACGTATATAAATAGGAAAACACTTTGTGAACTGTTACGAAGTATTGATGATAATTTTTCTTCGTCTTTTTCTTTATTTTTTCTTCCTTTTTTCAGGTTTTTATTTTCCAAGGGAGGGCAATCTCCCCCACCCCCCCTTGCCCCTCCATGCGGAAGCACATGTTTCTTTTCCTCTCTTTCATATTGTAGTATGAAGGCAGTAATTACATTCATTAAGTCATTCAGATTTTAATGTAATAATGGGTTACTTTGTGAAGATAAAGATTAAACCTGTAGAACTAATTAGCAAGCAATCTTACACTGGGAACAGTTATGGAAATTAATCACAATTCGGTGTACCTTTTTGGCATATGGAAATCAAAATAAGTACACGAAGAAACATTAATTGGGGTAATTTGCATCATGTGACCACTCTTAAATAGCCATTAATTAAGTAAATTTAAAGAAATAGCCAAGACAAGAGGTCTGCTTGGCTCTATAAACACCGAATTCATTATAAATTAAAGTAGCCTAAATTTAAGCTTATTTGATGCAATTTTCTGCATTTTGAAACCCACGGTAGTAGAGAAATAGGCATTTTCATGGGTTTATCGTGCAGTGATAGAAATAGCCATTTATCGTGAGAACGGTTACTTGAAGAAAAGCAAAATGGAAACTGCTCATTTAAACACTTAAACCTTTACCACAATGATAACAGCTTTATTTTATTTTATGGTGGTTTCTCCTACCAATTTATGGAAATTGCATTAGAAGTTTCAATACGGTTTATGAGCAGTTGCTGTTCTAGGGAAGTGTTTCTGGGGGACCCCTCCCTTTCTGATAAAGTTCGCTTTTTAGACGGATTTTGAGATACAATTAGTGCCCCATTACGGCCAATAGACGGGACGCTCTTGCCGCTCGAACTCGGACAGAATATTTCCGACTTTCCCGACCAGTTACTTTTTCTTCGACTGTTTCAATCTGTAGAAAGTGGGTCATTTCGGCCAATTTCGCTCGTTACTTGAACTAAAACGGATGATTGTTAGTGGGTTCGCTTCCATTAAATAAGCACTAACATTAACGGTAGAGGTCAATTGATACGCTTTGGACAGTTGCGAGCAACTAACGAAAATAATTGGAGAGAAATTCCTTTAAGAACTATATTCTTGTTACCATTGTATTTTCTAGGTTGATACTCATATGTCCGCATGTGTAAATATGATACATTAATTTTAATATTTGCCCTGAATAGTCTGAGTACGAAGTTTATTTCTGTTTCTTGTTATTTCTGTTATTTCTGCAGTAGGTCAAAGGTCAAACGGGACGAACGGGACGAACCCATCGCCTTTGTCGGGGCCTTGAATTGCTGTCCCCTCCGGTCGGGGAGCTTGGCCCCCCTGTCGGGCAAATCCTGGCGCCACGCCTGTCATTCATTGCTGCTATATACTTACGTCAGGGTCTAATAACACCCCCTGCTTACGTAGATATCATAAAAAGTTATTGGTATTGGTTTTGGATGATAAATAGAGCACTGTTTCCTTTTACAATTAAAGTTCTGCTTTGTTTTCAGGTGACAAACTCTAGAGGAGTATTACCTGTATAAGTGTTTATGACCATTGTTTGGCTAGCACTCCCGGCAATTAATCTCACATTGACACTTTCTGTAAGAAACGCAGTTCAATATGCCGCAATGAGTTCACATACTTGTAATCGGTTACATCATCGAAACAAAACCAGAAGAAGTCAAGTATTTTGTAATACCTTCAATGAATTAGTTTTTATATAAACAACTATTTACATTGCACAATTTACTTGAAGTGTATAGAAATTCCATTGGCGTATACGTAGGTGAGGGGGGGCATGGCATCCGTGAGGGGACCATGGTTCCCCTCACGGATGCCATTTTTTAGATCCTAAAAATACGTAGCCCTTCTTCAGTAACGCAGATTTTATTTCAAAATGTAGCATATGTGGCACCAGATTCCATTTAAGAACACCCAATCTCTCAAAAATTTTCAAAGGGGAAGGACTGTCTCTGGAAAGCCACCTCAGCAATGCCATTTTTTTAATTTTTAAAAATAGGCAATTTTGTCTAATTCCATTTAATTTACTGCTAGAGGAAGCCTCTGAAACTCCCTGGTGGCACCTCTTGACTCTAAGTACACCTACCATTTTAAGAATTCTCAAAAGGGAGCGGCCGGCATAGATGTACGAGGCGGTGACAGGGGAGCGGAGGGTGTTCAGGTGCAGTGAACAGTATTTTGCCATTTATCATGCAAGGGATGTAAGGGGTACAATCATTAACAAGTAGATGTTCGAGCAGGCACAGACAATTTCATCAAATCAGGGGTCCTGAATTTAGTCAAGAGTCTCAATAGAGAACCATCAGCGTATTTTCATTACCGTTGTATAGTTTCCCGAAAAAAATAAAGGACAATTTAATATAATAGTGGGGTAGCACATTTTATGTGGTAATTTTCTGATCATTTAGCATGTTGCTGATTTTTGTTATCGCAAACAGAAGCTATACATTAAGATTGTTTAGATTCTCTTTACAAGCACGAAAACGCAGTTTTCGCCCATCTGAGGGGTGGCAATTTTTCACAATTTTCTCTTCGCTCCGCCCCGACTAATGGTGGCGCTCCGCTTAGGGAAAATAACATTTTTGTGGCTCAAAGTATTTTATAACCTTCTGATCACTTTGCAGTTTGCGAACTTATTTTGAAGTGAGCATTTTTATACTTACGAAAAATAGAGATAGCGACTAGTTAGATTCTTCGTATAAGTCTAGAAAATGCTGTTTCCGTCCATCTGAGGAGTCTGATTTTTTCGAAATTTGCTGCACGCTCGGCGCCAACTAATGGTGGCTCTCCGCTTAGATAGACATTACGGCAGAATAACGTTTTGTGGCCAAGAAAAAACAGCAAACTGAAATTCTCCCATGCATTTGCCTATGCCGATCGATGCTCTTTTATTTTGACTCCTAAAAGTATGCATTTTTAAGGACAAATTTTACACCGAATGTAGTGTGAATAGTATGAATTGCATATAAAGATGATCTGATGGTCTGGTCTGACTAAAAATTGTTATTAAAAACTGGCGGAATCTGGATGACGTCACACCACACCCTTGTACTAATTTCGATCCGGAACTGATTCGATGCAACCTCGACAATCCGAACGCTTCCGATAAGTTACCGAACAACGCCTATAGAATTTTGAATTACCCGGGCGGGCGGGGGGGGGGGGGCGATGCGGGGGTTAGAATACTAGTTTCGCAGTCGAAGTCAGAACAAACTTGTACTGTGAAGTCCTCGAAAAGCCGACGTAGGTTTTTGTGTTCTTGTCAGAGGACAGATTGTATTTAAACACTTCCCTATATTCTCCCAAAATGGATTGAGTCAGAATTAGCCTCCCCGGTCGCAACAATTAGTGATGAGCTTCGATATTGTGTATTTTATCTAAAGTTCCACCCGTCTTTCGAATGGGGTTTGTGAGCCCCTAAGCAACCTTTGCAGGTCGGTCGTAGGTAATGAAATATAAATGGACATTCGGAAAGTTTACCGCCATGGGTAACGAAATTTTCAGTTATCTTTCAAGGGGTTTAAGTCGTCGTTTTTTAGAAAAATTTAAGTTTGAGTGATTTTCGCTTTTGCTAAACTTTGTTTCTGTTAGGTTTTAAGCCTTTGCAATATCTTACATAAGTTTTACCACTTTCTGAAGGATCTTCTCACCCCAAACGGAACAATTTCTCTGAGCATTAGTGTCTCCGTGTCACTGAGATCATATCTTTCCAATCCCTGCTCGGAGAAATTGGAGTCCAGATACCACACCTTGTCGAGCTTACATGAAATCTGATTGATGAAGAAGGGCGGAATGAAACTATAGTGACTAGTGGCGTGGGTTGAAACGTGACGTGAATGATAGCCGGAGAGAACGACCAAGAAAACGATTCTTGGACAATTATGTAGTGGGTCCATGTATCAATATTTGCCGTTTTGCTGTAGTAACCTCTGCTCTTCCTTTCTTACTCAACAGGTGCAGAAACGTGTGGTAAAAATGGTGTGTGTACTTGCATAACAGACCGAGAAGCTTATAATTCATTTGTGGTTCTGTGTAATATTACGGAGTTGGAAGAAGTTCCCGAACGCATTCCATCCAACGTAACTGTTTTGTGAGTACAACAAATTCCAATTAGGTAATCATAGCGTCTGCAATGCAAATTTGCAGAGGCGATCAAGTATCTATTATCGCCTAGCAATGAAAATCGCTTCAACAAATTTTAAAATGAGGGAAGGGAATGCGTCAACGACATGACGGATTTTATAAACGTACCGCCCTCATCTGGCGATCAGTAAGCTCCCACCAGAAGTTCAAGAAAGGAAAATTTGGTGGAATATAAGATATTTCCTAACATTTTAAACGGCTCTTTCATCCATTTCAAAAAGGATGGTTCATTGAATTTTAATGGAATCATTACTACTTCGAATTGGTTCTGAAAAGTTGGAGGGCAAAACTATGTTAATCTATTCCTTGAGCAGATGCAAACGATAAAAGTTTGTTCATCAAATTATTCGTAGGGGCATGCAAGGTCATATTTGACCAGAACACTTTGTGTGCATGTTTTAAAGGGTGAGCTACTTCCATTTTTGCTTTGATGTAACAAAGGACAATCCGCAGTGCAATTGTTTTTCTCTCTTCCAAACAAGTAACGAGGAATGTGTGTTCTTTAGACCAAAACCAAGTTGCATAACGACTTGTAAATTGTTAAACTAAATAAAAGAGAGACAAATAAAGGTAGCATTTTTCTGTAATTATTATACATCTCCTTATATTTTGTTCTGTAAATTTACAGGGATTTTTCACATTTGTAGTGGGATAAACCCTATCAATTACAATCCTCGACCAGAGAGCTCCCTGCCTGAACTAAGCGTTGAGATGCTTACCCCTTTTGTACTCTAGAAATATAATATTTCTGAATTAAGATCGTCCAAACAGCAGCAAAAAGATACCCTGTCTTGTTAGTGATTCAATATCGTAGATTCATTAGGATGTTAGAGCCACGTCAACACGGAACAAAAATTATAGTGTAACCTTCATCTTTACTCAAGGAGCTGTTATTCCCAACAACGGATCTCTCAGCTCATAATTATCTGAAACAGATGTTCAGTAGACTAAGTAACATGGAACTGAAAATGAAAGCGAAAGCTGTGCGCAAATAATTGTAAATTCAGAAAAAAGTGTTACAGGAAAAACAACGACACACGATGTTAGGAATTCACTAGCACTGGCGGTGCCAGAATGTCAAAATTGGGGAGGGGGAAATTTAGAGCAAAGGATAATGTTGGGGGCAAATATTTCCGGGTGCAGCACGACACCTAGCCAAAAGCGTTTGTTCCTGGGGCTGGGGTTTAGCAGGCGAAGTCCCCGGAAGCTCCGAGGTTTTAGCACATCTTTGGATGTAAAAGTAAGACTCTGGAGGAATACATAATATATTGTTTTGTTAAACCCAATAAGCCTCTTCAGGGGTATATTAGTTTATTATTATTTTTTAGGGGAGGGGTAATCCCACCTTATAACTCACCTAACTTGCGGAGGCAAATGGCGGAGGGAGAGTAAGGACAAAATCTAGACTTCTCATTGTTCTTTTTCGATTATTATTGAGGGTTTTTCATATGATATCCCCCCCCCCCCGACTGCAGTATAAATTGGCAAGGACAAAAGAAAATCAGACTTGCAGCCGGAACGTCTGAGGCTCGACTCCTGGCCGGGTCATATATCGAAGATGTCATGAAAATGGAATCTAATGCTATCGTACTTGGTGTTCAGCATAAGCAATGGGGTAGGGAAAACATGTCGATAAACCACAAATGGAAAAAAATCCGGCCCCAATAAAAAAAAAAAAAAAAAAAAGAAGAAAAACAAATGGTTAGAAGCTGAGCCATTGAAACTCGTCAAAATCTAAGTGTAAGCAACAACATAAAATATTGGACATAATATTTCCCGGTCCCCACCCCACCCCCCTCTATACAAGCTCCGTTCATGTATCATAGTGTAACGTACCATTTGAGTCTAGCTAGGTCAGACTTTACATGTCGGAAGTTAAAATTTGTGCATTGAGCAATTACTCAAGTATGAAAGGTTGTTCAGTCCTGAAGCTCCTATTTTTGCATGCAATACATGATTCTGTTTTTATGTGTAAGAAGTTAATTACCATAATAACACATGGATTATTCCGCCCTCGCAATAGAAAAAAAATTAAATTAGTGGTTAGTACCGTTTTCTTAAATTATATCTGTTGTCACTAATATACTTCTTTGGAATTGTTGTAGGTCGTTCTACAGGCAAAATATCAAAATTTTTGACAAGAAAAAGACTCGGGATCTGATCAACTTAGAAATATTGTGAGTATTAGTATGAATAATTTTATACCAGTGCGTGTCAAAACTATTGACGTATATCAACACTGTCTGCTCGTGTTCGTGAAATGTCACCATAATGTATGGAAAATTAGAATTGGTGATAACCTTACCCTATCTTACGTAGTTATCAATTACTTATGCAGTTTCATTATGGTATATTGTAGAAAAAGATTAACGAAACAAAAACAAATTAGTTCTAGAAAGAAACATGTCTTTATTACATCAACTTCCATAAATGAGGTGATTGGTAAGTAGGTAACCAATCATCTTGCATTGAATAATTAACTATCTACGTACTGCACTCAAACAAACGTGTTTAGCAATTTAATATGTATTTTGTCCAAACTTTGTAAATACGTTTAAATTCTATATATTTTAGCAATGAAACGTTGAAAATAAAACTCAATTCCATCGTACTTTTTGAACAATCCGCCTTCTCTGCCTTATTGTATCTCATCGTGTCAGTAAGGAAATGAAGCACGTTTCATACATACATTTCACTTCGGGTTTTTCGATGTACAATGATAACCATAGTTATTATACCTTTCCCTGGTTGGTAAACAGGGAAAGGTGTTCACAGACGTATAACCTGCATGTACGTTTATAGTTTTTGTAAGGTGCGTCCGTAACTGTCCGTAAAAGCATGTTGAACTCTTCCAAAAAGTTCATCACGTGACTTTGAAGCTGCACACGATCGATCGGTAGCGATATGGCTCCATTGAGTGATGTACTATTCCCAAAGGCTAAAAGAGAAATGCAAAAAGCCTCCTAATCAGTAAATTTGTAACATTCTTGAATAAATGAAGGAATCCTGTATTTTCGGGTTTCATTTTCTCTTTTTAAGCGTAAAATACTGGTTCCGAGGCCTATCGTTTGGAGACCTTCCCTGGGGACATTCAGTAGGCCCTACAGGCTTATCATACAGCAGTCAGTGTGCGTTAAGGGTGAAGTAGACCTACTTCATTACGCTAGGTGGGCTTCCTAAAATTTTGTACGACCATAGTCTGATAGTTACTAATAAATATTGTAAAATACACTGTCCGATGAACCGTTACACTCGTTTGCTAAGATGGTTTAATCCAACTAGTCTAACGTTATACAGTGCGATACGTGCTTCGCAATTTCGCGGAATTGTTGAGTGTGCTTACCAAGTTATTGCTGGTAGCCCAGCCTTCGATTGTCCCGCTATTTTAGTTTTGGTACAGTTGTTCTCGCTTTACGGCCGTTCTAATTTAAGACAGAAATCTGAATAAAACCTTTCGCAATAATATACGCTCTAATTGGAGTGATTACATTTTGATAATTGTTCGCAAGAAACTCTCGAAGAAATCAGTTTACCCTGTCTGCGGGGGCGGGATTTGATCTCTGAAAGTTGGGGGGGGGGGGTGGGGCAAATTCGGGCATATTACCAAACGGCGTCGAAGGCGCCGCGGTAGCGCGAAGCGCTCCTCTCAACGGCGTGGGGTCCAGGGACCCGCCTTAGGGCCCCTGGTGGGGTCCAGGGGCGAAGCCGCCGGAAGCTCCTGGGTATTTACGAAATTGTAGGTATTAAAATGATGCATTTTATCTTCAACTTTAAATTACATAAGATGGGCACTTAACAGAACACAAATATCACAATTTGACTTTCTTCAATTATATCCTTACTCCGTATGATCAAAGTCGGCCGGAATCGATAATTTTAGAGGGTGCTGGGAGGGAGTGAATGGATTACTTAAAATTGGGGTTTTCAGGGGCTCCCTTCTGGTGCCCAAGATCTTCTTTTCAGAAAGCAGGGGGCTTTTCATGTGATGTGAATTCAGCCCCTGTCTATGAGGGGGGCGCGAAGCGCGCCGAAACATTTAACTTTCAAGACATCTCAGTAATGAAACTGAATGAAAATTAGAGAAAGTATGGGCCACTTTTAACCTTAGCTGAATAACGGTGGCCCCCTAAAGACAACAGAAGCACAAACATACTGTGGTTTCCTATATAGTCTTTTTCATGTGACTTTCACCGAGCCGTTACCTGTAAAGGGGCGCGCGGAGTGCGCCGAAAAATGGAATTTTACCTCATCTCAATAGTGAAATTGAAATAAAATGAGACAAAGAGTGTTCCCTTTTCACTACCGCTGAATAAGGGTGACCCCTGAGGATATTTGTACCAAGCAAAAACGTACCGTTGGTTTCCTACAGAGTCCTTTTCATGAGATTTTTATAGAGTCCGTACCTGTGATGGGACGCGGAGAGCACTCCGAAAAATGGACTTTTGAGACATCTCAATAGAGAAATTAATGGAAATTAGAGAAAGGGTGGGCCCCTTTTCACTTCAGCCGAAGAAGAGTGGAGCTCCAGATTAGGGTCAAATAAGATCATCGTCCTTTGAGAAAGCTTGGGGGCACTTGGTCAGAGAAGGGGACCTGAAGACGACCGCCTCCCTGCCATCGCCTTTCACTAGTTACCGTAGAGGTTCAGCTGTGTGCGGCCCGGGCACTGGTGATAATTTTCAGTGACAATTGACGAGGTGTTCTACAAGAAGTTACCCCGAATCCTTAAATATCTAAAACGGGTGCACGCGAAGCGTGTCGAAAAAACAGCGTTGAGACATTTATTATAAGAGTATTGTTTTTATTTAGTTTTCAATGCAGTATATGACCTGTTTAAACATTAAACGGCTAAATTAAGTATCACTCGCCTAGCTCTGTCAGTTCCAGTTTGTATTTTTGTAGCAAAAGCAGCCAGACTAAGACGTAAAAAAACTAAGATCTGGAAAAAAGTGGGGGGGGGGGGGGAAGTGCCACCCCTTGCCCCCCCCCCGTATCCCGCCTATGTCTGTCTGCATATATACAGTACGTATGGAGAGTCCAGCAACAAGGATCTCGTATACTATCAACATCACATGACTGACGAAAATCGGAATCTCAACATAAGCAGTCAGTTCGCGGAGTTTCCCAACCAGGGAAAGGTATAATAACTATGTTATAACGGATATATTAAAATATACAAAAATTACGTAACATTTGGGGTAAGCAAACAGGCCAGTCAAGTATTTGTCAAATATTTTTCACGCAGTGTGAATACAATGAAAGCATCGGCCACTTGATTACACATGTCATGTAACAAACTCGGATACCATCAGCTACACCCCACATTTCCTTTGATCCAATGAAGTGTCTATGTTGCATTCTCAAAAAACAGCGTTACTGCATGAAACGTTTAACAGATAAAAGTGATCGAAAAACGATTTTTTAGTATTTAGACACACGTTTTAGTAAAACGTGTGTGCAAAGTGGGGTAAAAGTGTTCGGAAAAAAAAACGTTCAATGTCTAAACACCATGTTTAGAGTGTAACCAATGGCGTATGGAAATATTTTTCGGCCATAGTACATAATGAAAAAAAGTCACCCAATAAACGTAAATGAAGTTATTTTTATTGGTCAGCTCCCCACAGACCCGTAGCCAAGATTCGTTTTCAAATTTGCCATTGACCTGATACAATTTTACACATGTGCTCACTTGAAAAAAATCGATCCTGGAAAAATTTCTATCAACCTCCAGAACTTCATCTTGCTACGGGCCTAATTCGGTCATCTTCAAATAACTATAATCGACGTGTTAATATATTTGTTTTCTAAGATTGCTGACCAAAAACAAGATTTCCGCTTTGGAGGAAAACATCTTTGAAACCTTTCTACTTTTGACAAAGTTGTAAGTTATTTTAAATATTTTTCAATCAAGTAACAACGTACCTAATACTCATTGCTCACAGTACATATAACACTAACACTAACAAACTAACTGACTGACTGACTGACTGACTGACTAACTAGCTCTGGTAGTACCTAAGATTTCAAAATGCAGCCTGAACTAACCTCACTATGTTGTATGCAAATTCTGCTCAATAAGGACTTATATATCTTTTACCAGAAGACTGGAGTGCACCGAGTAAATGGATTGTATCTTATTGTAGATGGGACCAAAGATGAGAGCAATAAATATGTTGTTGTTGTCAGTAGCGTAGCAAGACATTTTCCACGGGGCAATGACTCAAATTTTCCGAATATTTCTCAACTGGGAGCATCATATCCTTGGGGACGTAATTTGAGGCGCGCTGAGCGCGCCAAAATTTGTTTCTTTTTAAACGAATATTTGAAAATAGAATTTGAATTGTAGGAACTTTTGGATTCTGCGTTTCCTATGGAAGGAAATGTAACAAGTTCGGGAATTACTGAAGAATCTGTATTTCTGGTTGGCATATCTGAGATTGCTTGGTGACCAAAGATCATTAATGCTACACAATGTTATGAAACGCCTACAAATTGGGGCTCTTCGATGACACTTTAAAAGTCAAGAGCTTATAATGCAGAAAATTTGGAGTCTAATGAAGGAAAATTGCAATGAAAAGAACATGGACCATGCAGGATCGACCTCTGGATGCTCTGATGGTTATATGTGGGTGAAAAGTTAAGTTTCATGACAGGTAGCCTATATTTTAGGCCTAGACCAGGGGTCGGCAACCTTTCGGGAGCGCGGGCCAACTTGCTATTTGGCGAGTTAGAGGGCCAAAGGGGTAGTTGAAATTTGATACGGTAGTTGAAATAAGTATTACAGACATGCGTGGCTAGACCTCGCCAGTTTTGCACATTGTGCTTTTTGTACGCGATTTTGACTTCTCTCCGCGGGCCGGATTCTTGACACTGGCACACCAGACTTGGCCCGCGGGCCGTAGGTTGCCGACCCCTGGCCTAGACGGATTCCAGAGGAAAGTAATTCTGAAGAACCCATTAGAGAATCCGCTCCCTTGAAACTTGGACAAACGTATCCCGTCCTTTTTTTTCCCGTCCCGATTACATGGTCCAGTAACCACCTATTGTTGTTTGTAGTTTTCTATTGCTGTAAAACCGGCCAAGTCATGACGCTGACGTCCACTTTCAAGGGGCGTTATTCTCTAATGGCCTAGTTGGTTCCATGGAACAAAACCCTGGGGGTCCAGGGGGTGAAGCTCATGGAAGCTATGGAGCTTAAGCATATAGGCTATCTCTTTAGTGAAAAATTAAGTCTCATGCATATTTGATTTAGTCGATGGCTGGGTTTCAGGGACCACCCGGACTATGAGTGGATTCCATGAGACAATGTAATTTAAGACCATGGTGCGTGCCGGTCCATGGGTCTGCGAAGCCCCAGGAAGCTCTGAGGTTTGAGCATGCCTCTTGGTGAAAAGTTAAGTCTCTTTTTTTTTAAAAGTCCCCCAACTTTCTGGCAAAGAGCCAGAGGCGAAAACCAAACTTTACTCCCGAAGGAGCTCTGCTCCCCCAAAGGAGCTAGGTCCCCCAAGGGACAACTCAACTCAACATGAACAACCGAACGACCTGAGGTGCGTGGTCTCGTTCTAGACGGCCTCCTAGCTACCCGAAGAAGGCATAGAACAGCCTTTACATTTTCGTGATAGCTGTCGAAAAGTTAAGTCTTTTTTTATTGGCACGGATCCGTGCCAATAACGACGTCGATATAATAATTATTCGTTCTTTTCAACCCTAAATTCACAGATATTTGAACGACAACCGCCTTTCGAAACTACCTAAGAATATTTTCAGCACTTTGAAAAATCTCACCGAATTGTAAGTTAGTAATGAATAGCTTACAATCGAGGCGTTAGTAGTCTTGACAATGACTCTATAGCATGTGAAGACACTGTAGATTTGGGTAAAATCTCATTAACACTGGTCATGCACCTATGTCAAATTAGTAAAACTGGTTACAGTTTTCCCGAATATTTTTTTGTTTGCTTGGTAACCATAGAGGCTGTTTACCCAATTTAGTGATAACTTACCAATTGGTTTACCCATTAATCAACAATAATTGGGGAAAATTAAACCAATTTAATTAATTTGACGTAAGTGTTCATTGTTGGTAAAACTTTTTAAGAGTGAACGATTCTTCGGAATTCTAACATAAGTGAATATCTTGTATCCTAAGGGTTCATAACAACACATTATATACAACATGGACACACTATGAACCCTCTCAAGATATTATGAGCCTAAGTGTTTTGTTAGTAATTGTTAAATTGGTTGAAAGATATTCATAAAACAACTATTTACTACTGGTGGGCACAACAAACTAGGACAATACTAAGTATCAACACCATTTTAACGGCACTGTGATGCAATTATCACGACAATCTGTTCCCCCTAATAGACCGCATTGACGGAATGTGAATCATAGGCCTATGTGCCCTTCTTTCAAATAGTCCGTTCAGCATACTGAAACCCGCGATGAGTGTAGACTTTCTTGCAGCAATCCACAAAGCTGTCTCACAGTGCCGGTCTTGAACAGTCACAAAGAAAAAAAAAATGTCCAATTTTACACGTAAAATTTTAACGGATATAAGGAGTTGTTGAAAAATTGACGTGTATTTATTGTCTTCATTTTAAGGAATTTAGATGGAAACAGATTTGAAACTTTCAATGGGAAAATTTTCCATGAACTCGAATCTCTTCGGACTTTGTGAGTACAGTAAAATATACTGAAATTAAACAAGTTCCAACGATCTTACATTATTCGTTTAATTTCACATGAGCCACCAATAAATGTGACGCTTTTGCATAGTTACAATTATAATGATAACTACAATCCTGCACAAAATACACGGGACAGTCCCCCCCCCCCCGCTCCCCCTTTCAATGTTGAAATTCTTTAAATTTTGGTTTGGGCAACATTGAAATAGGTGGAAGGGGAATTTGGAAGACCAGCGAAAGTATGTGGTAGATTTTGCTACATTTGTGCCAAAGTGTCCCATCATTTCTGTCCAGGATTGTAGTCTCATTATTAAGCTTAACACCAAATGATAACTATCTTTAATCATGTTTCTACGTTGAATAGCCAGGTCGGTTTTTTAAAACTATTACTCCAAACATGCAAACAAAAATCGCTTCGTTTAATATTTCAGCTTGGGTTATTGTGAAGATAAGGTTGATTAATTGTAAATATTAAAACTTCACTTGTATTTGAGTGATGTGATTTAGTCTTATATTACTCAACAGAAGCATGAGAAACAATAAAGTATGTGACTTACCGGAGAAGATATTTTCAAATTGTAGGAACTTGTTAGATCTGTAAGTAGCACGTTTTAATTAATTAATTTTGTGGTTTGTATTTGCTGACCTGGAAGGATTTTTACCTACTCTCGTTGACTGCTAAAACCTTTTTTCCAAATGGTCATTTATATTGAATTTTAAACAACTTTGAAAGAGTGGAGGAGCCACGGATTTCAGTCAGATGAGGCGAGAATAGCACGCAGTGACGTATTTAATTAAGATGTAACAATCGTCCAAACTAGGCACTGGCAGGCAGTTTCAGTCCGCTAGTGGGAAGGTCTCTCTGACAATATCGACGCCCGGCGCTGCTCTGAAGAGATCGCTGGACTGATTTTCTGTAACATGAACGTCAAATAAAAGAATTAAACTAACGCATCGATCATCCCAATTTATGTAGGTAAACGTCAAGCAGAGAAATTTACAAATGTGATTAAGTGACGATGTTATTTTCCTTTTACTTTTGTAGAGACGTATCAGGCAATAACCTACATTCACTGTCAGTTGATACGTTCGTAACTTTACGACAGCTGTATCGCTTGTAAGTGTTGGTATTAGATTTCAATAAATTAATTTAACAAAATTTATTAGGGCTTTTGTGACTGCTTAAAAGTAACAATATGCAGCTCTATTTAAATGAAAAATCATAAATCAATAGAAGGATATATGATGCCACAGAACCAACATTCGTCATAGTTGTCAATGAATTGTAAGGTTTTCTCTCCACTGCAACGTTAAGGACTTCCTAAGGGTGGTTGTAGTAATTTATTACAATGATGACACATGTGTTCCTTTGATAAACGCTATTGTAATACGTTTACTTAACTTTAACAATTTAGATCTCACAATGGTGAATTCAATCACTTCTTGAATGAACATTTATTAAGTTCAAGCCAACAGAATAAAAAAGAAATTTAAGAAAGTGTTTCATTAACTGTAAATCTGCTACGCTACATTAATGAAGAAGATGGATTTTAGGCCGGTAAGTTTTTAACGGCTGTATATGATAAGCAAGTTCTAATCAAAGGTTGCATCATAACGCTTAGCTTTGTTGTATTAAGTCAGTTGAAAAAGCGTCCAAAACAAACCAATGGTGAGAATGGCGCGATCAATGTTACAGTTTATACCTATTAACGATAATGCACCATTAAATTTGCCAGGAATCTAACAGACAACAAGATAACATCATTACCAAATGGTATCTTCAAAACTACAACGAAATTAAAGCATTTGTGAGTATTGGCGATAATGAAATCGTAAATAGAAAATGAATACAGACTGATGGCTTTTTGAATGTGGCTGATGACACATGTCATGGGCGCTTAAGTATTGATTCAACGAAAAATGGGGACAGTTAGGAAGATTTGTCACACGTTTTAACGTTTCGAGTGATTCATGTGGGGCTATTTTGTACGGAAAATATTTGCACATGTTGTCTGTTTATAATTGTAAATTTTGCCAAAGATTATAATTTTTCATATCAAATTCATCAAATAAGCCTCGTGCGAAATTTTAAATACTAATAACGTCATCGACAAAAGGCTTCCAAATCATCCGAATCGTCTCAATTTTTACCGGCATTGCATGCCAAGATGTTACAAGAAAGTACCACATCTAGTTATTATAGCTTTGAAATTCTAGACTAACAAGCTGTAGACGATGAATAAACGGCTTACATACAGAAATCTTTGAACTGAAAGAGCGTGGTTGAATGAGGGCATGCAAGTCCTTTGGCAACTTCAGGGCCGGTTACAATTCAACAATTCTCAGTCCGAAATCCAATCCTATATTCTCTAAATCGGAATGGTAGTTTTCTATTTTAACTTTCAGGGATGGTCACGATAAACGAGAAATGATTTTCGTTTGCCTCTTTATAAACTGCTTTTATATCTCTTCATTATACAATGTTTATATTTCTTATGTCTCCAAAGAGATATGTGTGTTGAAAACTGAATTTTAACAGTTGCAGAAAACATCTCGCAAGACAGACTTACTATCATAAATCTGTCTAAAGTTTTGATATTTCCTCTGTCAACGTTGCTATGCCAACATATTATTTAATGTCAATTTATATTTACTGTATATGCAGGTACTTGGAACGTAATAGGTTCGAGAATCTTTCTCACGTTCTGATCCAGGGTTTATCAAATATGCAATATTTGTAAGTATGACATGAGCCAAGCGTTTCATGAAAACAGAATCGGTTAAAATGGCTAAAATCTATGTACATTACAAAAAATCTAAATGGCACAATCAAAGAAACAAAAAAGGAGTTTGCTGCTACGCCCTGGTTTTAACATAGAACTTCAATGTTTTCATTTTGAAAGTGAAGCACTCACGTGGCGTTACACCCGATATGATGTCTTTAAGTATCACCGTGACTTTCGTTAACTGTATAAAACAAATCAACGTTACTTTTGTGTATTCATTCCCAAACAGCTACGTCAGCAATAATAACATTAAACAGCTGTCTCAAGGCTTTCGATTTCCATCCAGCGTCAAATATATGTAAGTATTGGTGTTTTAACAAGTTGCTGTGCGTTTTCTATGGCAATACCCAAAAACGTCTACCTTTAAAAGGGTACATTAATCGCCTGCACAATGACACTCTAAATAGGGAGTTGTCTGCTGTAAAATGGTATACACCAGATGCGAGTTTAAATGCAATTTCTACTGGTGAAGGCATGAATACCCATTTCAGAATGTCGCTGAACGGACTTTAAACACATTTACCGTCAATGGGGTAAATAAACAGATTTTTTTGAGTGAATAGGTGAATGACGTGTATAGGTGGTGTGACCTGCTGACGTATTTTTAGTCTTTTAGAAGAGGATGATGTTGCTTCCTTCCTAGATCTTTTCATGGGGCAAATATCTCCGTTAGAGTTTGAAAGTCAATTTCTTCCTGTCGACCACCAAACTTAATCCAGTGAAAAGACAAACTTGGCTGATTAGGCAATTATTTGCATGAATTCCTCAGTGCAGAACACTGCGACCATAAGCCCCTACTTATTTGGTCAATTTCGTATAGAAAGAAACTTGAACAGCCAAACAGCCGACTGAGCATAAAATCAGTAACCACGCGTGAATGGAGGCACATATAAAACAAGATCAACTTCTAGGATTCCATAGGAAATCCCGGACAGATTCCCTCAGCAAAGGTGTAGCCTACACGTCATGTCCAGAAATCAGTTAGGTTTTATCATTTCGTCTGGTTAAATAAACCTAAAGTCCCAAACTGGAATGAGGAAAATCCGACGAAAATGCCTCTTGGAGATGACAATATTCGTCATGTTTCATACATACTTTTTAAAGGAACAATGATTAAATTATACTAATTTTCAAAATTCAATTGCATTAACGTTATTGCATTTTCAGACGAATGTCTAACAATAAGTTAGTTGAGTTGCCGATGAACTTTTTGAGTGGAATTCAACATCTTATATCTGTGTAAGTTGATTTTCTTCAACATTGTGATCTTCTTATTTCGTAGTGGTGTCACTAATTTTGTAAGACGATATTCCACTAATAGGACATTGATTACAATTATCATGTGTTTGGTGGAAAAAGATTTTAAAGACGGTTGGTATAGTAAAGTAAATTGTTATGAGTTGCGGAGAGCAAGTTCTTTTTCTGTTTAACTTTATTAAAACTTTATCCATTGTGTCAATCGTCCCAGAAATGTTCTCTTTTAAAATAACTGCGTGCTGCAGTTGGGTTTCTAACAGAATTCCCAATTTACGCGAAAATTTTCATTTTTCAAAGAATTTCTAGAACATATTTTTCCTTTCAAAATCCTATCTCTTTAATTTACGTTTTCTTCTTTCTCGCAGCCTTTTGGATGGCAACAAAATAGAGAACATTACGGAAGAATTTAGTTCACACAAAAATCTTGTACAACTGTAAGTGTTTTAAACGTTTCACTTTAGGGACGAATGCATAACCATAACCAATATCAAATTTTATGGGTAAAGTTATGAATATACTGCGTGTTGGAGCGTAGAGCATGCACACCTAATGTCACTGTAAAATATGAAATGTTAAATTAGTTTCCCAGTCCTTGTAGTGTTTACAAATAATTTTAGATATACCTTTGCGATTACAACAGAACATAATTCGCTTTTGTTCAACGTGAACCCAGTTTGAGAATTCAGATTGAGACCATTGTCCAAATTCCGTTAATCAAAGGGTTTCAATTGGTTTTAAATGGTTTTCGAAAGGGTTTTGTTTATGCCATTGGTTATTTTATAATTTCCTGTAGGATTTGTTTAATTTTCATCAACAACCAAATGAAATCCTTGGAATCCAAAGGGCACCATTTGAAGTCCTTTGGGTGCAAAGGGTAATATGTACCGAAAGGATTCCAAACGCAGTTTTGAGCTGGGAAATGTATGATGTTATCTTATGATACAATTAACCCTTCAAGCAGGAGTCTAAGTCTATCTTGCAAAAAACATGATGTTGACTGCAGATTTTTAGCATTGGGTAAGTCGTCCACGGCATTTGGCACTGACGCTTAATTGCTCAAATTTAAAATGAGAAATGAATGAAATAGCATTTTTGTCACGAATTTTACTGTTATGATTGCAGAAAATGGAATAAAAACTACAAATACTGCTGTATGAGAGAATAATCTATTTTCATTTGAGTCCATATTTTGTCATATACCTCATTTAAAGTTACCATCCAAGAAGCTCACCTCACCCGAATAAATATTGGCACAATTCATTTTAATGTACTTTTGTTTAGAACGTTATCCAACAACAATCTGCAGGAACTGTATGAAAATATGGCAAGCCCTCTCAGAAACTTGTACGAACTGTAAGTATGACACTCTTCGACGTTTGCAATATTTCTCGTCGATATCGCATTGTTCCTGTAAAGAGACTGATGTTAATTTCAAATTTTAAGCAAAGAAGCACTGTGGGCTGACAATACCTTGGTCGACATTGAAAGCAACAATCCAAATGAAACTATCTCTGGATATGTTTTCGTTCAGGAATAAATGGGTATTGTGTGAAATATCACATTGCACACTAAACGCCATAGACAGAGCCCCCTGATAACAAACAACCTCCATTTAATGTCTTCTTTCTTGTTTAAGATTTTTTTCAAAATGCTTTCAAAAGTTGACCGTTGCGAACAAACAAAGCAACAAGTAATGACTTAATAATGTTGCTACCGATCAGTTTCAAGCGAACCTAGAGTTGTGGACACCAATCGGCTTAGTAGTTTTGGGCCATCCACCACCAGTGACAATGAAATGTATACGTATGTATAATTTAACTTGAAGATAAAAATTGTAACCGTTTCTTATTTATTTTGCTATCGCAATACTTTTAACTGACTCGGGGGTTTGTCCGTTTGTGGTTCACCTGCAATTAGATAACATTACACTTTGCTGCAAACATAACATTCCTAACATCAACTACTAGCTGAAAAAATGGCAAATCAGTAAAACAAGTATTTTGACTCTTAAGTTGTCAAGTGGACATTTTACTGATGTTGACAATTTAACTTCAAACTTGCCTCTATGACAATGTAAATTAGAATTTAATGAAAACGTGGTTGGCTGCGTAATTGCTGGTTTAAATTATTGACGTAGTTGTTGCGTAACTATTTTGTTTATCAAAAAGTATTCATCAAGGTTAGAAGAAGAAAAACATTTAATAAAACCAAACATAGCGAAAAAATGTAGCACCAATATGACTGATGTTCAAATTTCAAAGTTTTAACAAGAAATTTCCTTACTGGCTAACGATAGCCCTAATCCCTAACCTAACCTAATTTTTACCCTAACAAAGAATACAACCGATACAATACAATGCCAACAACCAATCAAGAAACACCTTGTTTAACAGTTCACATCTACCCTCCAACGTCAATGCTTCTAAAAGCACACCCAATCTTATCAATAACCTAGCTCAAGGTCTTTAAATAAACCGACCTCTGTCTAACAAAGGCGTGTAATGAAGGGATCGGTTCCGGACATGTAATTATTCCACAAACTCTAGCCAAAGCCAAATATTGAAAAGCGAACCTACAGTAAACAATGGCACAGAGACCAATTTTTTTATCTTTATGAATGTAACGTCAAAAATAAAGCGCTATTACCTTTGTGGAGACCTGAACAAGTTCATTTCCTCAGAGGGGTCACTTCTTCCTGTTAGATAAACCCCAGCCACACTCACATGTCATGCTGCAAAAACAACTCCTTTGATACCATCCTGGCTACGCGTCATGTATGTTGTTAACAATATACAACATATGTAGCCTACATGACGTCATCATGACAGATGAAAAAAAAAAAAAAAACTTACAGCCGATAGCCATTATACTCATTGGCGAATATGCGAGTTTCCAGTTCAAAACCCTTGTTGTTTTTTACAGTTTATTCAGTTGTGACGTGTCTTAGATTCTGGCGTGATAAAGTTCAATTTTATTATTTCCCTTTAATTTTATTTCTTAGAGACTTGTCGCACAACCACATCGGTGTTATACCAGAGTCTCTGTTTAAGATGTCCATCAGGATGAAATCGCTGTAAGTTCAACATTTTAAATCTTTGATATACATTCCTAGTAATAGGCCTATGTGAAATTGTCACGTCCTTAAATATAACGGTTGTATGAGCGCTTTTTAACAACTTTCAGGAATTCACTTCAAAACGACATATCCTTATTTGAATACAGTCTTGTAAAATGAAGATCATAATATTTTCAAAGACCTTGAGGAACAGAAAGAACCAAATTAGTAATTTTGGAAGCCCTTTCGTAGTATTAACATTGATAATAACGCGACATACCAGTTAAAATCACAATCAATAATGAATGGCTGATGTCATGCATTCATTATATGTCAAATATAATTTAGTAGTATACACGTATGAAACATTTAAACCGAAATGCTATTTACTTTGTCCGATGTTGTTGCTAAATTTGAAACTTGCAGATCATTTTCAGCCAATGCCATCAACGCCATGAATCGTTTTACGTTTTGGGGACTTAAAGATATTCATTGGTTGTAAGTAAACTGACCATCATAAAGTCGTATTTTATAGCACATTAGCTATCACTATAATAGTGCCTTTTTGTAGGGAGGCTCAGGCTTGTTGTAAACAGAAGGAGCTTATTAGTATGAATGTTTCTGAAAATTTCCCTCAGTTTTCCAGCACAAATACTTTAATTTGCGATTTTCCTTCAATAAAATTGTTATCGCATTGGAGAATATGATCCATAATATCCCGGTCCGCATTTCTGTGGGTTAGTTTCAAGTGTACATCAAGTTTAAAATTTTAAACATATATATTAAAGGGCATGAAAAATGAATTCAAACAGTCTAACCCCTTCTTCATAGGGCAATCCTGAGCGGAGATGTAAATATTGAAGTTCATACACTCAATTTTAATGGTACATTGCGCAATAATCTGGGCATATATTTTCTATTAATAAAATAACAGTCTTTGCATTTCTTTGATTTTATGAAATTAACTGACTTGTAACGATATGTGACGTCACTCACACTCTTATGTGAAGATGTTTTTCTTGAGCCCTCTTTATAAAACATGCTGTGCAAGCAAATAGGAAGCGTTCAATTCATAAAAACATATTTCATTTCAAAGGAAACGAAGCGGGCAATGTGAGTTGTACAACATGAAAGTCACAAATTATTCTGCAATTTACTATTTTATTTTAAGTGGATGAATTTCAAGGAGAGGCGGATGCTGTAGAAAGAACAGAGTTTGCCATATAACATGTGCGTACAAAAGGTGTCCAGAGGGCTGCACATAGAATTCAGTTTTACAGCCCATGCTGTGTACAGCTGTGTGTATATTTAGGTGTATAGTTATTAGCATAACGCGTGGTCGTGTGAAATTATGGAAACAGGTCCGTCTGGGGTGGGAGGGGGTTTACCTGAACATATTGAAAAAGATGGGTGTAGTGCAAATACGCTGCGCGCAGCTTGGCGCGTTGCTTTTAGAGGGAACATTTGAAAAAATGTCTCCCAGATTGCAGGAAATGACTATAGAAAGTTAAGATGGAAGCATATCAAATCTTTATCTTTCATTTGACATTTTTGGGCATTTAAAAAGTTTGCATGGAATTTATTAAGACTGCAGTTAGGGAGGACACATTTTCTAATCTACGGGATACCGTATGGAATATTTTCACATATTAGCTTATGAAATCAGTGTTAAGAAGTATTAGAAGCTATTTTGGGATAACATGTCCTTAAATACTTAATTTTGACGTTTTTCATTTATTTATTGAATCTACCGTTGAAACTATTTTTAGGTACCTGTCTCGAAACAACATATCAAGATTACCAGAGGAAATTTTTGCGGACTTTTGTCTTGCTGGAACGCTGTGAGTATTTCATGGTTCGATCTCGGAGTCAGGTCTCTTACCAGATAAAGCTGTGCTTTCAAACGAAAGCAAAAAAAATAAACAATACCTTGACCATGGGTTTCGATGAGAAGGGGGAATAGGAGATAAAAACACATTAGTTTCACCACACATGTTTCATCGCTGCTGGTAATGGATCTATTTAAGTGGGTTGCTTTTCAAAATCTTTCCAACGATATACACATTTTTCAATCTTCAGTTCAGTGTCTTAAGTGATCAGTGTCCTAAGATGGTTCTTAAGGTATGAATTATTCAACGCTACAAACGGAAAATTCGGCCCGCTTTCCTTGCAATTGAGACCTTTGACAATCCATTTCTCAGTTACAACGGTCCTGGAGGAATTGAGAAATAATGGCGCTCTCTCATTGATGGGCTATCCACCCCCTGCCCGAGGAGTTTATACCACACATTCCTGTTTCCAATAAATGGTTTTCTAAGTATCATGATAATTTCAGATCTTTAACAAACTATTAAAATTTATGTGGTTCCGCGTAATTCCGACTATTTGTACCGTATGTTTGCTACATATGTGAAGATCGAAATTAGTTTGTAGATAAATACACTGTCAGCATTTTTGGACATCATATTACCGTTTCCAAAGCAACAATAAAATATAGCGTAGCCTTTTGAAAATGTCCCAAGATATTATTGCTTTTGGATCCCTTCCGCTTAGGGCCCTCACCGGGAAAGTGGACAAAATTAGGCCAGATATCACCTTTTTTGAAAATTTAATAGACACATTTGCTAAGTAATCACACATTTGAATTAACCATCAACGTCAAAGCTTATCGCCTTTTTCGCTTACCAGTTAAAATTGAACCATAACATTTTCCATTCCAGAAGTTGCGCCCATATTTTAGTAAGCTTGCTTAAGGAAGTTAAACGACCTCTTCTTATACATTTACAGGGATCTCTCTAGCAATGTTTTGAAGGAGTTGCCCGCAAACATCTTTCAAAGGCACTTTTCGACTCACGATCTTAAGGTACTTTTGTTGCAACGGAATTATTTATCGTCAATTCCAGCTGGGATTTTCAGGAATCTTCCTCAACTCAAAACAATGTAGGTATAAAATCTTCTAACTTATACATACTCAGGAAGTGGCAACATTTACATCCAGAAATCAGGGACGTTTCACACAGGAATCAGGGAGCATTTTAAGAATAACATGTAACTTAATAAGGGGAAAACTTTCTCGAATTACGGAGGTTGTCATATTTGCTACCTGGAATGGACAAAAATCATTGAATTTTCAAAGAGCCTCCCTGAGAATCAGGGAGAGTTGGCACCTCTGATATTACTCCAGTGTGTATAACCTAAAATAAAATTACGAAATCCGTATTTTATCAAAAGAGTGAGCTTGTCACAATTTAGGACTAAATCCACTGGTATTTTGTAATCCATCTTCGATCAATTTGTTATGGTGTCATATATATATATATATAACGCTAATTCCCACCTTAGGGGGAAAATTTTATATCTGCGCGTACTTAGGGCGAAAAAATAACAAATACATAAGAAAAAGTGTTCGCCCTAACGTCTAAAAATATAAACAACGTTATTTCAATGGCTAGCCATCCGTTCGCGTTAACAGCTAGGTGTCCGTAAATTTGACAACTTTGAAGTAATTGCATCTACTTTGTAAATCTAGGAGGGCGCCCTTGTCCGTTTACGTATTCCTATAGAAAAAGTGTGTAGAAACGTTACGGCGAAACTTATATTTCGCCCCCAAAATTTTTCCCCTTAAGGTCGACTTTTCAACAACATTTTTCCCCCAAGTGAGGAATTAGTGATATATATATATATATATATATATATATATATATATATATATATATATATATATATATATATATATATATATATATATATATATATATATATATATATATATATATATATATATATATATATATATATATAGTAGACTTAATATAGCGCACGATGTGACTAGTCATTCACGTGCACTTTACATGTAATAAAAGAGAGATAATACTATAGGTTGAAAAGGTAAGTCTTTAGTCCAGTTTTAAATTTTGAGGTATTCGAGACACTTCTGAGAGAGAAAGGAAGGGAATTCCAGAGTCTAGGACCTGCAACCATAAAGGCGCGGTCACCATACGACTTGGAAGTGGTGCGTGGAACTACCAATCGTAATGTGTCTCTGTTAGATCTGAGATTGTGAGTGGCATTAAAATCTTTTATCAGCATGTCATTGAGATATTTTGGCCCTTGATTATTTAAGCATTTGTAGACTATTAGCATCAATTTAAACTTTATTCTTTTATCAACTGTGAGCCAGTGCTCAGAAGAAATGTAGGAGGAAACAGGATCATATTTTTTAAGGTTATGTAAGCAACGAACTGCCATGTTTTGTACTATCTGTAATTTAGTGATGTGTACCTTGGGAACACCAATTAAAAGACTGTTTCCATAGTCAAGACATGATGTCACAAAAGCATGCAATACACTCCGAGTGGCTTCTATAGAAAAATACTTTCTAATAGAACGAACGGCTTGCAGATGCATCATAGCTTTTTGACATTGCTTGGTAATATGTAGCTGCATGTCAAGGTGCTCATCTAACCACACCCCTAAATTCCTCACATACGGGACTTTTTGCACCACACACTCTCCTACTCGGATTGAATTCCCATGTACTTTGGCTAAACTGGATTTGGAGCCAATTAGCATAAATTCAGTCGTTGAATCATTTATTTTTAGTTTATTTGACAACATCCAAGCTCTCAAATCCCTCACATAGTTTTCAATATCAGCAACTGCTTTCCATTGGTTTGTGTTATATTGTTCTATCGAGTTTAACTGTGTGAAATATTGTTACCGGAACAGTTTCATTTCCCTCACTTTCTCAGATGTTTATTTAACAACAAGATCCATTTTCTGGCTGATAAGGTATTTCAAGGTCAAAGTATAAATTCGATGTAAGTTTATATTTATCTAATGAAGTCAAACAAAACAAAAACATCAACATGAATCATTAGTAACGACAATGTTTCATTTTCGCAACGGTGGGTTGTGAACGTAGTTGAAATATACAAAGAAATCGAGCGATAGGCAGTCTTGCCTAATTAATAGCTGTACTACGTATGTGTGTGTTTACAAAATGTCATTCTTCAAATAAAACAAATACTAATCTTTTCCTTAGCAACTTCCAAATGTCTGTATCTCTAAGCAGCTCTGCAAAAACATCTTTTTGCGTACTTTATAGATAAACGGCTTAAAGCGTAAAAACTGCTTGTTACATATTTTGTGTTATAGATGAATATTTATCCAACTATTTGTGTAATCAGGTTCACTCCGGTTTCAACTGCAACGGGACTTTTTTAATCTCAAATCATAATCAATATTGAAATATTAAGATGATTAACTCACAAACTAAAAAACTGTAGAGTACTTCATTCAATGTTTTTTTGTTTCAGCTATCTATTCGGGAACAACATCTCTGAACTGAGGAATCGGTCATTTCAAGGACCAAACATGTCACAAATGTAAATGTTTATCTTTTCAGCCTAAGTGGTAGGGATATGTATGTAGGCCTATTTTTCCATGTTTTCGTGGGTTAGATATGGGGCTATTTAGACTTTAGAGTAAGTTGTATTTCAGTATTGGTTTCATTGGTGCAAGAAGTAATATTTGTATCACCGTGTGTTTTCATATGACTATTCGGGTTAGGTTTGATATTGTTGGAATGTCTTAAGATTTTTTTCCAATCTCTTAATACTACTTTATAACAAAATATCTTATTGTTTACAGACACCTATACAGAAATAATATTTCCTACATTGGATGCAATGCTGTATCCAAAGTTGGAAATGATACGACATTGTAAGTAAACATGTTTTTAAATTCGAAATATTTTGCGGAAGGAGGAAAAAAAGAAAGAAAAAAGGAAAAATCGTTATGTTACTTCCTCTTTGCAACTGAAGAAACAAGTTTTTTTTGTAACTGTACCAGTACTTTAATAAAACTTCCCACAAACGAGTTTTCATACATGTGCAAATGTAGCTAGAGCAAGAACTTCCTATAGAAATCCGATTAGCGCTTGTTTTTAGTGACTGTGCGCAGAAATTGGTGGGGTTCATCCGCCTTGAATCACCTTCATATATTGTCTACATGATAGTCAGGTTCACTATGTCAATAAATTATGTTTCGTTGGCAATCATGGTAGATTATGAAACCTATATAGTTTTGGAAAGCTTATAGCATCAGGAAACTAAAAATTAATGTTTACATTTGAACAGATGTTTGTATGGCGGCCATTTTGGGTTTTTCAAAATGGCGACTGTAAAATACATATTTTCTTCTGTTTCTGACCTTAATTACCTTAAACACTTTACTAAACCTATTGTATTTGGTTCTAAATCATAGTAGCTTTGCAAATTTATACATTTTAGAAAGGTTATAGCATAAGAAAACTGAAAGTCAATGTTTAAGTGGAGAAAAGCTTTTATGGCGGCCATTTTGGATTTTCAAAATGGCCACTGTAAAAGAAATATTTTGTACTACTTTTGCCGCCGCTTATTTCCCTAACCACTTTATTTAACTTACATTACTTTCAAAACCATGATAGCTTTACGCACTTATACATTTTTGGAAAGGTAATGGTATTGGAAAACTAAAAATCAATGTTTAAATCTTGAGAAATCCCTTTACGGCAGCCATTTTGGGATTTTCAAATTGGATAAGGTAATATAATTACATCATAGAGAATATTGTAGAATTTATAACCTCTTTTAGGATTCTATCCAAGGGTTTAGAACAAGTGACCTTTTGTTAATGTTTTTCTCAGGGCAAATGATGCATAGTTTCTGCTCTACAGACTCCTTAGACATGCCCAAAGGCCAATTGCTTTCTTCGCGATCTTCACTCATGATGGGTTATGCACTGAAAAGGCACAAGAACAACCCCCATAAACACCTCCACCACAATAGTTAATATGTAAAAACAATATATTAACCTTTATGCTCTCGCAACTACATAAACAATAGGCCGGAATTGATATAATCCGGTTCTATTTCTGGTTTAGATTGATATTTGTAACGAACAGTTTTATTTTCAACGGAGAATGAAACTTACTCTTTCAAATGTATTTAATGATTATGGGTTAAGTTTGTTTGCAAATTAGTTAATTAGCTCAATTATTTTATTTAATTAGCACATCACAAGAGGTTATAAAAAGTTATTAAAAGTGTAACAGCATACAGCTATAATACTATGATTTGAATAGACTCACATTTACATAAAGTCACCAATTTGGGATTTCAAACAGAACAGAAACAGTTCAATTTTCTGGGGAGGGACGAGCATACAACTTTTTTTCTAACTGGAATTAATGAATACCCCTACCCAACCTCACAATTTGTGTAGGCCTAACTAATTGTAGACCTGTAGCCCATTTTCCTCATCCCAAATAAGACCAACCCCTTGAAATGACATCTTGACTTTGAATAACCCATTAATTTATGGAACAAAGTTCCGACTCATACACTGTACAACCAACTGAAGCAGCTGTAAAAGTGAAGAATTCTAAAGCTAATCTCCTGCATTTAGTTCACAGTATGTCCGAGATCCACGCAAAATGTTCCAAGTCATTTGCCCCCTTTAACATTGTACAGCTACCAAACAGAGGTGATCAGCAACTTGAACATAATTGCTTAAACCTTATGAAATTAAGAAAGTTTTTACGCTTCTTTAACCCTTAGAATGGTGTACAAAACGTGAGCCTGTGATCCTTTCTAGTCCTTTAAAAGTTTGAATTCAAGACACTGTACTACCGGTAATATGGCGAAAACATTTGAAACATCTGAGTGAAATCAGTTCATGTGTCCGGTACCAGGAGAACGTTGCTAAACAGGCCTGTGGTGATGCTATTCTAACAAAACACCTTTTTTCGGAAACAACTTAAAATTGTATAAGAAATACGCCAGCGGACGGGGATATGCTTTCAGTTTTGGATTGGATTTTAAATTTTTGGCCGTCATTTTGCTACTTTTTTAAAATTTCGTTGCATTTTACCCCACCCTGGGCCCGTAGCCATAGAAGTACGGGAGCATTTCAGTTTGGGGGGGGGGGGAGAGGATTTCCTGCCCGAAAAATGTAATTCTTCTCGAAAGACTATCTAACCGGAGGGCCACCATCTTTTGGCGCGGAGCGTACGGAATTTTGAAAAATCAAAACCCCTCAGACAGCCGGAAATGGCCTTTCCCAGGCTTGTAAGCAGAATCAAAGCCATCAATATTTTGAACTTTCGTTTGCAATAAAATTTTCATCAAAAATGAGCAAATCTACAAAAAGGTCAGAAAACTCCCAGATTAAATGTACCACTACCATTGGATGACTACATTAAGCTATAATCATTGGAAGATGAGTTTGTTTGCGCGTTTTACAAACTATTTTACGTCATGTAGCATGAGATTATCATCAATATAATTTTGAAAATTGAAAAACTTCAGAAACCCTGGAAAAGCCCAAGGCTTCGCAACTTCGAGGAAGGATGGCATTGCAACGCATTCCGGTTGCCTATTAAATATAAGTTTCGTCGAACTTCACAAGAATCCCGTGTGTTTTAGCAGCCTGTTTAGCTCAGATTCAGAGGCCCGAATTACCGGAGTGGGGATGCCATGCAACGAATTGGCCCTTAAAAACTGATTAACTCAATTTTCGCGCGATTACCAAGCAAGGTAGCAGCCTGGTTATATGCATTTAAACAAACAAGTTCGCAAACCATTTCCTAGTGAGCAAACCACCTAAGTCCATATCAACGGTTTTGGCAAACTTGATCCCCACAAACCGTACCCATTAAATTAAAACAAACGTGGCCAAATCATCGGCATAGTCGCATAGACTCCTTTTGCCTGAGGCAAGGGAATACAAAATTAAAAACGAAATGAAATCTTCACGATAACTTTACGTTTTATTCATAATGGGATAGTTTAGTTGCATGACATAGCTTTGGACTGATTTGTTCGGGCATAATTTTGGGGACTTTTTACATCCTCTCTTCCCTTGTAATCTGGCAATTAAAAATATCCCAGAACTTTTTTGCAACTTTTGCCTGAAAATTGTGTCATTTCAGGCAAAGGTTTGAGCAAGAATATGAAGTGAGGCTGACGAAAAATTGTTTTTTTCATAAGCTGCCCGAATGTGTCGCAAACTTTGGTATCTGTTAGAGTTGTCATGAAAATTGTACCGTGACTATGATGCTTTTTTATTATTTTTTCGGCCAAGTGTTTGAAGGAATTCGGGTGCGCCTAGGAGTTTTCTGTGTAAGTAGAAACAAACCAGGTTTTAAGACTCAAACGGCTGCCCGAATTTTTCCAGATCCCTGCCCGAATTTTAGGTCTAGAGAAAATTTGGGGAGCAGTCTTCCCCCCTGCCCCCCACCTCGTACGCCTATGCCCGTAGTCCGTTGTGATGGGGGCAAGTGTTAGGCTTGGGGCATAGGCCATAGAACTTTCTCCTAATGCCCGGTGTAGTAGTTTCAATTTTCATTTGGTGGAGCAGAAATTTTTTTTGGTTGGTTTGCCCGAATTCCCCTCCCCCCGGGGGGGGGGGACTATACGGGCCCATCGCCCTCCTCAAAAAGAAAGAATTGTAACAGTCAGAAATCTGATTATGCAGAGTATGGATTCCTTGTACCTGAAAACATAGACTTGGTATATTTTACAAGGTTTTGAGGGTATGTAGAGCAAGAAATAGAGCAAAATATGTCTTTTTACGGCGGCCATTTTGAAAATCCAAAATGGCGGCCATACCGGTATCGGCGCAAATGTAAACATTGATTTTCAGATTCTCCATGTAATAAAGATTCCAAAAATGTTTAGGTTACCTAATCTACCATGATTGCCAACGAAAATACATAGTGAACCTGACTATGAGTTTCAAACCCTCATATTCAGTGAGATTGGAGGAATTAAGATACAATGTAGTGTACAACAATTCATGATAGAGGTAAGCAAGGAAATCGAAAGACTAACAGGTGATGGATCCCAGTTATGGCCGACCTTAAATCAGACCATCACTTGCTGTCCGATATGATGGCGTCATTTTGAAATATTTCCCCCAATGCCTTGCAATCTCAACGCGAACATTCAACTGAGACGAACGTTCAAAACACCTAGAAATTTTTACTCAAGGTAGAAGCGAAAAACTTTGGCACAATTAAAACTTTGTTCCTAAGAGAACAAAAAACCAAATCATGTTTGGTAGTTCACCGCGCACCTAAGATATCGGCAATTTTGCTGGTGTTGTGTTCTAAGCTTAGACTCGACACATGCACAAGAATCTGCAATGTTGTAAGGAAGGTGTGCAGGTGATGCATGTATGCAGCTGTGTTCTCTTACATGTTTTTGAAAGTGCCTGTGATTTTGATCTGTTGTGATAAACACTTACCTGACGTTTGAACATACACACATTCATATAACCGCGTAGAGGAACACACCAAGCGTTCATAAATATTCCTCAAAAATTTTTACGTTATCAAGTGAATTTCCATCTTCACAGAAAACGGTTATCCCCCGAACTGTTTAAACAGGTGCTTTGTTCTGTCGTCATTTCAGGTTTGTGGGTTGTGATAAAATCGATGCGATTAATCCGAATATTTCCGCTCAAATGTGAGTATAAATAAAAAGTTATAACTGATAAGTATTCAGATCGAGAAGTGTGTTTGAAATTTCCTTGGTAAAAGGCATATGGAGGAACATTAATTTGACACAAGTTTGAGGATAGCTATCTTCAAAACGTTGATTTGGGGCTCTTTTACATGTTGTAAGCCACGGTGGAGAGCTGGGGGTTGAAACCCCCATCAAAAACATCTGAAATAGCTGTTTTTCTTCCTCCCCTTAGACAGTTACCTCCTTTCGTGTTCTTAACCCCTCCTACTGTGGCACAATCCTGTTTACGCTAGCATGTTTCCCCAGATTGTCATGAGATTTTCAGATACGATTTCAGCCCAGTTAAAATGAAACTGGGGCAATTTTAAAAGATTCTGGAAGATATCGAAAGCCTTTTCATAACTTCCAATCTCGTCTTACGCATTTTCGACGGTTTTTGGTCAAAGGAACGTTGCATAATTTTTCTTAACATTGAAAAATTTTCTAGAGCAACAATTGTTGTTTTAAAAGTTTCAGATTATCGAAAACAGACAAAAAACAAATGAAAAAATATTTTTAAATTCTCAAAATATCTCTTAAATTGTAACATTTTTACTGGTAGAACTCTTAAGTTCCTGTCTACGGGGAGCTGTGCAATAACTACCAAAGAGAGCTTTGTTTTGTTTGCTTGTTAAAAACGTCTGTCTCACTTTTACTCAACCAATCAGAATGCTTGGTACATATTGAGTGAATAAATCACAGTTTAATCAGTTTGTCATAAGAGTGCTAAGTGGAGGCATCGCGCCTGTTTCCTCAAGGTGTTCTTAGGCTTTTAAAAATGTTTAAGCATAAACAGTCGGTCCCACTACTATACGACAATATTGGGTTCGGTTAACGATCCGATTCTTGTGAGATTTAGATGAAATCCCATCCATATTTGGTCTGAAGGACGAAGGACAATTTTTAAAGGACTGCGCGCGTCCAATTAAATTTATCTGTCAATGTGACGCTTTAGGCAAGAATTTCTATCGTGTTTTAAAAAAAAATGAAACATAAATTTGTCGACGTTATGTTAACCCTTTTTTTCGCTAATTGCTCGATGGTATCGGGCAAAGGCACTAGACAAATTTAAAATATCATTTCTCCATCGTGGAACATCCTACAGAATTCTATTGTTTTTTGGAAAGAGTATTTGGATGAGATTTTTCACAAAATGCCACTAAATGTTTTTTTTGTTCAAAAATATTTAAAAAATACACCAACAAATGCAAAAATGGCCCAAAATTTTCAAAAAATCAAAGAAGATAGGTAGAAATGACTCACTCTACTCAAATTTTATTTGTAGTTATTTTACAACCCCTAAAGACAATATTAGGTGTCAAAAATGGGAAGAGTAAATCATTTCAGAGATATTTAGCGATATTTGTACATCAATCGGTCAAAAACTAGCAAAAAAATACATTTTCGGGTCAAAAAACATGCTATCAGAAAACAATATTTACTCGGTAACACTCTTGGTCCGATTTGATCCGAAAAAATGCCAAAGAGTTTGTCTAAGGCTTCCTGATAAATATGTAGGAAACCATAATTTTAGAGCAAGGGTAGGAGTTGCTCTAAATGTTTTAAGTTGTAGGCCTTCGTGTTCGAAAATTGTCAATTTTGCGCCCAAACGCCCTCTTTCAGCCTCAAATTCAGCCCCAAACCCCACATTACCTTTCAATTAACAACACCCGTATAACTCCAAATCCAATTCCACTTATGGCACCTAAAAGCTACCTTCTCAAAACAAGCTATGTCATAGCAGCTCACATGCAGAAAGAGCATTGGGACCCAAGGTGAAATGACGCTAATCCCCAAGGGTATACATGTGCACTCAAGCACGCTTCTAATGTAAACAAAAGATTTCAAATGAAAACAAAGATAAAAAGTGCAATAGCCCTGCCATTTTACAACCGATTCCAAGGAATGTTGTATCAAATGAAAGAAAAAAATGTCTTGAACAATGCCATGCACAAAAATAACAAAAAGAAAAAAATATAAATACAGGTAGTGTTTTGGGCGAAAAAATAAAAAAATACTAAATTTTCACCTAATTAGCATATTTGCATACATAATGACCTCAAAAAATTCCCCCAAAATATACATTCAAATTTCTTATCAGTGTTCTTAGTTTTTGATGAAAAGTTCCTAGACGATTATCCTTCTAAGTCTAGCAATAAAATATTAAAATATTCATTCTCATTAAAAAAATTCTATTAGCGGAATAGATAGAAATATTTGCACCGATTTTGTGATGGTAAAAAATCGCTATATTAAGAGTTATCCTTATAAAGGATCAGTCCTCTCACCTCAAATTACAACTCTTATATCGGTTTACCGAAATTCTTAATTGGCTCAGCTCTTTGATTGACCGCTTATTCAAACAAAGTACATCGTATCAAAGCTTATATTACAAATCATGAACTGTTCTGAGAGTGTTTTGATTAAACACATTGAACGTTATTTTTACACTCACCCTGAAGCAATAAATTGAGATTATGTGTGGATGAGGATAATTTCAGACGATTGTTGGAGGGGTTTCAAGAAGAAGTTTAGGAGGATTAGTACTGTTTGGGGGTGAGAGCTTTCGCCTTTAATGTTGTTTATATTAGCTTACCCTTAAGTTTCACAATGCAATTAAGACACTCCACAGTACCCTCGCCATTCTTGTTTTCCTCATAATTTCATTTGGTTTATTTACGTTTAGAAAATGTGTAACGCCAACATACGTTCCAGAAATTACCGTCGATTTTAATGTAGTAAACTATTTCCGTACTGAAGGATTCAACTGTAGCGATATAGGCGGTCTAAAATACAAATGTGCAGCTTGTCAACGTGGGACCTACGGAAACGGAATCGATGGTTGCTCTCCTTGTCCTAAAGGTAAGGTGTAGGTATTGGTGCTTACAATTAACAGAAAGGAAGTTAACGACAGAAATAGTACAGTGTCAGAAAATATGCCAAAATCAGTTCCCCCTATGTTGCGAAATGACTGATTACCATCGTCATCTGTGTGGCATATCGCCCATACTTGATTTGGATGTAGAAGTGTTTGGATATTAACTTCATTACAACAATTTAGGCTACCTTATGTTGGTATACTTAGATCAGTGGCTAAAGTAAATAGAGGACACATCGTTAATCGCGCCTTGGAGTCGCAAAATTAAAATAATAGGTAATATACCATATTTAAGATAAGAATATCAAGTGACATTTGTCAAGTACAGTAGAGATTTTTCAAATTTAATTTTGTACAATTCTAATTGATCTCTTTTTTAGTATAACTTGAAGCTATAACAGGAAACCATATTTAAGGTTCTCAACAATAAGGAAGCCGATTCACACCCATTTCTACTTTTAAGAAGTGTGTATCACCATTTTCTTCACAGCTAAACAAACTTTACTCAATACCCCATGTGTTGCACGTCGACCCTATTTTTTAACAGTCATTCCAACAGAACACACGGATTGTAGTAACTTTGTACTGAATCAAACTCTCCCCGTAAGTGTTAATGTATTGATACTTAGGAACATGCAAGGCATTTGACCGGAGAAACTGCCTTCCCAAACATCTCGAAGCTTCTGAAATACGACAACCCAAGAATTTGAAGAGCTGTGCCTCCAGATCATCCAATGGGGATTTGATCCCACCAGTGACCCATGGACCCCGTCCATTTGGCACATCAACCTTGTCCACCCTCTGGTTATATCTATGCGTGGATCACATGCGTTGATTTAGGCGGCCTCCGCACACTGGTTTCTCACAACAACGCGTTTAAACTTAACTGCAACCATTGTCAATAATGCTTACATATTTTGGAACAAAATTTTTGATCTGGGGGTTTAAGAAACAACCTATCACTGTGCGTGCAACAAAATGACGAAATTAGACGTCGATGAAGTTTTACCCCCTTTATTTGTACGCGTGCCAGAAAACACTGTAAAACTGCTTGAAAAAAGAGAAATAAAACATAATCAGTAACAGGCAATACATTACAGAAAACATTACAACATTGAAGCCGGAAAGAAAGACATTTTAAGGCGAATAGAGACATTTAAACATTACGACACACACACATGCCTACATACACGCACTCACACCGTCAAACTCACAGACATACATACACTCGGTCTTAAACGAAACCCTGAAAAGGTGACATAATACGTGGCTTGACAGAACACTGAAAATAACCCTTACAAATCGTTACGGGGTAGAACACACACAGTGCTTAACAGCGGCTCTCTGCGTTAACCGGGTTAAGGGCGTTAAACTGGGGTCACAGCGGTATACAAGGGTGGAACTGTCAGGGAGGAAATTAAGGGAACAGTGTAAATAACAGATAATAGCTTAGCTAGTAGATCCCCGAATGCGGTTGTCACACCACACCCAGAAGGAATTGGCTTGCACGAACCCACAGAGTTGCATAAACAGATAACGTCGCCTAATTGGACTAAAGAATAAAATACATGAAAAATACTTACAAAATTGAAGCGAAACGGTTGACAAGAGGATGCGAGGCTAGCTTAACGAAAACAGCAACAAAAGTGACTAGCCTAGAACAAGCCTCGCGAGACCACGCTCAACTAAAACATCTGCGTGCATTCTTTCCACGCTAAAACAAAGGAAAACTGAAACCCGGCCAAGAAATTACGTAACGGATCACACAGGAATGAAATAACTTATCGGTGCAGATAACACAACCTGAGGTGAGAGTTGTGATTATGGTTTTACTCGAATCTAACGGAGTTCTGGCTCGACTCGATCAATAAAGCTTAAGATATTCGATATTAGGATGAAGCGGTACATTAACGTTTGCTTATCTGATTTCTATCCCATATGAAGGTGGATTTTATCAAGATGACATTGGTGTGACTCCCTCAAACCCAGGAGAACTGACCTGCAAAAAGTGTACCGAAGGAACGTATTCCCAAAGGGTCAAAGCCACCTCCGCCAAAGATTGTTTAGTCTGTCCCGAGGGAACTGATAAGACAGTTCACGCGGGGTTTAGAGCATGTCCTTGCATCGATGGTTACGCTCGTAATGACCGGTTTGGACCTTGTCAAAAATGCGCAGAAGATGGTGTCAACTGCAGTGGGCAGGATTTTAGAACCATTAAGCCAGGTTACTTCTGGAGTTGGGACTTTAATGCAAGTAATTTACAAACCTACAGAAACTTTGTTCTTAATCTGAAGATAAAAAATTCCAGTTATATTGAAAATCATAGTTTATACGATGGGGAGATACCTCTAGTGCATAAATGTCCCAGGCAATCCAACTGTGAAAATAAAAAAGACAGTATCAATGGAAGCTGTGCAGTTGGGTATAGTGGATGGCTTTGTACACAATGTGAAAATCAATATTATTCCGTCATGAATAACTGCTTCCCTTGTCCAAGTGTTCTGCTCTTTGTTGCAGAGATTGCATTAATTGTATTATTATGTTTATGTATTTACCTTATTGTTTTATGGCGTTTCAAATATCAAAGGAAGAAGAATAAGAAAATGGAACGATCTTTTATAGACATGTTATCCGCAAGGGGCAAAATACTTCTCGGTTTTTACCAAGTAGTGGGAGAGTTTTTCAGATCCTTGAACGAGGTAAAGTGGATTGGCAAATTATACGTCATCGGGGAATTTGTGTCCTATGTGGAATTAAATGTCCTTAAACTATTCGTAAGACCCCAATGCATCAAAGAAGGTTTCATAATTAATCCAAAAATTGAGTTTATTTTAGGAATGTCGTTCCCTGTATTGTGTGTGTTTTCTGCTGCAATTATATACAGGGTAAAGAATTTATGGTGGAGGTATAAGTACCCCACGGTCCCTATTAAACATTATCAGAAGAAACTGGGATCTAAACTGATGACGTGCCTGATTATTGTTCTCTTCATGACGTATCCGCCAATATGTACGACAGTCTTCCAACTTTATCCTGGGGCTTGCCAGAAGTTTTGTCTTGATGTTGATAGAATGCATTGTGTCCATAAACTAAGATCGGATTACGATATTGACTGCAAAGACTTGACTGTGTACCATATTTTTGCTTACATTGCAACTTTCTGTTACGTTATTCTTTTTCCGACATTCCTTTTGTACTTGCTTAAAAAGTATCGATTGAACGGTGTGACGTCGGACCAATGTGAGTCATGTGACGGGAGTTCAGAGGAACTTCAAATTTTAATTCGTAGGGAAGAAAATTTCAGAGATTATCCTTCGTGGATGCAGTTCCTTTGTGAGAGCTACAAGCAAGAATTTTGGTACTGGGAGATCATCGAACTTACGAGGAAAGTTACACAGACTGTGTTAATAACGCTTTTAGGATGGGAACATAAACTCACGGTGCTATTAACTATAGGGATTTCTGTGCTCTTCCTGACACTCCACGCAAGGTTCATACCTATGAAGAGTACTTTCGAACAAAGGTTACAGGTTAGTAAACTTCTATAAAAATGGAAAAAATCGCGTGCAAGTATGTTTGAAATAAATTTAAAAGACACTAAAGATATGAAGCTTGGAACAGGGCTAAAAATGGGAGCGATGAGCACTGTTTAACCTGAAATTTCTTTACTGGCTAACGATAGCCCCAAACCTTAGCCTAATCCCTAACCCGAACAGAGAATATAATCGATACAATACAATGGCAACAGCCAATCAAGAAACACTTTGTAAAACAGTGCGCATCTACCCGAAAAATGTTTATATTTACCAGATCGTGGGCACCTTTGATAAACGGAAAACACAAAAAATTAAAAATCTGTGTAACGTTAATGGGAATTAATGTATTTTAAGTAACGAGAATATTAACACGCTTCTCGATTTAAATGCGGTCATAGGATAAGCGAAAATGTTACTTTTTGTTTCCTGACTAACACTTTATAAATGCCCCATACGACCATGAATCAATTTTCATATCAAGGTGTCATGTAGACAGTCAAAATGGATTATATGATTCTTTTCTGGAGAAGTGAATATGCAATTGGGTGCTTCAAACAGGAATTTTAACATTGGTGTATATTCTCCGGCACATTTTTTCAATTTGGTGGTGGAGAAATAATATAATACACTGTATCTCCTCGAATTTGTCTTGAACAAACGCTTCACTCCAACTTTTCTATTTTTAACTTTAGGGAAGTTTAATTCAGCATTGTGCATAAAGGCATGTAAAAAAGGGAATGTACTATTACATAACAGGCATGATATAACCGCGGGTGTTATAAGTATTAACACACTAATCGGTCGTGGTGAACGCTTGAGCCTATGGCCGAGTTGGAAACAATCATTGAACAGTCATCTGTTCATGTACCATTATCCTAGATTTATTTCGGTCAATGATATTTCTATATTTTTAGATTATGATTTGAAGACCTATTTGAATACTTTTTTTGTCATTGGTGTAATTACTTGCCAACAAAATAAAAAAAAACAAAACAAAAACAATAGCGTGAATTTGGTTTATTCGTCCTTTTCAGATATTTTCTCTAACAGCGATATTGATCAATGTGTTAGTTGCTGGAATGGACTTCTCGGAGAAGTACGACAATGCAATTTCCAACTTTCTTATTCTGTTAAATGTTGTCGTCCTCTTTATCATTGCAGGTGAATTAAAAATATTTTCCTCACCAACATGATATATAAATATATATATATATATATATATATATATATATATATATATATATATATATATATATATATATAAATATATATATATATATATATGTGTGTGTGTGTGTGTGGGTGGGTGTGTGTGTGTGGGTGGGTGTGTGCGTGTGTGTGAAAAAAGGGAATGCATTATGACATAACAGGAAAGAGTTTAAGTCCTTCAAAGAATGCCCTTCTTATGTACTTAAGAGTTTAAGGTTTAAGTTTGTTTGGCAGTTTTAGGTTTTCAATTTTTTTAACGATTGGGTTTCTTCTTTCTTATTTAATACAGCGTAACGTTTCTTTTAGGTTTTAGATTTTTTATTAGTTAAGTATTTTAATTAGGGTTAATTAATAGCCCCTTTAAAGTTTCACAACTACGCAGGTTTGTGTGCACTTCCCTTGGACTTCTTTAGGCGTCTGGTACAGATTTTCGCTTTGGCATTTTTATCCTCCGATCCCAAATAGAATGTTTTTCAATAAGTTTTATTAGGATTTATAGTTTAGCCCTTTTGTTTGCTTGGCTGATGTTTTAACGTGTTTTGACAACCTGTTTCTATGCTTTTAACGATCTTATATACCAATACATTAACTTGCTTTGTTCAGTCACGTTTAAGAAGTCTGAATAAATAAACGAGAGCTCCGTGATAAGATGTCTTTATAACATCTTTGTAACCTGCAGTTGACTCCTGTTTAGCGTTTTACTCTTTTCTATCTATCTTTATATATATATATATAGATATATATATATATATATATATATATATATATATATATATATATATATATATATATATATATATATATATATATATATATATATACATATATTGTCATATATATATATATATATATATACATATATATATATATATAAATATATATTTATATATATATATATATATATATGACAATATATATATATATATATATATATATATATATATATATATATATATATATATATATATATATATATTTGTCTTATTCGGCAATTAGGGGGAAAGTTGTTGTTGTTGAAAAGTTGACGTAAGGGGAAAAAGATTTTCGGGCCAAGTATAAGTTTCGCCTTAACGTTTCCATACACTTTTTATAGGAATACGTTAACTTACAAGGGTGCCCTCTTTGATTTACAAACTAGATACAATTACATTAGAGTTGTCAAATTTAAGGACACCTTGCTGTAAACACGAACGAATGGCTTGCCATTGAAAGAACGCTTGTTATATGTTCAAAAGTTAGGGCGAATTCTATTTTTTTTCGTCTCTATTTTTTAACAACTATCTTCGTCGCACCTTTTACAGCTGAAGCAGTTATTCGCCTGCTGAACAACCTTCGAGGGATCGGCATCCACAAAATCTTTGGCTTCATTTTCCGTAGAGTAACGAAGCCTTACATCTGTGAAATGAAAACTCATTAAATCACAGCATTAAATTTTTAAAGTAAATATTGTAATATTGTTAAAACCGTTTTGTTTGTAAAGTTTTTTCAAAGCATTTATTTTGTGTTAGATAATGATACTATAAAATAATATTTTGGATTAGCCTCTTCTTTGTTTTACGAAAACAAATGCGTGAGCATTTTGAATATGTGCACGTTTTTTAATTATTTTAATTTAATTATTGTTAAGAACAACTTTGAAAATTTAAATCTCAGTGGATTTGATTAAAGAAGACCTGTCGTCTCTTAAAAATGCAATAAAATCTATGCCTGATTTTGGATGTCGTCACAGATTACCTGTGTCGAAACTTTACTGGCGAACCGATTTGTTACAACATCAATAATGTCACATTACTAACAGCGTATCGAATACGTTTGCACTTATCGACAATCAGCTCAAAATTGAATTTTAAACAAGGGTATTTTTGCTGTCATCTTTGCGTTATAGTGTTTAATGGATTGTAATGAGACGACAGGTCATCTTTTAAACATTGTAAATTGCAAAGAACAAAGGTTTTGTAAGCTACCAATGTCGCCATTATACACAAAAGGCTTTGTAAAAGTAGGCTAGAGGCAACTGAAAAAATATAGTTTAATGACCATTTTGAACTGCTTGACTGTAAGTTAAAGTATAACACCGAAGTGTAACTTTATACGTTGAACGACAATGAACGACATCAACATTGTAAGTTTTTTTTAATGAAAAAGGCAATAAGATAAATGAAAATACATGCATTGAAAACATGAAGGTTTAAATTGTGCCATGATGGTGTAAATCCTGTCCGATGTTGTAATTTAATAAAACAACTTTGAGAAGGAAGGAATCTTTATCGAAGGTTCCTCTTTTTCCTAGAGAATAAATCCATACATGAAACACGGCGTACTGTATTAAACTCATATTTTTTATTTAGTCGGGTGACCATTTTTACTTGTGGTAGGGGACAAAGGTCATAGGGGACCATCAGGGATTAAAACCTGAAAGACCTCTTAACACAAGAGAGTTAAGAGTTCTCTTGCTGCAGGAATTATGGGAATCATGGGCAAAATGTCAAGCTTGATATTAGTAACCCTACTGTTGCACGAAAATCGTAACGGTGTTGATAAAGGCCGAACGTCATCTGAGTTACTAAAGTTCAAGAGTAAAATCTTTCCATAAACTGCCAGAATGGGTGGCAAAAATGTGGTATCACTTTTATTTTTCATGAAAATTTAACTTTGAATGTAGCGTTTTTTGAGGAAAGTTTTGAAAGTATGCAAAACTCGACCGTTTTCAAAGAGACTGGAAAATGATCTTCGTTACTTTTAAGCGACAAACTTTCCCAAATTTAAAATTGCGCGATTTTTTTATCTCTTTGACTTTCGGTGAATATTTTACCGTGATTATGCTATTTTTCTATTTTGGGGGCAAATGTTTCAAAGAATGAGGTAATTCTACCATTTAGGCCATCGTGTTATCAAAGATTGGGAAGCAAAAGGCACTAAAATTAGCATTTTTGCACAGGTTGAGTCTGAAGCTAATTTTTATTTCTTGTTGATTTTTTATGAGGGTTTACAGAGACTGATATATTTCTTTTTTGGGGGGTGCATATCCTTGTAAGATTTTGAATATGCTTATAATTTTCTAAAAAATGTCAATTTGTCAACATGTCAATTTTTCAATTTCAAGAAAATGCCTGTTTTTTTTTTTCAAATTCCCCTACTATCGGAGTTTTAGGCCTTGCGGATTTGGTTTTTTGTAGGGGGAACGAGTCATCATGGGTCAATATGTACATGAAATCGAGAGCATGATCGAATTAATGCTTGTATCGAACTTTCAAAACTATTGTGAAACAGCGATACTGTCATAGTAGGCCAAAGCCGATTAATGTATGTGACTTTATTATACAGGATAACTTACTCCACAGATACACATTAGATAAGCCTGTCATAGTGTTGGGGCTAGTTTGGTCTAGACAGAATAGGCATAACGACTTTAGCCAGAACTTACTTTCGGCCCAAATTTTTCTTCAATAGTATTGACTGTTCGATGTAGCTACTTTACACAACTGTTACACCTTGTGATCAAATTTGCTTTCAAACATAATTAAAAACATCCATTCCTGATGATGATCTGAGGCTTTAATCAATTCATCGAAATTTTTGTTATCCGTTTCGCTAGGTATTACTTTGATCGAGAGATGCGTCCGTCTCTACGAAACGAGTTTATGATGTACACGTTGTTATAGCATCTACCTGTGCGGAGCAGGTGGAGTTATAGAGGGAAAATTACTAAAAGTTGAGTGACAAAGTTTACACATACTTAGGAAATAACTTTTTATTGTCTTCCTCTGAAAAGTCTCACGCGGGTTAATAAAATACTGTTGGTCATACCCATGACCACCCAACTGAAATCAACTTCGTGTGTCAGAGTGCAGAGTTGTTAAACAGTGCGCATCGCCCCAACTATGCCCCGTAGAGCCTAAATCCCTTTGTTACTATTTATGCTATAACCTCTCCCCACCCACTGTAATTCCGAGGGGGGGGGGGTGTAGTCTCTTAAAGTGCACAAACATTTAATGTTTTTTTTATTAGTGGATTGTGAAGCAATTTAAGTATGATATTATAGTAAAATATTTTCCAGGGACCTGTAACGGATGGAGGAGAATCAAGACAATCAAGGCATTTTCTACTTATGAAAAAGTAAATCCTAGTAAGGTAGTTCAATTTGATTGACATTTCACTTCGTTCTTATTGATAATTTGATCTTCTTTACAACGATCCCTCCACATCAAAGCGCTGTAATTCTGCAACAAAGGTCAATGTGAAGAACTTGCTTTAATCACTTCTGAGCAAGCGGCACCTTTGAATCATTTACATTAAGTTATCAACCAAAGCGACTTTTCAGCCATTCCTCAATTTTTACCTTTCCGGTATCATTCTTAAGTTTCCGTTGATACAAACACCTGATTTAAAACCAGTGTTGTAATGACTTGAGTCAAAGATGTGACTCGAGTCTGACTCGAGTCCCAAACTCACGGGACTCAACTCGACTCGACTCCAGTCACCACTTCCCAAAGACTCGACGTGACTCGAGTCACAATAAAATAAAGTTGAAAGACTCGACATGGCTCGAGTCACACAAGTTAATGACTCGGCTTGACTCGAGTCTTTGTACACAATGACTCGAGTCACACCCGAGATTAATAAAACAGAAACTTAAATTTGTTTTCATCATCGGACGCAAACCAACGGCCGTTCATTTCTGCTTTATCCATTATTCGTTCCTATCTGTACATAGGGGGATCCTAACATACAGCTTTGCTAAACATGTGTAGCGCCGTCAATTTCACGAGTTAACTCGTACAACAAACTTCTCGAAGCTGAGTGCCCTGTATGTTTAGTACTATTGGTACCGTGCCAGTGTAATCATTACGATTTCCCTAGACGTACCTCAGTGTCTGGCCTAGTAAACTACGGCCCACAGATACAGTAGATGACTGACTTCCCTCGTCTCTGTACTAATATGTGGTATTTTGGCTTAAAGTAGCTGAAGGTGTTACGAACAAAATTCCTTTCCATGTAGTCCTATTTTTTTGGTAATATCTGTTATTGGTGTCGAGGATCAAGATTAGCGAAATCAGTTTGTTTGCGGGAAGACCTGCGTGACCTGTGGCTGCTGATTAATCACAGTTTAGGCCTATTATAATCATTACTTGTTTACGTAGTATTGGGGCTTAGTGTCGTGTAACTGGTAGCAATGTTGTTCATTTATACGCAGCAAGATTAATTAATAGGGTGTATCGTAGATCTATATGATGAGGTTATGTGCGGGAGCATATATTGCCTAGTTTGTGTTGTACATGTATGGCTTGAGACTCCAAAAAGTCTTGATAGTGTAGTGTAGGGGTTAATAGGTACTTGATTATATCTGAGTGTTCTTGTATGACAAACTTATATTATTAGATGAATTATGGCATTGCTCAATGTGTAAAGGTTAATATAGTACTAACTTTTAAATAATGTGTATTTCCAATCTTCACATCAAGGGTTGTGAAGTCAAATTTCACTTGAAAGTACAGGAGTGGACATCAGTCACGTTCTTAACCCCTCCCCATAGACGTACAAGGCGGGGTAACGGGAGGGGCAGTCGCCCTCCCAGTTGGGATGAAAGGAGTTGGTCTATTTGGGCAAAACATGGGTAAAGAATGATAAACAGTGACATTAGGGCAAAACATGCTCTTGTCCCCTCATAGAAAATTACCCTCATACGCCTATGCCCCCTGCTCCAACAAAAGTGTGCATTCACCTAGCAAAGGACTGCATTTGCAAAAGATCAACCCATCACGTTCCATGGACTCGATGCCAACTCAACATGTAAGAGATCACCTCGGAGACTTGGAGTGACTCAAGGAAAATAAACACATTGTGACTGAGGTGACTCAAGTCACAAGACCACTCAAGCTTTCGAAAGACTCGAAGTGACTCGATTCGAGCTGAGGGAAGACTCGACATGACTCGACTCGACAAGAACCGCTAAAGACTCGACATGACTCGACACTTTGTGACTTTAGGCGACTCGCAGCTTTCCAAAGACTTGAAGTGACTCCACTCGAGCTGAGGGAAGACTCGACATGACTCGACTAGAATAGCTAAAGACTCGACGTGATTCGAGACTCGACACCTTGTGACTCGAGGTGACTCGTGACTCGGCACCAAGTGACTCGATTACAACACTGTTGAAAACTAATCTCTAACTGATGTCTAAATTTTGGTGTTGGTATATGGAACGATTACGGATCAAAAAGTAGCAAAAAGATGCATTGTACTTCTATGCTACCTTCCCGTCTGAAATTCCCCAATTACTGGAACCATCGTTCAAGTATAAATATTTTTATTACTGTCTGCAAAGTCCCGAATCTTTCCGAAGTATCTTTAAAAGAAAGATTGATGGAAATTCTCTACTAACAACTAATAACATGATATAAAGTGTGACGAATAAAGAACAAAGGTCACAGTTTTAAAAGTTTGCAAGACGAGTGGCAACGGAGAGTTAAAAAGTTTACTAAAGGAAGGGACGCAGGGAACATGCAACCAGACATTTTTTGAGGGAGGCACACCATATTAAATGTCTCCCTATATCTGACACATGAAGAAAGATACGTGTAGTCAATTTACTTCTTTGTTATATCCAGTAGGTATTTTGCGGTTGAAGCGACATGTAATGCCAACTTCAAAAGGATTTTGTTGTAAAATTACCAAAATTTCCTGCGCTACGCGCGCTTTTCTTCAGAGTAACGTTTGGTTTAAACTGTTTAACACGAATTGCAGAAATGTTGATTGAATAAAAATATATTTTTCACAGGCAGCCTGTTAGGGTAGTTCGTGTGGGCGTTTTTCTTCTAAATCACCACATCAAATCGATACAAGTTCTCGTTTTTGCTGTTGTTTGGAACAATCGTTGTTCATACACAACATCATACTGTGTAAAATATATGAAGTGTCCCAGCAATAATAAGTTCTCAGTTGTGGAAGGTCATTATTCTACGAAATAAGTCACCTTGGTGTTTCACCCCAAGCATATTCTTCGGAGCGTGGAATTATCTTTGGTTGTCCTCAAAGTCAAAATATCATGACAGTTAATATTATGTAACATGCACAAATGTTTGCTGATTACATACTTGCGTGCCTCTCATGAAAATGTTGGGAACAATTTAATACGGTTTGAATCTGCACAAGAAAGATTTCAAGACAGTTTGGGGGGACTAGGTATGAGTTGGAAAATTGGAATTGTCTGGTTACGAGAACTGGAAACGTTCTTCCATTTCATTAATATAAGTCTAATATCATTATTTCTCGAGCAAAACCCCCAAATTTTCGACGCGTCGAAACTGTTTCGTTCTGGGCATTGCTTTTTGGGAAAACCGTCTTTCCTGGCGCAGCTTCCGTTGCTGGATGGATAAATGGGATGAATCCTCCCTCCCTGTATCGAGTATATCCTTTCATGACTCCATTTACTATATGCCAAATTGATTTCTTGCAAAATTTTCGGCATCCCTTGGTGAAAGACTCACAGTCGAAGATGGACCAACTTATACTTTAGTATCATTAAATTTTAGCAGTAAACTGTTCCAGTCAGAGCTCGAGAAATGCCCCTAATTTTTTGCACTCTTTATTACTTCTGTTTACCTAAATATTTTACAAGTGCTTTAATTACTTAATACGGTACATAGCAATATACTTCCCCTTTTGCGTTTTGAGATATAAATACACGTTATTTCAAAATCTCTCGTACATTCATGTTAACATATACGTGTACAACTTAGTTCGTATACATTACGGTTTGTGGGAATTTACCATGGGGTTACGTATTCCCATTGAAAATGTGTGTCAAAACGTTGTTCTTATGAACTAATGCGAAAACCCACGTTTGCATACTGAGAGGAGGTTGATTAAGTTATCCTTGTCTGAAAACATCAGCTTCTTAGTTAATGAACGTTTACGAAAATGTTCCACCCCAGTACAGGAGTTTAATCTCGTTTGCAAAATTGTCGAAGATAAGAACCTTCAGTCCTTAATAGCAATCACAAGTGTGGTTTAGATAACACGACGCGGACGTCAGCTCCATCATAATGACGTCAATCCTCCGTTGTCTGTCACTTCACAACTTGGTGTACGGTATCGTGATTTCGCGTTGCGTTCGAAACAGCATAGACGCAATTGATGTCACCCCCTTGCAGATGAGGTCTGCGTCGTGAAATCAAAAGTTCCCTATTATTAAATCTGCTACATCAGAGGACGTTGTGCCCCTATCTCCATGCCGTGACAACAAATCATTGACAAATATTGTCATATTCTAAAATCAGCTTTATATTTGATATGTTTGGGAAAGAAACCTATCTTTTGCCTCATGGTGAAATACTGAAAGCACCAAATATATGTTTTTCTTATGTTTCAGAGGAAGATATTCTCATTCCATTAAAATTTTTATTCATTTATCGAATTCGGTTCTGGAGTTATGAACAACTGAAACTGACGCAAAATCTGAACTTTAAAGAGCAGTCGAGACGCAATGGATTCATATTAAACATTTACCACAAAATTTTATGTAAAGACACATTGATATATTGATATAAGATTCATCTCGAGCAGCTGAATTCTAAATCAATCAAATTTTAAATCAAGGTCAAAATATTGAAAACAAAGAAAAGAAAATGATCGTACGATCTCGCTTTGATCGTACTCACAAAGGGTAATCTGTGTGCAGTAGTTGCAAGCTTCCAATACCCAGACGAAGTCGAATAATGAATGCTTGGTTGGGTAGATAGATGAATGCATGAATAAATGAATGAACAAAAGAATGAAACACTTCAGCATTGCATATTGAGGCCGAGATAATCTCTCAAAATTCACACATTGTAAAATAGAGTGACGACTAGTTTTACCTGAGAACATTCGTTTAATGGGAAGCACTATTATCAACATTACTTGAGTCCCACATACACTCGCAGAACTAGCTAATTTACAGTTAAACAATAAGTCATTTAATTGTAATAAAGTTAGCCCGCAGTGCAAACTTTGATATCAATTTTAATAAATATTATCTCGATTTCAACGTCTACCATACCCTCTTTTATGTTTGGAAGTAAGGACAAACACCCATAAATTCTTTGCTTGGCCGAAAACTCGATAAGAAGTGAGGACAAACATGAGCAATTTCAAGGTTCTATTGTGGTTTAGTTATAATTTAAATATTGACCGTGCCTTTCAATGGTTATACATTCTTCTCACACAGTGTTGTAGCTAGCATGTCAACTAAGGGCACAGGAAAATATTAGGGCCACAATTTTTTCGGAGTAACCGAGGTCTAAACGCCCGTTCCCGCAGATGAGGGTCTAGAGGGCAACGCCCCGTAAGCTCTGGAGTTTGGAATATCTCTAGATTTCAGGAAAGGTAAACAATTTTTTGTGGGAGGGGGGATGGGTGGGGGTGATGATAAAATTCGGGGATGTCTCTCAAAGTGGAACCTACTGCCATTGTGGATGTTGCTCCGCATAGGCAATGGCGTAGAGAAAACAAGCCAGTGAGCGACAGTTGGAAAAAAGGACGTGACCGACCGACCGACAGACCGACCGACTGACTAACTTACTACCCCACGTAGCGCCGCCACTGTTTTTTATTGTTTGCTTTCACTTGTAAAAAAGAGGAAATCAGAGTTTGACAGAGAACGGTAACGTTTCTTCTTCAAAAGAGGATCTTTATACCAACCACCTCGACCGGAGTACTTTATCATCGTGTGTTGTTGAGATTGTACAATTGAAACATACGAAATAAATGCATGAAAACAGGAACGAATCTGAACATAAAGTGAACAACGTTGATTTGATTACATTTTATTAAAGTCATATCTCACGCACGTGTTATTTCTTTACCTTTAATAAGTACAACTGTTGTTAACAAAACCTTAATCACCCGCTGTTCTTGTTTGGCGACCGGTATTTTGGACAGGCTTGTAAATATGGCTGGGGTTCTCTAGTAGGCTTAAGTCATCTCTATACCAGGATGTTACATTTTGTTCATTCTTTCTGTTGCTTTTAAATCTGCCTGAATCATTTGTGGGGCAGAACGGTATGATTGCCTCCAGTATTTTCATTAGTGGGGAAATTTCCCCTTGTCCCCCTCCCAGGTTGGACTCATCGTGAGTAACTGACTTTGGAACGTTATCCGGACGTTTTAGGATTCAAATATCGTCATTCAATTTTATTGATCAAGTGAGCCGTTAGCTCATCTAAATCTCTTAGACAATGTTTACTTGGAAATAATAAAATCCTCTTCTTTTACCAAACTTTGATTGACAGGTCAAGTTGTTTTACCGGCTATTGCTTTACTTTGACAGTCAAATATTTGACCATATAAATCACTAGATTGGAAATTAATTTGGGCACCCTCCAGATCCTGTGAGACGTCTCAGTATATTCAACATTTTGCTTACTAAAAATTTAGTTTCTATTAAACCTGTCCCTTCTTGGTGCATTTTAAAACCGGTGATGCTTATTAGAGAATCGTTCCCTTGAATGAAGGACAAAATTGCCTGCACAAGCTTCAAGGATTAAATCTCCAGATGTCACAATTTTGCGGTTAACTCACTTGCAGTGGACATCGAGTGGCTTAACGCTTAATTACGTAATTTTCTCAGTTATACAAAATTTTACAGCTGAAACTGAATGTAATGGATAAATTGAAGTTAAACAAATTTTTAACAAGAGTTATCGGTCTAGTTTGGTGGAATTATAGATAATTTTTAGCATAAAAATTGCAACAAAAAAATGGTCAGTTCCAGGCTCTCGTGCAGGGTAAATAATTGCTCTGACTAAGTAAACAATCGTTGTGGTTAAATGACGTCCAAAATCGGCCATTTCGTGCCCTGGTCGGCCAGTTCGTTCTGCACTTCTTCAAGTGGAGGGATTCTCTCATGTTTTCGCCTAAAGTTGGTTATCATCATATAACTGTATAAGCCTACACATTTATATTCAATTGCATTGGATAAAAATCCTGCTAAAAACATAAATTTATATATTTCTCTTAATTGAATTGAATTACTCCTAATAGATAAAGATCCACCAAATGGCCCCTTCCAGCGCAATTTTGGTTTTTTCTTATTCCGGTTTTTTTTTCAGTGTTCCAAAAACTTCAATTCCCCAATTATTTTTATAATTTACCAAAAACTGTCAAACCCATACCCCGAACAAAACTAATCATACCAAACTGATAGAAAATTCCACCTAACAACATCTGTGAGGGACTTCGATATATGCCAAATAGTGATCAAGCCTGTATTTTGTATTCATAGCCATACATCACACGTACACACGCTTCATACTTTACAAAGGTACTGCCTATGCCTAGTCCATGCATACTAGCCCGGTCGCGAACAGTTAGCTAATCTAAAGAAATGCCAATAAGATTGTATTGCTCTCCACCTACCATTTCAATCGAGTCACTGAATGTAACGAGGTTCATTATTGCTTCAAAATGCTTCGAAATTTCCTTTTTTCGTGATAGGCCTCCCTACATCGTCAAAGTAAGACTAACTGACTGAATGACTGACTGACTGACTAACTGACTAACTGACTTATTGACTAACCGATTTACCGACAAACTGGCTAACTGACTGACTGACTAATGGCAAACTAACTGACTAACTGAGTCAAAACTGGAAAGAGTGCCTGAGGTACTTTTCATCGAGTCATAGACAATTAAATCACAATTAAAAAGTTTGAGTCTTTTGGCCTGTAATAATATGGCCTAGATGGGTAGCCCAAGTAAGATTTGTTATGTAGAAAGTCATTTTTAATGACGCCACATTGTTTCCCTTTTCTGGTAAAAAAAAAATAAAATAATGAGAGAAAACTTTACGATGAGCTAAAGTGAGTAAAATAACGGAATTGATTGTTATGTGTTCTTTAACTTAAAATGAATCATTCTTCCATCATCAATCAATTTAATGACAAATTTAGGCCAATTTGGTTATTGAAACCCCCTAAAGCTACAAAATTTAAGTATAGAAACCAATACATTGACACTCAGTAAATTAAATATAACCAGACAGAAGTACACTTAAAAGACAGCCGCTCTTTACACCAAACTAGAATGTTTCACTGATTATGCAAACATTTTCTATCAGCCCAGTAAGTTGGTTCAGGAATAATGGTAACAAGAGACATCTAGTAGCTTTACACCACTGACGTGCGCTGTAAATGTTACAATTACACTTCACGGCCTTGCATGCTTTAAACATGATAATGTTGCAAAGCAACAAAGCTCCGGGAGCTTTAAGAGGGGCTAGGATCAATCATATTGGGAGAAATGGACCGAAACGTATGGGCTGATGAAAAACTGGCTTCAACCAGTATTTTATGATGTGGCATTACGTCACTGGACCTGTCAATTAACTACCATGGCAGACTTAACTCGATGAGCAAGGTACGAATATGCAATAGCCTCGAAATACCAACACTAAGGATTGTTACGATTGGCCAAAGCTTTTTTTTCTGTCTGCTGTCGACTCTGCCTATTTCTATAAAAAGTTAAGGCTGAGACTGCTAGGCCTGACATTCTCAGCTTACAGTCATCAATGCTGTTGCCAGTCCCCAAGCACCTTGGTTTAGAATCAACGTGGTAAGTTTTGTTTTATCACTTTAAGAACCAAAATGCGCTTATGAGATACTTTTAAGAACTATCATTCTCGTTAGATTTTCGTACATATTTTTTAATTTATGGAGAAAAATGTGTCAACGTTAGGTTTAGAAACTAAGTTCAATAAAGCAACAGCACAGATTGATTTAATTGCTGTGAAAATGTGAGTTACCGCACAATATCCAGTTACTTTAAAATCTCATCTTTTAGTGAGGTGAGTAAGTAAATGCATATAGTATTCATTGTTAAAAATGCCATCCATCGAGTAATGAACAACAGGAAGTGTGATAATCGTTTTTCTTTAAAAAAGGGTACATATTGTGATGTGAAAAGCTTTTACTGTTCAGGGGCGGATTCATGCTTATTGTAAGAAGGGAGAAACATGAAAATTGCCCATTTACCCTGTGGCGCAACATGAAACCAAAGACATGCTCAGTTTAAATTGAACTCGTTAATCCCTAGTAACCGATTTGGCACATCATCCCCGTCCACTAAGTTTAACCCCAAATTAAAGACGTCTTTAACCCTGGGTCTTTTGTCTTTGATAACGAGAACGAATAGCCTTCCTCACACCGCTAAGTAGACGTCCCATATCATAACCTCGCGTCTCTCGGCGTACTTTCTCGATGATATACATAGGATCATCTTCTGAGATGCCATCGTCCCCCTCGTTCTTTTACACCCATGCATCTGTCACAATACGGAGATCCATTATATCAGTCTGGATTTGTGACTAAAGGGACAAGAAAATAATTACTGTCTTCTAAAAACAGATACTGTCAAAAGCTACTGCTTCCCATTTGCAACATAGTAATGATAACAATACAAAAGACAATGCAGGTTTTGGCTTACAAGCTTGGGGGAATGGTAAGGGCTGGAACAGAGTCGACCCAATACGATGGCAGACCCTATTCTGATTCCATTGACTTCAACTCGGGGCAAATGTTGTGTACGGTACCCCTCGGGCCTATCACTCTAAAATCTGAAGTGTTGATTCGACAACACTTTCAAGGTGCTAATGTCAGATCAGCTCCATAATTGCTGCGTTTCGCATTTTTCTACGACCATTATTTGGCTTTGGTTTGGTTTAGCAGGCTTTTATGAATATCGGCTTCGCTACTCTACAACTGACAACTGGGCCTTTGCAGGCTGTTAAGAAGCTAGTTGACTGTTCAATAGTTTACTGCTATTTTCGTTTTTTTAAAGCCCTGCTAGAGACAGGGTAAGGTGCCGTAGTTTTCAACTCGATTGAGTTAGTTGCTAGCTTAAAAATCCTAAGAAACAAATTACATCACTTTAAATAGGAATGGCGTGTTTGAGTCTATAAATAGACTGCTTTGCAGCATAAACTGTGAGTGGGTTGCAGCAATCGATGCCCAGGGGGTAGTTTTTAGATTGTGCCCCCGCTGTATTTTGAAAGAACAAGTACATTAACTTGTTAAACGCAGTCTATGTTGAGAGGGTGGTGATGTGTAAAAAAACAGGGAGAATTCCCTTCAGACTAGCTCTGAGATACCATTTCCTGTGATCCGTGAAGGTGTGTCGGCCCAAAAAATTTCGAGTCCTCTGTGCCATAACTGATGGTGATGCTCTGCTGAAATAGTCTTCCCACAATTTTGAATTACCTTTCCTGGGTCAAGAGCACCCTAAGATTTTTCTCTCCTGTCCTCGAAAATTGCAAAAAATGCAAATTTTGGCAACAAAGTCTCCCATCATTTAAAAAGTGTGTGTCCCTTCACTTTAACTTGCAATTGCGCATGCTCTTAGATGCACTGACACGTGATTAGCTTCACTGTTTGAACTACACATTACAACGTGTTCGGCGATTAAACACTTCTTCCTTTCCCCACTCACCCACTTTCTAAACACGTTTAAATTCTATAAAAAGTGTTGCAATTAAATACTAAGTGTTCAGCAACTCAACGTGTCATTAAGACGAAATGCTTTGGGAGAAGACTGGCGTGTTTAGAATCTAAACATATTTACAAAGTGGAACACATTTGTTAAGAAAGGTGTATGACATCTAAACACCTGTTTAATGTGTAAAGTGCAGTTCACATGTACTTCTTAGAGTACTTGTTTTCAAGAAGTAAAATATATCTATAACATAAAACTATTATGGTTTTCTGTAGTTCACTGCCATTTTATGTGATTTTATGTGAATTTCCACATTTAAACGTGTAAACTTAATCAAATTGAATGAAGGGCGTTTTGAATGAACGAAGGATGTTTTAGGGCAAATCCCTATTAGTTTATAGTACATTACAATCAAAGTCAATCGCTTCCAGCTCCCCAAGTTAGAAAAAAGGAAGATAAAAGAATAAGAAAACAACACTAAACATGTATTAAAGCCAGAAGGTACTGGCAAAAGGATGGAGGTCCTACTTGGCATAAAACTTAGGCAAAGTAATTGTCCATAAAATGAGATTTAACTTTGTCTTAAAAAGTTGCATAAGATCTAGAAAGTTTAATATCATTTCAAGGCACTCCAGATTTTGTAACTTACAATACACATTCAACAGCTATTTCCAATGTTTAGACTTGGGCCTGGTTACTTCAAAAGGCGCATTTTTTCTTGTGGGGTTCGGAACATGTGGAGACTTTCTGATGTTACCAATGTTACAAAATAATTCAGGCAGTTAACTATTTACTATTTATCAAACCATTGTAAGCGCTATGGTCAAACTAAAATGCTCCCTCATAACTATGTGCTAAAAACCACATAAAACCTACAGCGAAACAAAATGAAACCAAAGAGAATAACTCACGATTTTTTCGAAATATTTCTTGCTTACCCTTGGCTGTTTCCACTCTTTTCACTGTACCTTTTTCTTCCGCGTTAAATCCATAACGAAATACACCTTTGATCAAAGGCAATGCTTATCAAACTTTCACCGTGAGCAATTGAGTCAATTCAACTTGGGAACAGACATGGTGTCTTCTATAGGCTCTCCCCGTTTAACGATCGAGAAGATTTCAACGGAAATCCTAAGAAATTGGATCGGAATTCAATGCCGACGAATTCCTTTTAGCTGTGATTTCGGCTTTACGGAAGCTTTCCAGGTCTCTTTCAAGTCCCCATCTCGACCTTCTGCTTCAATTGTCTACCTCACAAACTGACCATGGAATGGGAGAACAATAATTTTATATTCTTAGTCCACCCAATCCTGTCCTTTTCTAGCGCTGAAGGATGAAGGAATTTGAATGATCGACAGTCTAAGCGCTTTTTGACGGGTAACACGCTTTCCAGACCCAGCTTCCCAGTGCCTGTTTTAAGAGAGTTAAAATTTTGTACTGCATGTTGGCATGAGCAGTCACTTTAAACAAAAAGTTCGTTCGAACAGTAAAAGAAACAAGATGTGCTAAGATATTTAATCCCTTAAGTCGGAAGATTATTTGAAGGACATTGTCTTTTCGTGGTAGTTTTATTGTGTCTTTTCATGAATAATCAGCTTGAATGATGTTGTGGACAATTAAACAACACTTATTTCTCTTTCTAGCCGTATCGGATTACATTTATTAACTACTTAATACACAACAGTCTTTACAACCGTGTCAGATACAGAGTTCAGCTGGTCGTATATTACAACTTTGAAAGTTTTGGTGATGAACTTATTAACACATGTTGATAATTCTTAGTGGTATCAGATTACGACGCGCAGGTCAGCACAAAGGTGATAGACAGTTCACGGTCCAGGCGAGTTTAAAAGCTTCGAGCCACGAGTCCCGCAATTTTCCACTTTCTCGGACTCGAGGGGCTGGTGATATATTCAACCCTCTGTAAAGTTCCGCAAAATGCCATCAGAAAAGTGCTTGGAGAGCCCTGTGATGCCCCCAAATGGAGGCTGGGGTAGCAGGGGGGGGGGACCTTGTACACTCTTCACACACACTAAAAAGTTGAAAGGAATTTTAAAGTTTTTCTGAACACGTTTTTGCCCCAACTTTGTGAACACACTTGTGAAAATTCTAAACATTTCTCTTTTTAACACGCCTATTTGCTAAAAGCAATGCTTTTAATAGCTAAGTATGTTTCAAAAAGTATTTTAAGAGTGTTCACCTACTGAAGAAAAAACTGCCTAGCTTTCATTTCTTAGTAGCGTACTTCTTGAACAGTACTTCTTGAACGGTAGAATCAAAATTTATAATTTGATCTGTAATGTGCAGAAAGCCATTGAAGAAACATGTATGCATTTTCTTAATAAATAAAATTGAAATGCAATAACTTAAAAAGGAAACTTGCAATTAGATGAAAATAAATAAATTGCATCAAATTAATTAGAAATAGTTGATCTTTGATTTGAAATGAATCCGAATCTCATCATCATAAATCAATGTCAGATCAAACAAAACCAATTTGGTTGTCCCTGGACTCAAATACGAGCTAACCGAAGGCAATTCCGATTCCATTTATTCGAACAATCAGTGGCGTAGCTAGGATTTTTCCGGGGGGGGGGGGGGCAAAGGTATGAAATTTCCCCAAAACTTTTCCCGGTCAATGTGTATGTATTCCATATAAAATATTCAAACTTACCAGTATAACAACATTACCATGTCATTTTGTAATATTACCTGCAATTTAATCTTAAAGTATTACATAGAGCAATCGGAAATAACAAAGTATATTATTTTGGTAAACAACATCTGGTTTATCTGTATGTACTAAAGCAGTGGCGTACGAAGGATTTCTCTGAAGAGGAGGGGCATGCAGTATGGTCTAAGAGGAGGGTTGTCCTGAAATGTTTTGACGTTTTCAAGGAGCCTACATGCAAACTGGTGCAAGATTTTTTACTTTGTCAGGAACAGTGTTAAAAGTTGAATCGTGGTGGTTCATGAGGATAAAACTGAAACTTTTGTGTCTTTACATGCACTCTTATGCCAGTTATGCTACCTTACGGAGTAAAACTTGTCATTAAATTTGCACACTTTTAGAAGTCCAAATAAAAGAGCATTGATCGGTATTTGTGGTTTTTATTGGCCACAAAATGTTATTTTGTCATAAAGATTATCTAAGCGGAGCGCCACCATTGGTTGGCGCGGAGCGTAAAGAAAATTTGGAAAAATCAGACCCCTTATATGGCCGGAAATAGCATTTTCCAGGCTAATACGAAGAATCTAGCCAGTCGCTTTCTTCTTTTGACGTTTGCAATAAAATGCTCACTTCAAAATATGTTCGCAAACTGCAAAGGTATCAGAGAGTTAAGAGCTAATTTTACTCCAAATATGTAATTTTGCCCAAAAGACCGAGCGAAGCGCCACCATTAGTTGGCGCGGAGCGTAAAGAAAATTTCGAAAAATCAGACCCCTCAGATGACCAAAATAGCGTATTTATGCTTGTAAGGAGAATCTAAACATGTAGTCTTTTTTATCGATGCCACCAGTGGGGAACAGAGTCTATCTTTTTAAGTAAAAATTGGAATTTGACAGAATTTGCCTTGGTCTATTTGTAGGAATTAAAAAAAAATTGGCATCACTGAAAGACCTTGCATGGACAATCCTTCCCCTTTGAAAATTTTTGAAAAATTGGGTGTCCTTATAAGCAATCTGGTGCCACATATGCTATCTTTTGAAGTAAAATCTGTGTTAATAAAGTTAGACTACGTATTTTTAAGAACAAAGAAAAAATGGCATCTGTGAGGGGGACATGGCCCAATGGTCTCCCCTTCGCACGCCAATAAGGAGGCCTAATAGTGGCTCGATCACACAGGATGTCCTGTGAGAAAAGCAGTCTGTTATGTGTAGAAGGCTACAAGATACTCACTGTCCATTTATTGTTACACTCAAAGTGAGCAGAAAGCTATTTTCCCGAACTAGCTTGTAAGCCTCAAAGGATTAGGCTAAGTAACAAAATCTAAGTGTGCCAACGGATCCCGTTAATTCTAATTTCTAGATTAACTTTAAGTTTATCGTTGGCCATGGATTGTTTCAGCCCGATCCATCGTTATGTACACAGAGTAAAATCGTACAGCTACTGCTAGCTTGTAGAAGAACATAACAACCTCGGGGTCTACGGTAGTGACTTGTCAGTTTTCACATCCTTTTACTGATGAATTCCCAAAGTATCATCTGAATATCAGCTTCCTGTGCACTGAAATGCACTGATCATAACCCCCGTGCGTGTACAAGCACAAGAGAACATTCAATCTGCTGCGCGACGAGGATATTTCTGTAGAACGCGAATTGGGCCGGTTCATGCGACACTGACGAAATCTGAGTTAATTTGTTGTATGAAAATACGAATTATGTATGAGAAATGTCTCACAATTTCTTATTCTAACAAAAATTTTGAGAAATTTTTGTGAAATTTGTGTAATAATGAGAAGATTCATCAAATTTCCCCATTTTTATCAAATTTCCCCAAAAATTTTTCCAGGGAGGGGGGGGGACTTGCCCCCCATGCCCCCCAGTAGCTACGCCACTGGAACAAATATTATTAGAATAAAGTCCACTTTCACTAAAGTTATCGATAGGAAAGACATTCATTCCATCTTAGTGTTATAAAATTTGATAGATTCCTAAATGTACCAAGATTGAACGGTACATCTCGATTGACCTTAACAGTGACAAAATAAGACACTCGTATGCCGCATAATATGGTCATTGTAACCGAATATGTGAATATTCAACAGTCGAAATACTAACACTAATGATTATTACGATTGTTCAAAGCTTCTTCTTGTTTGCTTGCGTTCAGGTTAGAATATTTCTATTAAAAGTACAATCAGGCACTCTTAAAATTTACGCTCTCGGCTTATGGTTAACAAACCTGATGACAGTTCCATGCACCGTGGTTCAGAATCAACGAAGTAAGTTTCGCTTTATCGGTATTAGTGTCATAATGCCCTCATTAAATACTATTCAGAAAAACCACGCCCGTTAAATGTTTTACATACCTTTTTTTAGATACCGTTTTAAGTTAGATCAGTACGTCTACGTAAGTTTTTATTAAGGTATCGCTTCTTAACCAATCTAATTTCCAGCTTCTTTTTATACCCTAAACAGATCTGTTTGGGATAACAATACCATTCAAGCTGATCAACTCCATACATTATAGAATTCTGCCCTTTGAAGGCTGACGTTATAATTTGACCGATAGCGTAACGACATTTTTTAATAATAGAAAAGCGTTTTTTCGAAAATAGAACAACAATAGACTATCCCTTGACCGTGTAATCTGCAACAGTGTTGCTTTTGTCAATTGTGAAACGAACGGGCAAGGACTTCTAGGACAGAGCAATATTGTCCAAATTTCAAGCTAGTGGATTCCCTAATGAATCTTTTTGTTGATAGACAGACTTCCAATGAAAGTCTCGGATATAGATCCATTATTACGTGGTACACCACTTAGCCCAGAATGATCAACTAAGTTTGTCAGTTGCGTCTTTAGTAAGGTTTTTATCAAAATATTTCGAACTGTTTAATGCTGCAGGCGAAATGCGAAAGGGTGGTGGGTGCCGAGCGTGGGGAGGGGATGGGGTATGCTTGACCAGTGTGTGTGTGGAGTTAAGCACTGTGGCTCGTTTTGTTTAGTTTCCTGTCTACGCTCTCTAGACGTGGTTTTGTTTTCAGCCCTAGGAGGGTTTTAAGAGCACTTCCATACAAACTCTTGTTTTACAAACATCATGAAATTGTACTTATCTGTAATCCTGTCCATTTACTGTTGTGATAATTAAAACAAGTAAATGTAATGAAATTAACCTTTGTTTGATTTCCAATTTTATCGTGGTTTTAGAGCGTATTTTTCTCAAATACAAGAAACAAGACAAACCTAAATTTCTCTTTTCTTTCTTCTCCTTTTCTCTGAATAAGAACTTTATTTTGGAACTTATTGCTAAACGGAAAACAATTAATGAGCCAGAACTTACAAAGAAAAAAAAAGCATGGCAATCTCGATTTAAACCAACTGGTTAGATACGGAAAAGTAAAACCTCATGCCAAATATATCTAGCTACATGCACATATAGATTGCACGTTATTTTCTAAGGGTCAATGATACTGATTGTTTTGAGACGTTTTTTTCGAATTTCCAGAAAAATCAGGGCAGCATCATGGATACCAAACTAAATGTTATCGTATTCCTTGTTGGTGTGAGCCTAACGATGGTAGAACCAAGAAAACCGAACATAATCATTATGCTGATGGATGATGTAAGTTTGCTTCTATTAAATATTTGAAAAACTTCTGAAATTCCCTTAAATTTTTTTCTTTTCTTTTTGAAAGTAATCCATTTCGGCTTCCCGAAAAAAGAAAATATGGAGCCACTCTGTTCGACCTTTAAAAACTTGAGAGGGACTAAGGACTGCAAAGTGTATATGGACTATCAGAATCTATCAACATGAATGACTCAAAATCTTTTTGATTTTTACATCATTGCCAGAGACATACTAAGCAAATGACTTTTATCTCACCAATAGTTTATGGGGTTATAATAAAGAGATACACGTTGTAGGTAACAAAATATCTTTCTCAGTCAAGGACAACGTATTCGTCGGACCAGTTACGTATTTACACGTCAGTTGCAATTGATTAATTGAATAGTTTCTACACAAAATGTCTTCATATTTGTCTACAAAGATACAAATTGTAAAATAGAAATCCATGAGGAAGATTTTATTATCCTTGACGACTTTAAATAACCTTAAGTTTTAAACAAAAACTTCATGATGTACTAATTTGGTCAAGAGTGGGCTGGAATCTTAGTAAAAGGGTAGCCCTGTAATTTTTAGAAAAATCTAGTCGATAGATTTATTTCAAAATTTCAGCCAATTTGCCATTGAATTTCAGATGGGATATGTTGATCTTGGTTGCTATGGAAACGAAGCCCGAGAGACACCGAACATTGACAAATTTGCTCAAGAAGGTGTCCTGTTCACCGACTTTTATTCCGCCTATCCTACCTGTACCCCATGTAAGTAATTCGTTAAAAAAACATTTCTCGCAGTTACGATCAGTTGTCTTTTTCTTTAGGAGTTGTGCCCTTTTTAAATTCGAAACAACATTTTAAAAGGAAACACTTTTGTGAAAAGTAAACATCTACTAGATTTCCAATTTACTGAGATTTCTTTAGCTGCATAATTCATACACACTCCAAAAATCTAATTTAGGAGGGACACTTTCCTGGGGAAAAGTAACCACCTTTCATGGCATTCAGCATTTTGATTCTAAGGTGATAATACAATGCCATATTTTTCCCGCTACCGAATGCCACTGATCTCGTGTAATCCGGGAGGGGTCATTGCGTTGAAGTGATTCTCTTCAGTAAGGGTCTCTTGTGCAAAGAAAATGGAGAAACTGCAAACACCGTTTTGCCATCTTCGAAATGTTTCAAAACGTTCATAATTTTCGTATACTGGGAGTAAGGCTGTTTAGATGTGAAAGGGAACGTTCCATTTTTTGAGAAATTTAAGGTTTAAGTGAACAACTGCGGAAAAATAAAGTTTCATTTTTTCCTTTGACGTGTTAAACAGTATGGGAAATGTTCACGGACAAAAACATCAAGGAGTTGGGATTTGTGGCACCCCCTCGACAAGGCAGTGAGCCACAACTGTAAAAAGGCCGTGGCCGACTCAACATGCACAAATTGGTTGGAAACTGGGCCGCAAAAGCTCCATTTAACCAACTAACTAACTCTATACAGCCAAGGCAAGTGCAGGAAACATACCGACACTGTGGGAGGTATGCACAAACAGGCGCTGTTTTCATGTGAACAAGTAAACCAGGCTGAAGTGACGATTTCCAAATTTTTCTATTTCTTTTCGCACGTTATTTGAGCAGTGAACGAGCTTTTCCAATTTCTCATGCCAAAGATTTTCTTCCGCTGGTAGTGCAACGGATGTGAAACTGACCTTAGAAACTCAAGTTGCCAACAATTGTTGGTATTCGGGTAATCCCTTTTAAAGGTGACATTTAAGTAGTTTTAAAGAGAACTACAAAATGGACTGCTCGTAAATCATGGTTATATTAGTTTTAAGTTTTAAAACGAAGATAGGTAACATAGGTAAAACAAGAAATTGAACACCGTTTGAGAATCACAGGAGCTGGGTAGTGGCGTACTTCCATGAAATAAAACGTCATAGAAAACAAAGTGATTATACTCTAGGCGGGTTTGTTTTTTTAATAAAAAGTCCTAATGCGTTTTACATTCTTATTTTCAACAGTTTTCTAGAAAAATTGCGAAATAAATAAAGTTTTGCTTGAAATCTTTGTTTTTACATTCGCAAGATACCTAAGTTTGTTTTTAATTCCTAGTCCGTTCCCTTTTTTTCTTCTGGCTCCGGCAATTTTGAATTGTCTCCTCTTGTATCGGCTCTGATCGATGCATCAAGGCAGTAGCCCAAACGAGTTACAACGTGATACGTGCGTTGTAAATTAGCGTTACATGTTTTAGGGCAATGTACTAGTGGGAAGACACGCCCCTATTTCGCACGTCATCTGCAGTAGGTTCAAGAACATCAAAGTCGATTTTGTAAACGTTGAAACTTCTTTTCCGATCAATGGGTTTGTTTTTCGTGGTAGATCTATTGTAAGTACCTTCGGAGACGTGTCCTGATATTCCAGACACACAGCGTTGCTTCCATAAGCACCAATATCGGATGGAATAGATTAACCAGAAGCAGAACCACATGTGGCCTAAAGAAGTCAGGGTTCCGAGGATTTATCCTACTCAGTTCTTTAAAATTTTAAACAAATCCTTCGAATTGTAACAATACAGTTGAACATTGACGCAACAATTCACTGTGGGTGTACATGAGTATGAAATGAAAAAGATGTCAATAATTTGACCTGGGAACGCCGGCATTTTAAGTCAAAATTATGATGACCGACCATGTTTCGTACTTTATACACTTATATTAACTAGCAAACACCAAACATTATTATTCAAATACGTAGTCGAATTTAAATGTTCCACATATGCCCATATCTGGTTTTAGAGGTGCAAAAAGGTATAGTATGCCAAATGACAGCGGCACTTTACACACACTTTAGTCTACCAAAGTCACTCCTGACCATAGGCGCACCAGGCGGGGGAGCAGGGGGCACACAACCTCCCAATTTGGGCAAAAAAGCTGATCCATTCAGGCAAAACATGAGCAAGACATGATGAATGTTGCCATTATCTGGGAAAATATTGCTCTTGCCCCCTCAAAAATTTATCCCCCCCCCCTCGTACGCCTATGCCCCTGACCCAAAATTCTTTGGGTAGCTTATGATATCCCGAAGAAAAAGTAAAGCAGAAGCAGGCGTCTGAATATTTAAGGTCTCAGTCATTCGAAAAGGTTTTCAAAATAAAACTTACTGAAAAAAAGATAATTATTTTGCATTTCATTTTCAACAGAAAATGTCCTTTGAAATTATTTCTAATTTATCTTTTTTTTAGAAAATGATTCATATTTATGCATTATGCTTATACCTTTCGTCCTTGAAGCTCGTGCATCAATGTTAACCGGTCGATTAGCTATAAGGAATGGCTTATACACCAACAACTCATTTGGAGTAAATGCAGTCGACTTGCCAGATTCAATCGGTGGACTTCCAGCTGAAGAGGAAACTATTGCAGAAGTTTTGGCGGGACTCGGGTACAGAAACAAAGTGATAGGAAAATGGTAAGCTCGGAGTTGTTTTGCTCAGGCCACTGGGCCTGGCAAAAACACTATTTAAAAGAGATGTAGGGCCTACCCATGTCAATTGAAGGAATTCACCATGACGGTTTGACAACTGCCAGCACATATTCTGCACACGCTGCTGTATACCTTCGTATCTTTTCAAATCATTAAGATGAGCAACGTTTTGTGGAAAATGATTTAGACTGCTCCCGCTTGTTGCGGTTGCAAAAAATGTCACTGATTTACCAGTCTGTCTTAAACGGCCTACGAATAGAAGAAATTGAGTCAATTTGGATCGTTTTTGAAATAATACTTTAACTCAAACCATATTTTGAAAGACATTTATTTTCGTGTTCTTTTATCAGGGTCACAATAAATAACACATTTGAATTGGTGTGTTGTGGAATCTCATCAAATTGACTTATTCGCATTTAATAACTACAAAAAGCACTTCCCACGAGGATGGGGGGGGGGGGAGGGGCATTGCAAAGTGGCTGGGAAAACCAGGTGGCCCAAAGGGTGCCCGGTATGCAGTTGTTACAACGGACAACTTCATTTTTTACAAATTTAAATTAAAGGTCCAACCCAGGATTCTAGTGCAAACGAAGGAGGAGAAACGAAGGGAGCAATATTTGGCACACTTAAAAAATAAAAAGAACGAAAATTTACTCTTTAGAAGATTGAAATGATTTTGAAGTTTTCTCCAAAACAGCGGATTGAGAAATTTACTCCAAAAAGAGGGAAATCCCCTCCCAAAGGAGCGGCGTTTCACTCTTGATGGAGTGTCTGCGGGAACCACTATTAGAAAAATTGATCCCTGCAGGCACTCGTAAATAAGTGATTTTGTACTTCAATTGGAGTGAATTTCACTCTTATTGAAGTGACTCCATACTTGCCACTCTTTGCGAGAGTGACTGAAGTCACTCTTTTAGAGTTAGAGTGTATGATAACTCTCATGGACATGTATTCCATTGTCGCAGTAAAAGTCGTTGACGTGCTGAATCTTTTCCATAATACCCTAAAAAGTTCTGGATTACTCCTTCATCAAAACTACTAGTCATTGAATTTGTAGTGCAGCAACAAATATGCAAGTCACTTTTAACTACAGTTAATACGTCCTTTGCTATGGGAGGTAAGATATAGATCTTTTATACGATTTTTTGTATTTTTTTTTTTATAGTTTTGGAAAATTTGGCCAATATTTGCAAATTTAGATTTGACATTACGGTATTTTATTTCAAAACATCATCATATTTTCTATTTCTGAAAATAGGCACGTTGGAAACTTGGACGAATCATTTCCTCTTAACCAAGGCTTTCATGAGTTTTTCGGGTCAAAGGAGAATCGTCTTGGTCCATTCACAGAAGACGATTACTATCCAAACCCCGAAGTCTACAGAGATAACATTATGGTCGGAAGATATTTTGAGAGGGAGTTTTTCATGAACTTAGAAACCGGAGAGTCTGATATGACCCGACTTTGGACTGAGGTAACCCTTGAACTAGCATTATTTTCAAACGATGATATTACCATTTCACGCTACTGCATACGGGGAGGGTGAGACATTCCGAAGATTCGTTGGGTATTGTAGAAAAACAAGCCCATTTAGGACAGTAAGCAAAGACATAAACCGATCTCACTGCGAAGAACTTGAGATACAATGTTGACATATATCAGATGTCTTTATTGCTGTCCTTATATGCGTTAATACGTCAATACCGGTTTCCCACCATCCGATGCAACTCAATGCAAGAGACGATTTTCGACGATTTGATCCTACGTCTTTAAGTCAATTGAGGAAAGAGCAAAATGCTTCTCTTTACGTCTTGACCATTACAGACATTTCTAAGGGCAACCAATTGCTTACTAAAATCGTACAAAGGGAGAATGTTGAAATTGCAAGATGAAACTTACACGTTCCAAATCGTCCAGTCCTTTCCATTTTCACTAGTACTTTCCGTAACCCTAAAGGATTAACCTCCCTTTGTTAGAAGAGGCTTTGAAAGTATACTTCAAGAATCCGCCATGCTGGGGGACGAATGTGCCGAGTACACTTGAACGCACTGCGCAGTGTGCATTGTGTTATGCGCGGTGCAGTTGGTAAGGTAGTGTTTTACAGTCCAGTTCCCAACCTATTGGTTCAAGCCGAACCGGCCTCGGCCTTTTTTTCAGATTTGGCTCACTGGCTCGTTTTTCCCTACTCCATTGCTTATAAGGAGCATCACTCACGACGGCGGTGGGTTCTAGTTTTAGAGACATTGGTATGATTTGACTTGGGAATAGAACCCGGATCTTCCGAGTGAGAGACGACTGCTCTTACCATTAGACTAAACACGCGGCTTCTAAGCGCGGTGCATATCGAGTACGGAATACTTCGTTTAACTCCAACATGGCCACCGCGGAGTATTATGACGTCAAATGAAAATCCCACAAAAGACTTATGTTCATGCTATAGAGAGCTCGCTTTAAAAATGGAAATACCTTTTATATTCAGGGTAGGTCAATTCGAATGTATGCTTTGTCTTTTTAGGACGCATTAAATTTCATCGAAGAAAATAAAAACGACCCATTCTTCCTTTACTGGTCGGCTGATGGTACTCATACTCCAATAGTTGCTAGCAAAGAATACCTAGGAACAAGTGAACGAGGTCATTATGGCGATGTTGTTAGAGAATTAGACGATTCAGTTGGACGAATTATGGCTAAACTAACAGAGCTGGGGCTTGATGAAAATACGTTTGTCTTCTTTGGATCTGACAACGGCCCAGCTGGTTGGCATCCTTTGAATTGTAAGTTTGTAAAACATTTTTGAAGCAATACTGTAGACGCTTTGCCGTTCGAGTAAGTATTAAAGGTAGGGCTAGCACTTTAATGGTTTCTAATTGGTCCAACTTATCGTACGAAGAAACTCTAATTAGTCAAGTTCTCGTAAGAGTATGTTCGCCCAAGTCCAACATCATAGATAGGCACGCACACTTTTGACAGTTTATGTCATATGATATACTTTTATTGAACCAGACATGCGACTGTACAATTCTACCATAATGTTGGTACTACTTTGCTACTTTGTACTTAAATATCAATAGATAGTGTTTTAGTCTCATAAATTTAGGCGAAGCACAGTAAGAGGACAGATAAGAAAAAAAAAAAAAAAAAAGAAAAAAAGAAAGCGGTGTATCTATGTACAGATATGCCATGTCTCTATGAGTTTATATCGAACTGCAAAGGTTAAGAGGTTTTGCTACGTAATTGGGCACTTTGTAAACCTTTAAAATTTGCAATTGTAATACTTTTTTGTCTACAAGCCGGAAATTCAGGGCCGTTCCTTTGTTCTAAGACTACCACATTCGAAGGGGGAATGAGGATCCCTGCGATGTTTAGGTGGCCGGGTGTTATCCCCGCTGGAAGGGTAAGTATTGGTCTCTTGTAATGATTCATTATTGGTCTTTTTTCGCCCAATCCAACCGGCTAGGAGTGATGTACCGCCAATAGTTAAGGGCGAAATGAAGCAATAAAATACACAGGCATATATTTCACCCTTCGCGTGCTTTTCTTTCCTTATATCTATATAGCAATTATTTCATACATCAGATCTATTGCATCGATCCACCGGTGATTTGTAAAGAGCGAAAGAGCGATTACTTGAGGATTATCGTGAGATAACTCCCGGTGATCTGATCACAATGGACAATCAAGAGTTGAGGACTATTAACAAGTATAAATGAACCACAGATCAGACGTCAATGCAGAACTTACCAGGATGACTAGACATACCAAAATTTACTTTCACCTTTTTCATAACAGAAACAAAAAATGAACCAGTTAATTTTCAAAGTTGGTGAATTTTCATAGGACAAAATTTGGAAAGTGTTGTGAACTAATTTCCCCAATGGCTAACATAGCTCTTACATGACGCCAGAAAATATGCAAAGCATTACCAATCCCAAACTGACCAATGGTAATCCAGGATTTATCATTGAGCTTCGTGTTTGGCCATTATCGGATGAATAATGCATTGCATTGCAGAGAGTTTGTTTTGAAGATTTGAATTTAGAAAGGTGTATATTTCCGATTAATTTTGAACTTACAAATCAGTTGCCAGATATTCTTCAGTTAGGATATATCCTTACTACAACTCTATCGTGTCGGCTACCCATATAATAAATTCGTCATTGTCACGGTGACTCTCTGTTCTCATCTAGACCGTGGGAAGAACAAGGGGAAATAAGTGATACAATGAGTTTTTGCCATTGTTCTGAGTTTCTGGTAGCCTGCAGTTTCAGAGTGCCTTCAATTTTGAAATTGTGAAATTTTGAAAGTGAATGTTTGAAAAATCGAAAAAATAAAACAATTACCGAAATGTATTATAAACCTAAAGACTAATTTACGTTTCCTTCTCATGACAACACCCACACAACGGTTTTATCTCCCGATGAATAAAGCGCAGGTCACATCTTTTTGCTATCGGATCGGATTATAAACTGATTTTATGAATCATCTTCTTCATTTCTAATCAAAAATATAAAACCATGAGAAAATAAACTATTCGCATCTCACGACTATGGACCTCAAATTTGGGATAATCATTTCAGGACGTCTAATCAACTGTTAGATATAAATCGGACCTGAATAGTCCGGTGGAAGGTGTCTGTTAATGTGATGTCACGGAATAATAACCACCGCAGTTAACATTTCATTGTCCTAACAACCTCTGATACAAATCATATACTTATATAGGTTGTCAAACTTTTTGGCTTTTTTTCGATCAGAGATGGAGTTATTATTTTCATTTCGTATTCGGATCCGATATCCCTGTAGTGTGACCCGCGCTTAACAAACTATTTGGCTTTAAAAAAAGGTATTATCTTTCCCATATTCATCGTCAGATTGAAAGACAGCCGTGCAATCTTGTGGATCTCTTCCCTACAATACTTGAAATTACTGGAGGACGACAGTCAGATCCAAGTAAAGTGCTCGACGGTCAGAGTCTTTGGCCAATACTAACTGACAAACATGCATGCTCAGACAAGAAGGAACATATTTTTTACTATCGCGGAACAGGTCTCTACGCTGTAAGAGTTGGTCAATACAAAGCCCATTACTGGTCATGGAATACATCTCCTAAGGTAAGACGTACAGTAATGGAGAATTGTGCTATACTTGATATGCGACTCAATACTGTCTAATTGAATTACTGGAACATTGTTGTAATTTTTTGTATGTGCTAACGAGTTTTTAATCTTTCAACTCCATAATTTTTTATACTCTTTAGAAAGCGATCATTGAGTGGTCCATATTTGGGTGGAGAGAATAACATACTCTTAGCTTAATAGTGAATGTTTAGCCCTTAATTCATATCCGTCTTTGGATGAAGAGAAGTTCATAAACGATCCTTTAACCTTCATAAAAAATGTAGAGGTGTAGCTAATATTTCTATGACAAAACGGTTACCGCGTAGAGAAAAAACATATTTCTAAGAAGACGGTTGGTAAAATGGTTTACAACAGCTATGAGAGTATACAATTATGTTTTGGTAAATTTTGTGTCCGAATGTATGCTTTATTGTCCCCTAACCCTTACTCAGACCAGCATGGCTTAACAGTTAAAGGTAGCAAAATAAAATATTGAATATGCAAATGCTTCAAGAAGTCAATAAAGTTTGTTTCACTAAATATTCAAAACATTTCAGCTGGGCTTCTGTCTATCTTTACTAAAATAGGCTTTGGCAAACCCATTCTACGGCAACCCTTGTCCTGGTGTTTGTCAGGAAGGATTCATTACGCTTGAACAAGCCGATCATCGGGATGAGCCGGTCTTGTTCCATCTTGGACGCGATCCAGGAGAAAAGTTCCCTATAGAGTAAGTAACACTTGCTTAGATATTCCATCTTCACATTTGGGAAATCTTGGCTTACACAGCGTTAGTTATATGAAAAAGGGTAGTTCAATTGATGCAAGAGGAGGGCCGACCGGGTTCCTCATGTTTTTTTTTTTTTCCATTTTTGTCCTTTATGTTTTTTTTTTTGTTTCATGCTCATCCTCATTTATCATGGGTTTAAAACCGCTCCAGTCGTCCGCAACGACGACGTTTCCTAAAAAAAAAAAAAAAAAAAAAAAAAAAAATTAAAGTTCCTCGTGGTTACTTTAAAAGTCAACCCCCTCACCCTAAAGTACAAACTTGGTAGTGGTTCACAGAAATTCTCAATTGACTCAGATCTTTGATTGGCAGTTATTTTTCTGATACCGCTTGGCCAGTACAGTGCCCTTAGTAATTTGATTACACATTGGGGTCTTGTATACTCACCCTATAGCCAGATAGCAATAAACTGAGATTGTGTCTGGATGTGGATGAATTTTAAACAGTTGTGGGAGGGGCTTAAGTGAGACGGTTGGAAAAATTGGAGCTGAGTGAGAGGGTGAGAGGATCAGGCCTCTGAAGCCAAAATTATGTGTTACGAGGCAAAAAACCATAAACTGAGAACTATTTGGTTATGGTTGATCTGCTGTGAATTTTCATTGATATTTTATTGTGTGGACGCCCAACATACTATCTAAAATGGAGTAAGTAATACTCTTTAAATATCTAAATATATCTAAAGAGGTTCGAAGTTGAAATTCAGTTACGGATACATACAAATCAAAAACAGATGGTGATGTACGAAATTAAACATGTAGTACAGACTCTTGGTTAGTATTTTAACAAGTATTAAGGTTAAGAAAATTTTGATCTAAACAAAGTGAGAATTTCAGGTTCAGACTGAAATACTGAAATGAAAAATTGTGTCACCCCAAATCGAATAGCCTAGCCTTTTTAATGGATGGCTTCTGAGAATCATGTGGACTTTGAAACTTGAAAGTGGGAACTTACCCCAAAGAGTTTAAATGGGTTCCAAATGGCTTTCAAAAAGATTTAGTTAACACAAAGGGTAATTACGTAATACCCTTTGCGATTTGTACAATTTCCATCAACAACCAAAGGGCACCCTTACAGTATGGAAGGTTTTTCCACAGGGTTCTATTTGAAACCTTTCGGGTCCAAAGAGTTGCCCCGAAGGGTTCCAAAGGGAATTTTCAGATAGTTTGTCAGACTTATAAAGAGTAAATTAACCTTGGTTATGCAATATTTAAGAAAGGCAATGAAACTTAGACTAACAAGAAATTTATGCGTATTGGTTGTCGGTTCAAAGTTATGGCAGAAGGAATGTTCTAACCCCTGAAGCATAAGTATGGCCCATGTTACACACTGCCCTCCTCTACTTATTACAGTCCCGAATCAGCGGAGTATGCGGCACAGATGGATATTATAAACAACGTTCGTGATCAACATCTTATGACTCTCGAAGGTGACGTGGGGACTCCACAACTTAACTTCGTCGACAGAAGCCTTTGTGTAAGAATAACTTTTTCTTGTTTATTTTCCTCTCCCCATCTTGTTAGATCAATTAACCTTTTCACATTTTTTTAAGAGGCTGAATACCTTTTAACTAAAGTAAAGCTAAATAAAACTATTCGGTTACTCTGAGATTGAAAACAGAACCGTTTTCCAAAAGAACTCAGCAACAACATGAATCAAACTAAGTAATGAATATTTAGTATATTTTCAATGTTTTTAGTGTTTGGATCTATAGAGTCATTTATGTTTACAAATAAATGACGTCACAGCTGCTTGACAACAGAGTTGATGAGACGCACTAAGATATAACTCTCAATGAAACGTAGATTCTTATTCGTCTTCGTTCTCTTTTCATTCCATCTACCGCTCACTGACAAATACCTTACCTTACATGCACTCATATATTTCTGCTCATATTCTGTGCCAACTAAAGGGAAGCAGTGACGAAATTGTGAATGATCTAATTGGATAACATTAAAAAAGAAACTATCTTGCTTCATTGCAGGGATGGGCTCCTCCCGGCTGCGAGGAAATTGACATGTGTCTCCCAGTTCCAGAAAGTAGGGTGGTCTTGAAGGAATGGTACGTGTAGGTTAAGAAAGGGCTTCTTGAGAGCGAGACGACTTTGAAGAAATTTACCAACGTACACTTCACTTATACCATCGTAGACACGTTTTTATTTAATTTTTTTTTTTGTTTCTTTTTTATAATTAAATGGTAGAGAATGCATAATCGTGTACAATTTAAATCATTCATAACTAATCACCATTATTTATTTTCTGCTTCATTTCCTATTATTCTGAAAAGGAAGAACATTGAGTCAAGGACCTCTCCGGTGACTCAATTTTTTATCAAAAAATATGCTCTAACCTTAAAGATTTCTAGGACTTCACTGGCTCATGCCAAAGTCCAGGGAGTAACTCTTTTTCCTCGGTTTCCCCGCCCGAAAACTTCTGCCTGCCAGCATTTGCCTTTGGTCTCGTTTTCCCCCACCCCCCATTTGACGTTCTGGTGCCACAACTAAACCCGGGAGGATACTTCAGATATTTAACATTTTTTGAACTACGATTGCCTTAAACATTTACCGTAAGCAAAGCCGGCTACGAAATACAAGACACATAGATATTTTAACTCTTTATCAATGTCAACGACACACTGAAGCCTTTAAACACGACGATAAAATTGTAAACGTAAATTTCTTATAACTTTGTTTATGCATGGGGATCAATAAAAATCGTCCTTTCCGTTCACGGAATAAAAGAAACGTGTGTTAAACTTTTTTTCTTCAGCGTTCATGTGTTCAGCTAAACGCCTAAACCTCTCACATCAAACAGTTCTTATTCTCCAACACCTACTTTTTAAGTCCCTCCCACAACTGTTTAAAGTTCATCCTAATCCAGGAGCAATCTCGGTGTAATGCTTCAGCGAAAGTAACCAGAAAACTTTCAGCACATTATGCTGTGTATTGTTATTTACATAACCTGAATACTATGCATTTTTTCAAATGTCTGTCAATAAAAGAGGTGTGCCAATTGAAAATTTCTATGGATAACTACAAAAATTGTTAAAGTCTTTAAAGGGGGGCAATCTTATAACTTTGTTAAGTAAAATATCTACTGGTTTTTAAATAATGTATTTTTTAGTTTGGAGAATAACCAGAAAGCCCAAAGGCTTAGTGATTTCTCTGCTGAAAGACTTTGCTTTTGACTTAAGGTGACGCCAGATGATGGTCTTTTACTTGGGAAATTTTATTTTTTGATGGCCGGTGTCCCCAGATGAGTTCGTACCTCCCAAAACGAAATGAGGTTCTCTTCTTTGAAAAATCCTCTATTGTACCTAGCAAAGTTTTTGCATTGTAACTTCTGGTGACTTAATAACTTATCGTCAGATATCATGCCGAGGTTTTCGCAGTTTTACATGTATTGACCTCAAATTACCTTGCATCTCCACTAACTGATTCTTCCTCTCAACATCGCAAATCTATAAACCAAATTTGAAAAATATTCATCTATGCTATCTTGAGATATTGTGTAAACAAACCATTACATCTGTAGCAAGGCAAGGTACTGGAGGGGGCTAACTTTTCTGGGGAAAATGTCTTCAGATGGCAAAAGGAGCAAAAAATTTAAAAACAAACTTAAAGTTCTCTTGTCGGGTCCTTTCCCTCTAATGCTTGGACCCCTCGCAAACACCATCTCAGGCTACTCTCTATGTAACCAAAACAGGTTCATAGCCCGACAAGGTATTGAAGGGGGATGAAATAGCTTTGGTGGGAGGGGGTTGGTTGCTACAATTTAATTCGCCCCTGCCTCCTTGGCTAGCTCCCTAAACTAACCCAACCAACAAATCATTGTGACCTCTAATAGTTATATCGCCGTGTTCTCGTATGAAAATATTCAAAGGTTTCCACTGGAGTTTCACCCTCTTTCGGGTAAATGCTCTTTATCAAGAGGGCTGTGTAAGGGCCAAGTGGATTGCCTTAAATATCAATAAACCAGGACAAAGCTATAGCCCTATATACCCAAAAGAAATCAATCTTCGGCCCTTTAGAAGTTGATATGGACCACAGACTCCATTTATATTGGGATGCAACGCTGTATATAAGTGTATGTTCTGGAAACAAGAATCTTCAAGTGAAGGTGTTTTGTACTTAAAACAACCAAAAATGTGATTGACACGCAGTGACAATGCCTCACTGTGAGGAGTTGCATCAAGAGGCTGGTAGTGGAGATAAGAGACGGGGAAAACCATGGACCAGTGTAGGATAACCAAATATATGTAATTGGGGGTTGTGACTGGCAGATTAGGGTTATTATGACTTTTTCGCAGGAAAATTGTTTCTACAAGTACAAAGAGTCTGTTTATCTCCTTTCCAAAGCCCATAAACTTTATAAATCGACTATTTTTCAACCAACAACAACAATGGGAAAAACAGGAAAAAAGAAACTTTAACTATGTGGAGCTACCTTAACCGTGCGAGTATTAATTTCTGCCAACCCCGAATCATCAGTGTCATGTCATGAATAGACATTCTTCTTGGTTTCCATTAGTTGCACAAAAACTGGACTTTCGTTTCTTTTGTCATATGTTCGAGAATTTTTAAAAACTCAAAGTTAACGTGTTTTATTCGGAAGCTATAAGCATTCTAGGACTTGAAAACAGATAACACATTCGTTATAACGGATTACAAGTTTGTTTTTACAAGTTAAAAATTCGTTTCAACGAATTGTTAATTCGTTATAACGAATTAATAATCCGGTTTAATGTTAACTTTGGTGACTCAAAGAAAGGGGTTAGGTAATGAAACTACTACAGGAGCGGACATTAAAGAGTCAATCCTCTCACCCAAAACGGCACTTCTTGTAGGGGGTAGCCCTTTTTGGCCTTTTCGGCCTTTTGTTGCACATAACATACACTGCAATCAAAATCATACCTATCTGCACTCCCTCTTCTATACTCGTTCTCTGATATGCCCTTCTCTCACCTGCCGGGCTCATAGCCCTTGGAAGGATAAAAGTTGTGTACAACAGAATATTCATATATACAAGCTGAAGCGGCGATACCACGATTACAATGCCTACTTGATGTGTAGCAGAACTAGTACAACTAGCATCGTTGTTAACGTTACTCTTTCCGAAGCATGTGTGCAGGTTGACGAAAGTGTCCACCCCCCTATATTTATATATATTTGAGAAATAATTGTAAGAGCTACTGAATATTCAGTACTAAATATTGAATATTGAATATTCAATACTAAATATTCAGTGAACAGTTATGTTCATCAATAAAAGGCTGATTGCCATTGGTTCTAAATTTTGCTACTAATTCGGTAGCAAAAAAACACAAAGGTTTTACTTAAACGCATGTGAATAAACTATCGCTTCTTCCAAGGGCTTCGAGGTCGGCAGATGGAAGGAGGCCGGTATATGAGAGGGGATGCAGATGAGAGAGGAACGCATGTGAGAGTGTGTAGAGTAGAAGGAGTGCAGATAGGGAACGGGAATGATTTATGCGCACCGAAAGGCCGAAAAGCCCTAACAAGGGCTGTGTAGGGGGTGAGAGAAACTCTCAACTGGGTCAGCTTTTTGATTGACTCTAATTCAAACAATGCCTGATAACAAAGCAGATGTTAAGTACTTAGCACGAACTGCACTGAGATTGCGTTTAATATACATATTGAGCTTTTTTATAGTCACCTTGAAGCAAAATAAACTGAGTTTGTGTCTGGATGAGGGTAAATTTTAGAGAATTGTGGGAGGGGCTTAAGCAAGAAGGTTAGGAGTAATGTCTGAAGTGAGAGAATTGGGGCTCTAAAAGCAGCCTCATTTTTTCATTCTATGTTCATGCTTCAATTCCAGCATAGGCGATACTGCCACGACCATCAAAACCAATTTTTACCAATCACTTCAATGAACAGTGATTATACGGTTCCCGCAACCAAATTTCTAGTTTTTAATGTCACGCTGTTGAAATTTCCCTGAAGTTTTGTTCTATTTGCGTAAACTATTATGGAAACGACGTTTGAATACACAGACGTTTATTTGAAAAATCTAAAACTGCGGAAAGATCAATGGGCAGGATTTTTTTCTGAAGGAGTGGGGGGGGGGGGGGAGAGCATGCAGTACGTTGAATTATCGCCGTCCTGAGGGAAGGGTCTTTGGAAAGGGGGGGGGGGTAATTTTAGGCTTTTTGGAGAAGCCTAGATGCAAAATGGTGCAAGATTTGTTTTTTTGACAGGAATTATTTTGAAAGTGTTCTGTTTTGACATGTAAATCCATGTAGGCTTATGCAACCTTTCGAAAAAAAAGTTTGTTTTTTAATTTGTCTACTTTAAGACGTCAGAGTAAAAAAGCAACAGGGAGCGGCAAACACGAACGGAAGAATTTTAGATTTTTCTTGCCCCCAAAACTAAAATCTGCCACAAAGACTTTCTAGGTAGAGCGCCACCATCATTTGGCGTGGAGCGTGCAGAAAATCTCGGGAAATCACGCCCCTGGTGGCCGGAAATAACATTTCCCAGACAAACACGAAGAATCTAAGCAGTCGCTATCTTCTTTTGTCGTGTGCAATAAAATTTTAACTTCAAAATAAGTTCGCAAACTTCAAATTGATCAGAAAGTAATCAAAAATTATTTTGCTTCATAAAATGAATTTTTGCCAGAAAGGCTAAGCGGAGCGCCACCATTGGTTGGCGTGGAACGTAGAGAAATTCTAAAATTTCCCACCCCCTTCAGATGGCCAAAAATTGCATTGTTATGCTTGTACAGGAAATCGAAACAGTTGTAATGTTTATCTTTTGTTTGCAGTGATAAAAAATCAGAAACTTGCTTTATTAATGATAAGAAAATTACCACATGAAATAAACTACTACCATCAAATGGTCTTAAATTATTTTGAAAATATGCTAATGATTCTTTTTTGTGACTCTTAGCTAACTTCTAGTTCCGCTAAAGTGATCAAATAGCCTATGTGACCGACCACTCCCGTCTACATAACCCTATCATCTTTTTCATGAGAAATGGCAGACTGTTATTTACGGCAATTGAACGGTATCCTCCGCTCAACTGCCCCCGTACTGTTCGTTTATACCGACCAGGGAGGGAATAGCTACAGAAGCTACCCTTTAAAACAAAATTTAGAATTTGACAAATATATTCTATTTTATAGGATTAAAAATAAAATTGGCATTACTGAGAAGGCTTGGAGAGGCAATCCTTCCTCTTTGAATTTTTGAGAATGTAAAGTGCCGTATCATGTAATCTGATGCTACTTTCGCTATCTTTTCAAGTATACTCTGTGTTAATAAAGTACGCATTTTCGGGGTCTTCAAAAAAGAAAACACACACACACACACACACAAAAACAAACAGAGAAAAAAAAAGGAAAAAAAAAAAAAAACAACAAACAAACAATTGTAAAGGGGGAGGGGGAGCATCGAGCACACAGTAGGAGCGTTATACACTGAGAGCTCTCATTAAGAGTAATGCTTTGAATAACAATCACCTACTCCTTTCATTACCTGAACCCGACCAGGCGCGGCGGAACGGAAAAAATATTGGGGGGGGGGGCTAAGCCCCCAAAACCCCCCTCCCCTGGTTCCGCCGCCACTGAACCTGACTATCTCTACATTCTCCAGGACTGTGCTACATTTGCAAACATTCACCATTTTCTTCAAAATTTAACAAAAATTACATGAACACAACTTCTTAGTTTGTCGTTATATCAAGCAGATATTGATGATAATGTAGAGAAAGTGTAAAATTTAGGCGATCGAATCCCACTTGTTCTAATGCAGAAAGTTGTCAGTGCAAGCACGGTACATCAGCAGACAGAAACACGTCTGTAATAGTGTGCGAAGCCCCCAGTTCATCTTTGAGTATACACTCATATGCCAAGATATTGAGATGACATTATGGGGTTTTTTGCATACGAGAAAGTGATGATAATGCCATGTTGGAAATCAAGAAAACTACTTCATTGCTTCCATATACCAATGATTCGGCTGTGTCTTTACATTGCCATTTCTTTAAACGGTGGTGGTACATTTTATGTGGAATTTTTGTAATAAATGTGCAGTTTACAAGTTTGGTTAACTTTTCGAAGTTGTAAATTTTATTACAAATTGTTCAGAAGCGACTGCCCCTATATTTTTCTTTCAAGCATGGGAAATAAATTTTCCCGCTGTCGGAGGGATCGACAATATTCAAAGTTTTCCCTATCGACTTATGGAAAAGCTCAATTTTTGTGTTTATCTCGCTTCACCTTTTTCTTAATTTCTTGACCTAAATTTTAACATATTTCGTTTAGTGTCGTAATAGCAGTAAACTTATGGAACTGGTACTCTAGAGATGCATTTTACGTGGTTTTTTCTAAAAGTCCCCACGACATTCTGGCGAAGAGCCAAGGGGCGAAAACCAAACGATTACTCCCGGAGGAGTTATGCTCCCTTAAGGAGCTTAACGTCCCAAATGGACAAGTACGCCAAAGGGCAAACACTGAGTGGTCCTGCTCTAGACTGGCTGAATAGAACAGAAGCCACAATTTGGATGCAGTTTAACGTCATGCCCAGGACGAAACCTCAAAGTTTTCGCAATAGCTGATTTCAGCATTTTACGTGGTATGATCACGAAGGTGGGGCACTACTTCCTTGCCTTACCAGTTTTCATTTTCAAAATACGCCCTTTTAATGACCTTTAAGTTGAGTGATGTACCACTTGTCACACTGTTAGATCTACAGGACTCACGTACTTACTCTGTGATGGTTGCATAACGGGTTGTCCATGTTGAATTTAACCATTAAAGGGGCTCATTGAGTTGATATCGATAACTTAATGAGAGTGTTGAAGAATACAACCACATGACAATGCCAATAATTAGCATGATTAGTCAAGTTTTATATCCAATAGTAACAGAAAAATTAAAATTTTGAATTTTGTGATGTCCTGACTTGTAACGGTTTTGTGCATAATTTGAAACAGTGTCTGGTCACGAATTTTTGAAAACCGAATTGAACCGTTAAGTACTTACTCATAAAACAATTATTTGTATGTAGGATATGGGGATTGCCTAAGTTTGACCATTTGTCATTGGTATGGGAAGAAAACTTAACAGGTTTGGAAAAAAAAATTGTTGAATTGCGTGAACCAACTCAATGAGCCGCTTTAAAAAATAATAAGTTCTGGCCAGACCACTGACTTTAAACAATTCGGGAGCTTCAGCTAACCGCTTTCGGAGGAAAATGAGATTTCCCCAGATCGGGAGAAAATATTCCTGTCTCAAAGGTTTGAATATTTATGAGCACTTAGTATCTACCTCTCCACAGCCGCCTATTCGTTCAACGAATGTGCAAGTTTTCAAATTTGATGTCGCAGAAGAGGTATTTTCGACAACGTATTTAGAAACACAAATGCTGTCACGATCCGCTTGAACTCATTTATGCCAAAAATATTGCACAAAAGTTACGACTGTGTCGAGTCTTTAAAACAAGCTTAGGACAGAGAAAATAGCAAAATTCCTCGATATCTCAAAATCAGCGCGGTAAACAACCAAAGAGGACAAAGCTTTTTTATTCCCCTTTCAAGAGAGATTTTAAATATGCCCGAATTTCTTTTTCCTAAAATCGATAAAAAATGAAAGGTTGCTTTGAACGTTAAATTTGCGCGGTAGGATTGCAATGCATTATGGGAGATATTTGAAGATGGCGCCACCTACAGTCAAATATTCCACCGACTGGGTGAAATTGCTTTCCCCTCAAAACGGTTATCTCCTGTACTATATAAAAAAAAATTGTTTTATTTACACAACTTTTAGATTAGTTAGTTGACTATAAACCTGTGCCTAGGTGTTTTCAAATTCAAGTCAACTCAACATTATTAAGTTTTCAGATACATAATATTTTATACATGTACGTTCTTTCAAAAACCCTAAAATGATTGTGTTAACAGAAAAATGTAAGTTAGTGTCTCAGGAGGCAATTGCATATTGCTTCTGCTGTAAGAAAAAACCCCGTTAACGTTACTTGTTTATCTATTTATAAAAATGGGGGAAACGTTAAGGCGTATCAATTTTTTTAATTAATTACATCCCAGTAAGGCCGTGCAACTTTTTTTCCAAGGTGATTAAAGATAAGAAGCTTCAGGTCCTTCATAGCAGTCATTATCTCATTCTGCTATGTTAGAGAACCTGGTACCTGTATATCCATGACTTTTTCACCTTTCAAAGACAAAAAATCTAGTATAGTCATATTGAAAGATTAGCCTATAACCAAATTCATGTTTGCTATGCTTAAGATAAACCTATTCCGAGTATCCTGGTGAAATTTCCATCTGTTTCTCATATTCTGTTCTCGATTTGACAACAATTGAAGTTGACAAATTCTCTACGAAAAAGGGAAGTTAAGCAAACTAAGTCTCTTAAGGTTTCTCCTTTTCTCCTTTTGTTTATACAACCAGTTTTATGCAACAAGACTCTCACGTTGACACAAATTCTTCACGAGGAACGGGTTTTCAAAAAAAAAAAAAAAAAATTACATGCGTTAGAAGTTGTGCAAATAAAATTTTAAGGGTTGTCACAAACACTAATCTACATACAATTATTACAAGCTTGGACAACTTTGCTGTTTAACTATGATACTTGTGAGGGTGGAATAGGCCAACACAATATATCCCCGTACGGCCGTACCCCATTTCCCCAAGCTTTAGACATTTGTCAATGGTTTTTCAAGTTTTGTAGTTTTGAATTAAAAGTCTGCACTCTAAAAGTGGGTAAGGTTTTTGACCAACTTTTGGCCAACACTGGGCACATATGTGTCCAACTATCTGCTGGTCAAACATTGACCAGTCTTGGTTGAGTAATTGCTTTAACCAACTATAGGGCATTTATTTCATTCAACAAGAAGTAATCTGAAAATTACCCGACTTGCTATTTGGGTCAAATACTAAATACCAAATATCAGTTTATTTATCTTGTATCCATGCCATAGAAGGCAATTATTAGACCAACAACAACAAAATACTGTACTAAAAGAGCCAAACCCCTCTCACTCCAAACTACAATTTTTGTACGGGGGTACCGAAATTCTCAACTGACTCTGCTCTTTGATTGACAGCTTATTCAAACAATGCAGAGTACCAAAGCTTATATTACACGCATGAACGGTACTGAGAGTGTTTTGATAATGTAAATTGAGTTTTTCTTTTCTCACTTTGAAGCAATAAACTGAGATTGGGGAAAGCCGTGTAATTTGGACCGGTGTGTAAATTGAAAAACCGGCATTATTCCAACACAGAATGAGAGGGTATCTTAATTTTATGTGTCATTGATACCTTACTCAGAACAATCAAATTTGACTTCGCAATGGATGAGATTAAGGTGATTTCCACAATTCTGTATGGTTTTTATTAAAAACTGGTGAACTGATCTTATTTTCGAGTTGACCCTTTGTTGAGTTTTTCCTCGGAAATGATTTTTTCACCCCCAAGGCATAATGATTATGACAAAATATAATAATTCCTATTGAGTGCTGGGCTGTTACATTTCGGTAAAAACTACACTTGGCTAGGCTAGAGGAGTTTGGGAAAAATTAGTAACATCGTGTAATTTGAACCACCCATGGTGTGTAATATGGACAGCTCGTCCACATTAAACGATATGATGTGTAAAATGGACCGGTCCAAATTACAAACACGTAGGCCCGGGTGCTTCAATCAATTACAAACATGGAAATGATTAGACAGTAGGAGTACCCTACATAGAAGAATTTGCTTACCCTTTCATTCCTCTTCACAGTTTGTATTAGTAATAAGCTTGGGCATATGCGTAATTCCCATGCCATGAGCCAATTACTAAACTTGGTCTGTGCCTACCTGGTACGTTGCGGCGCCTGACTTTGGGATGGGGAAGGCAGCAAAGAGCAAGTCATTTTAAGGGGAAATAACATTAATTAGGCCTAAAATGTAGCACTAAAAGACAGGAAGGGTGTGAGAAGTGTTTCTGTTGTCAATTCTCATGATGATTTGAGAAATTTTGCAGCAATATATTGCCCGGTCATTTTACACGGCAGGTGGTTCATTTTACACACCTTGTTGGTTCAAATTACACATGGGTGGTGTAAATTGGAACACTTTCAACATTTTCTATTTTTAGCGATAACTTTCCCTGGGAAAATGTAAGGAGAGTTTCTACTCTCCTACAAAAGGAATATTCCGTTAATCTCCCAATAGTGCCCGTTTGAGCAATTGGTTGCGCTTATCTCTGATTTCGTGGGGCTTTGTAATTAGGTGGTCTAAATGACACGGCTTTCCCCCTATCTGGATGAGCATGAATTTCAGACAATTGTGGGAGGGGCTTAAGTAAGAATTGGTACTGTTCGGGGTGAGAGAACTGGGCCTTTAAGACCCCAAACCCTTCTAAACAAAGAAAATGCAAGTGCAGACCACTCACTCAATACCATTTTAAACAGAAAATGCTTGACCGAGTCCACTGTTTAAAAGGCCACTGTACAGCACGAGACGGATGAACACACCTACATAGACATGTGTGAAGGACAATTAAAGACACGGTTTAACATTTATACCAAATGTTTCCGGAACGGAGCCTGCCAAAACGAAACAGAGCATTCCAAATTCATCTGGGGACTCAGAAATCAGAAAAAGGAATACGCTATAGACTGGTCACCAACACTAAGAAAAGAAGAGACACACAATGCAACCTATGCCTGGAAGAAAAAGTTGCCATAATCACTGCCCAATCAGTTCAATGCCTCCAAGATGAGGCTAAGTTTCTCCCTAATGAAACACATGGTAACATCGAGTACATGAGGCCATACCTTAAATGGGGAAAACTTTACTATTATCAATTCCACTTGTGTCCCACATAAATAAATTAAATTAACAAACAGATTCAGCTAATTGACATCAACCTTGTAGCGGGAAAATTCACTTAATTGTTATAAAGTTAGCCTGCCTTGCGAGCTTTGAAATAAACATTATCTTGATTTCAGCATCTACCCTACCCACACTTTTGCTTGGTAGTAAGGATAAAAACCAATAAATCGTTTACTTCGGTCGAGAAATAGACAAGAAGAGGGGATAAACATAAACAATTTCAAGGTTCTATTGGTTAAATTATAATTAAAATGTTGGTGTATATTTCATTGGTTATATATTAACGCCGCACAGTGATGGCGCCAGAATCTCAAAATTGGAGGAGACACACTAAAGAAAAAGGGAAATATTGGGGTTCGAGGCCTGAACGCCTGTGCCTATCGGTGAGGGTTCCAGGGGAAGAAACCCTCGGAACCCCTAGAGGTTTCAGCACATCTTAGGATTAAAATTAAGTTCCAAGACAGAGGTATAATTACTATGTTTTTTCCGTTCGCTTGACCCAACTCCTCATTGAACTATTTTCTTTTTTTGGGGGGGGGGGGGACAATTTCCGGGAAAACCCCGTAAGGTCGCCACTGACACCGCAAGGAAATAGAGTGAAATAAATTAATTTGGTTATTTTTTTGTTTTTCCTGCCAATAGTTTAAAAGAGAAAGTCGGAGTGTGGCAAAGGTTAATAACGTGCCCTTTTTTCAATATAATGAAGTTTTCATGAGAGCTCCCTCGACCGGGGTATCTTCTAATCGCGTACAGTTGCGATTGGACTGTTGAAACGTGCGAAATGAATGCAGGAAACATAAACCGATAATCTGAACAGGGAGTCAACAACACCCTGATCGGATTGAAGACACATTCTTAGCATTATATGTGTCAAGTCACACCTACGGGTTATTATTGTACCTGGTATTAGTACAAAATTTTTCGTTGACGAAAAAGGAACCACTTACTGTAATTGTTTGGCGACCGGTATTTTAGGCAGGTCTGGTTTGTGCATTAACCGGATGCAAAAAGGGAAAATGGTATTCTACGTCGTGACCCAGAGCGGACTCATCTATAAGTAATCCACCCACAAGAACGCGAGCTCACGTATTCACGTACAAGCAAACAGGTACACGCATTCACATTGACACGCATATAAACGACCAAAAGATAGATAAGTGACGCATTATAAAAGCATTATAATTATTTTATCATTCATTTTACTAGGCTCCAATCTGCGTTTCTGGTAGCCTAAGGTCATCTGTACACCGCGATGTTACATTTGGTGTTTTCTGCCTGTTTCCCGTTTCTTTTCTTTTTTTCTGCCTGAATTATTGTGGGGGAAAGCGATTTGTTTGCTTCCAATGTTTTTATTGGTGGGGAAATTACCCCTTACTCCAGGGTCGACGCAATTGACTTTGGAAAGCACTCCCTGCTATTTCAGGCTTTGGATGTCGTCCTACAATTTTGTTGGTCTACTGAGCTGTAAGGGATGGAGAAAGCTAACCCGCATCTGTCAGACAATCTCCGCTTACATCCTTTTCAATTCCCGTAATTTGAGTGACAGCTCACGTTGTTGATACCGGTTATTGCTTTACTTTAAGGTTAACAAATGTTTGGCTACATTTATCCCTGGATTGCAAGAAATGTAGGCACCCGCCAGGATCTTGTGAGATACCGCCACATACCCGAAAGTATGCTTAATTAAAAATAAAATATCTAGAGAACACCTCCGTTCTTTTACAGTGTCCATTAACATCGGTCATGCCTAACGTCTGAAGTTGTTCGTAATCAATTTAGTGAATATACATTTATATTCATTTATTATTATAATTTTTTCCTACTGGATATAGAGTCGGCAAAAACATTTATCCTTCTGCAAGTTTTATTATCACGTGTTACACTTGACACAGTGTTGGATAGCCTTTTTTGCAGGACAATGTTTGTCTTTTTTGGATTTTCGGGGTTTTCTCAATTTTCCAAAACAATCAATTTTCCACCAAACAATTTTATTTTTATAATTTACTAAAATGCCAAACTCTTGCCCCAATAAAACTAGTCATGGTCACCCTAAAATCCTGTTAACCACATCTTTGAGGGGCTCTGATATAAGCGTGAATAATGACCAAGTCTGTATTCATTAACAAACATAACAGGTAACATGGAACTGGAAGAGATAGAGATCGCTGGCTCCAATCTTTCCTTGAACTAGGGGCAAAGAATCTACTGAAACCTCGCTTCATCTGTTTCCTGAAATTCTCTTCAACTAATAGAGGTTAGACTTCACCTGCTACCTCTGAGAGTAATCAGAGGATTATTTCTTTCATCCCCCCTTAGCAGCCGTCAAAGATAGCAAAATTATTTCAGCACGATGCCGTCAGTGTAACGTTTCAAAAAGGTACAACGTGTATCTTCTAGCTGCCTCCTAGTACACACCCCTACACTATATTTCATACTATTTCATAGGGTAGGCTACCTCCTGTGCATCAGCAGTAAACAAGCCCAATGGCGAATACACTGCTATGTCAAAAGCTGCCAATGACACTAGGTGTATTTCTCCTCACATACCATCATGCATGTTACAGACTCTACTCTTGCTTCAAAATGTAGTCAAGTCTCACTGTTAGCCCAGCTCCCTGGTTAGCCTTGATAAGGCTGGCGACGTAATCATCTTAAGGATAACTTCGGTTACAAGGAAAAATATTGAGCAGAAAAGGTACCTAGCATGCTGAGTGAACTTCAATAACTTGTATAAAGAATTAGTAGTGTTTTCTTGATGTTGTATCTCTGGTAATTGGAAGTATGAATGTCCTTTGTGTACCGAAAACATCATCAGGTATCGTTCCTTTCGCAATAGCACACTCTTAAAAAAAGTGGGCAAATTTTGCCCAACTTTTTGACCAACACTGGGCATCTATTCAACAACCTAAACAGTTGGGCAAAACTTTAACCAACCAAATTTGGTAAAGTTTGAACCCAACTGTTGGGCAGGAGATTACCCAACTGTTTGGTAAATTAGCATTTAAAAACATACCCACTTGTTGGGCACTTCTTTTATTAAGCTGTTGGGCAAATGCATTAACCAAATGTTGGTTATATGTCATTCATCTTTTCCTTAACCGTTGGTGCTTTCTTTACATGTTAGGTTGTAGGTTATGGCAGGGAGCTGCCACTGCAGCTCCCTGTTAATGGCAACCCATTGGCCCCAGTTTAAAAACCCTGCCTTAATAACCTATTTGGTTTGTCACTGAGTTCCGTATAAGTACGTATATGTACGGTGTGTAAATGATGTGATGAAGTCTTGTAGTTTCATCAATGCATTAATATGAACAGAAGGGCAGCATGAGCGAGAATTAGCTGGTCCGTAGCTCTCATACACTGTTATCATGGTTATAAGACAGGTTTCTTGTTTTGCCGAAATCTTTCGAATAATAATATATCAATGCTCATTCGGGCGTGAAAGAGAATATCCCAGATCATAACCTCTCATTGGAAAGCAGTTTTGCGCCAAATACGAATCATGGAATCTCATACAAATGTGTTCTAGTTCGTAGTACTATTTAAAGAATTTTATGGAAATAGAGATCGATTTTATGGTCTAAAATAATGTACTGAGTTTAGCTGGCCAATATAAAAGATGCCAAAGAGAATTTTCAGGTTATGATACCATGTCTGATTATCAGAAGAATTGTGAAACAAATCGGATCAAGTGCACTGTTGTTTGGTGAAAACACTGCAACCAATAATATACCCAACAAATTGGCAAAAAATTACCCAACAAGTGGGTAAAGGGAAAATATGCTTAACTGTAGAATAAAATCGTTTCGGCATTTTGACCAGTCAGTTGGGTATTACAGTATACGCGTGCATGGAAGGGGAAATTTAACCATTTTGTGAGCATAGATTGACCAACACTTAGGCAATTACTTTTACTCAACAAAAAACTTTGCCCAGCGTTTAAACAGTGCACCAATTAGCCCCAAAGTTGGGCAAAGTTTTACCAACACATTTCATAAACTTCTTTAACCAACGGATATTTTACCCAACGTTTTAAGATTGCATAGAGGAATTTGCCATAAAAAGTTGTCTCAAATTTTCAAGGATTTGTTATTGCCTTCAAATCTTGCGAGGACCTGTCCGTATTCAGGTTGACTGGAGTATAAAATTGGCAAAATGGAGCATGAGACATTAATACAACCATTGTAACCCATTACACTACGAGTAAACGTACAATATCCACTTTGAAATGATATAATCCTCTCCAATTACAGAAATGTGAGTGACAGGCTAAGTTGTTGTAACCGGTTATTGCTTTTCATTGAGAGTCACAAATATTTGGCTTCATGTATTACTAGATTGGAAGAAATGTTGGCATCCTCCAGACTCTGTGAGATAACGCCAAATTGTCGAAAAGCTGCCTAATTAAAAACTTAATTTCCAGAAGACGTGTTCCTTCCTTTTAAGTTTTTTAACATTGGTGATGCATAACGTCTTTAAGTTTGCTGTCTACATATAAATGTGCATACATTTATATCCATTTGTATTTGATTTAATTTACTCCTAGTGGATATAAATCCTGTAAAATATAAATTCTTTGTCTACTTTTCTCAGTGTTCCAAAAAACGTCAATTTCCCACCAAATGTCTTTATTTTTTAGCGCCAGAGTTCCCTGACAAACCTTAGTGGAGAGCTACACCCCATCTCTTATCCCAACACCCCTTTATTTGGTCTCCACATGGGCTTATTTGATGCTACAATATTCTGTAATATTTGCCATAATTAGTCTAGCACGTCAACGCTCTGATAATATTACTGTGATTTCATAGTACGTACTAAAAGTATGGCATATGTGGTGTCTATATAACCTTTACAACGGTAGGCACTAAATACTCACTATGTTTTCAAAAATTCGGCTCCCATTTTTCATTGTCTTGTTTTAATTTGTAAGTTATACGTAAAGGAAAAGTCGACAAGGTTAAAAGAATAGTCCAGAGTCAAATTTAAGTTTGATATGTTAAAGAAGAACATATTCTTACCATTCTGGTGAAAGTTTCACTCCTTTTGGAAAATAGTCTCAGAATCATTCATTTCCGAATTGAATGCTTCTGTCCAACGATCTGAAAATGTGTTTTTTTTTTATAAATTTTGATCATTATTTTGTTAGAGAATATTGTTTGTAAGGTCGATATTTGGATTTAAAACAGCTAGTTTTAGCCTTTAACATATTCAACCCCTGCTACGTCATGCATAATAAAATCAGAAAAGAAGTTTTCGTGACTGTGAGGGCTGCCTGAATGCTTCGAAATCTCCCGCGAAATCTTCTTTTCCACATCATCTAGGCAAAGCTTGCTCGATTTCAGGGAAGCGATAATAGATTGAATAAAAATATGAGGAGCGCCACCATACCCACTCAGTCATGTCCAAACGTTGGGAAGGGGAACCTAAGGGCAAAGGGTAATGTTAGAGGCTAAAAGTTTTGGGCCTAGCGCGAAGCCGAGCTCAAAGGACCCATCACTGCGGGTGGGCTCCAGGGGGAGAAGCCCTCGGAAGCTTCTAGGTTAAAGCATATCACTGCATGGATGAAAAATCATGTCTCAGGAGAGGTATATTATTGATTTTTTCGGGCAACACAACTCCTAACTGACCTAGCTGGGGGAGGAGGGCAAGTGGGCCAAGGACAAAAGCTGGGGGAATGCCCCTCTTGCCTCATGTAGCACCGCCACTGCACCTACTGTTACCAAAGTAACCAATTATTTCAAGGGGGACATCAATGAGGAATCTTTGCTTACCTGTCGTCTAATTTAGGGAGTGGCATCTCCTTCCTTCCGAAAATTCTTCACACTTTCAAGAATTCTAGAGGCAACAAGTGTGCGAGGTGTTCGACGGAGAGAAAGGGGTTTGAAAGTTGAGTTGTGATCACTTTTGGGTAATATTTTTCCCCGGCCTTCAGCCCAAAGACCCTTTTCATAAGTTTTGCACTGAAAAGGTCGTTTCACTAAAGGCGAAATAACAGGAAACTCAGGGGAACGCCCTTCTTCTCTGGTGACCGTTTGTCCCGTGATTGGAATTCCTGTGAGAAGGGGAAAGCCTCCCGTTTAATGATTTTAAAGGTTAAGAGCAGTCCCCCAAACTTATTTTGAAGCAAAAGGTATTCCACAATTTTCTTCTTTATTTCTCCTTAAAGTATCTTCATAATATCTGAAAGTTTCAATATGGCTCATTTAATGCAAAACAAGTAGGTACCCCTTTTAAATTTTACATATGATAGATAAAGATATTTTCACATGACTATTAAGAGCCAATCATGAGACGGGCCAGGCTAGTAACTGCGTTTCCTCTTAATGGACCCCCATCAGAGAGAATGACTGTTTAACGTTATAACTAGTTATATGCAGGCTCACGAGACTGTGGACATTTGACATCTTGGCGTTAGTGTCCCAAAACATGATGAGGATTGCCGAGTATCCACAAAGAGGATCATCTTTGAAAAAGCACAAAAACGTGCCACTATATTTGTGGTTGTTAGCTGTATAGGGGACTATAAAGTGGAATAACATCGGTCTGAGAGCAAAACGTATAACACCTACCCTACAAGTACAAGACGCTTTTAGTGACATGGCTCAAGGTGTCATAATGTTACCATTTTGACTTACTCAATTCAATCTTAACAAAACACTATATGCATCACGTTTAGCAATTTTTATCCAAACATGACCAAAAAAGTCTCGTTCATCCGGTTTACATAATTAATTCTATACAGAATGAGCTTATACTGTAGAGAGAAGCACTCAATGAGAATCATGAAACGTCTAGGGAAAGAAATTTCTCTCGAAAGTGAGAAGTTTTTCTAAGTTAGAACTTTTATGTAGAAATCATTCATAACGACGACATCTTCTATCCCCTTTCTGATAGAGGAAAGTTGAAATTAACTAAAGAAAAATTTTGGATGAATTGAAGTAAGTTATAATACAATCGAGTTGATTATTATTTGATCTTTAATTAAGAATGAATCCGGATTCCATCATCGATCATGTAAATTAAAGCCAATTTGGTTATTCAAAACCCCCTAAAGGCGACAAAAAACATCACGAAAAACCCAAATTCAACCCTATCACAATCATGATTTAAACTCAGTCAATCAAAATACAACCAGAAAGAAGTCCTCTTGAAAGGCAAACCACAATTTTGCCCAGCGTTTACAACATTCTCTTCTTCTGTATGACAGTTCTTTGGATCATGTATCAAATTATAAAAAGAAAAGGAAAAAGAAAAAAAAAACAAACAAACAAATAAATAAACAAACAAAGAGAGTAGCTCTTGTACAATTTTACCCAAGTTGCGTCGGGAATTTTCTAATTACTTATCGCGGCCTTGTATTCTCACCAGAGTTATTGTAGTAAAAAACTGATTGTGTTTGGATAAGGATGAGCTTCACGCATGAAGCTCCATGCTTCAACTAGTTTTGGAAAGAGCTAGAAGCAAGGAGTGGAAACGGAATTGCCCGGGATGGTAAATGACAGCCTTAAAGCAATACTTCACGATGTGGCATTGAACCTTTGGATCTTTCAGCTAATTAACCCAAAGGCAGGCTCAATTCAATGAGCAGGGTATGAATATGCAATATAATCGAATTACCAACACTTAAGATCGTTACGATTGGCCAAAGCTTTTTCCTGCATACCTGTCGTCGACTCAGATTATTTCCATAAAAATTTAAGGCTGAACCTACTTGTCTTTAAATACTCAGCATATAGTCAATTTTTCCAAAGTCCTCCCGATCCTCTGGCAACGTGACGGCGAAACCAAACTTTTGCTGCTGCCAGTCTCCAGCACCTTCGTTCAGAATCTCAGTGGTAAGTTTGTTTTGTCACTTTAAGAACAAAAATGCACTTGTGATATACTACGAAAAAAGATTTTTTGAACCTTTTTTTTTATTGTGGATAAGTCTTTAGAATGAGAAAATGTATTCTTTTAGAGGTCAAGTACAGTCCCCCAAACTTATTTGAAACAAAAATTACTATCACAATTTTGTTCTAAATTCTCTACCAAGTATCATTTATAATATTGACTTAAACCATGCATAGACAAGGTAACCAAGCAATTAAATTTGGTAAATTTTACATTTAAAATTGTCACATGACTCTAAACAGCCAATAGTAGGACAGGTAGATACATAGATAGAATTAGAGTTTAACGGCCCAGTTTTCAACCTATTGGTTCAAGTCGAGCCGGCCACGGTCTTTTTTCCAGTTGTGGCTTGCTGGATTGCTTTCCCTACTCCATTGCTTACGGGGAGCATCACGCACAACGGCAGTAGGTTCCTTTTTTAGAGTCTGTGGTATGACCCGACCTGGGAAGCGAACCCGGACCTTCCACGTGAGAGGCGGATGCTCCTACCGTTAGACCAAACACGCGGTAGGACACGAATGTCTACTATATTACTTCAAGTCGGAGTGACTGAGCTTGTCCTTTAAGAAACAACACAGTGCTGTGGAAATGTGAGTTAGAGTACAATTTTCAGTTAGGTTAGTAAACACATATAGTACGCATAATTAAGTTTTAGACAATGACATCCAGCTAATTATACTTTAAGTAAGTTGCAATGATATTTTTTCTTAAAATAAGGGTCTAAGCACAAATCAAGTGTTGATATACTAGCAGGTATTTATTCTTAGCAATCTCGTGAAATTTCCATTAAAAGGAAATGTGTGGCTCCCAACGTATCAGTAGGTGAAGTTGACTGGTTTTCAACACAAAGTTAACTTTGAGCAAGCACATGTAACATCAAAAACTCACATTGATGAGCAGTATTTTGTTCTTCTTTTGGCTTTACAAACAATTTTTTCCTCAACAATCAAATATTATCAGAATGTTATTGCATGAGACTCATGGGAAAATTACAAATTTGACAGTCCCCATGAGGGGGATGGGGGTGGGGTCCTGGCCCTTTTTAACTTCAAAGTAAAAAAAAGTAAAAAAGAACAAAAGAAAAGAAAGATTTCCTTATCAATGTGGGGAATGATATCAGGAAGCTGCCTAGTGATACAGTTCCCATTTGCCTCAAGCTTACTTTAAGTCACAACTTCTTTTGCTGATTTAAAGACAATACAAGGAAAACTTATCGGAATTTAATAAGAAAAAAATCACCAGAATGCACAAATTAAGTTCCTTTATCACATATGAAAAAGGAATTTTTGCTTAAACTCTTCTTAAAAGGAAAAGGTCATATAGTTACTTGGATAACTACTTACTATACAGGCACACAGAGCGTACCTAGAGGCAGCGAATCCTCCACGTATATGGCAAGCGAAATGTCCAAAAATTAGAAAAACCAAGTTTTTCGATCGGAAAACCAAGTTTATCGGTCGAAAAACCAAGATTATAGGTCGAAAAACCAAGTTTATCGGTCGAAAAACCACGATTATCTCCATATCTTGGTTTTTCGGTCGAAAAACTTGGATTTTCAAAATAACTTGGCTTATCGGTTGAAAAACTTGGATTTTCAGTCGAAAATCCAAGTTTTTCGATCTATCTGGTATATCGAAAGATAAACTTGGTTTTTCGAAGCCGAATGTCCAATAATGAGAAAAACCAAGTTTTTCGATCGAAAAAACAAGTTTATCGGTCGAAAAACCAAGATTATCGGTTGAAAAACCAAGTTTATTGGTCGAAAAACCAAGTTTTTCAATGCAAAACGTCCAATAATTAGAAAAACCAAGTTTATCGGTAGAAAAACCAAGTTTTTCGATCGAAAAACCAAGTTTTTCGATTGTTTCAAAAAAACCTGGTTTTCGATTACAAAGGTGATTTGCAGGTACTACTTTCTGTGACCACGACCTGTGACCTTCAAATTGATGGGCTATGTAACAACATGCATGTAGCTCAGAACGTACGCACAGTACATATCATATTGCATAGCTAACGTTCGTAACAGATAGGGGACATCATCAAGAAACAAAAATGGAATTTCGGTTGGCCAAAATAATATAATTCTTGTTTGTGATTATCAACACTGTTTCAGCACCATTACCTAACAGACAAGAAAGATCGTCAGAACCTACAGTTGCCTCATTCCTCAGTCGACTGCCGAAACTTCGCTCATTGTAGCGGTGAGTAGCCCCCCCCCCCCCCAAACAAAAAACGTGAATGGAAGGAATGGAAGAAAAGAAAAGGAAAAAGAGGAAAAGGAGAGAAAGGAAAGAAAGGCAGAATAAAAAAGGAAAACGGAAAAAGAAGGGGAAGGAAAGAAATGGGAAAGGAAAAAAGAGAAAAGAAAAGAAAGAAAACAAAGAAAGTGGGCCAACTATAACATCAAAAGCAAGGTTGATCTGCATCCGTGGAAAACTGTTTTGGTCAATATATGAACATTCATTTAGCAAAATATACGAACATTCATTTAGTCGCCTAAAGTTAATATAATAATAATAGCTGAGGTCCACTTTATCGGAGGAAAGACTTTCTTCTCTTGCTCTCCTCGTTATACAGAAAGCAACATTTCTGCGATTATTGACTTTGATCCAGTCATCAATACATTCAGTAAAATGACCATCTGACTAATGGAACTTAATTATAGGACAATACAGCCCACATTTAAAGACCGTTCATGCAAGAACACCAAGAACATAAAGCGTGTATCTCTCCCTTTAACGTTTAAAAAATGGATGTTATATATCAGATATTTTTGGAAGTTATATGTCAGTCAGATATATTTTCATGTTGACATATGAATTGTTAAACTCGAGTTCGTGTATATTTTTCATTTTACCTGAAGACACCAATGTAAGTATAAGTGTTGACCATATTGCATAAAATTTGTTCGTATTTTGGACTTTTTTTAAAGTCATCCCGACTCTCTGTTAAAGGGCCGGGAGGTGAAAAGTAATCAAAATTATATTCAGATGGTGGTGTTTGAGGAGGGGATCGGTCCACAACACAACCATAGGCGTAGAAAGCGGGGCCTGGGGCGGTGGCAACCCCCCTCCGTGAAAAATGAAGCAGCGGAACCATTTTTCCGCCCCTCCCGGGTAATAAACCCCCTTTTTTCATTGTTCCAAATCTCAAAAGGAGCAACTAAACTGCAATGTGAGGTGCATTTGATGTGGCACATAAATCAGTTTGGCAAACTTTTCCGAGCTCTGGAAATGACAAAATCGGATATTTAGTACATGTAACACTACATCATCAAGAGACAAAGCAGCTAAATTGCCATTTTTGTACACTGCCTTTCATAGAATTCCAAATTTTCTTCAATAAAAGCTCTTGATTTTGAAATATTCTGTATAAATAGTTCGAGAAACTTTTGAAATGTCATCGTAAAGTGTCAGTTAGTAGGACTTACATAACATTGGGTAGCATCAAAGACTGAGTCGTCGTGCAATCTAGCTTCTTCGGGAAGCAGTTTATAGTTTGGTTTCGCCGAACGGCTTTTTGCCAGACAGTCGGGAGGACTTTAGAAAAGCAATCATACTCAGATGTGCACCAATATTTGAAAGAGGTACAGATTCGTCAATAATCCTCCCAATTCTTTAAACTTCCTCAAAGGAAACCCAGAAAGCTCATTGCAATACAAGCTCCATATCAAGATATTATTGTCTCGCTTGGCGCGCCGCAATGCATCTCTATTACAGTGGTGTTCATATCTGCAAGAAAAATCGGAAAACTGAGCTACTACTTAAAAGCTCGAGACATACCATTTCCGACTGTCTGAGGGGTCGCGATTTTTTGCTTCCGACGCCACTTAACACAACACTTCCCTTGAGGCCCTGAGACACCCACAAACTAACACAGTGTACATCATCTCAACAGCTCAACTAGTACAAAATCGGGAAATCTCTATGCAATTGCCCCCCCCCCCCCCCGGACAGTCAGGTCTGGTTACGTCACTGATTTTGGCCAACCTGAATTCCATTATTTTTTCTTAATGATGTTCTCTTTGGAAGTTACGGACGTAAGCTATGCAAAAGGCCTATGATATGTATCTATCATTTTGAAGGAGCCGCCATCAAGCATGACGTGGTCACAGAAAGTAGTACCGGCAAATCACCATGGTAATCGAAAAACCAAGTTTTTCGAAATAATCGATAAACTTGGTTTTTCGACCGAAAATCTTGGTTTTTCGATGGATAAACTTGGTTTTTCGATCGATAAACTTGGTTTTCCGATACAGTTTGTTCAATATTAGAAAAACCAAGTTTATCGGTCGAAAAACCAGGTTTATCGGTCGAAAAACCAAGATTATCGGTAGAAAAACCAAGTTTATCGGTTGAAAAACGAAGTTTATCGGTCGAAAATCCAAGTTTATCGGCGAAACACATGATTTTGATCGATAAACTTGGTTTTTCGACCGATAAACTTGGTTTTTCTAATTATTGGACATTTCGCTTGCCATACACGTACCCCTGCTAATTTCCAAAGGCTCATATTTTTCATTCGCAAATGGTTCATTTCGTTTTGTGGTTGGCGCATCATATTCAATTTTCTTAAAATTGTTAAAAATGAATTGCCAAATTCAATTTCATGTTTTGCAAAATGGCAATAAGGTGAATTAAAGGTATATGTCATAGGGTAACGCTGCAGGGGTGCGAGGGCGGCCCATTCCCTAAACTTCATCAGGGCCTGAATTTCGGGCAACGCTTGGATAAATGTAGGCATATTTAAGCGACATTAAATTACTGGCGTGAGGTATTTTCAACAGAAGAAGGTTAAAAAAAGGGCGATCGTTCGAATAATTCCCTAGAGGGTACCTGTATACACGGGGTCAATGCCCAGGAGCTACTTGCCCTTGGGGTCTTTGTTCAAGGGATGAATGTCGAGGGGGTAAATGTCCGGGGAAAAGGTAATGGTCATAGTGGGTATTCGTCCTTTGGGGATTTTGTTTGGTAGGTAACTGCACGAGTGACATATGACATGAGGTGGATATCCCGGGGTGTATGTTCGACAGCTCCCAGATCACAGGAAAGTCAATCTTATTTTACTGATACAAAACCTCACATTAGTTACGTATCCCAGGGTCAAAGCACAATGTTCTCTCTCACGTGCAATTGGAAACCTGGCCGTAAAACTCCATCTGACTTACAAACTGGCGTGCAATTAGTTCTCCAATATCAGTCTTAAATCGTTGTGCAAATTCAGTAATGTCTAGAAGGGTGCTTATGAAACAAGGACGTTCAAAGAATCTTAATTGATAAATGTTAGAAGCGAGAAGCGAGAAAGTGTCTCACTTGCCCAAATATCCTAAGACGAAAAAACCACAAAGACATGTTCAGTTAAAATTGATCTTGTTGATCGCTATAATTCCCTAATTAAAGATTTGCCATCTCATCCCCGTCCGGTTAGTTTTTGGACATCATCATTTTGGACTCAGTCTTTGCTTAAACAAGGGAAAGGTGGAGCGGACTCCTTGCCCAACAGAAATCTTCACTTTTGTTGCATTTAACTTCACACCCTGTCATCTCCCTGCTTAATGGCTAAATCCCCCAACTCGAAACAGTTTGAATCGTCCGTCCTCCTTACTTAAGCCCCTCCCATTGCTGTGTAGGGTTTATGTTTAGATACAAACCCGTTTCTTGCTTGAAGGTGAGAACACAAATCTAAATCAAAACACTATTTAACCTTACCACGATGTGTAAACAAACACTCTACTACAGAAGATGTTGTGCAATATGGGCGGCAGTACCAGCATTTTTTGCTGTCAGTCACGAGCTAATTGAGAATTCGTGTGGACTATCACTAATTTGTAGTTTATAGAGGTGCTGCGTTTTAATGGATAAATCGGTTAAAGTCGAATAACGTGATGTTAGCTCTTCAATCAAAGAATTTCTGTGTTTAGGTAATGATGGCAAGTATTGCCACATACTGTTACCATAACCGGGACTAGTCATGATAAAAGCTTCAACCAGGCATTTATCGTGAAGAGCTGTACCAAATTGAATAATTCATCGGTTTCAAGTCCGAATTATTTAATTTCCCATGCACCTGGCTATCTTGGCGCTCCAGATGGGGTTTGACAAATATTTTCCTTAAGAAGAAGCCCTCAGTTCCTCCATTCACCACATAATCTTGCCCTATCAACCCAAAATTCCCACCCGAATAAATTTCAACCCAAGCTGATTGTCAATACTGTAAGTAACTCCCATCTACTCTCATTGTTGCACACATCCCCAGGGGCACTTTTCCCAGACAATTGGTTAATATAACCCAGTGAAAAATATGAGCCTGTATCAACTTTCATCCAAATGGAGTAGGCTCTTAGTTCAAGTCCATTTGCAGCCCAATGTGGTCCAAAAAAGTAAAAAAAGGGGGGGGTGTGAAGTCAAGAATTTTCCCTGATCCGGACTGGGGCGTTCGGGCGCTGAGTATGCAGTTTATAGCTGTCTGATGGGGAAGTTAAACGTTTTTGGACATGGATTACAAAATAACTGCTACTTGGTTTACAAGCTTAGGGGCAATTATTTCTTGTTTACTGGAGGCTTGCGATTTTTTCAAAATTTTCGGTTAACAACACACCAACTATTTGGGGATGTACGCCAAGAAAATTTTCTGATGGCAGGATAAAATTTTCGAGTAGAGATTCAGTCATTTCCCCTCCCCCGAACTAAAATGTTTCCTCACCCCCCTGTGCCTAAATTGCACATAAAACAAGACAATACAAAATGAGACAACCCAGGGTAACTCACCATTTTTTATAAAATAGGCTCCTTGTTCTCCATTGGCTCTTCCATTTTTTTCACTTTTCTTCTCTCCTTTAACATAGAATTCGTAGAAAAATACATGGTCGATCTAATCCAATGCTTAGCAAACTTTTTGGGCGCAGTTAAACAAAAATTTGATGGGTACAGATTCGATATCTATATAGTTCTTTTTTATATGTCGAAAGTGTTGATTGAAACACAAACGAGTTGTGACGTAACTCTGTGACGCCATCTTTATGCTAAGTAATAGTTAACGCGAGTGGTAGACAGTTTCCCATTTAAGATTGTAAGTTTTGTACACAAATATCTAACAGCCCTCTGCCTTGAGTATCGTCAGGGCGGCAATAACTGTTGGATACCAGCCGACAACATAACTCTTCCGCTCCAGCTCGTTTTTACTCTCTCGTGTCGTTAACCACCTGTAAATATTAAATTATCTTTTTCCTTTTAAGCTGTAACGGCCGTTTTCAAGGGCTATTTTGGACAGTGGCGAAACCAGAGGGTAGCAGGTGGAGAGGACATCTCAGTTAAACACCTTGTCCCCACCTCCATAAATGATTGTACTAAAGGTAAACATTGTACAAGGCAAAAACTTCAAAACAAGCCTTCAGAGTATAGATACTCAGTAGAAAGAGAGATTAAGATGTGCCATTTCCTGCAATCTAAGAGGCTTTAAGCCAAATTTTTCTCTGTACGCTACAATGTGACAGTTAAGAGCAGCAAAATGATTTTTAAAAACTGTTCCAGGTAGAAACTGAGTCTTAAAACCTCACATATAAAGTGACCTGCATGGTACATGTGATTATCTGAAGTTTAATAATACCAATCGTTTCCTTCCTTCAATTTCCAGGAAAAATAAGGGCAGCATCATGGATACCAAACTAAATTTTATCGTATTCCTTGTTGGTGTGAGTCTAACGATGGTGGAACCAAGACAACCGAATATAATCATTATGCTGATGGATGATGTAGGTTTGCTTTTGTTACATATTTCACATAGCTCCCTTATTAACCTTTTTTACCTTTGGTATTTTGTTTTTAAGTAATCCTTTTTGGTTCTTAAAGGGAAAATACAGAGTCAGTCTCCCCCACCTTACAAAAACTTAAAGGAAAATATTCCCTTTAATATGCTCCAACATAACATTAAAAGTAAATAGCTCTAGTCATTTTTCAAATCATTCAGTTTCAACAATAAACCTCAGCAACAGCTTCATCTCCTCATAATATTATGCACAAGAAGAGTTATGGAAGATGCATCGTTTGAAATGTTGAAGTTTGGGTGAACAAATTGTTCTTTAGCAACAAACAACTGAATTTTTCTCTGAGTGAAACTTATTTTACCGTTGTTTGGGTCCTTTTGGACCCATGCGGAGAGCTCGGCTGTCACACATCTTTACTGTTTCACGCGGAGCTCGAAACTGCGAGTAGCTACCCGAAAATTCGGCCACAAGAGCGAGAGAGACAATAGTTCAAGGTCACGGGGTCAATGGCCTACGGAAGCCGATGCGGGGCGGACTACGTCCGCTTTTCCGCCCAATCCCGAGGCGCGCAAATATGCCCCGATCGGAGCACAACGGTAAAGGGTTAAACAAACGCAATATTTCGGATTGCAAAGTCTATATGAACTATCACAAACTATAAAAACGAATGACCCACCATCTCCTTACTTTACATTATTGCTTGAAACATACAAAAACAACGCCAATATCGTTTATTATACCAAACGTTTATGGGGTCACCAGATATATAAAAGTTCTACGCAAGTGTTAGGATAAAATGCCTTTTCAGCCTTAGCCTCACTTATTGGACGGGTAACGTATTTCTATATCAATTCCTTTGATAAAAGTAAATCACTATGTTTTGTTATCATTTGCCATATCTAGTTTAGCAATTTCAACAGATAAAATGGAACAAAATTGCTGGAGCAATGGCCGAATTCACTCTTACTCAACCTGGAACTCCCTCATCCCCTTGCATCGATGCACCCTAGCTGATCGTCAAAAATTGTGTTGAACAGTAAAAAGGGGAGCGTAGAAAGCGAAGTGTTTCATTTACTTTTATCGGGGAATGTATTTTAGAGGAAAAGTTGTTGCTATATTGCTTCGCCTAAAAACGACTTGTCTGGAATACTAATAGACCTAACAGACTTTAAGCTTCGCCAACTCAGATATGTTTCAAAAATAGAGGACATTTTAAGGCGTTTGTAGAGGGACATGTATGTACACTTGGCTGTTAGTACTTGCCATTTAAACTAAAATATTGTGCTTAAAATTTTCCAAAAAAGAGTAGCAAGAAAATTGCTCAGACACTATTCAACAATAAGGATGAATTTTTCTTGCAAAATAAACGCAATAATTCCCTATAATGTCATTATCATGTAAGTTTATTTAGCATTAAATGGTAAAAGCAGTGCCGCCAAAATTACTTACAAGTAACAGCTAAATATCACAATTTCCTCATATTTCTTTTCCAAAGCATCTTTAATCATATTTTAAATCTTCAATATCACATGTTTAGTGTAAAACAAGCAGTCACTCCTCGTAAATTTCAGATTTGAAGAAGATTGAAGAAGAAAATTGCTGCCACGTGACGCTCAACAGCCAATCATCAAAACAGAAGAGTCTATTACACTTCTTCAAGCTGGAGTGACTGTGCTTGCCCTTTAATCACTTGTCATTTAATGCCATTTTTAACTCCACAGAGCTTCTTTATCTATTCACTTTAAGGGCACCAAAAGTGATTTTTTTTTATTTTATAAAAATCATTCTACCTTACAGATTTTTTTGCTTTGGTGGTTTCCTACTCCAAACTTTTTCGACAGTCGCTCTTATGCAAGCCCAGTGTGTCATGCATGAGTAGCTTTTAAATAATTATACAATTTCTTGAAAGGGAAGATGAAGTTCATGTTAGACAGGAGGCTGAGCTCCAAAGTCTGTTTATTTCGATTATTAGACGTGGTTGGAGTATTTCTAACATCTGGGTAATGGGTCTCTTTCCTCTTTTATGCCTTGTGCATATGATGTTACAGAGCGAAAGGTACCCCCTCCTTTGGAGGCAAAACAGACCAACACAGACAAAAACAGACAGCTAATTTATCAATTTGTCAACCAGTGGAATAAAAGCATAGCATGTTACAAGTGCAGAACGCATTCTTATAAGCGTGGGCATGTGTCATATTGTTCTGCCCAAAGGATGACGTCAGTGTTTTGTCAATGCCCAAGGTCTGTAAAGATTACAGAAGCAATCTGACAATTATTTGCCATTTTGTGTCCGTAATCTTAATATATTTCTTATTTTTGTGTGTTGGTTCGAAGTTTTAACAGTGTTTAGAGAAACTCACATAACGGTGTTTATGATTTCACAGTGGAAAACAGGAAATTGGATTAGATGCACTGCTTATTTCCGAATTCTGAGAAGGATGCATTACATATAAAACACTTTCCTGAAGACGGAGGGTTAAGACTTCTTCATTAACTATATAGATTTTCTTAATAAGATTGCAGTATGCCTTCATGTACCATAAAGGTATATTTTTTCCCTTAAAATAGCCTTTATTTTCATTAAACAAGGTCAGTATTCTAAATTGGTCATACGTGGGGTGGAAAGTACTGAGAAAAAGGGTAACCCCCAGAACTCTAAAAGACTTTGGGAGGTAGATTTATACAATCATTTCAGCATAATTTAAATTGAATTCCAGATGGGATATACAGACCTTGGTTGCTATGGAAACGAGGCTCGAGAGACACCAAACATTGACAAACTGGCTCAAGAAGGCGCCCTGTTCACCGACTTTTATTCCGCCTATCCTACCTGTACCCCATGTAAGTAATTCATTGCCAAAACAACGACTCTTCGCGGTTGTATAAATGATCACTTTTCTTTTGAACTCGGGCAATTTTTCAACTTCAATACTCCTAATTTCCTATATTATGATAAGTAAAGTGAACATTTGCTACGTTTTCAATTATCTTAAATTTTCTTTCTTTCCAGAATTTTATACATAACAACAAAACTAATTGACGAAGAGACAAATTTTTAGGGATATTAAAATACATTACATATTAAGTATTTCGAATGGCACTGTCATACCGTGTAATCCATCACCGTCAGTGGACGGAAGGGGTAAAAGAAGGCGAGGATCTTTATCAGTGAGAAAGTTGTGTGCAAAGAAAGTAGCGAACTTTTAAAGTGGTGTTTTGCTATGTCTGTAAAGTTTTCAAACTAGGCAACTACTTTTCATATTTATTTAAATCTACTAGAAAGTGATAGTTATGTTCTCTTTGTTGAGAAACTTTAGGTTATGCATGAAGGATTGCTACAAAGTGCTACCTAATAGAAAAATTTGGAAATTGTCACCGGCAAAGCATTTCGGGAATGGTTCAAAGAGGAAGTCGTACCTACCTCTTCTCGATAGTGGTACAATAATGAAACAAGTTAGATTTTACAATTGGATTTACAATGTAGTCAACGTTACTGGTATGAATAATACACTTCGCACTTAGTCCAAACGGTTGACACGGTACATTTACCCTAATGACCAAGGCGGAAGTGCCAATTTCCCAATGAGTTTATTGTTTGTCATCAATTGTAATACATTTTTTGAACATAAAAAAGCTGAACAAATTTTCATGCGTAAGATCTTTTTCATTTACAAACGGATCTGTGGTGACATTATCAGCTTACAGTTAACTGAAAATGTTAGTATTAAGGTATCCCTCTTGGCATTTTGAAAGTGATTCTACAGGGAACTAGAGTTAATTACTTTAAAAAAAAAAAAAAAAAAAAAAAAAAAGGAGGGAATTTCCACTAGTTGGAAGGGTAACGGTAATTTAGTTCAAACCAACAGAGCGGATCCGAAATACACTCCATGTGGAATATGTGGAATCGAATGTCACAAGACCAAAACGCTATTTGGATGTCAATTGTATGAATGATAGCAATGTCGTTATGGGAGTACGTATGGAACGCCGTTGAAACATTCATTCAGGAATTTCATTAACCTACAATAACTTTCAGATCTCTAAACTTATGCTTTATAAAATACGTCCAGGGAGTAGGTTTAAGGTTGGGAGCAGGTGTAGTTAGCCTTATACCAGCGGCACTTTACGCACACTGCAACAGTCCTTTGACGAGACTTTCGAAATTATAAAAATACTTTGCACTCGATTCTTAACAGAAAATATTCTTTGAAAACTTTTTTTTAATTCATCTATCATTATGTATCTACATATTTTATTGAAGTAAATAATCAAAACTACTTTTCAAATCCGTTTGGAGAGAGTAAGGTCAATCAAAGTCATGGAAACAAAAAATGGCAGCAAACAACAATAAAGTATAAACAATATTTATGAAAACCTTTTGTGACACCGTTTTTTGAACACATGGCAACAGCTGAAAGAAAATAATTGATAGGTAACCTGTGAATAAGTTTACCTTTTAGAATCCAGGTCAACCAAGATGGCTGCCAATGCCGTATTTAAGTCCTCTTCTAAGTCCTTAAGTCCTTTTCTATATTTGACTCACCTTTAAACATGTTTTTTTTAAATCTAGGTCAACCAAAATGGAAACAGTAACAAAATGGGCATAAATGAAAAAAACATACATTATTAATTTAATAAGTAAAATGATCCTTTAAAAACATTCCTTAAACGCAAAAAAAAAAAAAAAAAAAAAAAAAAAACTAGCTGCCATTTGTATCAGTGTGGTATATAAAGAAAATAAGTCAAAAATCAAAACGTTCCAAACAGGGTTCATGACTCGCAATTAACCTTTTTCTTTTTCAAACGGTTGTGAAATAATTTCAAAAATTCGCTCTGCTGCCCTCAAACTCACTTTGAAACACCAATCTTCTGATTTCATTTTCTGATATTTCGAGAACAACATGTCCAATTTTAATGGAAGTTTCACCACACTGTGTAGATTTTGTTCCTCGTTCACATATGAAAATTATATTTTTGCTTAAACTTCCCCTTTAAACATTTTGCACACCCAGCTCGTGCATCAATGTTAACCGGTCGATTAGCTATAAGGAATGGCCTATACACTAACAACACATTTGGGGTAAATGCCGTTGACTTAGAAGATTCACTTGGTGGACTTCCAGCTGAGGAGGAAACTATTGCAGAAGTTTTGGCGAGACTCGGGTACAAGAATAAAGCGATAGGAAAATGGTGAGACTGAAAATCTATTTGAACTTAACTTTTTAACTATAACTCATATCAGTTTATACTAAACTACAGTTGGTGTGTTACAAAATCTTTACTAATTAACTGGACCTCAGTCCAGCAGTTCAAAGACCACTTTAAAGGGGTAGGTAACTGGAAGGAGCAGGTAACTGGATAAGACAAGGTGGTCTTTGCTCAATGGTGCGAATTTAGTTGTGACTACAGGTAAATTAACTTTCCACGTTTTAAGACAAACTCCGCAAGAGACATGTATTCGATAATGTAGATAAAAACTCATTGAAGTATTCCTTCTTTTTTCATAACAGCCTAAAAGGCTTACGATAACTTTTAAATTTTCATTAGAATTTATAGCACTGCAATAAATGTATAAATAAATTTTAACCAGTATTGAAGCATGGGTTCGGCAGGGTGGTCTATTTCAGCTGCAGTAAATCAACGTAATAAATATGAACATGGTTTCAAAGCCTTCTCGACTTAGATGGTTTTTGTCCGTGTTCTCGTGCTTTTCTGCCATTTGGAATAGGAATTAAATAAAGATTGGTTGGTGAGCCGAAGAACTCGGTTGCACGCCGGACTAAACTTCCTTCGGGAAAGGCTAGCTTCGCCACTGTTCTTAAGGACAGTGAAGGAGTCCTGTGCTGTGGAATGTGATGTATTCAGAGCATTATCGCAGTACCTTGGTATTTTTGGTGTTTCGGTATTTTGCCATCCTTTGGGAATTTGACGAATTTCTGCATGCCAAATGTCAGTGTAGGGTTTTTTGTTACAACATTCTTTTCATTTCGTTTTCATAACAATAGGCACGTTGGAAACTTGGACGAATCATTTCCCCTTGAGCAAGGTTTTCATGAGTTTTTCGGTTCAAAAGACAATCGAGCTGGACCATTCACAGAAGGAAGTTACTACCCAAACCCTGCTGTATTCAGAGACAACGTTATGGTTGGAAGATACTTCGAGAGGGAGTTTTTCATGAATTTAGATACCAGAGAGTCTGATATCACCCAATTTTGGACGGAGGTAACCTTTGACCTAGTATTATCTTTTAACGTTGATATGGCAATTTCTCTTTATTGGATGCGAGAGGGGTGAAGTATTCCGAAGATTCGTTGGGCATTGTAGACAAGCAAGTCTATTCTATTTAAGGCGGTAAGGAGGGACGCAAACCGTACGCATGACGATGAATTTGCTACAAAATTTTTACATAAAGGCTCTCAGATGTTTCTACTAACTGTGACACCTTAAAATTTGGTCCCACGCCTTTGGACACTGCTGAAGAAATAAAGGGAATCTATTTGCGTCTTGACATTTAAAAATGTTCAAAATTGGAATAATTTTTCTACCAAAGTTGTTCAAGAGGTGAATGTTAAAATTGCAAAATGAAACAAACACTTTCCAAAATCGCCCATGACTTCCAATCTTCACCAGGACGTTCCGTGTTCCCTGGCCCTCAAAGCATGACAACCTTTTCTTGAAAAGGACCGTTTGTTCATGCTACAGGAAGTTTGTTCTGTAAAAGAAATAGCATTTGGAAGAAAGTTCTTTACGACTCTGCTAACCACAGACCCGGCGCATCAGGCATTTCAGTGGGAATTTTGAATAAGTATCAATTAATAAAAGCCTCTGAAAGTCAGGAAACATTACTTAATCAATTGTTCTTGTAGCTAAAGCAATGGGATAAAAAAAGAGATTATTGGGGGCTTATTTGATTCATTTGTAAGCTATGAAGAACTTGTACAACTAATGTATACTCTGCTTTCAGTGTGTGTCGATTTAAATGCTTCCTTTGTCTTTGTAGGACGCATTGAATTTTATTGAAGAAAATCAAAACGACCCCTTCTTCCTTTACTGGTCGGCTGATGGCACTCATACTCCAATAGTTGCTAGCAAAAAATACCTCGGAACAAGTGAACGAGGTCATTACGGCGATATTGTAAGAGAATTGGACGATTCAGTTGGACGAATTATGGCTAAACTAACAGAGCTTGGGCTTGATGAAAATACCTTGATCTTTTTTGGGTCTGACAACGGTCCCGCTAGTTGGCATCCTCTCGAATGTAAGTATATATATATATATATATATATATATATATATATATATATATATATATATATATATATATATATATATATATATATATATATATATATATATATATATATATATATATATATATATATATATATATATATCTATATATATATATATATATATATATATATATGATTACAGGAAAATCCGAGAGACAAAGATGGACAAAAGAGAGAACTACTTTTTTTGTAGTCAGATATTTCCGCCCCATCTGGGGCCTTCCTCGGTGACAAATGAACAAAGCTTAAAATTTAAACATACACAATGGCAGATTGCGTTAAAAGCAGGGATAAGATCGTTACGAAATAATAAAGAAGAATGTTACGAAATAATAAAGACGCGCATCGTGTTGCGTCATAATCAAGGATCTTCACGTGACGTAAAAGCGTTACTGCCCAAGCACTGGGAGTGGGTTATTGATACGCGCGCATGACTCGGCCTTAGTTACAAAGGAAGTGCAGTACAAAGAGAGAGGCGCGCAGGGCTATGAAGAGCGGCGAGGAGCCTCTGGAGTAAGAATAAAAAATTATAAAATGTATCTATTGCGCCAGAAAACGAAAACTTGACGAAGCTTATTACAGTGAGATCCTACTATAGACAGGAGAAACAAATCTCTAAGAGTACCATTCTTAATAATATCGATGAGAAAACTTAGGGTAGAGAAGAACGAGAAAATAGTTTCAGATAGTTAACTGATAAGGTATCCTAAAAAAAGTTACAAAGAGTTAACGAAGGAATATCCCTTAAGTAGTCCCAAATCTCTGTTTAATCCGGATTTAAATGATTTAACACGGAGGATCCACTTCAGTTCTTGTTTTTTTCTTTCCGAAGCAGATCTTAATCCTGAAGCTACAAGGACGCATTTCATGTCATAAATGTTATGGTTCTCAGAATTAAAATGTTCCGCCACTGGGAAGCCACTCCATTTGTCTCGGATTTTGTGGTTGTTAAATCTCATCCCGAAGGGAGTGGCGGTTTCTCCCACATAGTTGCCTAGTTGACATTTGGTACAGTAAAGGATGTAAATGACGTTATGTGAGTCACAAGTGAGACTGGGGGGTCTGATGGTAAAGTTGTTACCAGGTGGCCTGAAGGGGGTTTCGCAATTGATGAAGTTGCAAATTTGGCAACGTGGTTTTCTGCATTTGAAATTACCCGTACTGTCGAAATCTAGAGTAAGGGAGGAGGAAGTAAGGATATACTTCAAATTAGGTGTTTGCCTTCTCCCATGAAGAGGGGGTTTTGAAAAAAGGGCACGAAGGGATTCCTCTTCACTGAGAATTCTGAAGTCGCTACGCACTATTTTGGACAAATTTTCAGTGGCGGGATGATAGTCGAACACCATGGGAATTCCGATCGTTATCGGGCTTAGTTTTGTATTGTAAGAGGTCTACGCGAATGTACTTCGAGAGTTTGGAAATTTCATTAATTATTAATTTGAGGGGATAGTCGCTAAAGAGAAGATGGCCAACAAAAATGGCGAGCTGATGTTCAAAATCTTCAATATTAGAACAGATTCTTTTGATTCTAAGACCTTGGCTAAACATAATAGATTTCTTGAGAGGTAGGGGGTGGCAGCTATGAAAATTAAGGTACTGGTGGCTATCTGTAGGCTTCGAGTAGAGCGACGTGAAGATACGGGAATTATCAAGTTTGACAAGGACGTCTAGGAAGGGAATGGCACGGTTGGAGTGGTCAATGGTGAAAGAAATACTGTCATGGAAATTGTTGATCAAGGAGTGAAAGTTTAGGAGTGACGTTTGACCGTGTGGCCAGATGAAGAAAATATCATCTATGTAACGGTAGTAGTGGATGGGTCTAGAGGGGGGAGAGGCAATCATTTTTTCTTCTAAACAAGCCATAAAAATGTTAGCATAGCTGGGTGCCATTTTTGTTCCCATGGCTGTACCTTTAATTTGGAGAAAATTCTTATTATTAAAGGTGAAATCGTTATGTGTCAAACAAATTCCATAAGTCGGCAAATGTCATTAACAAAATTAGGAGGTTCACCCTTTTTAGTGAGAAACTCTCTACAAGCTTGTGTACCATCGGCGTGGATGATATTAGAGTACAGGGCCGAGACGTCTAAGGTGACCAAAAGTGAATTGGGGGGTAAAGTTGGAATATGGCTTAAAATTCTTAAGAAATGTGTACTGTCTTGAACAAAGCTAGTGATACTGTTAACATTAGGATTCAAGATGGAATCAATAAACCCTGATAAAGGTTCGGTGAGGGTGCCTATTCCTGAGATAATGGGTCGTCCTGGAGGTATAATATTGAGTAATTTGGAAAGTTCTATGATTTCTTTAGAACTGAGGTTAGTTGAGTCAGTGGTACTACTGGAAAGCTTGGACGCGTAATCTCTCCACGAAAGAAGAAGGCTTGAAACTCTTTACTGCAAATTTTCTCAGTTTTCTCATCGATATCATTAAGAATGGTACTCTTAGAGATTTGTTTCTCCTGTCTATAGTAGGATCTCACTGTAATAAGCTTCGTCGAGTTTTCGTTTTCTGGCACAATAGATACATTCTATAATTTTTTATTCTTACTCCAGAGGCTCCTCGCCGCTCTTCATAGCCCTGCGCGCCTCTCTCTTTGTACTGTACTTCCTTTGTAACTTAAGGCCGAGTCATGCGCGCGTATCAATAACCCACTCCCAGTGCTTCGGCAGTAACGCTTTTAGGTCACGTGAAGATCCTTGATTATGACGCAACACGATGCGCGTCTTTATTATTTCGTAACATTCTTCTTTATTATTTCATAACGATCTTATCTCTGCTTTTAACGCAATCTGCCATTGTGTATGCTTAAATTTTAAGCTTTGTTCATTTGTCACCGAGGAAGGCCCCAGGTGGGGCAGAAATATCCGACTACAAAAAATTAGTACTCTCTTTTGTCCAACTTTGTCTCTTCGGATTTTCCTCTTATTTTATATCTTCAGGAGTACACGTGGATCCTTTACTTAATCATTACTTATATTATATATAAATATATATATATATATATATATATATATATATATATATTTATATATATATATATATATATATATATATATATATATATATATATATATACCTAATTGTGGAATAAGGGGAATTTTTTGGGCAAAATATCATGGTTAGGGGGAAAGTACCGTTAGGGGGAGAATTTACGTTCCCCCTTACGTTTTCACACACTGTTTTAATGAGAATACGTTAGTGTATAGTAAAATACATATGGGGGTACGTAGTATACCTACTTCCTTCAATGTTGACCAAATTGCGGACGCCTATCTGTTAACACGTACAACTAATGGACGATTGAATTTACGTACATGTATATGTTTTTCCTTAAAGGCGAAATATACAGTTATGTATTGTATTGTTTTTTATTTCGCCTTAACGTATGAAGATATACAAATTTCCCCCTAATGTTCAATCTAGTGGTATATATATATATATATATATATATATATATATATATATATATATATAATGTTGTACATTACATTATTTACGATAGTACAGTAATTATGTTTCCTATTAGATTCATGTGTTTAATATGACCTTTATAAAGAGCTAAAATGATTTTTTTTTTCTATCAAGGCGGACTTTCCGGACCGTTCCTTTGCGGTAAGACTACCACATTTGAAGGGGGAATGAGGGTCCCTGCGATCTTTCGGTGGCCGGGTGTTATTTCCGCTGGAAAGGTCAGTGTGGGTCTTAACTTGTTTTTTATCGGTCTGTTTTAGTCTAAGCCGATCGGTTTCAGTATTTCGGTATTCCACCATGTGCGACCTACAAATACATCAGTTTATCGACTGAGAAGTTTAAGTTTACATTAAAGTCGGCGGTAAAGCAAATTTTGTTTTTCTATGACAAAGAGGAATGTCTGAGAACCTTTCTTCGAAAAATTAAGAAACCTAATTTTTGTTACAAAGTGAACTTCAGCCCAGCAGAGGATATCTCACCTCCTTAAAAATGTGAGTGATCGCTTTTCCGTTTTTCAGACTGTTGTTTTGACTTTGAATTTAAAAAGAATACTAGAACCTTCAAGTGTTAAATACATATGAAGTAAAATTTTCTAACATGGATGCAATGGCGGTCTCCTTATTTTCATGGATTTTTTAGGTGAAAATTTGTTGTTAAGTTTGATGATGAAGAAAAGACGGGTTATAAATGTAAGAATATGAAATCATGTGTGCTTAAAGTTCACGTTTTGTTAAAAGTGTGACAGATCAGGTGACAATGCAAATGTCATCAGGGACAATAGAATTAATACCTACATATTAAAACTTATTTGGAATTTTTTATTAAGGGAATAAACAGTGAAACGGTTGGCCAGTTAGCCAATTTTCAATGTCTGCATTATAACATAGGAAGGGGAAACTGATTGCTGTTACCATAAGTCAAAATTTGAAAAGTGCAGTGAACAGAAATCATAAAAGAAAGTACCAAGAAGGCCGTTATTGGTAATTCTGACGGCTTTGTCCTTGCGACCCGATATCTTTGATAGTTGCCGACTATACGGTGTGTTTATCGAACAAAGTTTCATCCTTAAATTTAAACATTATGAGAAATTGATACGAAAAAACACACGGTCACTTGGTAGTTTACATATCTAGGTCAACAGAATTTTAATTTGGCTTGAATTTGACAAAATTTAAAACCATTATGAAATTCTTTGAATCTGAAATTTATCAATGAATGTACTGCAGTGCTATGTTTTGAAGAAACTCTCGCATCCACGTACAAGCAACCATGAGAAGTCGTTTAAATAAAATGAAACTGAAAGACCTTGACAAATCTGTCAGCCAATTGTCATACTTTCTTTGTTCATTGCCAACTCTAACGACGTCAGTTCTGTTGAACCACCAGGCATGTAAATGGAGATATTATGATTTACGATAATCTCCAAATTTGACCAGTGATTGGATCGCAGATGACCCTTGATCTTGTGCAAATCTTTTTTTTTTATTATGGCAGTCACCTCTTATTATTACAGAATGCGCAGAAAACCTTTTTTTTACGTTTCTGACATTTTTCTCAATTAAATGTGAAGAAAAATTAAGCTCATAATTCCAAGTCTTTAAGTAGTTGTGTTTGTGTGTAAATTTATAATACAATTCGTTCCATGCTTTTAGAACAGTAACACAACCCATCATTCAGTTTTTGTAGTAAAAAAGTATCCAGTTTGGTAGAAATAACCATCTTTCTAGGTCACATGGTTTGAAATTTTTCCACTCTATGGGTGCCCGCAGCTACTCAGAGTACTGGTACATATGTTGCTTCCGAAAAGAAAAAGCATAAAAAACACACACACAAAAAAAAAAAAAAAAAAAAAAAAAAAAAATTGAAAGTATAAAACATTTCTGCATTGAAAATCCGTTATGATATATTGTCTTTCACCATTTTGTAACAAGACAGGTTATAAGCGATTTGTATGAGATCTTCACCATTGTCAGCGTCAGATATGGAATTTACAGTTAAATATTTTTTTTATTTTGTGATCTTAAATAACAATTACCAAATCAATACGTAGCGTGGGCTTCATTCTCCCTGTAACTATGAAAGTGTGGTTTCCAGTGGCGGGACAATATCGAACTTAAAAGGAAGGGAGGGGAAACTAAGGGCAAATGATAATTCTATTTTGTCGGGGCAAAATATTTTCAGGGGGCTGTGCGATCCCTGACGAAACCTAACCTAAAGCGCCCTTTCTGGAAGGTATAGTTAGCGAGACCACCGGAAGCCCTGAGGTTTCAGCATATCTTCAGATAAAAAGTTAAGTCTCAGAGTGGATAAATCATTTATTTTTACCTAACCCCTAACTGACCTAATACGGGGCAAGTGGGAGCAAGAACAAATTCGGGGTGGGGGTGGTGGGTGGGCGCAAATGCCCCTGCTTGACCTAGTAGCGCCGCCACTGGTGAATGCGAATACTCCTCGAAACTTTGGCAAGGAAACCATAGTGGATATCATGAAGAACTTTTTCCGTCCACGTGCCGAATTAATGCACTTTTAACGATTAAAGAAGCCTGTAGTTTCCAGAAAACTTACAATATTATCATTGTGATAGTGAAAGGTTAAAAAACTTTAAAACAGGAAAGATCTGCCGTTTTCGGGATGTATGGAAGATACGGAAGGATATACGTTACCTTATTATACCCGCCCAGCGGTTTTATCTCCTACTGACTTAAGCGCGGGTCACGCTGCAGTGATACGGGATCGGACTACAGTCCGATTTTGTGAGTCATCTTTGCATTTCTATTAAAACTTAAAAGCCAAAGGAAAACATGTAACTCATATATCATGAATACTGCAATCTAATTTGTACTGAATCTATCGTGATGTCTAACCGACAGATATATATAACACTCTAAAAGATGTTGTCCGATAAAATGCGTTTTCCATGTGACGGAGTAATTAGGAAACTGAGAGTCGCTCTCCTAGTAGCCTCCGACACAAACGATAAACTTTTAACAAAAGTTGCCAAAATTGTTCACTCCTTCTAACTAGATATAGAGCAATTTTTTCCAAAACTTTTAAGATCGGGGTGTATTTGAATCCGATATCGATCCGTCGATGTAGCGTGGTCTGCGCCTAAGATTCTATTTGGCTTCAAAAATAACTATTATCTTTCCCCCATTCTTCGTCAGATTGAAAGACTCCCGTCCAGCCTTGTGGATCTCTTCCCTACGATACTTGAAATTACTGGCGGACAACAGTCAGATCCAAATAAAGTGCTTGACGGCCAGAGTCTTTGGCCAATACTTACTGACAAACATGCATGCTCAGACAAGAAGGAACATATTTTTTACTATCGCGGAACAGGTCTCTACGCTGTAAGAGTTGGTCAATACAAAGCCCATTATTGGTCATGGAATACATCTCCTCGGGTAAGACTTAGAGTGATGAGAACAGTATGCCTACTGTACTTGATATGAGGCTTGAACACTGTGAAATTTAAGAATTCGAACGTCCTAAGTTTTTTGTGCGTAATAAACTCTTCATCGTTTCTCTCGTTTTCATAGCCTAATTTTTAACACTGCAGAATGCAATCAAGGAGGGCTCCATATTTTAAGTTAAAAAATACAGGAAAGAAATACAAATTCTTCACAATATTAGGTACAAAAATAAAGTATCGAATTCCTAAATGCTTCAAAAAGTTAATACAGTTTATTTTCACCTTAATATTCGAAAGATTTCAGTTCCACCTTTGTCTATCTTTACGAAACAGGCTTTGACAGAACACAAATACGGTAACCCTTGCCCTGGTTTTTATCAAGAAGGATTCATTGAGCTTGAACAAGCCGACCATCGGGATGAGCCGGTCTTGTTTCACCTCGGACGTGATCCAGGAGAAAAGTTTCCTATAGAGTAAGTAAAAATGACACAAATCATTCTCTGTCCCCTTTGGAATGTCTTAGTTTAGAGGCGGTGGCTATATGAAGAAATGGTGGTTCATTTCATGCAAGGGAAGTGTCAACTGTTCACCCACCCTCCCCTTGTTTTTAATTTTTCTTTATTTTTAATCTCTCTTTTTTTTAGCCTTTCCAGTTTTTGTCGGTTTGGACCACCCGATCCGGGTTATTTTTAATTCCTTTTTTTCCCTAATCTCTATGTGGGTTAAGAACGCTCCAATCGTTCGTGACGGCGACATTGCCTTAAATAAACTGAATTTGAAGGCTTTTATTCTTCTTTAAATCCTTAATTATATGTTGCGTGGCAAGATAATATGAACTGAAAATTATTTGAATACGTGAGAAGCACTTTGATATTTAACTCCATTTCGCGTAAACCCTTACAAAATAGCTGCTTCATATATTGATATGTGCAGCAGTGCGTATCCACGGGGGGGGGGGGCTAGGTTGGGGTTGGGTGGTTGGGTGTTTGGGTTGAAACCCCCATGACCTTACTTTATACATCTAAAATAGCGGGATTTGTCTCTCCCCTTAATTAGAAATTCCCTCATTTTGTTCTCTACCCCACCCCCCTCAATGACACAGTCCTGGCTAAGCTACTGATGTGCACTACTGTTTGATATAAGCTAACTATTGTTTGAATAGCAGTCAAATCAACGAAAATTAACATGCATTAACAAGGATAAGAAATATTATTAGTTTATATATCCAAAGAATTTTGAAATTAGGAGCTTTCATTACCTAAATAAAAAAATACTATAAACCCACATATTCTTGTTTTTGTGGCACTATCTACGAATACAATCAGCGCCTGTGTTTAGTACCTGTAGGTAGTCATTAGTGGAAACCATCAGCCCTAAGATGTCTTCATTTATTGTCGACATGAATTTCAAACCCTCAAATTCAGTGAAATTGAAGGAACCAAGATACACTTTAATTTCTATTCATGATACAGGTAAGCGAATAAAAGGTGATAGACTCCACCCACTTATGGCCGACTGAAATCACATCATCACTTGGTGGCCGGATTCGTCTATATGTACTCTGAAAAGCCCATTTAAACAGTTATTTTTCACCCACGTTCAGCTTTGTCAACGAGTTTGAATGACAAGCCTAAAAATTTGGCGTATGCATTATCATGTAACGTGTTTACAAAGAGGGTGGGAAAAAATGTTTAGGAAAATGTTGAATTCCAAAATACTTTTAAAGGGAATTACAGTACTCTTTTCTAGTGGTAATCTACTGAAATTAAAACATCTTACCAGCTCTACTGATTGTATCGGATGGTTATGTCAGAGATATGCACTCTGAAAAACAAAAGACTGGTTAGCTGTGTCACTTTCACACGTTTCTAGTGAAATTTCTAGTGAAATTTCAACACTCTTACGCAAGTGACAATTGAAATTTCACTTTTCCAACATTCAGAGTATATCGTACTTAATATATAAACTTTAACGCAGACTCTTAGATTCGTACTATACCAGTTATGTATCTTAAAAGTACTTTTGTCTAAACTTATTGAGAATTTCAGTTTAAGACTGGAAAGAAAAACGCATTCATCCTAAATTGAATAGTCTACCCATCTTAATGAATGGCTACTGGGAATCATGTAAATTGTTAAAATTAGAAGGAATCTTCCCAGGAGAGAATTTTCTTTGGAAACGTTTATCCAAATTCCATAACCCTAAGGGTTTCAATAGGTTCCAAATTGGTTCAAAACTGTTTTAGAAATATTTGGGTTATGCAATGGGTAATTTTTTTATCCACTTTGTAACTTCTTCAACAACAATCAACTAACCAAAGGGAACACTGGGGCCTCCTGGGTGATTTTGTAAGAGGAAAAGACAAACTTCCTGCCCGAAAAATTACACCGTTTATCATGATATACTAATATTTCTTTTTCGAATGGACCAACTGTTTCCGCCTGAATTTGGAGCCTGGGCGAGTACTTCCTACCTGCACCCTGCGTCGTACGCCCATGCAAACAGTTTTGGGTTTAAAGAGTTTTCCCCGGAGGGTTCCAAGGGGAGTTTTCAGCTGAATTATCACATTTTAAAGGATTTATTTAACCTTGGATATGCAAAGTTTAAGAAAAGCTCCTTGTGGAGAAGATGGGAGAGGAAGAAATTAGTGGGTAATGTTTGTCGGTTCAATGTAAAGATTAGGAGGAATGTTCCTGCCCTCTTAACATGTCCCTTAACATATGTGTATGTTACACACAGTCGTTCTCTTCATATTACAGTCCCGAATCAGACGAGTATGCGGCGCAGATGGCTATCATCAACAACGTTCGTGATGAACATCTTATTACTCTCGAAGGTGACGTAGGAACTCCACAACTAAACTTCGTCGACAGAAGTCTTAGTGTAAGAATCAATCTTCCTTGTGGTTCAGTTTTGTCCCTATCCTAACTAAAATGATCCTTTCTCACATTTTCTTAAGTGCTGAATATATTCTAGCTAAAGGAATTGATCGGTCTTAGCATATAAATAGAAACATTTTAAGAAAGAATTCGAAAATAATATTCACAAATCAAAGACAATGAATATTCAGTATACTTTTAACGTTTTTAACATCGCGATCCAAAGAGCCATTCATGTTTACAAAAGAATGAAGGCATAGCTGCGTGTGACAACAAAGTTGATGTGTCGCAGTTACAAATTATTCAAAATGAAAAGTAGATTCTTATTCGTGTATATTTTGTTTACATTCGCTAGATCGCTGAACTGGCAAATACCCAACATAAACGCATATATATTTCTGCGCCTTTTCTGTGTTAAACAGTGCTAACCAGTGACGTAATCGTCAATGGTCTAATTGGATGAGATTTTTTAAGAAACTATTTTTTTTCTATTGCAGGAATGGGCTCCTCCCGGATGCGAGGAAATTGGCATGTGTCTCCCAATTCCAGAAAGTAAGGTGGTCATGAAAGAATGGTACGTGTAGGATGAGCAAGCCTTTGTTCAAAGCGAGATGACTTTGAAGAAATTCACCCAATGTTCACTTCACTTTCAGCACTGTAGACATTTTTTTATATAAATGATAGAAAGTGCATGATCGTGTCCATTTTGAATTGTCCATAACTAATCATCGTTGTTCACTTTCTCCGTTATTTCTCGGTATGCGGATACATTAGGAAGCAATGTAGTGTATGTATTGATTATTTTGCAAATTTATTAAAGTTGTATTTGCATGACAAGTATATAAAATATGATTTTACACGTCCACACTTGGTCCAGATGCAAACCCTTGTTCTCGTTTAGGGACCGCATTACGCCTATAACATTGGCATTGAATTTCTAAACTAACTCAAAAGGGACACCCATCCGATATACAAGCAAGTGTTGAAATTTTGAGCTTCAAGGGATCGAACCTACTTGCATTTGGACAGTGGAGGACACGTGACTAGTTTGATGCACAGGGTTATACTTTTGCCTGCTTAGCAGGACATATTCTTTCTCCTGAAGGCACTGAATCAAAGTTACACTACCGGACACTACGACTTAATTATATTTCCATACCTCAGTACTAATCTTTCAATGTGAAGGCAGTAAGAAAATGGAAGTATTATCTATAAAAAATCTCTTATGCTGTCAGAGTATAAATCTAGGAAGTGATCAGTCCTCAGATTTTGTCCTTGCCCCGGCTTGCCCTACCCAATTGAGTTCAGTTAGCAGTTAAGTAGATACGCAAATGAATAATATGCAACCCCTTACGCTCGGACTCACTAATTCTTCATCCATAGATATACCCAAATATTAGAGGGGGGGGGGTTCCTTGGCTCCCACCCTCATACGCATCGAGCAGGTGTTCCGGGCTCCGTATTGCCCCACGCCGCTCGAAAGGAAATGCCAGCACCTAACTTTGCACTAATTTGCCCCTACCAATTTTGGATATTCTGGTGGCGCAACTAGACGCCATGCTGAAATCAGTTCTTCCTCCTTTAAAAAGATCACAAGAGGGGAACTGAAAAGATCAAAGCAGAAGGACTTTACCCAAGTTAAAGAAGAAGTCAACTTCATAGGCCTTTTGTGCTATGTCACAAATGTATGGAAAACCGGTTAAGAATCGGAGCGAACATAAACGTTGTTGACATTACCCGCCATGAATATTGCCATGTTCTAGTTTGAAGCTGTAACCCGGACGATACCAAAGATGTTTGGCACTTTGTGACCCAAAATTGCTTGAAAATATTTACCTTATGCAAATTAGGCTACGTATTTTGAAAAGAAACTTCTGTTCCGTATATGAACTCTCAGTCAATTTCAATACCACCGGAAAGCGTTTTTTTCTTAAGTTCCATTTCACAGGAACTTGTTTAAGTATGTATGCTTGGGAACCAATAAAATTCGACTGGGCGTTTACGAAATAGTAACACGTGTCTTACTTGTTTTTGTCTCCTGCCGTCTCAAGCATTTCATGTTTTCAACTTAAACACTTCCTTCTCTCATCTAAACCAATCTAATTCTCCCTACCTATACTTAAGCCCCATCCTTAACTGTTTATAATTCATACTAATCCAGACATAATGTCAAGATATCGCTTTAGGATGAGTATACAAGCTTCAATGTGAAGTCGGAACATTCTCGCTACAGTACATCTGTGTAATAATAGCTTAGAAATCTCTGCATTTTCTTAAGTAGCTGTCAATCAAAGTGTTGTGTAAATTAAGGATTCCTGTGGACCGCTTCACTTTTTGGTGAGACGACTAGACCTTTATAGAAAATAGCCTTTATTCTTCCCAAGACAAACTATCACCCAGTCTTTAGGCCTACATTTTGATTCTTATGTTTCAATGCTTTTTAATATAATTTTTCTCTCAAGTCTAGATGTAATAACATTGTGTCCTAGGTACATAACTTGACAGCCAAAAGGCTCAGGGATTCCTTGTCTAAAGGGAAATTTGGGGTGAAATTTTGGGAAAATTTGGGAAAAATTGGGAAATCAGGGAGAAAAATTGGGAAATTTTGTTTTATGACCTTTAGTGACACAAGATGAGTTCTAGCATCCCCATACAAAAACAGGGTCCTCTTCTTAACCACACTAAATCCACCTACTAAATTTACAATTTTTCCATGTTCCCACTTAGAGGAACCTTGTTCAAAAATTCCTCTCTCATTGTTTTTAAAGGGGTTTAAGCAGTTCACGTTCTGGCGACTTCAAATGTACTATCTGGGCATGTTATGCTTACGTGCCTATTTCGAAGTTTTGGCAGTTTTACAGTCATTGACCTCAAATGGCACTAACTGTGACATTGCAATTCTAGGGGCCAAAGATAAAAAAGATTTGTCATTGCTATCTTGATACACTGCCTGAACAAGCCGTTCAGGTCTGTAGCAAGTAAGGATACCGTACCGGAAGGGGGGGGGGGTGGCGCCATGATTTGCCCGACGGGGGGGGGGGGAGCATTTCGAGGCCCCGAAAGATACGATGAATTAATCCCTGCAGGAGGTGACTTGAAAGAATTTGAGGCGCTCGTGGCGGGCAGATATTTTTGGCTTTATTTTTCACAAATATTTGAAATCGGGAGTTTGCTTTTTGTAAGGATCATTTAAAAATTTGAGTGTTCATTGAGGACTCTCTCCTTCAAATGAGCTAAGTTAAAAACGTTATATGGGTGTCAGCTGAGATTCCTTTGGGGTTACGAATTTATTCGTACCAGGCCCAAGAACTAAGGCTCTCAGACGAAACTGGAAATTTGGTCGGAAAATTTATCCCTTGTATGAACAAAGATTATAGAAAATTTAGAAATAATTTTAAATATCTAACCGAAACAATATACACATGGATGAAGTGACTCCGGTTGACTGGTTTCTTTGGGTAGAGTCTCTGGTAGTCTGGTGGGCCTAGTTGATGGTGAATGGTGGGTCTAGTGGATGAAAGGCGATGTGGAGTCCCCGTGCGATTTACAGGCGGCTGTTCCACGAATATTTTCGGGCCGAAGCTGGGGTGTGATGAGGTGCCGCAGACAGGTGGAAGTACCACATAGGAACAGAAAACAGACTGTCACACCGCAAATCGGATACATGAGAGAGGTTCTGTCACCCCCGGAAGTAGTTGGAAAAAGAAACTTCTGTGCTAGTAATTAAAAGGAAGTCGACATCCTCGATAAGATTAATCGGACTCTAAAGAGGAGAGCCTGAGTCATGCCTTCAGCAGTCGATTTTGAAGCAGACAATTCGTGAGACCGGAGGGCTAACACAGTAGCAAGGCTTACAGACATGCACAGTATTACACTACTGAATTAACAGATCATTAAGCGGTGTCACCTCAGCTGAGTAAAAACAGTAATGGGGAATGCAAACAAAGCCTTCAAAATTCACGTAAGCTACGCCACTGCCAAGAAGTTTGTTCATCTACACAGATTCATTCCTCACTATGAGCTTAAACTGTACAGCGAAGCACTCAGTGTGAAAAAAAACAAACAAACAAACAAAAAAAAAAAAAAAAAAAAAACAAAAAAAAAAACATTCAGTGAAGGAAAGAAGTGTCTCTCGAAAGAGGGAAACATGTATTCGGTAATTGTGGGAGGGACTAGAAGCAAGTAGGCTGGGAAAACTAGAAATGTGTGGTGTGATAAATTGCAGCCTCAAACCAATATTTTATGTTCTGACATTCCGTCCTTAGAACTGTCAATTAAATAATCCAATGACAGACGTAATTCAATGATATGAATATGCAACAGGTTTGAAATACACACTTAGGATTTTTACGATTGGTCAAAGCTTTTTTTTGTTTGCCTGATCCGACTCAAAATATTTCTATAATAAGTTAAGGTTAGAACCACTAGACCTTTCATTCTCAACTTATAGTCAACATTGCTGTTGCCAGTCTCCATCACCTTGGTTTAGAATCAAGTGGTAATTTTTATTACGTCACTTTAAGATTCAAAATGCACTTATGGGATTCTATTAACAACTATCATTCTCGTTAGAATTTTTTACATACCTTTTGAATTGTGGATAAGTTACTAAGTAGTCTTTTGGTTAAGAAGCTGAGTTCTTTTTAACAACAGCACATCGCTGGGAGAAGGTGAGTAAGAGTACAATTTCAAGCTCTGTGAGTACGGTCAATGCATACGGTATTTATTATTAAGCTTAAAACAACCACATCCACAGTGACTGTCATAGTTTAACCAAAAATAGGAATTTACTTCAACCAATTTTAAAGCGTCACATTTTTTTATTGAGGTTTTTTAGGTATTATAAACATTAAAAGGTTATTGCAATTACTGTTCTCAGAGATAATTTTCGAGGAAACTTGCATTCAATGCCCAGGGGCTACTTACCCTTGGGCGGTATTTGTTCAAGGGATGGATATCAAGGGATTTTTTGTCTGAGGAAAGGGTAATTGTCATTCAGAGCATTCGTTCTTTGGGGTTTTTGCCCTGGTGGGATGTCATCCACGTGACACTTGACAGGCGTGGATGTCCCGGGGTATATGTTGCTCACCATCACAGAAAAACCAGTCTTTCTTATTGATACAAATGCTCACATTTGATACGTATATCCCAGAGTCAACGCAAAATGCTCAGTCTCAAATGCAGTTTGGAACTCTGTGGTAAAACTCCATCTAACCAGGCAGTTGCTGGGGATTCCCTGACCTAAGTAAGTTGCGTATAATTAGTTCTCCAATATCATTATTAGTCTTAAAATGTTTTGCAAAGTCAGTGATATCTAATGTTCTTTGTGAGAACCAAGAAGCGTTAAAATATTTAAATGCCCATTTAACCTATGCCGGTTACAAGACCAAATCAACTGAGGTCCCCATGAACCATTGCGTATCCTGGCTCTCCAAGAGGACTTGGCAGTCGTTTCCTTAAAGGCATATTCTGGAGACAAAATTGGTTAACTTCAAAATAAGCAGAAAAATTTTCTCTTTCAGAAGGTGAAAACGGCATCTCCTTAGCTTATAGCGTTCAGAAGATACAAATTTTTAAAGAAATGCAAATTTTTCTTATGATTTGATGCATCATGGGAAATCTGTGATTTCATCGTGGCACAATAATTTAACATTGCATTCAATTTATTTATAATTATGATGCCGCTGCAGGCAGTATTAAGCAATTGTGTTGATTATTCTCTATGTATGGTGAAGGGTAATGCTAGATCTACAGGAAAAGATATTCAAACATTCCAACATTATAAAATGTCAAGAACATACAGGACCTTCAATTATAAAGAAAAACAAAAGAAATTTGAAGCAATGTGCCCACATTACATAACTCTTTGTGTCTTTGTTGAAAAGCAGAGGTATTTTTCACTAAAATAACCAATCTTTAAAGTAAGATATCTTGAGTTAGGAAAATGGTATTATGATGGGGTTTGGAGGACATGGTGTGGAATATTTTTGTTTTTCATATAAGACAGAGGTGAAAACCCACCAGAACATGCCTTTAAAAAGGAGACCTTGCCTATCTACCCAAAGTTTCCACCAGAATAAATTTCAACCCCAGCGGATTCTCAATAAACAGTTTTTACTTGTCCTAGCAGTTGCACACTTCCCCAGAGACTTTTTTCTCAGACAATAGCATGATTGCGCGGTAGTTAATTTGAGCTGGTATGCTGAGGAGGTATCACCTTTTCTTTTGCGGCTCCGAGTCCGAGTCTATTTGCTGCCCATTCTGAACCAATGTCCAAAGATTCAAAAATTCAGCCCGGGTCCGGTCCCGGGCGTAACAACGATGAGAATCCAGTTACAATGTGTCTGAGGGTCACGGTTTTTCAAACTTTTCTGTAGGTTCCACGTTGAGTGATGGTTGATTACCTTTGTCGGGCATAGATTACAAAATAAAGACTGCTTGGTTTATAAGTCTGCTTTGGGGTAACATTTTCTGGCTTTCTGAGGGGTTGCGATTTTTCAAAATTTTCTGTAAGCTTCACACCAACCAACCGTGGCGTTTCGCTAAGATATTCCTTCTACCATGATAACACTTTTGTGGCAGAGATTCTTTTGCCTATGCCTCAAACTAAAACGGTCCCTTGCGCGTATGTGCTTACATGACACATAAAAACCAAGAACCAAACAAAATGAAAGAAACGAGGAAAACTCACCATTTTTTCGAGGCCCCGAAAGATACGATGAATTAATCCCTGCAGGAGGTGACTTGAAAGAATTTGAGGCGCTCGTGGCGGGCAGATATTTTTGGCTTTATTTTTCACAAATATTTGAAATCGGGAGTTTGCTTTTTGTAAGGATCATTTAAAAATTTGAGTGTTCATTGAGGACTCTCTCCTTCAAATGAGCTAAGTTAAAAACGTTATATGGGTGTCAGCTGAGATTCTTTTGGGGTTACGAATTTATTCGTACCAGGCCCAAGAACTAAGGCTCTCAGACGAAACTGGAAATTTGGTCGGAAAATTTATCCCTTGTATGAACAAAGATTATAGAAAATTTAGAAATAATTTTAAATATCTAACCGAAACAATATACACATGGATGAAGTGACTCCGGTTGACTGGTTTCTTTGGGTAGAGTCTCTGGTAGTCTGGTGGGCCTAGTTGATGGTGAATGGTGGGTCTAGTGGATGAAAGGCGATGTGGAGTCCCCGTGCGATTTACAGGCGGCTGTTCCACGAATATTTTCGGGCCGAAGCTGGGGTGTGATGAGGTGCCGCAGACAGGTGGAAGTACCACATAGGAACAGAAAACAGACTGTCACACCGCAAATCGGATACATGAGAGAGGTTCTGTCACCCCCGGAAGTAGTTGGAAAAAGAAACTTCTGTGCTAGTAATTAAAAGGAAGTCGACATCCTCGATCAGATAAATCGGACTCTAAAGAGGAGAGCCTGAGTCATGCCTTCAGCAGTCGATTTTAAAGCAGACAATTCGTGAGACCGGAGGGCTAACACAGTAGCAAGGCTTACAGACATGCACAGTATTACACTACTGAATTAACAGATCATTAAGCGGTGTCACCTCAGCTGAGTAAAAACAGTAATGGGGAATGCAAACAAAGCCTTCAAAATTCACGTAAGCTACGCCACTGCGAAGAAGTTTGTTCATCTACACAGATTCATTCCTCACTATGAGCTTAAACTGTACAGCGAAGCACTCAGTGTGAAAAAAAAAAAAACAAAAAACAAAAAAAAAAACATTCAGTGAAGGAAAGAAGTGTCTCTCGAAAGAGGGAAAAATGTATTCGGTAATTGTGGGAGGGACTAGAAGCAAGTAGGCTGGGAAAACTAGAAATGTGTGGTGTGATAAATTGCAGCCTCAAACCAATATTTTATGTTCTGACATTCCGTCCTTAGAACTGTCAATTAAATAATCCAATGACAGACGTAATTCAATGATATGAATATGCAACAGGTTTGAAATACACACTTAGGATTTTTACGATTGGTCAAAGCTTTTTTTTGTTTGCCTGATCCGACTCAAAATATTTCTATAATAAGTTAAGGTTAGAACCACTAGACCTTTCATTCTCAACTTATAGTCAACATTGCTGTTGCCAGTCTCCATCACCTTGGTTTAGAATCAAGTGGTAATTTTTATTACGTCACTTTAAGATTCAAAATGCACTTATGGGATTCTATTAACAACTATCATTCTCGTTAGAATTTTTTACATACCTTTTGAATTGTGGATAAGTTACTAAGTAGTCTTTTGGTTAAGAAGCTGAGTTCTTTTTAACAACAGCACATCGCTGGGAGAAGGTGAGTAAGAGTACAATTTCAAGCTCTGTGAGTACGGTCAATGCATACGGTATTTATTATTAAGCTTAAAACAACCACATCCACAGTGACTGTCATAGTTTAACCAAAAATAGGAATTTACTTCAACCAATTTTAAAGCGTCACATTTTTTTATTGAGGTTTTTAGGTATTATAAACATTAAAAGGTTATTGCAATTACTGTTCTCAGAGATAATTTTCGAGGAAACTTGCATTCAATGCCCAGGGCCTACCCTTGGGCGGTATTTGTTCAAGGGATGGATATCAAGGGATTTTTTGTCTGAGGAAAGGGTAATTGTCATTCAGAGCATTCGTTCTTTGGGGTTTTTGCCCTGGTGGGATGTCATCCACGTGACACTTGACAGGCGTGGATGTCCCGGGGTATATGTTGCTCACCATCACAGAAAAACCAGTCTTTCTTATTGATACAAATGCTCACATTTGATACGTATATCCCAGAGTCAACGCAAAATGCTCAGTCTCAAATGCAGTTTGGAACTCTGTGGTAAAACTCCATCTAACCAGGCAGTTGCTGGGGATTCCCTGACCTTAGTAAGTTGCGTATAATTAGTTCTCCAATATCATTATTAGTCTTAAAATGTTTTGCAAAGTCAGTGATATCTAATGTTCTTTGTGAGAACCAAGAAGCGTTAAAATATTTAAATGCCCATTTAACCTATGCCGGTTACAAGACCAAATCAACTGAGGTCCCCATGAACCATTGCGTATCCTGGCTCTCCAAGAGGACTTGGCAGTCGTTTCCTTAAAGGCATATTCTGGAGACAAAATTGGTTAACTTCAAAATAAGCAGAAAAATTTTCTCTTTCAGAAGGTGAAAACGGCATCTCCTTAGCTTATAGCGTTCAGAAGATACAAATTTTTAAAGAAATGCAAATTTTTCTTATGATTTGATGCATCATGGGAAATCTGTGATTTCATCGTGGCACAATAATTTAACATTGCATTCAATTTATTTATAATTATGATGCCGCTGCAGGCAGTATTAAGCAATTGTGTTGATTATTCTCTATGTATGGTGAAGGGTAATGCTAGATCTACAGGAAAAGATATTCAAACATTCCAACATTATAAAATGTCAAGGACATACAGGACCTTCAATTATAAAGAAAAACAAAAGAAATTTGAAGCAATGTGCCCACATTACATAACTCTTTGTGTCTTTGTTGAAAAGCAGAGGTATTTTTCACTAAAATAACCAATCTTTAAAGTAAGATATCTTGAGTTAGGAAAATGGTATTATGATGGGGTTTGGAGGACATGGTGTGGAATATTTTTGTTTTTCATATAAGACAGAGGTGAAAACCCACCAGAACATGCCTTTAAAAGGAGACCTTGCCTATCTACCCAAAGTTTCCACCAGAATAAACTTCAACCCCAGCGGATTCTCAATAAACAGTTTTTACTTGTCCTAGCAGTTGCACACTTCCCCAGAGACTTTTTTCTCAGACAATAGCATGATTGCGCGGTAGTTAATTTGAGCTGGTATGCTGAGGAGGTATCACTTTTCTTTTGCGGCTCCGAGTCGAGTCTATTTGCTGCCCATTCTGAACCAATGTCCAAAGATTCAAAAATTCAGCCCGGGTCCGGTCCCGGGCGTAACAACGATGAGAATCCAGTTACAATGTGTCTGAGGGTCACGGTTTTCAAACTTTTCTGTAGGTTCCACGTTGAGTGATGGTTGATTACCTTTGTCGGGCATAGATTACAAAATAAAGACTGCTTGGTTTATAAGTCTGCTTTGGGGGTAACATTTTCTGGCTTTCTGAGGGGTTGCGATTTTTCAAAATTTTCTGTAAGCTTCACACCAACCAACCGTGGCGTTTCGCTAAGATATTCCTTCTACCATGATAACACTTTTTGTGGCAGAGATTCTTTTGCCTATGCCTCAAACTAAAACGGTCCCTTGCGCGTATGTGCTTACGCGACACATAAAAACCAAGAACCAAACAAAATGAAAGAAACGAGGAAAACTCACCATTTTTTCGAGGCCCCGAAAAGATACGATGAATTAATCCCTGCAGGAGGTGACTTGAAAGAATTTGAGGTGCTCGTGGCGGGCAGATATTTTTGGCTTTATTTTTCACAAATATTTGAAATCGGGAGTTTGCTTTTTGTAAGGATCATTTAAAAATTTGAGTGTTCATTGAGGACTCTCTCCTTCAAATGAGCTAAGTTAAAAACGTTATATGGGTGTCAGCTGAGATTCTTTTGGGGTTACGAATTTATTCGTACCAGGCCCAAGAACTAAGGCTCTCAGACGAAACTGGAAATTTGGTCGGAAAATTTATCCCTTGTATGAACAAAGATTATAGAAAATTTAGAAATAATTTTAAATATCTAACCGAAACAATATACACATGGATGAAGTGACTCCGGTTGACTGGTTTCTTTGGGTAGAGTCTCTGGTAGTCTGGTGGGCCTAGTTGATGGTGAATGGTGGGTCTAGTGGATGAAAGGCGATGTGGAGTCCCCGTGCGATTTACAGGCGGCTGTTCCACGAATATTTTCGGGCCGAAGCTGGGGTGTGATGAGGTGCCGCAGACAGGTGGAAGTACCACATAGGAACAGAAAACAGACTGTCACACCGCAAATCGGATACATGAGAGAGGTTCTGTCACCCCCGGAAGTAGTTGGAAAAAGAAACTTCTGTGCTAGTAATTAAAAGGAAGTCGACATCCTCGATAAGATAAATCGGACTCTAAAGAGGAGAGCCTGAGTCATGCCTTCAGCAGTCGATTTTAAAGCAGACAATTCGTGAGACCGGAGGGCTAACACAGTAGCAAGGCTTACAGACATGCACAGTATTACACTACTGAATTAACAGATCATTAAGCGGTGTCACCTCAGCTGAGTAAAAACAGTAATGGGGAATGCAAACAAAGCCTTCAAAATTCACGTAAGCTACGCCACTGCCAAGAAGTTTGTTCATCTACACAGATTCATTCCACACTATGAGCTTAAACTGTACAGCGAAGCACTCAGTGTGAAAAAAAAAAAAACAAAAAACAAAAAAAAAAACATTCAGTGAAGGAAAGAAGTGTCTCTCGAAAGAGGGAAACATGTATTCGGTAATTGTGGGAGGGACTAGAAGCAAGTAGGCTGGGAAAACTAGAAATGTGTGGTGTGATAAATTGCAGCCTCAAACCAATATTTTATGTTCTGACATTCCGTCCTTAGAACTGTCAATTAAATAATCCAATGACAGACGTAATTCAATGATATGAATATGCAACAGGTTTGAAATACACACTTAGGATTTTTACGATTGGTGAAAGGTTTTTTGTTTGCCTGATCCGACTCAAAATATTTCTATAATAAGTTAAGGTTAGAACCACTAGACCTTTCATTCTCAACTTATAGTCAACATTGCTGTTGCCAGTCTCCATCACCTTGGTTTAGAATCAAGTGGTAATTTTTATTACGTCACTTTAAGATTCAAAATGCACTTATGGGATTCTATTAACAACTATCATTCTCGTTAGAATTTTTTACATACCTTTTGAATTGTGGATAAGTTACTAAGTAGTCTTTTGGTTAAGAAGCTGAGTTCTTTTTAACAACAGCACATCGCTGGGAGAAGGTGAGTAAGAGTACAATTTCAAGCTCTGTGAGTACGGTCAATGCATACGGTATTTATTATTAAGCTTAAAACAACCACATCCACAGTGACTGTCATAGTTTAACCAAAAATAGGAATTTACTTCAACCAATTTTAAAGCGTCACATTTTTTTATTGAGGTTTTTAGGTATTATAAACATTAAAAGGTTATTGCAATTACTGTTCTCAGAGATAATTTTCGAGGAAACTTGCATTCAATGCCCAGGGGCTACTTACCCTTGGGCGGTATTTGTTCAAGGGATGGATATCAAGGGATTTTTTGTCTGAGGAAAGGGTAATTGTCATTCAGAGCATTCGTTCTTTGGGGTTTTTGCCCTGGTGGGATGTCATCCACGTGACACTTGACAGGCGTGGATGTCCCGGGGTATATGTTGCTCACCATCACAGAAAAACCAGTCTTTCTTATTGATACAAATGCTCACATTTGATACGTATATCCCAGAGTCAACGCAAAATGCTCAGTCTCAAATGCAGTTTGGAACTCTGTGGTAAAACTCCATCTAACCAGGCAGTTGCTGGGGATTCCCTGACCTTAGTAAGTTGCGTATAATTAGTTCTCCAATATCATTATTAGTCTTAAAATGTTTTGCAAAGTCAGTGATATCTAATGTTCTTTGTGAGAACCAAGAAGCGTTAAAATATTTAAATGCCCATTTAACCTATGCCGGTTACAAGACCAAATCAACTGAGGTCCCCATGAACCATTGCGTATCCTGGCTCTCCAAGAGGACTTGGCAGTCGTTTCCTTAAAGGCATATTCTGGAGACAAAATTGGTTAACTTCAAAATAAGCAGAAAAATTTTCTCTTTCAGAAGGTGAAAACGGCATCTCCTTAGCTTATAGCGTTCAGAAGATACAAATTTTTAAAGAAATGCAAATTTTTCTTATGATTTGATGCATCATGGGAAATCTGTGATTTCATCGTGGCACAATAATTTAACATTGCATTCAATTTATTTATAATTATGATGCCGCTGCAGGCAGTATTAAGCAATTGTGTTGATTATTCTCTATGTATGGTGAAGGGTAATGCTAGATCTACAGGAAAAGATATTCAAACATTCCAACATTATAAAATGTCAAGGACATACAGGACCTTCAATTATAAAGAAAAACAAAAGAAATTTGAAGCAATGTGCCCACATTACATAACTCTTTGTGTCTTTGTTGAAAAGCAGAGGTATTTTTCACTAAAATAACCAATCTTTAAAGTAAGATATCTTGAGTTAGGAAAATGGTATTATGATGGGGTTTGGAGGACATGGTGTGGAATATTTTTGTTTTTCATATAAGACAGAGGTGAAAACCCACCAGAACATGCCTTTAAAAAGGAGACCTTGCCTATCTACCCAAAGTTTCCACCAGAATAAATTTCAACCCCAGCGGATTCTCAATAAACAGTTTTTACTTGTCCTAGCAGTTGCACACTTCCCCAGAGACTTTTTTCTCAGACAATAGCATGATTGCGCGGTAGTTAATTTGAGCTGGTATGCTGAGGAGGTATCACCTTTTCTTTTGCGGCTCCGAGTCCGAGTCTATTTGCTGCCCATTCTGAACCAATGTCCAAAGATTCAAAAATTCAGCCCGGGTCCGGTCCCGGGCGTAACAACGATGAGAATCCAGTTACAATGTGTCTGAGGGTCACGGTTTTCAAACTTTTCTGTAGGTTCCACGTTGAGTGATGGTTGATTACCTTTGTCGGGCATAGATTACAAAATAAAGACTGCTTGGTTTATAAGTCTGCTTTGGGGTAACATTTTCTGGCTTTCTGAGGGGTTGCGATTTTTCAAAATTTTCTGTAAGCTTCACACCAACCAACCGTGGCGTTTCGCTAAGATATTCCTTCTACCATGATAACACTTTTGTGGCAGAGATTCTTTTGCCTATGCCTCAAACTAAAACGGTCCCTTGCGCGTATGTGCTTACATGACACATAAAAACCAAGAACCAAACAAAATGAAAGAAACGAGGAAAACTCACCATTTTTTCGAGGCCCCGAAAGATACGATGAATTAATCCCTGCAGGAGGTGACTTGAAAGAATTTGAGGTGCTCGTGGCGGGCAGATATTTTTGGCTTTATTTTTCACAAATATTTGAAATCGGGAGTTTGCTTTTTGTAAGGATCATTTAAAAATTTGAGTGTTCATTGAGGACTCTCTCCTTCAAATGAGCTAAGTTAAAAACGTTATATGGGTGTCAGCTGAGATTCTTTTGGGGTTACGAATTTATTCGTACCAGGCCCAAGAACTAAGGCTCTCAGACGAAACTGGAAATTTGGTCGGAAAATTTATCCCTTGTATGAACAAAGATTATAGAAAATTTAGAAATAATTTTAAATATCTAACCGAAACAATATACACATGGATGAAGTGACTCCGGTTGACTGGTTTCTTTGGGTAGAGTCTCTGGTAGTCTGGTGGGCCTAGTTGATGGTGAATGGTGGGTCTAGTGGATGAAAGGCGATGTGGAGTCCCCGTGCGATTTACAGGCGGCTGTTCCACGAATATTTTCGGGCCGAAGCTGGGGTGTGATGAGGTGCCGCAGACAGGTGGAAGTACCACATAGGAACAGAAAACAGACTGTCACACCGCAAATCGGATACATGAGAGAGGTTCTGTCACCCCCGGAAGTAGTTGGAAAAAGAAACTTCTGTGCTAGTAATTAAAAGGAAGTCGACATCCTCGATAAGATAAGTCGGACTCTAAAGAGGAGAGCCTGAGTCATGCCTTCAGCAGTCGATTTTAAAGCAGACAATTCGTGAGACCGGAGGGCTAACACAGTAGCAAGGCTTACAGACATGCACAGTATTACACTACTGAATTAACAGATCATTAAGCGGTGTCACCTCAGCTGAGTAAAAACAGTAATGGGGAATGCAAACAAAGCCTTCAAAATTCACGTAAGCTACGCCACTGCCAAGAAGTTTGTTCATCTACACAGATTCATTCCTCACTATGAGCTTAAACTGTACAGCGAAGCACTCAGTGTGAAAAAAAACAAACAAACAAACAAAAAAAAAAAACAAAAAAAAAAAAACAAAAAAAAAAAAACATTCAGTGAAGGAAAGAAGTGTCTCTCGAAAGAGGGAAAAATGTATTCGGTAATTGTGGGAGGGACTAGAAGCAAGTAGGCTGGGAAAACTAGAAATGTGTGGTGTGATAAATTGCAGCCTCAAACCAATATTTTATGTTCTGACATTCCGTCCTTAGAACTGTCAATTAAATAATCCAATGACAGACGTAATTCAATGATATGAATATGCAACAGGTTTGAAATACACACTTAGGATTTTTACGATTGGTCAAAGCTTTTTTTTGTTTGCCTGATCCGACTCAAAATATTTCTATAATAAGTTAAGGTTAGAACCACTAGACCTTTCATTCTCAACTTATAGTCAACATTGCTGTTGCCAGTCTCCATCACCTTGGTTTAGAATCAAGTGGTAATTTTTATTACGTCACTTTAAGATTCAAAATGCACTTATGGGATTCTATTAACAACTATCATTCTCGTTAGAATTTTTTACATACCTTTTGAATTGTGGATAAGTTACTAAGTAGTCTTTTGGTTAAGAAGCTGAGTTCTTTTTAACAACAGCACATCGCTGGGAGAAGGTGAGTAAGAGTACAATTTCAAGCTCTGTGAGTACGGTCAATGCATACGGTATTTATTATTAAGCTTAAAACAACCACATCCACAGTGACTGTCATAGTTTAACCAAAAATAGGAATTTACTTCAACCAATTTTAAAGCGTCACATTTTTTTATTGAGGTTTTTAGGTATTATAAACATTAAAAGGTTATTGCAATTACTGTTCTCAGAGATAATTTTCGAGGAAACTTGCATTCAATGCCCAGGGGCTACTTACCCTTGGGCGGTATTTGTTCAAGGGATGGATATCAAGGGATTTTTGTCTGAGGAAAGGGTAATCGTCATTCAGAGCATTCGTTCTTTGGGGTTTTGCCCTGGTGGGATGTCATCCACGTGACACTTGACAGGCGTGGATGTCCCGGGGTATATGTTGCTCACCATCACAGAAAAACCAGTCTTTCTTATTGATACAAATGCTCACATTTGATACGTATATCCCAGAGTCAACGCAAAATGCTCAGTCTCAAATGCAGTTTGGAACTCTGTGGTAAAACTCCATCTAACCAGGCAGTTGCTGGGGATTCCCTGACCTTAGTAAGTTGCGTATAATTAGTTCTCCAATATCATTATTAGTCTTAAAATGTTTTGCAAAGTCAGTGATATCTAATGTTCTTTGTGAGAACCAAGAAGCGTTAAAATATTTAAATGCCCATTTAACCTATGCCGGTTACAAGACCAAATCAACTGAGGTCCCCATGAACCATTGCGTATCCTGGCTCTCCAAGAGGACTTGGCAGTCGTTTCCTTAAAGGCATATTCTGGAGACAAAATTGGTTAACTTCAAAATAAGCAGAAAAATTTTCTCTTTCAGAAGGTGAAAACGGCATCTCCTTAGCTTATAGCGTTCAGAAGATACAAATTTTTAAAGAAATGCAAATTTTTCTTATGATTTGATGCATCATGGGAAATCTGTGATTTCATCGTGGCACAATAATTTAACATTGCATTCAATTTATTTATAATTATGATGCCGCTGCAGGCAGTATTAAGCAATTGTGTTGATTACTCTCTATGTATGGTGAAGGGTAATGCTAGATCTACAGGAAAAGATATTCAAACATTCCAACATTATAAAATGTCAAGGACATACAGGACCTTCAATTATAAAGAAAAACAAAAGAAATTTGAAGCAATGTGCCCACATTACATAACTCTTTGTGTCTTTGTTGAAAAGCAGAGGTATTTTTCACTAAAATAACCAATCTTTAAAGTAAGATATCTTGAGTTAGGAAAATGGTATTATGATGGGGTTTGGAGGACATGGTGTGGAATATTTTTGTTTTTCATATAAGACAGAGGTGAAAACCCACCAGAACATGCCTTTAAAAAGGAGACCTTGCCTATCTACCCAAAGTTTCCACCAGAATAAACTTCAACCCCAGCGGATTCTCAATAAACAGTTTTTACTTGTCCTAGCAGTTGCACACTTCCCCAGAGACTTTTTTCTCAGACAATAGCATGATTGCGCGGTAGTTAATTTGAGCTGGTATGCTGAGGAGGTATCACTTTTCTTTTGCGGCTCCGAGTCCGAGTCTATTTGCTGCCCATTCTGAACCAATGTCCAAAGATTCAAAAATTCAGCCCGGGTCCGGTCCCGGGCGTAACAACGATGAGAATCCAGTTACAATGTGTCTGAGGGTCACGGTTTTTCAAACTTTTCTGTAGGTTCCACGTTGAGTGATGGTTGATTACCTTTGTCGGGCATAGATTACAAAATAAAGACTGCTTGGTTTATAAGTCTGCTTTGGGGTAACATTTTCTGGCTTTCTGAGGGGTTGCGATTTTTCAAAATTTTCTGTAAGCTTCACACCAACCAACCGTGGCGTTTCGCTAAGATATTCCTTCTACCATGATAACACTTTTGTGGCAGAGATTCTTTTGCCTATGCCTCAAACTAAAACGGTCCCTTGCGCGTATGTGCTTACATGACACATAAAAACCAAGAACCAAACAAAATGAAAGAAACGAGGAAAACTCACCATTTTTATAACAAAAATCCTTTTTTCTATTGACTCTTTCAAGTCTCATCACTACAGGATACAGCGGAATGACACCTTTCCGCTCAAGCCCGTTTTACTCTGTCCTATGGCATATCGCTTGTAGGCATTCTGGTTAGTTCCTTGAACACTCTAAGGGCTACTTTCAGGTACATTGCAGGTCCCCTTCTTAACCCTCTCCTTCCCTTATCTACCCCTTCAACTGACCATGGAATGAGAGGACGATAAGTATAAATTATCTGTCCTCTGTCTGAGTTCTTCTTGACGGACAAAATGCTTACGGCAGGTCCAATGCCAGTAATAAGGACTAAATTTTACGTTACTTTTTACTTCATATTTTTTCCACCGTTGATAATTTGATGGTGATTTTGCCTTGTAAGTAGAGACTTCATTCAGAAAGTTCATCTGAACCTAGTCTTGATAAGATACGTATTATGTAAGGTCCTGTGAAGGACTTTTCGTGGTAGCTTTGTTTCTTCTCACCAATAACCTGTTTAAACAATGTTGTAGACAATGGAAACATCACTTGTTTGTGTATCTGATCATGGTGTGTACATAAGTCTAGCCATGTAATCGATATTGTAAAATTTGGTTATTAATTACTTAAAATACACTAGACTTTACATCGGTGTCAGATACAAAGTATACTTCATTACAGGCTTATATAATTCAACTCTGCAACTGTTGATGATAAACTGATGAACTCACCTTAATCTTCTTAGTCGTATCAGATTACACGGTGTAGGTTAATACAAGGTTATGTTGTATATTCAGCTCAGAACACTATGGAAAGACGTTATCAAAACATGACTGAGACAGATCTAGATGTCCAAAAAACGAAAATGGGCAGATCTCAGCCTATTCCTTGGCACTCCATATACACTCTGAATAAGTTGTATAAGATATAAGGTTTTTCTAAAAACTTTTTGGTCCACACGTTTTAAACACGTTTAGAAACTAAACAGACGTAGCAAAGTTTTACCCATTTTGAATTTAAACACGTTTAATTGCTAAACGTATGCGCTTAATAACTTAACACATGTTTTGTTCCCAAACACGTTTTCTAGAGTGTACAACTATTGAAGAAGAAAAAAACTAGATTCATCTCGAAAATGATAGCTTGCGGACGATAGATTCCATGAGTTCATGGACAGTACGATTAATATATCTAATTTGATCTGTAATGATTCAGCCTAGATGGGTACGATATGTTAATATAAAAATAACCGCATTGAAGAGACATTTATGCCTTTTCTGAATAAAGAAATTGATATGTCCTAAAGCAAATTAGCAATTAGCTGAAGTGAGAATATTTACATCAAATTGATTATTTATTTGATCTTTAGTTAGACATTAGAGAATATGATCCCTTTAAACATGGGCAAACTTATCCTGTCCTTGGAGCCCTTGCTTGTTAAACAACCAAAAAGAGCATTAATTTTGCCGATTAAATGTTTGCACACATTTTGTTTTTCAAATTGTTTTAATTGTGGATAAGTACGGCTATTTCAAGTTAACAAAATGACTTCTGTTAAGCACACAACGGTTATAGTGGGTTGGAATTGTGACAGTATCAGTTATATTCCCAGTTACTTCAACAACATATTTTTAAGCTTGGTAATTAAATACAATGAGTACATAGAGACATTTAACTAAGCTTAGGATGATGTTTTCCTCTTTTCGGAACGATAAATTGTTATGTGGAAAAACATCATAACTGATTACTGGACTAATTTTATACATCAATATATAATCTTATGATTTAAACTAGCTTCTAAGAGTTTTCCCCCAGTTATGACACACGAGAATGTTTTCCCTACTCAATTGCTTAGGCGGATAAACAAGCAACAGTGGCAGTAGTTTCTATTTTCAAATTCTTTTTAAATATATTTCAGGTAAGCCAAAACCTTAAGGTTACCTGACTTAGATTTGCAAGTAACGAACCATTACAATGCATGTAAGCAAATTTGGACTTGACGCTTCATTTAGCAATAATAAAGATGTGTATGTCTCTCTGTCTGACCGGTTCATACCTAACATTATAAATATGGAACCCACTGACCTGTGGAAAACACGCCAGTGAACCACAACTGAGAAAAAGTCTTGGCCAGCCCGACTTAAACCAATTGGTTAGAACTAGGTAAAAAACCTCATATAACTAACTACATCAATCTCTATATTTCATGTGATTTTTCTAAAGTTTAATAATGCCGGTCGTTTCCTTCCTTCAATTTCCAGGAAAAATAAGGGCAACGTCATGGACATCAAACTAAATGTTATCGTATTCCTTGTTGGTGTGAGCCTAACGATGGTAGAACCAAGACAACCGAATATAATCATTATGCTAATGGATGATGTAGGTTTGCTTTTACTGAATATTTGATATTAATTCCTTCTTAGCTTTTTTCAAGTAACCATTTGTGGTTCCCCCAAAGGGGTAGACCCACCGTTTTCCTTTCACTAACATCATTTCCTGAAGCATATAACACAAAGCCAACGTCACTTATCTCACCAAGAGTTTATGGGATCATCAGATGTCATTCGATGTCTCAAAGTTCTACACACTTGTTTGGTAAAAATGCCTTTTCACCCTTTAGAAAATAGTTATCGGATCTGTAACGCATTTCTACACCTGTCCAATTTCTATGATAAAAAAGTGCCTTTTACGTAGATAGAAACGGGGCTTGGAGAACCAATAAGAGAACTCAGACCAGACGGGACGAAAACATAACTTGAACTATGTACAGAATTCATACCATTGCGGACGCAAACTAGATTTTTGTGATTAAAAAGTAAATTCCTGTGCTATGTCTTCATTGACCCTTTCTAGTAAAAGAGGTTTGGCAGCTTCACGTAGCTGTAATTAGCGACAAAAGAAATGGACCAAAACTGCTGGATCAATGAGCAAATTCACTCGAAATCCCTTACACTCAACCTGAAAGTTACTCACCACCTTGCAATGATTCACTACATACAGCTGATCGTTACAAATTATAGTCAACATTAAAAGGGGGAGAGTGGAAACTTAGAGGGAAGGTGTTTAAACACCGACTTGTCTGCCCGAACTGATACAAATCAAGTGGATTTTGGAACAAGGAGCTGTTATGTAGATCCAAATAACAGCGTCTGCTTGGAAGACCGATAGTCTTAAGCCTCGCCTCCTCAGATCTGCTAAAATATGCAGGAGGCCTTTTAATGCTCTTGTAAAGGAACATGTAGGTATACTTTTAATGAAACACTTACCTTTTAGTTTCATTTTTAACCTTAAACTCCACGGAGTTTCTTTAACTTTTATCTTCTAAGGGGAAAATTTGATTTCTCATTAGTGACCTTGCACTGGCAAAATCACTCTTAAATTGCATACAGAATGAAACATAAAGAGATACACAAAGATTGCACAAGCGTTTTAGCAAATCTTTGCCAGTGTTTGTCAGTAATCTGCATGTATTTCTTTATTTTTTGTTCTGTTAGATTTTAGACAGTGTTCGGAAAAACATGCATAACTTTTGTTATGGCTTCACAATACACCAGGGATGAGCCTGAGACTTCAAAAAAAAAAAAAAAAAAAGAGGAAATGAGCCTGAGATTTCTACAAAAGAGGAAATTGAGAGGCGGGCACTTGGGTTGCGAGTCCAGGGGAAAACTTAAGGGCCCCTAAGGGCATTGATATCACTATTATATGGACTTCTGATTGGATAGAACTCTGAGGGCTGTTTGTATGAGTTTAATAGCTGATACTTATGGTACATTTATGACAAACTTTTGGGGTATTTGACACAAAAAATAGGAATGAAGAAAAAAAAGAGGACATTTCCTCTAAAAAGAGGAAGAATCTCATAGTGAAGCCGTAGTATAGAGCTAAGTTACAGGGATAGCCTTAAGCTAGTGGGGGTTAGCCTTAGTAGGTTCTTCTTCGTTTGAAACTTGGGCAAACAAAACCACAAATAATACGACACAGCAAAATGTTAATAAGTAGTCCTATAGATTCATGGAAAAGGTGCGGGTGCGACTATCACGTACGCCATGGTATCCCAACTAACATGAATATTGTAACAGTGTAACGCTAGCATGTAAAATTGAATAAAACAAAAATCGCACGATCTTGGCCTAGAACCGTCTCAACAGGACAAGGTCTAGGCTAGACGGCCCGAGGTTTCTTTTCAACGTTGGTTATTAGTTAACTGTTACTAGGCCTACTAGCACTAGGTAGCCTACTTTGTTTAACTTCCCCTGCAGTCTGATTCCTAGCTTAGGAAGAGCAGACTAGCTTTCTTTTTAAGACGCTTACGTACATATACACGCACACATCCACTAAAGACTATGATTCACAGATTGAAAATACCGCCCTGCACTGCATGTGCTGTTATGTGAATGTGCACTGTATGTATGAATATGATGCATAGAAGGCCGAGTTGGTCCGTCCATGCTATACGAACGTATGTAAACACATATTTATAATGAAAGCAGCATACGTTCGTGCACGCATACTTAAAGCATAATTACGTACCATGCTTACTTAGCAGGCTAGGCCACAACGGTGCCGGTGTATGTAAAATTCGTTGCTAGGAAGTTGCCAAGTGCCATTCTTTTCTCCTTACTTCCCGAAGTGTTAATTTTTGTCCTTTTTTGGATTGCTGAAGTCATGAAATAATAGCAATATTTCCCAAACGGTAGTTACATAGTTGTTATATTCTATGGTCTATGGATGTACTGAATCCAGTTTGTACTATGGTATGCTTTGTACATTGCGCAGGAACATTTCCTGGAACGGTTACCAAGGTGTTAATGTTTCCACTCTTAGTGGAAAATGCCGTTATTTAGAAACGACGGTTTCTCTCTTTTCAGTTTTTTTTTATGAAAATCATGTATAATGAAAATCGAGTATAATGCACTCACGGGGGTTAATGCTATTGCTGGATGTACTCGGGCTACGCCAGTGGCGTAGCTAGGATATTTTTCAGGGGGGCAAGCTCGAAAATTCCCCCAAACTTTTCAGTTTCAGTATATTTTCAAGGTCAAGGTGCATGTATTACATACAAAATTCGTAAATTTATGAAAACAAGATAATCATGACGTCATGTAATGTTACCTAAATTAAAACATGACCTACAAGATCCTGAAGCTGCCTACTATATACATAGGATTAAGGCAATGTCATCATGGGCATGTTGTCACCCCCATGACCGGTGATTAATTAGATTAATTTTCCGAAAAGATTAAATAGATATATTTTCCGAGCCAGTCCTTTGAAAATAAGGTAAACATCATACGTTTGTCCAGGTTTGCAAAGTTATTATGTCTAGACAACGGTGAGCTATTCTTTTTAGCTTCACCCATGGTTAAAAACAGAGTGAGATCAGTCTATTACCTGCCCGGTAGGATGAAAGGATGAAAGGCCATTAAATGCTTATACTTAACCCAGGGTGCTGTCAACCAATAGGTTGGAAACTGGGCCGTTAAACCTCGCCTAACCAAACCTAACCCAGGGAGTTGTCAACTTTAGTGAGAGCTGAGACTGAGAGTAATACGCGGAGTGCGACCATCCGTTCGCGCGGAGCGTTCCGCCAGGGGAAATTTAGCTACAAACACCGTCCCTTAGATTGCAGGAGATGACACTCCCTGTGCCGCATTACTGCATGCTTAGAATGCCATTTTTTCTTGTCCGGAGAACTTTTAAGGAGACAATTTGTTCACAATATATATGTAAAGGGAAAAATTGGAAACTCCGAGGCCTACCGGTATGTATTGCTGACAGCCTTAAGTCGAATATAAATATGATGGTTGTGGAACGAAAACAAACGGAAATTATGATAATAAAATGAGGGAATGTTTCTTTCAAGAGGCTGTGATTATGTTAGTATTTATAAGCAACGTATTATCGAATAGTGCATCAAGTTGATGAACATAACAGTAGCTCAACAATACGCAGGGAACTAGTCGATGATGGTATCCTATGTTCCGGTCATATAGCCGGTCAGTGTTGCGCAGTACACGCTGAACTGATCAAAACACGCTGCAGGTGTACCAGAGAACATTCGATCTGCTGCAGAGAGGGCATTTCTGCGGAACACGAGTCAAGCGCGCGTCATGCTGCAGTGACAGAGATGAGATCTGGGGAAAAACGTTGCATGGAAATACGAGTTATGCTTGAGGAATGTTTCACGATTACCTATAGTAAGAAAAATTTAAAGAAATAGGAAAAGGAAGTATAACTTTGTCAACTTTAAATTTCCCTAAATTCCGCAAATTTCCCCAATATTTTCCAGGTGGGTCAACTTGCTCCCTGCCCCCATTGGCTACGCCTTCTTGCATCGCTTGCATTAACCCCCATTGTGTATTATCCTCTCCCAATGCACGGTCAAGCGTTGATTAACCTTTAAAACAAGACCAATGCTCTTATTTGGTCATTAGTGGAGTGGAAACTTGGGAAAACTTTCAATTTTATAAGACTCTGTTCGATAGATTTATACAAACATTTCAGCCGATAGAAATTTGTTTTCAGATGGGATACACGGATCTTGGTTGCTATGGAAATGAGGCCCGAGAGACGCCGAACATTGATAAACTTGCAAGAGAGGGCGCCCTCTTCACCGACTTTTATTCCACCCATCCTACGTGCACCCCAAGTAAGTGTCAGGGATTCATTGAAGAAACCATGCCTCACAGTTGTAAAAATATGTAGATACTGCTGGACATGGGCAATGTCTAACGTAAAAACTCCTGTTTTCCTACGAATGATATGTGTGAGAAAGGACATTTACTACATTCTCAGTTTACTACCATTTTCTTTACTAGCATAATTCATACCAAGAAAACATAACTAATTGTAGAGGAGAAAAAATTCCTGTGAAAATTAAACTTATCACAAACTTTGCATCTAAATAACGATTTACTTGGACGTTGATGGCTTAATCAAATGAAAAACGTCAAATATTTTATAGACGGCCTCTGTTATTAAAAAAAAAATATAAATAAAAATTCTTGTTGAACTTGTATGTATTGTACCTCAGGTATATTTGCTTCTATTGAATACCACCGTACACCCGTTTTGTCACCACTAGGAGGACAGGGGGTGAATATTCGAATGGCAGGATCTTCGCAGAGAAAGTTGTGTGCAAAGAAAGTGATGAAACTACACTAGGGTGCTTTGCCAATCTCTTGGAAGTGTTCTAACTTTGCTACTTTGCTACATATCTGTTTTAACTGTTAGTAAGGGATATGTTTATATGTATGTATGAATCGGGGAGCAAGTTAAAAAAGTTAAAAATGTCAATTATTCTTATTCATTGTCGTACTTGATTAAGTATGTTGGCATATGAAGAAGAAAGAACTTGAAACGTTCAAAGGAAACTTTTTTTAAGTAGAAAGCGATTGTCAGGGAGTGGACTTCGGCTAGAGTATTTTTCATAAGCTTTTTTCCAGAAAACCGATGTAGAGAGAGCTCGCTTGCGAACTTTCAAACTGCGCATTTGCCGTCTTCAATTTTAGAATATGTTGAAAAGTCATTTGAAAGATAGAGAACAAGTAATATTTAAAAAATAAAGTGGTACCTGTATTGTCATCCGTGTATCTTCACTAAAAAAAGCTCTACATCAAGCAGTGTGTTTGTTCTGCTTATCTATGCACTAAATGTACATCCTTTCGCATCACTTACACATGTATGTGCACGCCCAATTGCATTGTGTTGTATCTTATATCGAATCTCTGCATGCTAGCTACCCATCATGTTTTGGGTTTCAAGATGGCTGACGGACTGCAGCTTTACTTCAGCTGATATGTAGCATGAACAAAGCATGATTACCCGTATCAAGGAAAATTTAAAATAATGTTTTAACAACTCTATGTGTGAAAGTATATTTCGTGACTTAATTTGAGAATTTGTTGCTGTTGTTCGACTTTAGGGAAGATTTTGGGAAAAATATTTTACCATTCGCCAAACGTTCAGAAAGAGTGACTTAAAATCTAACGGTGATTTTTAAGTCTTTTGGCCGATAATTTTGCCTAGAATTGAATATAGTGCACTCTTAAAAATTCTGGGCAAAAAGGTGTTGGGCAACAGCATGCGCAATACTGCTATCAATCGGAAAGACTCGCTGGTCCGAGACGAACGACAACATGGCGGAGGAAATTGTGAGGATAAAGCTCATTTCGTGTGGATAAGGTGCCTTCAATAATACTCCTACAGGTGTACACTAACGTGATTGCACCTCTCAAGGTAAAGTTTTGAATGTTCCTAGGTTATTTCTGTGAAATGAATGCCAAAAAAATGTCCAAAATTGATGTGCAAAGCTGAACAAGGTACTGCAGATCCAGGGCTTATGTAAGGCTTACATAGGGCTGGCTAACGTAAGGCTTACAACGTTACTGTGTCGATTGTGTTGTGTTTAACGTTAGTTTATAACCAGTCAGGAATTGGCTGTAGTTCCTCATGAAAATAAAAAAGATATTTATTTAGGCCGGTATAATACTGTTTTTCAGTGTATTGTAACTTAGAAAACATTGAAATACCTTCTGACCTTTGTGTACTTCGTTATGTCTCCATAACTTCAAAGTAACCAAATGCCCAACGTTTACCCAACGTTGGTTTCGTAAATCACCACACCAACATCTGGGTAAAGTTTGCCCCAAATTTGAGTAAAAACTGTTGCACAACAAATTAGTAAAATACATTACCCAGAAAAGGGACAAACATTTGCCAAATATACGGGGAAATATATTCACTCATTTGTTGGGCACAATCTGCCCAGATGCTGGTGTGGTATTTACGAGCCCAACGTTGGGTAAAAGTTGGGTAAAATGTTGCCCAACATTTTTAAGAGTGTATGATTACTTGCGAGGTTAGTAGTATATAGTTTCCTTGATTGTTAATGGTGGTATACATAAAAACAAAGTAATTCACTTTTCCAAGTGTACATTTCCATAAGCGGCTGACGTTTTGGAGCTAAATACATACACCGGCGTAACAAGACCTGACTGTCCGGGAAGGGGGGGGGGGGCAATAGCATAGAGGTTTCCCGATTTCATACTAGTTGAGCTGTGTTAGTTTGTGGGTGTCTAAGGGTCTTAAGGGGTTAAGGGGGAGTGTTGGGGGGGGGGGGAGCAACAGTTTTGGACCATGCAACTCACCCTACCCCATTGGCCAAAAGGTACGTTTTTATGCTAATTGTTTTTGCTTTTTTTACGCTCAAGAACATTTTTTTCAAATAAATCTGTTTTTTTTTCTTAAGTGTGAGCACTACATATAAGATACGTACCGAAAATTTGGGTCTTTTACACATTTGTAAATACGGAGCTTTTATTGCATAAAATAGATTAGATTAAGGGTTTCCTGTAAGAAAATTTGCATTTTGGGGAGAATATCGAAGAATTCTCGTTTCCTATTAGCATGAATCTGAGATAACATGTCGCCTGAAGATCGTGTTATCTCAGGAGAGCGGATTAAGGCTTCTCGACATTAAGAAAACTCTTTCAACTTTGTTGCCTTTTTTGGACAAAAATGAAAGCCTATATTGTAGAAAATTTTAAAGCAACGGCACTGTAGCGGCTAGGACAAATTATCCAATGGCTGCTTTATGAGCGATCACTTACAGCTTTATGGGTTGCAATTTAAGGCGCGCGAAGCGCGCGGAAATTTCGCCTTTTTTTAAATAATTACTTTGAATATGGAACTTTTATTGGAAAGAATTCGGGATTTTATGAAGGAAAACTTCGGAAAACCGCACTGTATTTGACGGGTGTCTCAAATGGTAAATTTTCGAATTTTTCACTTTTTGGAACAAGGGCACAATCGCCCTGCCTCCTGTAGCTACGCCACTGCTCTGCAACATTGAACATTGATAAAAATTTTGACACATTAATAACTAAAGAATCCATCTACAAGACTAAACAACTGACAGGTTTGAAAGGTATCTGACAGGTGTGTATGAGAGCATTTAGGTACGGTAGGCCAATTGTTCCCCTGCCTAGAATATGAAGTCTTTCGACTATCTTCAGTTGGCGCGGAGCGAACAGAAAATTTTGAAAAATCGCGAGTTCTCAGACAGCGGTAAATGGCATGTCTGGGGCGTGTAAGTAGTAGCTAAGTTTTTCGAATTGTTTCGAATTGTTTTGCAAAGTGAGCAGCACTACATTAAGGACGTATTGCGGCGCGCAAAGCGCCCCGAAATTTCTGCCCTTTTGAGACAAAAATTTGTTGATATGGAGCTTATATTGCAGAAAGCTTTGAATTCTGGGTTTCCTGTGAGGAAGTTTAAATAGTTGTGGAAATTACTGAAGCACCTGTACTTCCTTCAAATATTGATGGCAAATCTGAGAATGATTGCTTTTCTAAAGTCCTCCCGACTGCTTGGCAAAGAGCAAGAGAGGAAAGTCTTTCCTCCGATAAAGTGGACCTCAGATATTATTTTGTTAACTTTAGACGACTAAATGATTGTTCATATATTTTTCTAAATGAATGCTCATATATTGACCAAAACAGTGTTCCATGAATGCAGATTAATCTTGCTTTTCATATTATAGTTGGCCCACTTTCTTTCTTTTCTCATTGTTCTCTTTTTTCTTTTCCTTTTCTTTCCTTTCCCCTTCTTTTCCGTTTTCTCTTTTCTTCTACCTTCCTTTCCTTTCCTTCTCCCCCTTTTTCTCTTTTTCCTTTTCTCTTCTTCCCCCTTCTCCTCTTTTTCCTTTCTTTCCTTCCCTTCCTTCCCTTCCTTCCCTTCAGGTTTTTTTCGTTCCTTCCCATTTTTTTGGCCGGGGGGGGGGCAGTTTGCCCCCCCTGCCCCCCCCCCCCAGCTGGTTACGCTACTGAATACATATTTCAGATGCAGCAAGGTCGGCTTCTTTTTAAAAAGTACTTAGAAAACGGGTACGTTATAACAAATACACAACTGAAACCGGCCGCACAAAAACACAAACTCTATCGATTAACAATCCACACACAAAATAGGAAACCAGAAGTTTGTAACAAACTAAAAAAACGCTCCAACTCTTCCCCAACACCCAAACAACTCGCTAACTCATCAACAACGGCCTTCAACATCAACCCCACACCAACCCCCAATACAACAAAAACCAAGTTCATCCCACACCGCCCTTAAAGGCCACCCCACCCCCGGAGGCAACACGGCGGGCCCAAAGGCAACGTCCTACCCAGTCAGCTTCTCAACTGAGTGCTCTCTTTTTTGAAAAACTTTAGGTTGTTCATGGAAGATGGGTACAATGTGTAGCCAAATAGAAAATTTGGGAAATGTTCAAAGAATCTTGGGAACGTGTTCAAATAAGCCTGTGGAGTGTGTTTACTGCAAAGCTGATGCCGCTGTCTCTGCGTGTGCGCACAGCCCCGTGGTGCGGATACTTAAGATTAACCTTTTACCGTTGTGCTCCAATCGGGGTATATTTGCGCGCCTCGGGAGTGGGCGGAAAAGTGGACGTAGCACGCCCCGCATCAGCTTCCGTAGGCTATTGACCCCGTGACCTTAAAGTATTTTTCTCTCGTTATTGTGGCCGAATTCTCTGGTTGCTACTCGCAGTTTCGAGCTCCGCGTGAAACACTAAAGATGTGTGACAGCCGCGCCCTCCGTCTGGGTCCAAAAGTTTCCAAACAACGGTAAAGGGTTAAAGGTGAAGTTGTACCTATATCTTCGCGTCAGCTGTCCGCTTCTGAACATATTGGGTTCGCCGCCCAACCTAGACTGTTAGTTACAGGCGGCGGAAGCGGGGGGCTCAGGGGGGCCTGGCCCCAAATAATTTTTTCATGAGATTTTGGAAGTCGCAAAATTAATTTTTCAAAAGGAATTGAACAAATTTGAGTTGCTTCTATTACATTTCGGCTATTCTTTGGCTCAATTATTACTTTTGAGAGTGAAAAAGTTGCCCTGAACCCTTACATTAACGATAACCTGAAGGAGAGTTTATTTTCGCCCTTCAAACAGTTAAAAGCAAAACCTTTTGCAAATTATCTTTCCTTTAAATTACAGTATCTTTCTTCTTCTCAAATCAGGGTCTTTTAAAAATACTGAGCGACGGGCATGTCCCTCGTCCCCTTATTGGCCGCAATGACACACATTTGCCCGGCCAGTAATAATGTCCCATAGGCGACGGAAGATGTTTTTTTATTGGGGGGCACAAGTTTTCGGCACCCGACAGAATGATGACACCGTAAGGTATTCGGTCTCGCGCGAAGCGCAAAATCCCATCGGCGTGGGGTCCAGGGGCCCCCTTAAGGGCTCCTGGTGGGGTCCAGGGGAAAAGCCAGGCGCGGATCCAGACATTTCCAAAACGGAGGGGACTGAACTAAGAGAAAGAGGGCAATGGGGGGGGGGGGGGCGTACCAGTGGCGCTCGCAAATTTTCTCTGGATGGGAGGCATGCAGTCTGGTCAGGGATCTCCGACCTGGGGGACAGGGGTGCTCCCCTCCTTTTTGAAAATTTTTGGCGTTTTCAAGGAGCCTAAATGCAAAATGGTGCATTATTTTCGACTTTGATGGTGGTTGATGAGGATAAAATCGTAACTTCTCTGTGTCTTCACATGCAGTCTTATTCCATTTCCGCTACATTTTAAAGTTAATTTGTCATTAAATTTGATTACTTTTAAGAGTCAAAATAAGAGAGCATCGATCGGTATAAGCGAAAGGAGCGATTTAGATTGCCGTTTTTTTTCTTGGCCACAAAGCGTTATTCTGCGATAAAGATTATCTAAGCGGTGCGTCATCATTGGTTGGCACGGAGTGTACAGAAAATTCTTGAAAATCAGATGTTCAGACGGCCGGAAATATCATTTTCCAGACTCATACGAAGAATCTAAACAGTCGCTTTCTCCGCTTGATAAAATGCCCACTCAAAATAAGTTGGCGAACTGCAAACTCAAAGTTATTAAAAATATACTTGTAAATAATATAATATTGCCCGAAAGACTAAGCGGAGCGCCACCATTTGTTAATGCGGAACGTAAAGGAAATTATGAAAGTGATCGCGACCCCTCAGATGGCCGAAAATTGCTTTTTCATGCTTGTAAAGAGAATCTAAACATGCAGTCTATTAGTTTAACTTTTGTTTGCAAAAAGAAAAAAAAATCAGGAACATGCTAAGTGCTCAGAAAATTACTACCACTATTATATTAAATGGTCTTGATTCTGTTCTAGGAAACCAAACAACGGAATTGATAATATTCTGATCTAATTTAACGTTTTGAGGATCAGGAAGCCATTTGGCTCATCGAGGACCCCATACCAGAGTGAACGTGGATGAACACCGACGAACTTCGACTTCTCTTTTCGACTAGTGCTCAGATGTTAAGAGACAGGCGTGTACTAATCTCTCCCAATCCTGCTCCCGGGACCGGCATTTAACATCCCCATCCGACGTACGTGAGTATGTCACCTAGTCTTAAACCACTTTCCCAAAGCCTGGGTGGGTGTGGAGGTTACTTGCTCTGCACCACTGCTCAACACCTGAACTGAGCAAGGGGACAACGTCCTGAGTCGGACAACTTCCTGAAACGGACAACCAAATACCCAATGATGTAGAAACAAAAACAGTGTTGGGGAAAAAGTATAAGTATTCAATCAATGCAGACAAAAAAAAAATGTATGAACTGTATCTCTTTAAAAACTGTGTAGTAAAGTTACTCAGTATAACTAACGCGTGATAGACGTGGTACATATAAAACACCGCTTGTCGGCCTTTTGGCGAAGATCATGTGTAGTGTCTGTTCTTTTCATCCAGTCTAGAATGGAGCCATGCATGACAGACCAATAATGTAAATGGCCTGAAGTCATTGAGGTTGGTCAAATGTTGTCCTTAAGTGGACGTATAACTTCTACGGGAAACAGTTTAAAGTTTGGTTTCGCCGAACAACCCTTTGCAAGATGGTCGGGAGGACTTTGGAAAAAGTACTTTTGAACACTATCGGTTTGAGGCTTTTTCGTTTCTTTTTGTGTCTGTTTCCACGCACGTAAGAAGCACCTTTGAACACCATCGTTGGACTATGGTTCTCATGCCCGAGACGGCTGCGGGTGGCGTGAAGGGTTGTTGGGTGTTAGAGTGGGGCTGGAGCGTCTTTTTCGTTTTAGACAAACCTTTTGGTTCCATATTTTGTGTGGGAATGGTTAATGGTTAGCGTGTTTTTTTGTCCGGCCGGTTTGAATTCTTTGTTACAACGTGCCCGTTTCTTGCTACGTTTTAAAAAGAAGCCATGCCCGAGACACGAAGGAACAATGAATGACTTTTATTTACCACGCATTTTATGACCGTACCATAAAATGTATACATTTCCCACATACAGCTCGTGCATCAATGTTAACTGGTCGATTAGCTTTAAGAAATGGCTTATACACTAACAACACGTTTGGGGTGAATTCAGTTGTCTTACAAGATTCGGTTGGTGGACTTCCAGCTGACGAGGAAACTATTGCAGAAGTCTTGTCGGGACTCGGTTACAGAAACAAAGTGATAGGAAAATGGTGAGTGTCATATTCTTCGTACTGGCCTTCGGGAACCGTAAACTGGTAAGTACACTTTAAAAAAAAAGAGAAAAAGTAAATTAACAGAGAATGTATTTGCAGCAGCTATGATTCCGGGAATCGAACATTATTTTACAGTTTTGCTTTGGAAAGCGGTATTGTATAGCTATTGTATGTATGTAATTATTTCCCCTAAAAACTACAATTGAATACAATTTAAGCGTACAGGAATAAAATTAAATTCTTGCTTTATAGTCACTTTATGCATAACTGTTAAATGGCAGGTTGAATACATTGTTTTGCTTATCTGAGTTTGCACGGCGACTAAAAATAGTGGTTGCATATTTTCGTATAAACCTTACGAACTGAGGCTCCCCGAAGTTATGTTTTTAATTCCAGAAAAAATTGTTGTCCTTTTAGACAAGATATCACCAAATCAAGAGCTTATATTCGAGACAATTCGTAAAATTTAGAAGAAAATTTTAAAACATTGGACTGCAGTTGACGATGTCACTTTATGATTTAGCGTCACATATGGCAAATTTCCGATTTTGTCATTTCCCGAAAGGTTTAACAAACGTCTGAGAGTTTTGCGTATTTGAAACAAAGAATTAAAAATATGCAGCTTGTATAAGAGAGAGGTCCCGAATTTTTCATTTATCAGAAACCGGACGGCGATCGCCCCCGACCCCCCCCCCCCCTCCTCCCGCGAAAGTTCACCACTATTTGCAGGGCGTTTTCAGACAAATGGATACTATGAATCCCAGCATGATATATGTCATGACTGTCTTAACTTTTTATTTAATTTTCCACGACTAATAGATGTCATGGGCGTCAATTATTGGGAGGGGGGGCAGGGGGACATTCTCACCCCTTTTTGGGAGGAGCGGCACTAATGTAAATGTCCCCCTTACTTTCTATGACTTAAAACTTAAAAGTTAAGTACTTTCAAAAAAACTATACATGTAGTTTATGAAAGATGTGCTCTGTCGATTACACTCTTAAAACACTGGGCAATATTTTCGTTGGGTAAAACGCTTTGGTTAAATGTTGGTCAAACTTTGCTCATATAATGGTAAAAACGTTTCTTCGATTCACGTTTATTCCACTATCCAATCATTGGGCAAACTGTTAACAAGCTTACACTCAACGGTTGGGCATATATTTGGTCTATCTACTTGTTGGGTAATTAATTGCTAATTAGCATAATGTTTGCTCATTGGTTGGGCAATAAACTTTGCGCGTTCCGCATACGTAAATGTGATAAAAGCATTGCACACAATGAACATGTGAAAGTTAAGAACAGGCGTACGTACGTATTTCTCAGTGGTTCAAAGTCATTAGCAGCTCATCAAACGACAACTATCTCGCTGATTAATGTCTCAGATTACCTTGCGGAATGGGGCTTGGAGGGTTCTTGAGTGTGTTTGAGGCTAAATACGAGTACAAGGAGTTGTGTGGAATATTTAATGTTTATATCGAAGATATAATCAACACGATTTAGGAAGAAACTGGTGCTGCTACTGAGCCATGGCCGAAACGTTCGCCTGCTCATCCAGGCTAGGCTAACATAGCCTAACACTATGTTTGGGTTCTGTAATGTGTCAATGTGAGTTTGATTAGCCTACAGACTAGGTTAGCCTACATCCTTTGGCTTACTATGGCAGCATCACGGTTTCCTAATCGTTTGATTCTATCACTGGATACTTCTCTCCTTGCCATGTGCTCATATTTATTTCAACACAATCTTCAAGTCTTCATGATGCCTTATTGTCGGATAATCTGAGCCTGATTTATAAATGGCCACATTTACTAGGGCAATGCACTAGGGATTAGCCCAACAGTTGGTTAAAGAATATGCCCAACTGATGTTGAAAAAGCACCCACGGTTATGGAAAAGATGATTAACGTTTAACCAACGGTTGGTGAATGCATTTGCCCAACATCTTAATAAAAGACGTGCCCAACAAGTGGGTATGTTTTAAATGCTCATTTACCAAACAGTTGGGTAGTTTCCTGCCCAACAGTTAGGTTCAAACTTTACCAAATTTGGTTGGTTAAAGTTTTGCCCAACTGTTTAGGTTGTTGAATAGATGCCCAGTGTTGGTCAAAAAGTTGGGCAAATTTTGCCCATTTTTTTTAAGAGTGTACGATCGATTTTTGTATCAGTAATTACACGTTTATACCTTAAAAAACCCAACGTTTTCGCACGCTCCTCGCACTTGCGGTCTCATTGATGTTCTTTTATTCACCTACATGTAAAACATACATTATTTATCTGTATCTATGATTATGTCTATTCCTCAAGTGAAAAGAACAGCAGGTGTGATTTTAAAGGAGCACAACATTTAGGAATTTGAAGAACAGGAATCGTCTCCTACTATGTGTTAATAAAAATTGTAATCTTTAGTGAATGACCAGCCTGGAAAGCTTAACACATTTTAAGGAAAATGTTTCGGTGCACAGTCTGCATGCAACTTTTTCAGAAAAATAAGTGATTCCAAATGCGAAATTTACACACGAGTACATACACATTCGTGTAGCGATTCGACCGTTTCGTATTTAGACCATTATAAGAAAGTAAAATTACACTAAATTTTCCTAGATAAGAGACTTAACTCTGGAATCAGAGGTACACCTCCATCCTCTGTCTGCAGATAGTGTATGAAGAGGTGGCATTCTAAACCTCGAAAGGACACATTTTAATGTGTTTTGTATCAACAATCCTATACCGGTAGACATATGCAACGATGTCTCAGTAAGACCAGTGGGTACGATCCCCCCTGGATCTGTGATTTTACTGCAGTAGATTGAAGTGTGTTTTGATCAGTTAATGGATTTTACCTTCTTTCATCAAAAATGGTTCCTTACTATTAGAAGTTTTGTACAAACCTTTCGCAAACAATACACAATTTTCGTTGTGATTCTATTTACTTAAAGAGTATACCCGGCATTTAAATTCATTGACCGTACAATCCATTGAAGTAATTACCCACACTTTCAAGAACATGTCTTGAAAACTTTGAAGTTTCCTACAAATTAAAAATATTTAACATTTAGCACCATTTTGCATCTGGGCCCCCTTTTCTCAGACACCCAGTGGCTTAGCTACAGGGGGCCTGAGAGAAATGAAGAATTCGGAAATAATTGCAATTTGTGAAAACCAGTCTACGATGTGGTTTTGGCAACTCATGAAATTCCAAAATTCCAAATTCTCTCCAATGAGAGCTCCATATTCATCATAAATTGTTTCAAAAAGACAAAAATTTTCTGTGCGCTTCGCGTGTGGCAATTTTCAATTCCTAAGCAGAGGTGCTCGCGCATACCTTCAATTTTTCAGTGGTAAACTTTTCTAGAGATGACAAATTCGGAAATTTGCTACATTTGAAACCAGATCATCAAGAAGCAACGGTAAATGCAGTGCTTTTTTATATTTTTTTTTTCATAAAATTCCAGATTTTCTCTAATATAAGCTTTCCACTCAAAAGAATCGTTTGAGAGCCTCATTGCGTAGGATATGGATTACATTATGGAGCAAAAGGATCCTTGGCCGCTGCTAAATTTCAGATTTGACAATTAACAAAATACAAATTATTCAGTCATCTTCCAACTTTTCAAATTTCCTTACAGGAAACTCAGAATCCAAACTTTTTGCAATACATGCTCCATACTTTCAAATATTCGAAAAAGGACAAAAGTTTCAGCGCGCTTTGCGCGTCGTAATTTACGTCCCTTGTATAGTGGTGATCACACTTAAAATTCGTAACATTTGGATGCTTACCTCCCCCCTTTCCCGCATATATGAGAAGCTACGCCGCTGTGGTCACCTTACCGGGATAGGAGGAAAAATTTCGGCCAGATGTCCCCCTCCCATTTTGAAAATCAAATCGACTACCCTGGTAGAAGTATAATTTCCCATCCCTCCTCCCCGAGTAGTTTTATGAAAACATTTTAATTTTTATCCTTTCCTTCCGAAAATTTTTAAGGTGGTTATAGTAATTTGCGTGTTTTCAGCGTCAGGTGTAAATTTAATGTAAAGAGTTACTGGGAGCAAATACTTTGTGTAAATCCGCTAGAATTAGTTAAATGGGTTTTAACGAGACTTCATTGAGAATGCAACTGTCACCTAGATAAAATGGCAACACTAAAATGCGGTGTAAAGTACAGTCCAAGACTGGTTTTGAACAAGGTGCCAAAGGATTCTTTTACTTTTCATTTCCTCTTACGAAAGGCGGGGATTTTTGTGCACATTTTCTACAAGTGCTTAATTTTGAAAATAAAAAGTTTCAGAACCAAGACGTGCATTTTTGCATCTAGGCCCTCATGAATCAAGATAAACAAGCAACAGAGAAGCACCAATTTATACAATTTACAATATGATTGTGACCGCTTTGAAACAGCAAAATTGTAACAAGTAGCCGAGACTGAGACGAAAGGTCTACTTGGCCTCTATGCCCCAAGATACCTCCTTCATGAAACATTTTAAATGGATTAATGAAGTGTGGAGTAAGCAGAAGATTTTCATGACAATGATTACTTGAAGGAAATGTCAAAATCAGAACTTCTCTATGTAAGACTAAAACAATTACCGCAAAGGACAACAGATTTATACTTTTAAGCAAAAGGCTACTTTTAAAAAAGGACCTCTATTAAGTTTGTTGTGGAATCTATTCAGTAAGTATGTATGTATGTGCATAATCAATAATTTGCTTTATATTTTCGAACTTTTTCCCGGGTTTCAACATCTTTCATAGAGCTGCGAGTCTCAGAGTGAATTTTCTGTTTTGTTGTGTACTTTGTTAGCTTAAAATTGTGCCTAGTTTGCAAGCTATGCCGTTCATAAGTGTTTATAAGAAAAAAAATAGTTTAGACAAACGTAATCCATATGCAACAGACGATTCTTCTCATCATAAAAAGTACAGATAATTCAGATAACGTCAGCTGCCTGACTTTTTATGTTATGAACCTCAAAACAACAAGCACAAACCATGTCTATCATAGCGCAATACCAATTTAAAGTACGTAAAACTCCTAAAAAGCAACGGACAAGCGACTTTGGTACGTTGAGGGGGGGGGGGGCGGTTGCCCCGCCATTGTTTTCACTACATTTAGGGCGTCCTGTAATAAGAAAAGTAATGTATAGAGGACTTTAATACAATACTTTGGTATTTTGGAACTAGGTACTTTTCAATCTTTCAAAATTTCAGTTGACGAATATTTTCAAGCTAAATGCTGTCAGTGCGTGTGATTTTATATTTTAACATTCTCTCAATTTCGTTTTATAAAATAGGCATGTCGGAAATTTAGACGAGTCATTTCCCCTTAACCAAGGCTTTCATGAGTTTTTTGGTTCAAAAGATAATCGAGGTGGTCCATTTCCTGAAGGACATTACTATCCAAATCCTGCTGTTTACAGAGATAACGGTATGGTTGGACGTTACTTCGAGAGGGAATTTTTTATGAACTTAGAAACCGGAGAATCAAATATCACCCGACTTTGGACTGAGGTAACCTTTGAGCTGGTGTTATCTTGTAACGTTTATACAACCACTCCAAATATTCGTTGAGCATTGTAAGTAAGTGAAAGTTGAAACTTCAAGGTCAACCAAATAAGACACCTCACTTTCACTAGGGCGCTCTGTCTTAGACGACCTTAAATTCATTACAATCTTTTCTTGAATACGACCGTATGTTGTTCAGTTTGGAAGATGTCATTCTATCTATTTTCACCCTATCGGGAGATTGTTTTTCTATAGGTGGCGCCATTTTCAAACATTTCCCTTGATGCACCGCGATCCTACCGCGCAAATTCAACGGAGATAACATTCACAACAACCTTGCTATTATCATAGATATTAGGAAAGAGAAACTCGGGCATTTTTAACGTCTTTGCTGCTAAGATAACAAAAAAGCTACGTCCTGTTTGGTTGTTCAGCACGCCGATTTTGAGAAATCGAGCAATTTAGCGGCGACCTTTTAGTCCTAAGCTTATATTATAGACTTGACACAGCCACAAGACTTGTGCAATGTTTTCTACAGAAAGTAGTTTTAGTGAATCGTGCCTGCATTTGTGTCCAATAACACGCTGTTGCAAGTTGTTTGTGATATCGGTTTGTGGTGGTGAACAATTAACTTGTATTTTAATACATATATACGTCTGTAACACAAAGCGACGACTGTGAAGAAGTACACTAAAAACAAAAAAAAAAAAAAAAATGAGTGAATTCTGATTTTCCCCCGAAAACGGTTATCTCCCGATATTTGCTACTATAGGTACTTTTTTCCATAATTAAAGAGGGATTTCTTTACAACTTTGTTACCAACATACCCGGTGGTTCAGGCGTAATGCATGTGGATGGGGATGCTTGAACAAACATAAGAAAATCGAATGTTCTTCTAGTGGAAGCTGCAAATCTCCCTGCTCGACGATGGGAGATAGCAGAGTATTATATGGGACTATTTTTGGCAAATCATGGTACGTTTTATTCAAAGAACTTGTCCATCTCATGTTTGGTCCATGTTCAGGGAAAGTGAAGTAAAATGCTTGTTTGTCTTTTTAGGATGCATTGAGCTTCATTGAAGAAAATAGAAACGACCCATTCTTCCTTTACTGGTCGGCTGATGGTACTCATACTCCAATAGTTGCTAGCAAAGAATTCCTCGGAACCAGTGAACGAGGTCATTACGGCGATATTGTTAGAGAATTAGACTATTCAGTTGGACGAATTATGGCAAAACTAAGAGAACTGGGGCTTGACGAAAATACCTTGGTTTTTTTTGGATCTGACAATGGCCCAGCTGGTTGGCATCCTCTCGAATGTAAGTTTAAGAAACATTTTGAACCAACACTGAAGGCTTCGGGCCGTTCCCCTTTCGATTATATATATATATATATATATATATATATATATATATATATATATATATATATATATATATATATATATATATATATATATATATATATATATATATATATATATATATATATATATATATATATTTATATATATGTAACGCTAATTCCCACCTTAGGGGGAAATTGTTATATCTGCGCGTACATCGGGCGAAAAATAACAATGAAATACATAAGAAAAAGAATTCGCCCTAACGTCTAAAAATATAAACAACGTTATTTCAGTGGCCACCCATCCGTTCGTGTTAACAGCTAGGTGTCCGTAAATTTGACAACTTTGAAGTAATTGTATCTACTTTGTAAATCTAGGAGGGCGCTCTTGTCCGTAACATATATACGAATTGAAATGTCCGCGTGCACTCCAAAAGAATAACAATTAAACGATAACAATGAAAACCAAAGTCAAAATTGACAAAAGGAGTACGATTAAGTATTTATTTAATTAAACTTGGAAATTTCTCCTGAGGCCTTCGAACTCATAGAGAACTCTCTGAATGATGCCGCCCTACCTTCCCAATTCTCAGATCTTTGCAGCAAGGAAATTTTTCGACTTGCAAAAACTCTCAATTTAACTCCCCCGGTAGGCCTATTACCTCGGGTGTGGGAGCGTTCTCTGAGGGTCTATCAGGTTCTGTTGATTCATTACTTTCCACTACTTTCTAAAATCCCAAGTTTCATTCAGGATACGACTCGTTTTTTACATGTCCTTAATAATATTGGTATGCTACCCGCCAACACCCTCCTAGTTACTATGGCCGTCACATCCCTGTACAATAATATCCCCCACGATGAAGGCATATTAGCTAGCAGAGAATTTATATTGAGACACTCATTCAGCCAAACCCTAGCCGATGATGTCTCTTACATAATAACATTTATCCTCACAAATAACTTCTTCCCTTTTAACAATAAAAAATATTTACAAATCAAGGGAACAGCAATGGGAACCAAAATGGCTCCATGTCTCGCTAATATCTTTATGGAGAAACTGGAGTCAGAATTGTTACATTCTTTCACTCTGAAACCTATTCACTACTACAGGTACATTGATGACATATTTTTTGTTCGACCCCACGGTTTGGAATCTCCAGAGTCCTTCAAACTACACGCTAACTCCTTCCACCATAGTATAAAATTCACGGTTTAAGTTTCTGACTTAAAAATCTCTTTCCTGGATGTCCTAGTTAAATTGCGCGCAAACTCCCTATCCACGTCCGTTTACTATAGACCAACAGATAATCACCAGTTCTTACATTTCGACAGTGCCCATCCTCTCAGTCTCAAAAAGTCAATTGTCTATAGTCAATGTCTAAGACTTAAACGCATTTGTTCTGATAAGGAGGACTTCAATATTGAAATTTCCAACCTTATTCATTTTTTTCTTTCCAATGGTTTTCCCATGAGCATTATAAAAAACGGAATTGAGAAAGCCAACAGGGTTAAAAGGGGAGGACCTCCTCACCTATAACTCCAAAAATCGAGCGACCGCATTCCTTTAGTTTTGGAACACCACTCCCTTATCCATGCCCTGGCACGTACAATCAAAGAGGTTTTTGCCCTTTTAAAGAATGACCCTTCCCTTCCTGCTAGCTTTAGCAAGCCACCTTTCTTAACCCTTCGCCAGCCTCCCAATCTAAGACAACTGCTTACGTCTTCTAAGCTCTCACCACACCTAGGAAATATACCCTGCAATAGACCCCGCTGCCAAGTTTGCCAACATATTCCCCATTTTCCTCCCTTTTACGAAATTTCCTATCACCCCCCCCCCCCCATCTGGACTGTGATTCTCAGAATGTTGTTTATTTATTATATTGTACTATGTGCCCTAAAGATCTTTATGTTGGAGAAACTAGCACTAAGATTCGGTTTAACAACCACAAGAAGTGTATCCGCGTCAATGCACCCGGTTTTCCAGTTGCCGAACACTTCGGACGGACCAATGATTCCCTCCGAAATTTGAAAATTGTGCTGCTTGGTTCAAACTTTCAATCTCCTCGGCACCGTAAAAGTACAGAAATAAACTTAATCCTTAAATTAAATACACACACTGAGGGTCTCAATAGAGATTTTGGCCTACTCAACCATTGCACGTTCTACAATGATTCTTGACCAATTGATGTATTTTGTCTATTCAACATGTTTTGAGTGTTTACTTCCAATTCACTCTTGCATGTAGGCCTGCTAGCTAGCTGGAGTTTTTCGGGGTCTTCTTTACCCTGACACTCACTACGTCTATTGTCCAACTTTTGTATGTTTGCACGTAACTGGTCAGTACAGGCTGTGCAGTTAATTTAAAATAAGCCTGTGGAGTGTGTTTACTGCAAAGCTGATACATGCCGCTGTCTCTGCGTGTGTGCACAGCCGACCGAGTGGTGCGGATATATTTTAGATTAACCCTTTACCGTTGTGCTCCGATCGGGGCATATTTGCGCGCCTCGGGAGTGGGCGGAAAAGCGGACGTAGCACGCCCCGCATCAGCCTCCGTAGGCCATTGACCCCGTGACCTTAAACTATTGTCTCTCTCGTTGTTGTGGCCAAATTTTCGGGTAGCTACTCGCAGTTTCGAGCTCCACGTGAAACAGCAAAGATGGGTGACAGCCGAGCTCTCCGCATGGGTCCAAAAGGACCAAAACAACGGTAAAGGGTTAAATTTACTTTTTCATGTGTTAGTCGTGTGTCTGTCTTGGCCGACGAAGGCTTCAGGAGAAGTTGAAAATTTCCAAGTTCAATTAAATAAATACTTAATCATACTCCTTTTGTCAATTTTGACTTTGTTTTTCATTGTTATCGTTTAATTGTAATATATATATATATATATATATATATATATATATATATATATGTGTGTGTATATATATATGTATATATACATATATATATATATATATATATATATATATATATATATATATATATATATATATATATATATATATGTGTGTGTGTGTAAATATATATATATATATATATATATATTACATATTATATCTAACTGTTTTGTAAGGGCTAATATAGGCATGTCCTCACTCCTCAGAAGCCTGATGTCGAATGGTGTCAATAACGTTGGATTTGTATGTGCTTGCTGCCAGAGGTCGTGTTCGTTTTTAAGAACGTGATTGGGGCCGTGATCTTTTCAAAAGGCACGGTCGGTTTTAAGCGAGCCAAAGTACATTCCCTGTCAGAATAATTATCTTACACATTTGTGTGTTTTGGAAAAGATGGCTCCGTCCAGTAACACTGAATTGTTTTACATTTTTTTTACAAGCCGGATTGTCAGGGCCGTTCCTTTGTACTAAGACAACGACGTTTGAAGGAGGCATGAGGATCCCTGCAATCTTTTGGTGGCCGGGCGTTATTTCCGCTGGAAAGGTTTGTATTGGTCTGATGATCTATAATGCCCTCAGCCAGCCGGCTGAGGGGATCTCGGTAATCCACCATATAACTTTGCGAGAAATCAAATAAAATATACATAAGCAGATATTTCCCCATTCGATGATTTTTCTTTTCTGACTTTTTAACAGATACATTATTTCATACATGGAGTAAGCGAATACGTGCACTTAAATTGGTTTAGGTTGAAGTACTTTCATTCACTGAATGTATATATTGATGCATAAGTTTATCGACTGGGAAAGTAAACTTTACATTGAAGGGGGAGGCGGTGCTTAAGAAAAAATGGAAAAGAGTTAACAATTTATGAAACTTTAATCGGGAGATAATGGGTATTGCATTTGTGTTCCAAAGTGAACTTTAGGGCAGAAAGAAGATTATACCACTTCCCCCTAGGACAGATCCAGCAACTGCCGTTAGGGGTGGCGAACGAAGTGCACCGAAGGTGCACCACGAGCGCGAGTATAGCCGCGTGGGGTCCAGGGGCCCGCGTGAGGGCCCCGTGTCGGGGTCCAGGGGCGCATCTCGATGGGGGTCAGGGGTCGAAGTCCCCGGGATCTCTCTTAGTCTGAAACAACTTGAACTATAAAAAAATGCCCCGAGAGTTAAAAAATGCCCCAAGAGTTGAGAAGAAGTGATCAGCGATTCCTTTAAGTTTACTTTTTAATGGTCTGGGAGGCTCTTTGTAAGGCAGCGAGATGTGCTTTCCAGTTAGTGGGCAAAGGTTTACGATTATTGACAACTGAAGTTATTTACAAATGAAGTGTATGCTGTAACTCGAATTTATTAAAATGTTATTTTTTGCAGGATGATTTGACGAATTTGTTACAAAAATGTAAAGCAAATTAAAGACAGAGGATCTACAAATTTGTTTGTCAGTATAATTATGCCGTTCAGCAACCCCCGCTAAATCAAACGTATTTCAAATCTTGTTCTGTTTTGTACAGCATATAATAATTGCTACGCTTGCAGAGTCGGATACAAGCTATTTCAATTAAAATTGTAATCGCTCACTCTTTTCAATAGCACATTTGAGAGAAATGTTTCAAATGCCGTAACTTTCTTACCGTTACCATCACATGTTACGTTCTAGTCGATGGTGTGGTTATACCTGTAGCCTATAAGCTTATTCCATACACCGATAACATCTAAGGTGGGCTTAAGACTTAGGTTCTACGTTCATTTATGATCACTAATATCAATGAATCACCTATGATATTGTCGTTCTCTTTAATAACTAAAATTTAGAACACTTTTAACGTTTCTATGTCTTTAGCCATTTTGACAGCAATTTTGACCGCCTAATTCATAATTTTTTCAAGACCGACCTGACATTTCCAACAAATATTTCACTCCATATTGCCGACTTTACCCGAACGAGGCTCAAAAGTTGAAGACTATCCGATCCCCACCTCACCCAAGAATATCATCCACCCGTTCATATCATAGTGATCACGCTCATAGTGGGGTGAACAAGGGGGAGGTGGAGTAACAAGAAAGTGGGAGGTTTCCCGGGATAATTCCGCCGCTTAACGTTCGACAAGAAAGTAGTCGACAACCAGTATTATTCATTTGTTGTATAAGTATCGTTCTTTAACATCAGAAGCAAAAGAAATGCGTGGCGAGAGACCCAGCGACGCTTCTCTTAAATCAGTTGAGGAAAATTGTGGATGTTTTAACATTTGTAGCTCCATGGTTTTACAACGACGGACGTTCGAGTGAATGAATGTGATTTTTGACAAAGTGGTAGGCTGGTTCTGCCTCCTCTATCGATATCTTCTTTGCCACAAATAATTCTAATGGTATGTTGTTGTAGCCATACGTGTCTCCTGGGTTTAGCTTGCCGTAACTGGAGGTAGTCTTTCTAGTTTCAGGAATACTAGAAGTTGCCAATTGATAAATAATTAGCGGCCCACGAAATTACTTTGAAGTTTACATAGGCCTTAACATCGTCATAAGTTATCGAATACCCTCCGGTGTTCCGTTAGACGTTTAGAGGCCTGAGGCAGTTTGGCATAAGTTTAAACCTAACTAATTTACATTAAAAACCCATTTTTCGCCTCAAGTAGCCAGATAGGCCTATCTGCAGCGTTAAAATCGAAGGCATGTGTAAACACAGCTTTTAGACATTTAATATAAGCGTCTAGTTACTTCAAAGATGATCAAGTTTCTATTGAACGGGGGTCATTGCATTCCTTAATATACCCCATGTATCGGAAATATTTCACCAAATGCGTAGTTTAGATCCAATTTTATTTTTGTGTTTTTTTTTTTTATTATCTAAATTGACCTAAGGGGACGGTCGCCCATGCCCTGTCTGGATCTACGCTTGACTTCCCCATAATGAAATGATCGTTTCTGTCAGTATGTTGCTTTTATCTTGAATTAAATAGGAATACACAACCTTCAAGCGGCAAATGCATACTTAGTTTGATTGATGACATCGATGTAAAGACATTCTGGTAATATTCATGGATTGGTCAAGAGAAAGCTCGTGGTAACGTTTGACGATAAAGAAAGACTGTTCATAAATGTCAAAATATTCTTCCATCCATCCGTCCGTTCATTTGTTCATTTGTTTATTTGGCTCTTCACAACACAGAAATTTATAAGTTACATTAACAGATAAATAAGAAATGGGAGTTTACTGAGAAACTCTTTGGGACTAATTGAGAGGTCACCCCCTTAAGAAACAGAACACACAGTAAAACAGAAAGACAGTAAATGCTAAACGTATTTTTACCTAACAGACAGTTACACCTGGAATAGTCTAGAGCTCCCCCTAGCAGAACAAAGCCACCCTTCCACCCAATTTTAATTCAGGTAACCTCACACCTAACACGATCCATATCACCATCCCTGGAAAAAACAAAACAGGTGGGGATATAAGGTAATGGTGGTGAGAATTTTTGTGGACAAATAGAAATTTATGAAGTACCTTTGTAGATTTTTTCTGAAGAATCCTAAAAAAGACTTCGTTTTATTCAAAGGCTTCTGGAAGCGCAATTGCATTGGATTGTTTCAAGGGGGGGGGGGGGTTGAAACACGACATCAGGGAAAATCCAAGGGGAGGGAGAAAAAAACGGCGAATATAGGTGTTTTTGCCATTACTTCCCTTTCAAGGTTGGGTTATGGAGGGGGATTAACCCCCACACCACCCGTGGCTACCCCGCTGTATAGATTATTGTACAGTGGTAATTCCTAGCGTGCAGGTTGTCTGCTTGTCTTGTGTTATGTTAATGTATACGTGAGTTATATGTGAAGTACGCTTTTAATGAATTCGCTTAGGTAGCATTTTCTGTAGAGAACGGTAGACAAAACAAGCAATCTTTAGGTTGAAGAGGTCAGTAGGTTTGGGTAGATTCCAGGACTTGAATGAATCATTAGTGTAATACCTGGATTAAGAGAAGATGTTAGGTCTTATTGCTCCTTTCTGAAGAATGGACAGTTTGTTTAACGAGTACTGGCTTGATCGCGACGAAACAGTACAGAAGTAAATTAAATCTGGGAGACGTGTCTGGTAAAGGGACATTCAGAAGCTTTTTGTAAGATTATATTCCAGTTTTTAAAGGGCATTGACTCCTTCAGCACTGACAATAGTAGAAATACATATGATACGGTTGTGCCAAGAAAATTTAGAATCAAAGAAGACACCAACGAATTTAACACAGTCCTTCTGCTTTGAAGGAAGTTTACCTTAAATGCTCAGTTCTCTCACTCCAAACAGTACCAATCCTCCTAACCTTCTTATTGAAGCCCCGCACACAATTGTCTGAAATTCATCCTCATTCAGATGCAATCTCAGTTTATTGCTTCCAGGAGAGCATAAAAAACTCAATTTATATAATCAAAACACTCTCAGTACCGTTCATGCTGTGAAATATAAGCTTTGGTACTCTGTATTGTTGAATTAGCTGCCAATCAAAGAGTTGAGCCAATTGAGAATTTCGTTACCCGGGTTCCAAAACTGTAGTTTGGGGTGAGAGGTTTGGCCCTTTAATGTCAATACTAAAGTCATGTCTGATAGTTAGCCTACTAGAGGGTGTGTTTTACGAGCAAGCCTTCATCCCTAAATTTAAACCTCCTGAAATATTGATACAAAAAAACGTATAGTCTAGTAGTTCACGTATTTCGGCCAAGGAAATTTTTTAGGAAATTGTTAGTATATTTATTTATCAACTAATGTATTGCAATATGTTTTGAAGAAACTCTTGCCTGAACTCATATGCAACCCTAAGAAGACATTAAATAAAGTCAAGGAACGTTAGAAAAATCCCAATCCATTGTCAGACTTTCTAAAATCATTGCCCACACTAACAGTCGTCAGTACCATTGAATCACCTCGGCATGTAAATGGAGATACTGGAGATACTATGATTTACGATATTCTTAAATTTTGACCTGTAGTTAAAACTTAGATGATCTTCGCTTTTGATAAAATATTTTCTTTAGATGGCACCTCTAATGATCCTAGAATTCGCAGCAAACAATCCTTCGCAGTGCTGACACTTTTCTCAATTAAGTGTGAAGTAAAATTAAACGTTCTAAAATGGTTTCATTTTTTTTAAATGTAACTTAAACGTAAAATATCTAATTCCTTCCATGCCTTTAGGAAACAGTAAGAACATCCATCATTCAGTCTTTTGTGGTAAAAAATATCCAAATTGGAGGAATGCATAGGCGTTCTTGGTGACGAGGTTTGATAATTTCACAATTTTTCGGACGTCGGCAGGTAGGAGAAAATAAAAGACAAAGATGTAAAGGAAAACATTTTGTAGAACATTACTGAAAAAACTTCCAAAACATAACATTTCAATATAGAGAGTGATTACATACAACTCACACGGTCTAGGAAGTGTCATTTCCAGCGATTTGATGGACATTTTGTTCAACAAATTACGTGCCAAGAATTATGATATTACACGTGGATATTTTTCAGTCAGGTTTCTTCAGCTGAGACGTTTCTGACTACACCCCTAAACATTTGGTAACCAAGCTTTTCCTGAGAATTCAGACCAATCGAATCACCTATGAACCAGTTTGATAACTTTAAATAACTACCGAACTCTAAAAAGCCATTTTTCGTTCTCTGATAAAAAAGAACATGAAAAGTATGAACCATTACTGTTTTAAAAAATTTCATTATTGCATACTCTTTTTGGTCACTTTGTGAGAAAACAGGTTGAATGTGATATGTATGAGGTTTTTACCATTGCCAGATTTAAGTATCGAATTTGCAATTAAAGGTTCCGCATTTTTATCACCAGTGATCTCAAATAACATTATACCACGCCAAAATTTGCGCTCCGTTCTAACTGTCTTTATGTAGGTATGACTGCCAGTGACAGGGCCAAAACTTCACACTGTGAGCGGGAATAAGATCAAATGATAATGATGGGGGAAAATTGTCGGGAACAGCCTCAACCATCGCCTAA